>OX403599.1:1250000-1875000 GCA_948107665.1 Lomographa bimaculata
CGTTAGGGTATATTTTGACCTTACTTTCACGCAGACGAGTACAGTCAACAGCAAAAGTATAGCTGAACATGATTTGAATAATTTGAACGCAAGCAAGAATAAAAAAAACGACTTCACCGCTTTATATTCGGAACCCTTGATCAGATTAAATAAGCATTGTTGAGAATAACTCAAAAACTACCGTCAGATCTTGATTTTAATTAAATGGGACCACATCAGAAGCACTAGGTTACAAATAAAAATATAATCATAAAAATCGGTTCACCTAGAAAAAAAATCCCACAAAGAATAAAGTAAATATATAGTCAATTCAGAACCTCTTCCTTTTTTTTTAAATCGTTTATTATTTTAAAATTATAATAGATTAAAGAGGGTTTCAAGAACTTATACTTAGCATAGCATAGAGCTTTATGAATATGGATTAGCTATTTTGAAAAACTCCTTACTTCTTCTTAAAATATGTATAAAAAAACAGCATTGTTCAGCTACTTACGTTGCTGACTGTATTCCCTGTACTCCTAAGGAATTAATATTTCATCAGTTGCAGTAATTTTTTTTAGTAAGAAAACTTTTCGATGATTGAATCATTGATTAAACATCGTTTAATTTCTTATCTTGCGCAAAACCTCGATCTCTGAAAAGTGGGTAGCCTCGAGGTCATCAGATGGCCTGACATAGCCGCGGATGAGATACTTAGCATCTCCGAGACAGAGTCAGTGGGTATCTCATTTTTTACTTTTTTATCTCTGATAGGCAAGCGTTCGACTGCTATAATAAAATACACGCCTTCACATTCACTGCCCAACTTACGAGTATGTCGTCACATGACATACACACAATCACAAAAAACACAAATTTTCAGGAGAAATCTTGCGTTCCCGCCGCAACTAACAATAACACTATCAAGTGTGTTTGTGGTCGGGTGTGGTAAACACTCTAGAATAAGAGGCTCGTTACAATAGCACATCTTTTTCAGTGATTTTAACAGACTAAGGGTGCGAATTGAGAATGACCTGTGATTGTATTTCAGTACCTACAAGATTATAAGTTAGAAGCATGAGAAAAAGCCCTATCATGGTAGAAAATCTGAAATGTCTATTTTTATTTCAATAGTGTAATTTTATTATAAATACATCCTAAAAATACGTTTTGGTCATGAACATTCTTAAGCTTTAATCCAACGCAACAACCTACTATAGTAGCTACTAAAGCATTAAGGTCTGCTTATCTAAATAAGCTTTATGTGGGGCCTTCAAAAGCGTTAGATTCCTTGAAGGAAACATTAAAATCGTGCCCATTATCACAAACAATGAAACATTACAATTAATTTTGCTTTGTTCTTATTCTTAAAGCAAAGAGCCTAATAAAAACAACAAAGACAACCTTTGTGGAGTCGCTACAAAGAATCCACAGGCGTTTTCTCAGAAAACATCTATAACTAGGAATATATAAATAATTGGTACCTACCTAATTTCAAAACAGTGAGTAGAATACCTATTAAATTTACATCGTTTGTGAAGTTCAAAAGCAATTTGTAGTTGTGAACGAGTTGAAACTTGTTCTGCGTACAGACTTTGCGTTAGGTACCTACGAGTTTACAAGTTATCGGATACTTGGTGATAGGGGTAAATACTTAAGTGGCTTAGAAAGTTCTGGGAGATAGGCACATAAGCAATATAATAACCTATTTTAATACAAGTTCTGGAAGATAGATAACATAATGTACATTACAATATCCTATGTTAAGACATACATAGAAAGACAAGGAGATATTATAATGTCTACTACAAGATAGAAATATGGTTGTCTCACAAATAGATGATAAGTAACGTTCAGTCAGGTCTAGGCTTGGATAGGTTACCGTCCGGGATTTTTGCCAAGCTACGAACTGGGCAGAGACTTTTCTTACCTAACGAAGCTACCTTTGTTTTGCTGCATATTTATTATCTTTGGGTATATATCTTATTTAATTATGTTTATTATCAGTCAGTTAATCAGTGTTATTTGTTAGTGACTGTTTTAATAAAAAAAAAAAGGTTGATAGATATCTTCCATGAGGAAGATATATTATTATGTTTTTACTGACGAGATAAACAAAAAAATATTCACAAATTTTGATAAAGCGTTTTTTTTTTTTTTTTTTATTTAAGATAGGCAAACGTTTGACCGCCATCTCACCTGATGGTAAGTGACGATGCGGTCGACGATGGAGCACGTTTACCCAGAAGATGCCTATTCACTCGTGATTTAAAGACTCCCATATTGTATTTATCAGGGAACACAGACTCAGGTAAGGAATTCCATTTTTTTGCAGTTCGCATAATGAAGCAAAACGTTTCGTCCGCATTTGTGGAATATCTACCATGTAGCGGTGTCGCTTAAGAGTCTGTCTCGATGTCCGATAATAAAATGGGGATGGGGGAATTAGATTGTGTAATTCCGTTGCACACTCTCCGAAATGTATCCGATAAAATACCGAGAGACTCGCCACCAAGCGACGATGTCCTAAACTCTGAAGTTTTGCATCAGTCAACTGGTCGCTGTTAATAAGTCGCTTGGCTCTTCGTTCAATGATTTCAAGAGCCTCAAGTTGGTATTTAGCTGAACCGTCCCAAAGATGAGAACAATACTCCATACATGACCGCACCTGCGCTTGGTACAAGTCGAGCAATTGTTCCGGAGTGAAGTAGCGTCTCACCTTTGCAAGGATTCCCAGCTTTTTGGCGGCTAGTTGGGCTTTTGTCTCAATGTAAGACCCAAAATTGAGTTTTGAAGTTAACGACATACCAAGTAACTCAAGATGATCAGTTACTGGTATGGATACATCTCGAAAAGTTGGAGTCTGATCGAAAAGACTCCTTTTAGCGGAGAATAAACACGCCTGTGTTTTGGAAGCGTCACATTACTATAAAGAAATCATATAAAGAAATGTATGTCTCTATCCAATGTAATTAAAATAAGTATCTTTGTAACAAAAGAAAGTTAATTAATTTAAAAACGAAACCGCCTCAGCCTTAATAAGTAAAAGCGAGAGTTATAATTCCACTGCTGAAGTTTGAACACATCGGCAACAAACGAAATTACTTACTACCAGTTCCGCAGGGACTGAAGCATAAGATTACCGCGGTATGAAATGTTTAATGTTCATACAAATAATATTTCATAATCATTCATATCTAAAAATAAAGTATAACTATATCGAAAGACGACTTATGTTAACTACAAATAAAAAAAAAGTATATCATGCATTAATTTTCAATGAAATATTTTAAGGAATAATGTACATCTGTTTGTAGGTTCGCGTATTTTGTTTCTTCATTTTTATATAAAATTTTTGAAGCTGTAGACGACATATAAATTATTTACACCAAATTGGTACAACAATTTGTGACTTATTAATTTATATATTTTTTTTCCGTTTATTATTCTTAGTATCGATAGGAAATAATTATTATATGTCAAAGATATTTTAAGAGAAAAATGTTTAACGTCAAAGACTAACATGAAGCTATCGCGTTAGCATCTATACCCGGTCTGTAGTTATTCCGCACACGGTAAATAGACAAAGTTTGTGTCATAAGCGGCCGCCATAGAGTAAAAAGAATAAATAACAAAATTATTATGCACGCTAATAGAACCTTAGTTCAAAGCTCTCTTACAATCAGGCAAACTTGTTTACATTTTTCTTTTTAGCCTTTACTTGCTAGCTTATCGTTTGGGCTAGTGGCCATTTCTGGTGTAAAGATTTTTCTGACTTTCCGACAACAACCGGAACCGACGCCTTAACGTGCCTTTCGAGGCATACAATAACTCTCAATTGAAAATCCCACTAAACCAGTCACAGTCTAAGCAATGATCTGACTGAACATTTTTGTTTTTTTTTCATGTTACTTTACCATATTATTGGTTGTCAATAAAGAAATATTGTATTGTGTATCGTATCAGTAGAAATTGGCCAGGCGGACTGTGCTACAAGGATAACAGTCTTAAACAGATTTGAACTACCCGTTGGTTAAGTTGGGTGAGCGTTCGCCTTCTAAGCTGGGGTATCGGGTTCGATTCCCGGCGGGAACACAAGTTTTCTCCCCAAGGAAAAATTGTGTTTCTGGTTCTGGTTGTGATTGTGTGTGTGATGTGTATGTTTCCGGCACCCACGACACAAGTCATTGAACTTAGTGTGGGGCTGTGAGAGTGAAAGCGTTTATGCTTAAAAAAAAAGTCTTATTCTAAGTGATCGCTTATAACTTGTGCCCGTACACGCCCGTCTCGTTGTTCCACAAACGTCCAAGTTTTGAAATTCTAAACTTGCGTGAAGCGCACTCGAGGCGTTTGTCGCTCGACGTTCCAAAATGTGTCTGATTCGAAGTGATGCGAGCGACACGCCATTGCGATGCTAATACAAAAGTTTGAGTGGCTGATTTGGAAATTCTAGACTTTTGTACAAATTATTTGCTTGACAAAGTTGAAATAACAAAAGTATTTTTGCACGACAATGTTTTTACGTAGGTTTTTCCAATAAACTGTAGAAAATCGTAAATTGTAATGCATTACACTGAGTGAGCTGAGTCACCCACATCCGTAGGAGGATACTCCTTAAGTCTGACTCCCTACACGTGGTCCCCGGGTGGTGCTAATCAGGTGACATTTGAGAGGTGGTAGACCATTTTGTGAGTTGCTCGCCTGGCTTGCTACCAAAGTAGCTTACCACCATCAAGTTGAAAGTCTGCCGCCAAGCCAAATACGGTGTTCCGGCAGTTATCCTTGAGAGTCTGCGTATTCCAGGTCTAGTGTGTTTACCAGCTTCGATCACATCGTCACTTACCATCAGGTGAGATAGTGGTCAAACACTAGCCTGTCACAAATAAAAAAAGCTCACTCAGTGTAATGCATAATCTTTAAGCTCATGGATGTGGACGCTGCATTATATAACTAGTAAGATATAGGTAAAATTATATTTTATTTTGTATGAAATCATATTTATGCTTTATTATATATTCTTTACGTTTGAATCGACATTCATAATTATCGAAAATATAATTGTGTTCATACAGAATTTATCATAACAAAATAAATATTTGAAAAAGCGAGACGGTTCGTGCAATTTAAACGCAGCCATTTTGACGTTCTTTCTGTATGACATCCACGATCCAATCGCGGCTGCCTTCAATAAAAGTTAACCAATCGACATAAAAATGTGCTAACTGACGTCCTAATCAATCTAGCCAATAGCGTGCGTTTTGCTATTTCAAATTTTCTTTACATTTTTATCACTTTTTATAAATAAAATTCTTAATCAAAAAGCATTCAAAAAGGACAATAACGTTAAAGTTGTAATTATATAGCCACAAAGGTAAAAAAAATACAATAACCTATATTTAAATCTCATTCATATTCCCTATTCATTACCAAAGAGAATTTCATTCTTCCTTTTCTATAATTTCCATTGTATAGTAAAACGTTAAGTAAATATATAGAGAATATACCTTTTCGCATACATGCACTGTTCTATATTAAAGAGTCATATAATCCACATTTCAAACTAAAGTTAACGAAACTTCCTGAAACTGAAATGACGAACTTCAACATGTTAAATATCAAACATACAAATCATATTCAAGTTCCAGAATGAGGTTGTAGCTCGTAGCTCGTAGCACTGCTACGAGTGTTACGGTGATTTGCTACGAACAGGCTCTAGTGATCAACAGGAAAGTGTAGGCATGCTAGTTTTGTAGGGTGACAGTCATTTTGAGTTATTTAGGATGTTTTAAAAATAACTGAAGGATATAAAAATAAAATGTGTTTTTATTTGTTAAAAGTTACTGCTTGATAAATCTTTTCTCACTTATTTTACATATAAAACAATGGATGGCATATATCATAATGCAATAATTAATAGTCGAATCACTAATATATTTGGTTCGATAATTTGTTGTCAAATTTGACGTTTCAATTATATATCACTTAGTGCTCACAAATGTACGTATCTTGTAATATAATTAATCTATAATCTTAAATCACAAAGTATTGTTGTAATTATTGAGATACTTTATTCAAATGTTATGGGTCTATCTAATCATCTAATTACAAAGCATTAAGGGTTTTATTTTCACTTATAAACGTAATCTTCTCATTAAAATGCTAACGAACATTTTGCGTAACGCTCGACGCTCTGTGGATTATCTCTTAATCCGTTGTTATGCGTTTTGTTAACAGTGAGCTTAAAATTTCTTATTTAATATACAATTGTGTTAATAACTCTACTGCTAGATTCACAAAGCTATAGTCATCTCGAGAAGAACCTGGCAAGATACTCGGAGGCGCATTTATTAAATGTATTTATTTTTCAAATAAATTATTTATACAGTTCACATACAATGAGTTATCGTAACTCAGGTTTCCCACCCCAAAAAAAAAAGTTGTGTCTTTGTTATGTAGTTACCAGTAAGCAGTTGTATAGTTTGCCTCTTGCTAGTCGTTAATATTAAAGTTATTAGTTTTCTTATAAGCTTTCTTGATTAATTTTAATGCCCGTTTTATTACTAATTCAAACTTTTCTAGTGGTAATTAAGTTACAATTATAGGAACTTTATTTTAAAATCTAACCATATATGCCATAATCAAGGTTTTGTCACCAATACAACAAAACACTTGATATAATGAAGGTTTTGTCAATATTGTAACAAACCACTTGCACTAACCATGTCAGATATATCCAAGTAAAATCCTGCAATTTCTAACCACCTAGTCCCCCTACTGTAACGAAGGCACTTGTGCCATCGTTAGTGAGCAGCTGAATAGCGCAACTTGGTACGAATTAGAACCGCTATTCAAAGGCCTTTACTTGTTTACCGTATATATGATTACGGGAAACTGGATTGGATTGCGTAAACCAATGTTGTTGAATAAATATAGGTGAAGCACTAACTAGGCCTTTGTACTTCTGGTTTTATTAAACAGTTTATGAAGTAGATTTGATTAGGTTAGTAGGTTCTTTAGTTTTACGAATATTTAGGAAATTGACATAATATATAAGTGCCTAAATCGTGCCTCGGGCGCTTTGTATAAATTGTTCTACCGTCATAAGGAGAAAGACGTAATGCCATTTTTGACAAAATTGAGTTATATACATCAGAAAAGTCATTACTATTTAATACTAGCTGACCCGGCAAACGTTGTTTTGCCATATACATTATTTCTAGGAAATATTTTTTTTGTTCTATAAAAAAATAAGGGCTGATTGTGGAAGGGTGACAATTAAGGCAATTCTGAATCATAATAAAATAAAAACAAAAAAGATTGTCCAAAAATTAAGAAAAATATGTTAAGGGTGAACAACCCTTATCACTTAGGGGTATGAAAAATAGATAGTAGCCGATTCTCAGACCTACTGAATATGCATATAAAATTTGGTAAAAATCAGTAAAGCCGTTTCGGAGGAGTAAGGTAACTAACGACACGATAATTTTATATATAAGATATTATTATGTTATGACTAGTAGCGGATGCGTCTCAATTAAATGTAAGGTTTAGTAGGCATTTAAATATTTTAAAATAACAAAATGCTAGTAGATGTGTCTATTTTTCCTGATTTCGATGCTAAATATAACTCAATTCTGGCAGAAATGCAGATACGTCGTCTTATTATGACGACAGTATACAAAACGACAGCGCGGGAGGAGGAGTCGCGGGCGAGCGCCAGAGGCGCGTAGATTTGTTTAATAGCATGTTAGTTCCAGTGGTGGTCAGATTGGTGATTAAATGATGAGTGATTAGCTCCACTCACTATATGTACCACACTATAACGTATCTATTATTGCATACCAGATAACTTATCTTTAGGTACTCATTCATTACTGATTCTGAATAAAATCTGATACTAATATTATTCAAAACAAATGAGACTAATACAATTATTTAAAGCCTTTTTAGTTTAGTCATAAGAAATTAGATTAAAATTCTTTAGTGACAAATAAAAAATCCTTCAAGATAAATAAAAAAAAATATTGAATCGTTATTTTGATTATTATATTTAAGATATTTAAATTTTATTATTAGAACCCTGAGACACAATCCTATTACAAACATGCCCATAGAAATCAATATTTACTGCAAATTGAGAAACTTTTACTTATATAAGCCGGTGAAACATACCAACTAAATATACTTGATTTACATGTTTTAAACGAAAATATTTTTACTCCCAGGTTCAAATAACAACAGCTGCTGTAGGTCACTTACCGATAAAATCCTTGATGGCTTGAGATCCAGAGTCTAATATATCTGTAGGGTTGACCCTAATCTTGCAGTACTTGACAAAGGGCATGTCGGGCAGGCGAGCCCAGTCGCCGCCGCCGCTTGTAGAGCAGTGTACATCAATGGAGATGGAGTTCTCGTAAGCGCGAATCACGCGCTGAACCTCATTCTCCTGGTAAGCGTCCGTGAAGTCTGACAGGGAGAATGTCCCGTCCTGGAAAGAAGGAAAACAACTTAGTCTTTGTTCTTGGCACTCGATTGTCTGCAGGCCAGGTCCAGATGGATAATTGACAATCATCGAGATTTGATATTGTCTCCTTAGGTTAGGAAAACTATCCCCGAAACACAATGCTGATTGATCTCCGTCACTAATAAAATGATCTTTATACCATCTAAAAGCAAGTCAAACTGTCAAATATCATCAATTTATAATAGGCATACCTTCAGTTGGTTTCGCATCTACGTTCACCAGCGTTACAGTGAAGGAGTGGAATTAATTAACGAACTGCCCGTTGGCTTAGTTGGGTGGCGTTCGCCTTCTAAGCAGGGGTATCGGGTTCGATTCCCGGCGGGAACACAAGTTTTCTCCCCATGGAAAATTTGTGTTTCTGGTTCTGGTTGTGATTGTGTGATGGATGTGAATGTTTCCGGCACCCACGACACAAGTCATCAAACTTAGTGTGGGGCTGTGAGTGTGAAAGCGTTTAATTACCCGCGTCTTAGTTCCGCGAACGATATCAGCTTGGGAGGCTTCAAATCCAGAATTAATAATTAATGACAAGACAATCATGCTACATTTTTTGACCGCTAGATAGAGATCATGCATTGGTCTAGACTTGGAATGAACTAGAACGTTCTTCAACCACAACTTTGCTTAGCATTCGGTATCTATCATAAATACCATAAGTACCGTGCGCTGAATATCAAACTCAGCAAAAAAAACTACATTCCTACTAATATTAAATTGTCATATTCAATATACTGGTTTATATTTGTCGTAAAACATGAAAGATAAACCTTTTCCTTTATTTTCCTCGATTCCTCAAACTTTATGAGGACATTTATTACGACAGCAATTCAACCCTTTAAACCCTTGTAAAAACAAGAAAAAATCCTTCGTTTCTAATCATCCGGGAACTGGCGAAACAATTTGTCGAATCTCGTCGAAAAGGGAATAAACAAAAACAAGAAAAAAGTTATTCCAATTACCGAGTTTTCGGGGGAAATACCTATCGGGTTCGGCGAATGTTAAAGGAAAGGATAGAAAATAAATGTTCAACGAAATCGAAGAGTTTTATGGCAGTTAAGTAGTGCTGGGGCTGTTAGAACAATATCTTTCTAGAAAGCAATATCGAAGTTTTTCAGTGCCTTTTATAGCCGTCTTACTCTTGTGGGTCTTACAAAGTTATTTGAAATAAGACTCATTATATTGTAATTACATTCAGTTGCAACGTGCTTACTACCCTCGACGACATCCTCACGTATCCTCACTATAGGTGAGATAGTAAGAATTATCTATATAGCTTATCAGACATGAAAAAAGATTGGTCCAAATGATCTGAAGAGAGCGTTACATAACATGGATCTTTTTAAAGTAAAAGAAGAACGAGTATTATAACCAAAACAAAAAGTATATATATAATAATACTCCTAATGTAATACACGTGTCAATGAGAGAATCCATCTGCTTTCCTACCAATTTAATTTAGAATAATTATTTTGAATTATTAGGCTGAAGTAACAAGTGTCAACGAAAACTTGAGCCATGTATTTAAATCTGAATGTAAATTTTTATTTATTATGATTCTTTATCAATATGATTATAAAATAACCAAAGCGAAATCTACAGTAACATTAAACATTAAATAGAATGTTCAAAATGTGCATTTTAATTAGTTCAGTTCGATAAATCTCATTTAACGAACGCCAATCAGGCTTTAAGTAAAGCAAATCCATTCAGTCCCAACGTCCAGCACAAAAAAAGCTAGCAGTAAGTCAGCTTTTGAAAATGTTTAAAAATAGACACCCACTTTACCACTTTGCCTCTCTGAAACATAGCATTCCGTCAGAATATATATAACATATCCCAATGTTATTTAATCAGACCCGAAATTGATGACATGATCTTTTTTGGTCACGGAAACATCTTATTTATATTATTAGTTAAGAATAAATTTTATGAGTAATGTAAGTATTATATAAAAAGTCGTTAAGTTAGACCGTCGAAATTTACAAATATATTTATATTAGGATGTGTAGAACTTAAAACAATTTTGTTCAGTTCCATTCGTCACTCTCCAAAGCCTTAAGGCAGAGCATGTGGCATACAAAAGACATCTTTAAAAGGCTTGACCTATAAAAGAAGACGTGCAATATGTTTCCCTATTGAGTTACTGTATCATATCTATACTGCGAGAACGAACTGTTTTAATTTCCGTCAGCCCATCCGCATCCGAGCGACATTTTCCGTTGCATTGGAGGCGATGTAAATATTGTCGGAGCAAATGAAGCGAGCGTAATTAATATATGACAGTAAATGTTTGAAGTTATAGTTCTTTTGGCTCGTTTGAGAAAAAATATGAGAGTGAATGTTGCGCGCGCACATTGACACCTAAAAGCGACACCATTAAGTTGGTTGGTATTTGTCTCTTAAGTTTTCGTGAGAACTGATAACTATATTCAAGGTAGTCATTTAGTATTTAATCTGTTTTCACAAATAAAGAAAACTGCCACACGGGATAGAATTTTTAGTTACTTTTATTTTGTCACGCTAAAGAACCTAGCCCTCAAATCAATATTTGCATGTCACTATTATGACCAAGTGTGTGTACACACATATTATATTGATACACTTAACCTTACATCTGTTTATACCTACACTTGAAGCAAATAAATGCATTTCATTTCATTTCATTTCAGAAGTATAACATTTTATGTGCGTACCTAAGTACACACACATACACGTTTTTTACTGTTTTTAAGTTTACTTTGGTGGAAAATCTATATAAAATATTGCTAATGAAACTTGTCAGTTTTTTGAGCAAATTATGCCAAAAAACTTTTTTAATCTTTGCGAACTAAATTTACGATTAAGCGTATCTTAAAATTATTTAGAGAAATGTTTGTGCGTGAAGAAGTAATAAACATACAAACACACTCACAAACTTTCACCTTTATAATATATGTCTATTTATTTATTTATTTATTTATTCAGAAGACCAACAGCATTAAGATAATTTAGATACAAAACATGAAATATATATAGTACAGCCAATTATAGGTCTCCCTAGATAAGTACAATTTTTATTTACTCTCCTAGTTGGTATAACAATACAAAACAATTTAGTGATGTAGATGTATGTATGTGTGTGTGTATGTATGTGCGTGTCTGAGAAAGTGTGAGTGAGTGCGCCTGTGCATGTATGTTAGAATACAATTATTTATAAAAATACAATATAATATAAGTACGTACACAACATATCTGCTATACAATACATCGCGTACATTATTATTAAATAATATATTTTTAATTGTTTACATTATTACATTATTATTTCTTTGTTATCATATTATATAAATTATGTGTCAAACCAATTCCTACAATCATAACACTAAATTGCCTACCCCTACCAGTCCACTGCACATATTTGTATCGGCATCAAAACAAAAAGGCGCAAAGCTGATTAAAGAGTCAGGATTGCGATGTTAGGCTTTCAATAACTTTACGTTTGAAGACCTGTTTGGACATATGGACATATGGACATATGGACATATGGAAAATATCTAAATCTGAAAAGTTCTTATTAAAAGTCGAGGTTATACGGGACAAAGGCGCATGACTTGCAAAATTAGAATTACTGGCTGGGCGCGCGAACAAAGGTGTGTGCCGCGTTCGTTTCTTGGGAACGCTAAAAACAACAGCTGATAGTAAAGCCGGCGCGTCCAGCCGACCATTCACTATATCATATAGCAACATAGTATCTATGAGAGTGCGCCTGTCTTCTAACGGCATTATTTTATGACGCTTACAGCCTGTGTTATAGTCGGAGCGCGAGCGAACTCTGTAGTTAAGATGTTTTATAAATTTCGCCTGTATTTTTTCTATTTGCTGTTTATATGTGACATAATGGGGAGACCAGGCACAGCTAGCGTACTCTAGTACACTGCGGACATACGAATAATAAACAGTTTTTATACAGAACAAATTTGAAAAAGGTTTACAAGTCCGAAGAACGAACCCGAGATTTTTGTAAGCTTTATTTACAATAGTGTCTATATGTTCTGACATGGTAAGTTTCCGGTCAAGCATGACTCCCAAATCGCGTATCACATCAACTTGCTGTATAATAATGTCGTTAAAGTTGTAATTGTATTTTATAGGTTTTTTCTTACGCGTAAAAGATATTGTCTGACATTTGGATACATTCACAGTTATTTTATTAATAGCATAATAATAAGAAAGTCGATTCAAAGTGTCTTGAATGGATAAACAATCGTCTATACTGGTAATTTTACAAAAAATCTTTTTATCATCCGCATAAAGTAGATATTTAGTGGAATCAAAGCAGGTATGTATATCGTATATATAAGCGTTATATAATAGGGGTCCAAGGTGTGAACCCTGCGGGATTCCAGAGGGGATGTTAATAAGATCAGACCTATATCCTCCGATTACGACAGCCTGTGATCGATTTTTAAGGTATGATTCGATCCAACGAAGCAGATCGCCGTGTATTCCCAGATTTTCCAGCTTTGCCACCAGGATGACGTGGTCCACACGATCAAATGCTTTTTCAAAATCTGTGTAAACCACGTCAACCTGCCCAGCATGGTCCATACTGGTCAAAACAAACTGAAGAAATTCAGATAAATTGGAAACCGTCGAGCGGCGTTGAAGAAATCCGTGCTGGGCCTGACTTACACCGTTTGCAATTATAGTGTAGATTTGGTTATAAACAATCTTTTCAAAAATTTTACTAAATATATTCAAAATGGAGATAGGTCGGTAGTTATCAATTTTAGATTTAGAAGATTTTTTATGTATTGGTACTACATTAGCCTCCTTCCATTTAGCAGGAAATTTACATTCAACAAGCGATCTTTCAAATAGCAGTTTTAATGGTTTCGCCAAAACTTCTGCACAATTTTTTATCAGCACGGGAGGGATGCAGTCAGGGCCAGCTGATTTATTTATGTCAATAGTTTTTAAGTATTTTAGGATCTGTTTCTCCTTAATTTCGATTGTACTAATTAAATTAGAGTGATTACACAATGGTAAGTTCAAGTTAGACAGATCGTAACTAGCCGCAGGTTGAACAAAAACGCTTTCAAAAAACTTATTAAAACCGTTGGAAATTTCTGCGCCGGTAGTATAAGTGTCCGAACCGTAGTAAAGTGTTTTAGGATAACTAGATGTACGTCTCTTTGACTTCACGTAACTCCAAATTTTTTTAGGACAAAGCTTTATTTGTTTTTGTATACTTTCAATGTAATTTTTATATAGTTCATGTTCTAATTGTTTTGATCTAGATCTTAACAAAGAAAATTCTTGATAATCTAATTCATTTTTAAACAATTTCCATTTAGAATGAGCCTTCCACTTTTCTCTTAAGATTTTGTTTAATGTGTTATTATACCATAATGGAGGGCTTTTATTCTTATTATTATTTTTTATAATCTTACGTTCAGGGACAAATGTGCTAATACATTTTAGAATTTCGGCAGTAAAACAATTAACGGCGCAGTCAATGTCATAACATGTACTAAATAATTCTGACCAGTCCAATTCCGATAAATATAAGTTAATATCGTCATAATTGCATTTATAAAAGTTTTTCCTGATGACAGTATGCTCTGCAAGTGGGCTGAGTGTTATGTTAGAAATGTCTATTATTAGGCTAGGGTGTGCGCTATCCTCCGGCACTAGGGCGGTAGGAGACCTCTCACACGATGCTGAAAAATTACTAAATACTAGATCTAAAGTATTATTATATGAGTTTTTTGTATAATTACATTGTTCTAATCCAATGGAATGTAGTTCATCCAGAAGTAGTTTACCAGAATTTTGAATATCTATGGAGCCTCGTTTCGTGTGTAAGGGACCTAGGTCACAGCTCCATTGTATGTTCGGCAAATTAAAATCCCCGACAATTAAAAAAATTATCGTTTTTATGTAAGTCATAAACATGTAAGATACTCTGTATCACACGATCTATAGTGGCGGGCAATTGGTTATTAGGCGGCGCGTAAACAACGGCAATGTGTAGGTTAGTTCCCACTGCTTGATCAAAAGATTTAGCAGGAATAGTGACCCAAAGCATTTCCGTAGGTGGGACGACATTATTTTCAGTTAAAATAATGGGTTCCAAGTCACTTCGTACTAGTAGCATTACACCCCCACCCCTCGAGTTACCCGTTAACAGCTGATTACGATCTAATCTAAAAACTTCATAGTCTGAGTGACAAAGTTCTCCATTCAAAATATCACTTTGAAGCCAAGATTCAGATATCAATACTAAGTGAAACTCATGTAAAAGTAGTTGTCTATAGAATTCTAATGTTTTCGTCCGAAGACCCCTTGTATTTTGATAGAATACGTTTAAGTGTGTGTTAGCCATGGTAATATATAAATATTAGATACGGTAGTGTTATACTGTTTAATAAAATCAATGTATAGCTATAAATTACTTTGAATAAAAGCAGTGAGAAATAACATTGCACAAAATAATATCCAATGTTAGTAAATAGGGTAAAAGTACGTTGTGCAGACACCCTCTTCTTGTTAAGAAATCTTTTTAGATTATATAGAAACCATGTAGCTTTGGTATTTGAAAAGATAACCATTTTTATTCCACATTGAGCGGAGAAGGCATAACGCAAACTTACTTGTAAATACGTGTTAGATAGAATAATATTATTTTGTAATAGATACCTGCTGGTATGAAAACCTCCTTTTTTGGAGTTGGTTAATAAAAGTATAATATAATATATTGCATTACTGTATTCATATCGTATATATTGTAAATATAAAAAAAGTAAAATATAATATATTGCATAACTGTACTCATATCTTATATATTGATAACTGTAGGTTTTTATTGTGTTTTGTGTGGAGTGTATTTTGTGTGTGTATGTATTACATGAGTTAAAAAGAAACGTACAAATGAAATATAAATAATAAGTTAATTCAGGCAAATTTAAACCTATGAGACAGTGAGTGCGACGAGCATCTATTATCATTATGATATTGCCATGAATGCGAGTATGAGCAAGTAGGTATGTTTTTAAAGAGACGACGAGTCATTTTATTTTTAATAAGTCTGCTGTTTTGCTTACCGCCATTTTTGGAGACTTGTCGTCCCTTCTTACAAATATCTTACAATTCTTAACCCATAAATATTTATATGAATGTTGCACAACTAACTCACGACATTTGTTGTAAAGTATTTTGTTATCTATTGTCAGATGTTCATTGATAAATATTTTTTCATTGCCCGTCATCCCTATGTTGCAACGGGTGATACCGCGAACGCGACGAATTCCTGCTATTATATTGTCCTTCGTTAGCCTGGATTTCATTTTCGCAATAATAGCCCTCGGGATTCCAGGTCTCGTCTGCTTAGCCTGCACTCTGTTTGCGAATTCAATATCCCGTGACGTTATGATTATCCCGGCATGTTTAGCTATAGATATGATAATATCCATCAATTTCTCGTCGTGTTTCTCGGGGACGCCGACGATTTCATGTCTGATAATACAGATGTATATTGTGAGGTATCCCGTATATTTTTTTTGGCGTGTAATACTAAACGGTTACCTACAAAATTATTGATAAACGGTTACAACTTACGAAAAATATATAAATATAATTAAATTACAATATAATAACTCTTTATTGACTCAAAAAGATAAAAACAGCTTACAGAGAAACTTCTAAATATATGTACAATGGGCGGTCTTATCGCTAAAAGCGATCTCTTCCAGACAACCTTTGGATGATAATTAATGTATTTTCTATCTTTCTTTCTTTAATATAACACGACGCCGTCCAAACCTTCTACTTAAGTGCAATACTTCCAAGTATTGTAATCAATATACACAGATAAACCCCCGCCTGAAAAATGTTTTAAGAAATATCTATCACAAATGTTTTATGTAAGCCGTTTGCAAATAGCGCTCTTCTGGAGTAGGAACAGAAATTGTCGTAAGATTTTATCCAGTATGACATAAAAAGGTTACAGCTTTTTTGCTGCTGTAAAAAGTTTCTTCACGAAACCTTTTTGCTTTTATCATAACTGGTTACCATTGCTGTAGATTCTAAAGTTTTACTTTCGAAGTTACGCAGTTCTAAACCATTTTGTTCTTATATATTTATATTTTAGAAAACCGTCGAATTGTGGGAAATTCAAAGATTTTGAGTCGGATTTTAGTGTTAAACAGTTAACGAATAATTAAAATCTGAAGAAAATTAAATGCTTTTCTATTAATTAAATAGTTATTAAGAAACTGTTGAAATTTAGATTCTTGTTACTATTTTGTTATGTGGACTACTTTGACTACTTTCTCGTTGACCGACTTCAAAAGTTACCTCATTTCTTCTTTCGTTGTAAGCCGATTTTGATGATTATTTTTTTATTTGAAAGCTGGTGCTTTTTAATGTGGTCCCATCAAAAATGTTATCAATATCTGATCAGTAGTTTTTGAGTTATAGCCAATAATGCGTGTTTAATACATTAAATCTAATCAAGATTCCTAAGATAAAGCGGTGAAGTCGGTTTTGCTTTGCTTGCGTGTAATTTTTCTGTATTTGTTGTTCTAGAACAGGACAATGTACGTAAGTTTTATCTTTAAATGTAAAGCCGTTTTTGTGCTAGACCTCGGGTCAAATAGGTCTAAAAAGGGTAGATAAAACAATAAAAAATATTTGCTCCCCGCTTACTTGTATGGGAGTCCCCATTCATATTTTCATTTATATAATATTAAATGTCATTTCTGTGTTTTTTTTTATAACTTGGTTAAATCTTCTACCTACGGGCCTTATATTTTCTTAAACTAAACTAAAATTATATACAGCAAAGAACCAAGTTACCTACAAGACATCGAGCCTATAGGTAACTCAAGTGCTCAAGCCCACTACCAGTGGGTGGCGTTCCCATCATGCTGGCGGCATTGCCTCTCTGAATTGCAATGCTAATACGTTGAGCCATATAAGTGCCAGCATTTCGACCACGCGTCGCTTCAATGAGGCGCTCTGATAGATTTTTGAAAATAGAATGAGCTCCCGGTCCCCACGGACCCAGTGTCTCAACACCAAACGGCTCAAATATGTAACCACTGCCGAGGTTCCATATTTTCACCGTTTGCGCTGCTCTGCCAAAGTTACCGCGACGCCAACCCCATTCTGTGTTTTAGGAAATTGTATTTTATTTCTGACTTTGGGCCGTAGTTTTACATATTCTGTAAGAATTAGAAGTCATTCGCTAGCATGGTTTAGACGCTAGATGCCTCTGACAGACGGACGGATGGACGGAAAAAGTGCTGAACGACCCAAGTGAACTTAGAGATCTCGCTTCGCTCGATCAATTACTCTATGAATATATCTTATTCCATTCATAGTGTACCTAATTCATGACTTACGCGGAAGAAGTTATGGATCACACCTAGTGTATAATAAAAGTTTTACGAAGTCAATAATAAGATTAATTACCAATTTCTCTCAAGCAGTTAACATCCCACCTCACCTGTCACGAATCTAAAAGCAATTTCGCTCCGATACGAAACGGCTCGTAACAACGACAAGTAAATAATTACACGAACACCGAAACCCTATTACAGCAATAGAATTCGGTGCCCTCTAATGTCCTTGAAATTAAGGCTTAATTTGCGCGACGCCATTTCGGTTTATAAGCTTTCACGCGAAACCTCGCGCGGCCATATTGGATCCTGACGAATATTTAAATGTCTGGTGGCGATGCGGCAAATACATATTTAAAATACATTTACATAGTTTAACAAACGCAGAAATTAGAATCGCATTTAAATGTGCTCCAGTTTCTTAAAGGTCAGAGTTAGCACGTAAATAGGAAAGCAAAGTTAATTTATTTTAACAGAGATTCGTTATTTAGATATTTGGTTACGAGAGAGCAACCTTGCGAAAGTGATTGAGAGGAACCAATGCTAGTGATATAGAAATATGAGAAAGTAGAATAATGTAAGTAATCTTGCTTTTTATTTGCAGTTTGACCACTATCTTAACTGATAGAAAGCTATGATGCGGCTGAAGATGTAGCATGCCTGCCTAGAAGATACCTATTCACTCTTGACTTAAAGTCTCCCAGATTAATCCGTTCAGGAAACAAAGACGCATGCAATGAGTTCCACTCCTTCGCAGTACGGATGATATACGTAAAAGCAAAACGCTACGAACTAGCTGGAAACATAGTCTAAGTTCTAAGCCATGAATATACTCACTTGCATAATCCAAGAGCCGTTTCCGGCGAAGGTGTACCCCGCGTGCACGAGGTGCCTGTGTCTAGTAAATGAGCTGAGCAGGTTGCGCATGCACTGCATCAGCGTGTTCATCTGTGGGTGGATCAGGATCTCCGTCACCAGGTTCTCCGATGCGAATTGTATCAATCTTTCGCCTGAAACAAGAGAAAGTCGGGTTAGAAAAAAGTATCAAAATCAAAATCGTTAATTCACATGGGCCCCAAAGAGGCACTCATGAAAGTTAATGATTCTACTGCCTAATTCCCAAAATTACAGCCATCTGAAAGAAACTCAGCGGCGCATTATTTTTCATAAATTTTTTTTAAATCATTCGCTATTAAACGCTTGTGCATTTGCCTTCATGAATCCTTATTATTAATATAGTCGATCGATTCATTTCAAAACTATTACTTTGTATCAAAATGGATTCTCCCTTTTCAAGATGTACCATAGTTTTTTTTCTCACTAACCGCCTTCCTGACGTTTACTTTTCTTGAAAATGCTAGTAACAATCACCAGTGCAGTAAGTTAAGAAGAAATTTCTCAATAAATGTTCATACTATCCCTGCAAATGTACATAATCTTACGTAATTTTTATCTTGACAGCTGTATTATAAAGCCTAAAACTATTATAATATCTTTGTATAATACATACTTGTTCGACAAGTTTTGCGACATAAATAACTAACGTAACTTACGGCTACGCCGTAGAGCCCACGTAGCATTTGCTACGGACTTCGGTAACAAAAGAGAAGAGATGAATAGAAGCCCACACGTACGTTTCCACAAGGTTGCCTTCAGACCCTTTTCATCGACACGTCGCACAAAGGCCTGACAGACTCAAGGTTCAGTCGTCAGTTTCTATAGAAGAAAAGTGTTTGTGGGAGAAACAATGAATTGCGAGCCGTAAGATCTTTATCAGGTAACATTAAACCAGTATTTCTAAGCAAATAATAAAGCTTACAAAAATTATAGCTCTATTTATGTATCCATGATAGGCAAACTTTTGAGTGATATATTATTTGTTGTTAAGTAAACCATATGGTCCACAATTTAGCACGTAATAATATGAACAATGAAATGTAGCAACATAACGAACCATTATTGTATGTTCTTTTTTAATGCTTCATGCACATTGACCACTATCTCACCTGGTATAAATTGTATAAAACCATAATGGGGCGACAAAAAAAAACTACCTTTGTTAAGAAATAACCTATTTATTTTCTACAAAATATACCTATACTATCTCTAATTAGAATTACACGTATATTTGCTTTGTATTTAATGAGTGCTTTTGAGTGTTGAAATCATACTCAAATTACAATAAAGAAAATAATTACTCCGAAATCAGTGCAAATAGTTATAATGCAAATATCGCAATAATTAACCTATTATCATTACAACACGATGTTCATTAAGGGTATCGATGTTCTTTTCATATGTACATAGTACATAAATGTTTACATATTCTTGTACTTTTGAAGTGAAACTTCTTATGAAAGGGCTTTAAAATTCTGTTACGCAACGTTTTTGTGTGACAAAATGTGGTGGGGTTAAACCCTGTGATGAATTGTTAAAAATATGTTTCTGTAATACAAACGTTTCACTTCTATCGAGTGTCTTTACGATATATCCTATTTTTTTGCTTGAAGTACAATTGATTTCCTCTGACTGATTTTAGATACTGTTTTTTTCATCATATTATTTATGTTTACTTTTATTATTGAGTTAAAACCTTTAAAGGTAATAAATAATAAGTAATATTACTTAAAAACATATTATGTAATATATTACGTATATTATTTATATTGTGCTATTGACAGTGGATAAGCAAGTATTTCTACTTTTACCACAATAATCACCAACTACATTAAGGCAATAAAACACAAAAGAAAGGAACATTTTACCTTACCAATTCCCCTAAGGCTAAGTCAGAGCAGCATGTGGCTAAATAAATACTTCCGTTCTTCATCCCTAAGGGAGAAGTAATAATAAATAAGGCACATGCCGGCTACTTACAAAATAATAACAGACATTGATAAATTGAGCTAAGGGAGAGATAAGAAGGAAAATATTAAAGGGACCTTGACCTTAGGGTGAACTATTGTTTGAACGTGAGAGTGTTGTTTTTGGGGTCTAAGAAAGGAATGGTAAAATGGTATAACGTTGTACACAAAGGCTAATTTGTAATATACTAGAAACCTCTTGGAATATCCGTACAACCATCGAGACTAATGTTTTTCGTTGTACGGCAATTGTAAATTCTATTTTATGGTTTTTGAAACACATTTTAAAGTATATGATCTTCTCTGTAAAGTATTTTTTTGTGGAGGGGAAATTGCTTAGCACTTCCCTTCCTTTTCAGGGCTGAACGAAAGGGGTGTGATGGGGCTCGAACCTACCAATCATCCCAACATACAAATCAAGCCTCGTTGGAAATACTTTCTTAATTAACTAAAGACTCTTTCGATTTTGATCGGATCACAACGTCCATGAAAGATTGGTGATAACCAAATATAATTATTAATGAATTGTCCTCCTAAGTGTTTTTTAAAATAATGCGCAGCGATTATTAAAATGTATTTGTAATTTTAAAATTCAGAGATAACAAACGTTGGAACTAAAATATAACATTTTCCCTCGGAAATTTAGAACTCATTTATAATTTTCCGCAAATTCAAAACTTTAAATAAGGGACGTTGAACATTTCCCTACATATGAAACCATAACCCATATCAATTCGGAAGTTTAATTGGAACCCCGGATTTTGTTTAAATATGTAGGCAGTTTTTCATCAGTGTGTGTTGTAGTATTTATAACTTTCCAACCACGATGAATGTATGTTTGAAAATCAAAACTATCGTGAGTATTACACATTATTTATGTTATATAGATTCCGCTTAAAACAAACGTAAAAATGACGACTACAAAGTAAGTAAAAATTTTTACGTGTTTTAATCCGGAACTACTAACATAAATTACGATGAATGTATGATAGAAATACAAATAATTATAAATGTGTCCTGTCAGTATTAATTGCTACATCCCATTCCATCAAAATGTGGATGTTTGTATGTTTTTGGTTGTGTGTTCATGTGGTTCCATTTCAACTTGATCAAGATCGGACCAGTAGTTTTAGAATAATACTCAATAATGCGTATTTAATTAACCGACTTCTTCATTTAATCTGATCAAAGGTTCCGAAAATTAAGCGGCGAAGTCGGTTTTTTTGAGCTTAGCTTACGTTTAAACTATTTTAAATCAAGTAGCATTATAATATCTAAACTAGAATATGTAAGAATAATATGTACTATTTTTTATTGTACACCACCATTCATTCTTCTTCTACTTCTGATCATCTAAAGGTTGTCTGGAAGAGATCGCTTTAAAAGCATTAAGATCCTCCATTGTAGGCACTATCGCAATGAATGTTATATTTTATTTGCCATTTTTTTTTAATTGGTATACAATAAAGATATTTGTATTGTAACGAAGTCTTTAAAACTGATCGGCCCATTCCACCATATTTGTCGCCGTTATCGAACACCTGCCGCCACCGCTAAGTCTAGACCGTGGGCCGGTTGTCGTCAACCCTACCTCATCGAGTACCAAGATGAGACCTATATGGGGGTGTCGTGTGTAAAAAGTTATGCTAAAAAAATCAGGGTTGCCTGTTCCTAGCCTGGAGCATTTTGTGCAGGGGACAAAAAACTGATCCATTTTTTTGGTGAAATTTACCTCATCGAGTACCAAGATGAGACCTATCTGGGGGTGTCGTGTGTAAAAAGTTATGCTAAAAAAATCAGGGTTGCCTGATCCTAGCCTGGAGCATTTTTGGCAGGGGACAAAAAACTGATCCATTTTTTTGGTGAAATTTACCTCATCGAGTACCAAGATGTGACATATGCCAATCGATAGCCCCGTTCTTCCTTCTATTAAAAAAATTGGGTTGCCGGCTCTAAACCTGGAACATTTGTTTTTCGGCCTACTTTAGTGTTCAGGCATCAGAAGTAAGTTTTATGAAAATAGCATCGAAATGATATATTTTAGTTATTTAAACAACAAAATATTGTAGAAAATGATGATGCGCATCATACAATTGACTATTTAGTACTGTCAGAAAGAAAGTGACCTCACAGTGAGCCAAAACCGTGGTGGCGGAGAATACAAAACTTTGTTTTACAATTACAACGAGTTTTGATTGAGCAACAAGATACCATATATGGCAATCGATAGTTCTATTCATCCTTTTACTAAAAAAATTGGGTTGCCTGGTCTGATTTCGAAGCACTTGTTTTTTGGCCTAGTTTAATATTAGGGCGTCAAAAGTAAAGTATTTATCAAAATCACTTCTAAATTACATTTTTAAGTAGTGTAAACGACAAAATATTGTAGAAAGCAATAATGAGCAACGTAATTTTGACTTTCAAGTCCAATCAGAAAAGAAGTGAATACGTAGTAAGATAAAACATAAATCACACAGTAAACAAATCATATCATGCAATTACAACGTCTGTTCATTGAAATGAGATAAATAATGTGTGGCAATTAATAGCTCTACTCATCCTTTTATTAAAAAAATTGGGTTGCCAGGCCTTACATTAGAGTATCAGTTTTTCTGCCAAGTTAAATTTTCAGGCAAAAAATTACTTCATCGAGTACCAACATAAAACATATGCCAATCGATAGTGCTGGTCTTCCTTATATTAAAAAAAAATTTTCTGCCTGCTTTAAAGATCAGGAATCAGAAGTAGGCTATATGAAAATGCCTTGTTTAGTGGTTTCAACGACAAAATACTGTACAAAGTAATAACATGAAATATACTTTTGACTATTTAGTACAGTCAGCACAAAAGTGAACACGCAGAGAGCAAAAACAGTGATCCACAAAATTGGTATTGTGCACATATTACGAGTTTTGATTGTGTACTAAAATACAATGTATAGCAGTCGAAAGTTCTATTCATCCTTGTATTAAAAAACTTGGGTTGCCTGGCCTAAATGTAAAGCATTTGTTTTTCGGCCTATTAAAAATTCAGGTATAAGGAGTAGTTTTTATGAATGACAGGATATTTTTTGATGTTTCCAAAGGCCAAAATACAAAAAAAAATAAGTAAAAAGAAAAGAGTTCAATGTTTGTTTCTTTTCATAATTTGCTTTATGTTTTGTAGTTTGATTCACATAACAATATCGCGTCGTTCATAAAACGTACACATTATACCAAAAAAAATTATTAGGCTTAATACAAAGACTAAAGATTCCAAAACTTTACAAGCAAATATTTTAATAATAGCTTCTAAGACAAATATTTTTATTGGCAATTCACACAACTGTTGTGATAAGCAGTATATGTGCAGTAATATGGCTGGTCCCAAAAAGCCAGTACAAAATATTACAAATATTTTGAGAAAATTATGATCAGTTTTAAACAAAACTTAGCCAGCTTTACATGCATACACTTTGTGACTACACCGCACGATTTAGAAGAAAAGGTTAAACTATTAAAAATACTGCAACAAAATAGATCACCAAAAAATATCATGTCGTTCATAAAAACTACATCTAATACCTAAATATTAAAATAGGCCCAAAAAAACAATTGCTTTACATTTTTTATAAAAAATATGAATAGAACTATCGATTGCTATCCATTGTGTTTTAGTACACAATCGAAACTAGTATTATATGCATAAAATAACGTATTGTATTTGGCGTGATTACTGTTTTGCTCACTATGTAACACTTTTTTTCTGACTGTACTTAATAGTAAAATGTATGATGCTTTTTATCACTTTCGTTAGTGTTTTGGTCGTTAAAATCATCAAAAGATATCATGTCGTTCATAAAAACTTCTCCTGATACCTGAATATTTTAATAGGCCGCAAAACAAATGCTTTACATTTAGGCCAGGCAACCCAAGTTTTTTAATACAAGGATGAATAGAACTATCGACTGCTACACATTGTGTTTTAGTACACAATCAAAATTCGTAACACGTGCATAGTATAGTTTTGTATATGGCGTGATTACTGTTTTGCTCACTATGTAACACTTTTTTTCTGACTGTACTTAATAGTAAAATGTATGATGCTTTTTATCACTTTCGTTAGTGTTTTGGTCGTTAAAATCATCAAAGATATCATGTCGTTCATAAAAACTACTCCTGATACCTGAATATTTTAATAGGCCGCAAAACAAATGCTTTACATTTAGGCCAGGCAACCCAAGTTTTTTAATACAAGGATGAATAGAACTATCGACTGCTATACATTGTGTTTTAGTACACAATCAAAATTCATAACACGTGCATAGTATAGTTTTGTATATGGCGTGATTACTGTTTTGCTCATTTTGTGTTCACTTTTTTTCTGACAGTACTAAATAGTCAAATGTATGATGCTTTTTATCGCTTTCGTTAGTGTTTTGTCGTTTAAATCATCAAAAGATATCATATCGTTCATAAAAACTACTCCTTATACCTGAATTTTTTAATAGGCCGCAAAACAAATGCTTTACATTTAGGCCAGGCAACCCAAGTTTTTTAATACAAGGATGAATAGAACTATCGACTGCTATACATTGTGTTTTATTACACAATCAAAATTCGTAACACGTGCATAGTATAGTTTTGTATATGGCGTTATTACTGTTTTGCTCATTTTGTGTTCACTTTTTTTCTGACAGTACTAAATAGTCAAATGTATGATGCTTTTTATCGCTTTCGTTAGTGTTTTGTCGTTTGAATCATCAAAAGATATCATGTTGTTCATAAAAACTACTGCTTATACCTGAATATTGTAATAGGCCGAAAAACAAATGCTTTACATTTAGGCCAGGCAACCCAAGTTTTTTAATACAAGGATGAATAGAACTTTCGACTGCTATACATTGTATTTTAGTACACAATCAAAACTCGTAATATGTGCACAATACCAATTTTGTGGATCACTGTTTTTGCTCTCTGCGTGTTCACTTTTGTGCTGACTGTACTAAATAGTCAAAAGTATGTTTCATGTTATTACTTTGTACAGTATTTTGTCGTTGAATTAGTTGTTTCAACGACAAAACGACAAGGCATTTTCATATAGCCTACTTCTGATTCCTGATCTTTAAAGCAGGCAGAAAAACAAATGCTCAAGTTTAGAGCCGGCAACCAATTTTTTTTAATATAAGGAAGACCAGCACTATCGATTGGCATATGTTTTATGTTGGTACTCGATGAAGTAATTTTTTGCCTGAAAATTTAACTTGGCAGAAAAACTGATACTCTAATGTAAGGCCTGGCAACCCAATTTTTTTAATAAAAGGATGAGTAGAGCTATTAATTGCCACACATTATTTATCTCATTTCAATGAACAGACGTTGTAATTGCATGATATGATTTGTTTACTGTGTGATTTATGTTTTATCTTACTACGTATTCACTTCTTTTCTGATTGGACTTGAAAGTCAAAATTACGTTGCTCATTATTGCTTTCTACAATATTTTGTCGTTTACACTACTTAAAAATGTAATTTAGAAGTGATTTTGATAAATACTTTACTTTTGACGCCCTAATATTAAACTAGGCCAAAAAACAAGTGCTTCGAAATCAGACCAGGCAACCCAATTTTTTTAGTAAAAGGATGAATAGAACTATCGATTGCCATATATGGTATCTTGTTGCTCAATCAAAACTCGTTGTAATTGTAAAACAAAGTTTTGTATTCTCCGCCACCACGGTTTTGGCTCACTGTGAGGTCACTTTCTTTCTGACAGTACTAAATAGTCAATTGTATGATGCGCATCATCATTTTCTACAATATTTTGTTGTTTAAATAACTAAAATATATCATTTCGATGCTATTTTCATAAAACTTACTTCTGATGCCTGAACACTAAAGTAGGCCGAAAAACAAATGCTCCAGGTTTAGAGCCGGCAACCCAATTTTTTTTATAGAAGGAAGAACGGGGCTATCGATTGGCATACGTCACATCTTGGTACTCGATGAGGTAAATTTCACCAAAAAAATGGATCAGTTTTTTGTCCCCTGCCAAAAATGCTCCAGGCTAGGATCAGGCAACCCTGATTTTTTTAGCATAACTTTTTACACACGACACCCCCAGATAGGTCTCATCTTGGTACTCGATGAGGTAAATTTCACCAAAAAAATGGATCAGTTTTTTGTCCCCTGCACAAAATGCTCCAGGCTAGGAACAGGCAACCCTGATTTTTTTAGCATAACTTTTTACACACGACACCCCCATATAGGTCTCATCTTGGTACTCGATGAGGTAGGGTTGACGACAACCGGCCCACGGTCTAGTCCTGAATAGGCGGGGATTCAACCCATTACAGCCCCATTGTGCACCCCATTGACGTTATTCGAAGCTTTTCCCTTGATTTCTGTCTCAACCGGCATTGGGTTGTCACCTATTGAAATATTATATCATTGAGGTTACGATGCTAAGGACGTATTTTAAATTCGTACTTCAATGGGCAAAGAAAAGTCAGATCTGTTTAAGACGTGCCCTCGTTATTTTAAATGACTTACTTTGTGCAGAAAAGTGAGAAAGTTTAGAAAGGAATTGTTAAATGATTTATTTTGTGGTCTTCATTATTTATTGAAAATAAAACTTACGATTTTAGGCTTTATACCATATTTTGTGATATTATCTGCATTACAATAAAAAGTTTATTTTTATAGAGCATTTATACGAATATTAAATATATTAATATTATGAAATAAAACGCTAAACGCTTTCACACTCACAGCCCCTCACTAAGTTTGATGACTTGTGCCGTGGGTGCCGGAAACATTTACATCACACACACAATCACAATCAGACCCAGAAATATAAATTATTGGGAGAAAACTTGTGTTCCCGCCGGGAATCGAACCCGATACCCCTGCTTAGAAGGCGAACGCCACTCAACTAAGCAAACGGGCAGTTCAATCATCGAAATAAATTATTTATTTAATAATTTTGCACAAATCAAAGTACAGGGAAATAAAACTTTTTTCTAAAAGTGCGTTAGGTTGTTGAGTAGGTATAAATTGAATAAAGTGTGTGTGTGAGTGGCAATAAAGTTTCCGCTCTGTCATCCTCATCTCATGTTTTCATTAAATATCGGATGTCATCGATGCAAAATTATTTAATGAAAAATACCGTCCAGCCAATAATAGCTCGTGTTCAAATAAAAGCTGAATTCAAAGGCCTCACGCACGTCCAATAAAAGCTCGTTAATTGATATTTCGGGGAAAGGCATATAAGCGTGAAATGGCACACTAAAAGGACAAATAAAATAGCTCAAAAACAATACTGGCACCTATTGAAAAAGTGACACTGATATATATGTAAAACTAGCGATCCGCCCCGGCTTCCCCCGGGTGTGATAAATGAAGAACCGCTCGACCGATTTTGTGCAAACTTCACACAAACCATCTACTAAATAGTCCAAACAAAGCCTAAATATTTGGTTTGGATAAGTGAGCCCGTTCTTGAGTTATAAAATAACAACGAAAAGTGGCATTGATTTTTATGTATATATAGATAGAAGATAGATAATGATGATATGTAACTTTTATATTTCAAAGTTAAAACTACCGTGGGTATTATACATAATATTTCAGTGTTATAGACCTCTTAAAACACGTAAAAAACGTCAACTTACTTTTTGTCAACTAGTTTCGGACAAATGAGTTATCCTTCATCAGAGTGAGTCAGACGCGCGAAAGGCGGTGGCGATTTGGAAATTAAAAAAGATACATTCTTTGTTTTATATAATGATAAAAGATTTGAATACTTATCATATAAATATATAAAACATATGATACATTATAATACATAATGTATTAATGTACAATTTCGATCCACTGTGTAGAACCAAAGTGTGATAAACATGCCGATCATATTATAATATAACGACTGCAAAATTAAACTACTGCTATAATATAAAATAAGTCAACAAACGGTCCAGGAGATTAAAAGTCAAAATGTTTGAAAAATATAAATAGTCAGCCTGAATAGTTCACACAAATCATGAGATTAAACTTCACAAAACGCAATATTTTGGCTACAAAATATATTTGAGTAAATCCTTAGCACGAGCCGTCTGCGCAAGATATCCCGAGCTTTTGTTTAGGTGTTTAACAGCTTAAGCCAAAGAACATTAGGGTTTCATTGTTACCACAACAGGCAGAATTATAACAAAGCAACCCATTGTTTGCAATTGCTTCTCATTGTTACTGGCGTGAAAAAATGCCTGAAAAGTCAGCGTTTTCATCCAATTTATATTCATATTTTCACAGGTATGAAAAAGTGTATTGTGTATTTTATGCAATTGTATTATGAACTACCCGTGCTCAATGGTTCCACTCACCTTTAGCTCGACAAAATTTTAAATCGCTTATACACATGGACCCCAAAGAGGCACTCGTGAAAGTTAATGACTCTACTGATAATGACAAATTTAATAATACACTTTCGTTCATAATTTTGTGACAAACACACAATAATTTTGTTTTTTTTTAAAACACATGTAAACTTAACATAAACGCTTTCACTCACAGCCCCACTCACATACTATCAGGTGAGATTGTGGTCAAACGCCAGCCTATAAGGGTAAAAAAAGGTGTCGTGTGTGCCGGAACCATTCACATCACACACATAATAACAACCAGAACCAGAAACACAAATTTTCCTTGCAGAATAAACTTGTGCTCCCGCCAGGAATAGTCCGATACCCTTGCAAAGACAAACGCGCACCTAATAAAGCCATCGGGTAGTTATGTCATAAGAACAAGTATTTGATATATTTTTATGCTTATAAGAAAGAAGACAAGCAAAAAGCTAATCTGATATACACGCCCTTATACGGGGTGTCATACTAATTTCACAGTTCATACGGAAGTAATGCTGGTTTTTTTGCTTTTTTCAATTTTGCGGTTTCCCAAAGAAGTGGTACACCCCCGGGGGAAAAGTCTTGACACTTCGTGTGACGTAGTTTCATTTCTCCGACGTTGTAGTCATTTATTTCTTACCTTGGAGAGTTTTACTTTCCAACGCGCATTCCGTTGTCATAGGACGCAATGTTTAAAGAATCTGGATATTTCAAGGCAATTTTTTTAACGCTTTTACAGAAACAGCCGTTCGATGTCTTGTGTCGTGGGTGTCGGAAACATTCACATCACAATCACAACCAGAACCAGAAACTCATTTTTTTCTTGGGTAGAAAACTTGTGTTCCCCCTCCGGGAATCGAACCCAATACTCCTGCTTAGAAGGCGAAATATGTAAGAATATTGAACCTGCTTAGGAGGCAAAACGTTTTAGAAGATCGTTTGCTTTCTGATAGAAATATATAAATTGTCACGAATTATATTGGCGACCCAGTTGGCGCAGTGGACAGGTCTCCGCCCTCTGCGCCGTGGGTCCTGGGTTCGATTCCCGGCTGGAGCACAAATTCCTTCCCAAGGGATATTTGTGCTTCTGGTTCTGGGTGTATTTGTGTGTGAAATGTAAATGTTTCCAGCACCCACGATACAAGTCTTTGAACTTAGTGTGGGGCTGTGAGTGTGAATGCGTTTGTTTGTTTGTTTGTTTATATATAAGGTATTTTATCTGAATTGCAAAACTGAACCAGTAACTCTCCCTCTAAAGAATCTTTAAGTTCTGTTTCATCTACAAAACGAATAAATAATCGTGGAAATTCCAATAACGGGATTCTATCCAATATTGAGAGGTAGAGTGGATACCACTTAATCGATTCAGCAGGTAAGTATTCGCCCGCTCGCTGCCGTCAAAATTGTGATTTACATCGATTTAGTTACTCGACAAAGTGACTGGAATGTGTAGAACGCTATAGGGTTTTAATAAGATTTAGAATCTGGTGTCAATAGTGAATTTAAATGCTGCGAAGTGCTTCAACTTCACAACTTCGTTTAGTTTTCAGGTTGCTAAATTAAAAAAATCAGTAATTACTTCACTGATTTCTGAAGTGTACTCTGCTTGAAACTTTTAATCCAGCCACCGACTGATAACGTGGCAATTTGTAGCTATTCTTTTTTTATAGAAATTTTGCTTCTGCCACTATTAAAAGTTTGGTTTGTTCACTGGAAACCATGTTAAGTCAAGAAGCAAATGTAAGCAAACATCCTACGCAAACATACTGCTTGTATGTTAAATAAATAAGAATTTTGACTCCTTTGATCAAATAAGCATTTGAAGATCTTTTATTCATTCTTAATTATCGCAAATTGTAACTGATAATTTAATTTAATTATCATATCCATTAAACGAAACGATTTTAAGTTGTCACAGAAAAACGCATAAAAATTATTAAATTTGAACCTTCTTTTATATTATAACTGGGTATGGGATTGGTATTAAGGAGCATCTACTAGATCAAGTGACTGGAACAGTTTAATTGAAGCACAGTTCTGTTGTAATTGGCTCTTATCTGCGAGAGTCAATAATGATGTTCGAAATGCTTGTATTAAAAAGTTGTTTTTTATTCAACGATTTTACATTAACGGAATGCAAAACACTTTACAAACACCAATAAAAAAAGATTAAAAAGTAATTCTGATAATATATAAGCAATTAATTTTATTTTTATTTTAACACTTATTTTTGCCCAATAGGAAAATTATGGTTTCCGGATCCCACGATACAAGTCATCAAAATTTTTAGGATTTATCTTTTATAAGCGTTATCGATGATTATTTATTAAGGTTACTAGAGTACACTCGTAAATCCGAGTAAAAAAATTTTAATCAATAAGGTCAATAAATATTTACATGCCCTACCTACAGTGATAGAGTAAGATCCCAGGGCCACCAGACGTCACGTATTTTCTGACGAAGGAAATGTGAGATGAATATGAGCTCGATGGCTTATGATTCGTTGTTTATATTATTTTATTCCATAACTATTACGTATATTCAAAATTAATGTAATGGAATTAATTAGTACAGTTTATCCGCATTCCAGCATAACATAATCCGGATCAAATCCGTAATATCACTTTATTATGAAAGCCGCTGCCCGGAAAATCTAATTGACTCATCGAATCATAAATAATTCCATTACGTTATAATTTTTAGCCTACCCAACATTTCCATACATATTACACAATTACAGTGAAATACTTATAACAATATATGAAACCAGCTTTAAAAAGCGGGGACAATACAAAAGAAAAAAAAAAAAAAAATTGTCCGTTGACTTAGTTGGCTGCACGTTCGCCTTTTAAGCAACTGGTGTCAGATATCGGGTTCGATTCCCGGCGGGAACACAAGTTTTCTCCGCAAGGAAAATTTGTGTTTCTGGTTCTGGTTGTGATTGTATGTGTGATGTAATTGTTTCCGGCACCCACGACACAAGTCATCGAACTATGTGTGGGGATGTGAGCGTGAATGCGTTTATTGTTTATTTATTATTAAGAAAATTGAGAATTGTTTTGTAATCTAGCAAAAGTTGAATTACTATTAGTATTACAAAGGCTTTGTTACATAAGCAAATTTCAGAAGTCCCAGGGTCTAAACTTTGTGAATGTCTCTTGTTAGGGAGCTATGTCGCAAATGAGCCATTTTTGAGAGTTTCAGTAATTTGCTTAAATTTTAAAACTTCCTGCTAACTTTTGGACATTTGGATAATTAGACGATTGTACGTTAGGATAATAACGAACTCTTAAAAGCCCTTTGAATTTACAGTCTCATTTCTGATAATTCTATACATTTTTACAATATAAAACAGTATTTTTAGTAAATAAATTTATTTACTGATCGGTCATATCTGAAAATATAAAATATTGCAATCAATTACGATAAAGGCGTCAGCGTCGTCGGTCTTCGTCCGTATTAGCCGTTATATTTTTTTGTCAATATCCTTATCTTATTATATATCCTACTAGCACTGCCCCGCGGCTTCGCCCGCTATTATCAAGTTAAAAAGTAGCCTAAGTGTTAATCCTAGGTATAATCTATGTACATTCCAAATTTAATCCAAATCCGTTCAGCCGTTAAAGCGTGAAGAGGGAACAAACACACTTACACACAAACTTTCGGATTTATAATATTAGTAGGATTAAACGGTCTACAATAAGATAATACGGTTGCCAAATTTAATTTCAATTCGTTCAGCTCTTAATTATTTATTTTGTGTTTATAAATATTCTCATTGCATACATTAGTACAAAGTATGATGACTGCTGTAATAAAAATTTTTGTACAGAAATACTTTTCAAACGCGTTATTTTCCAGAAAATTTATGCTGTTACTATCAGTGTATGATATACTACAGATACACACATATATCGGCTCGACCTATGATTTTTTCTGCTCTAGATTTATGGAAACATACTTTGAAAATGAAGAATGAAAACTGATCGTCTATATACTACCTCTAGAGAGCTTCTAAGAGTTTCTATCATGTAGACGCTTAGAGGATATTTTTTCCAATATTAACGTAGACAAATCTAGTAATGTAAATTCTGATATTTGAAGCAGCGTAGCAAACAAATGTTATTTGATTTGTGAGCTACGCGATGTTAATGCTACGACCGTAGCTCATCGTAGGAGATTGCTACTGTTTACATAGAAAATAGCTACGCTTTGCTTATATATATTATTTTGCATTCTATAACGATCTATTTTGTACCGGGTTTTTTTCTGGTTCTAAGGTATATAATCGCATATTTATGTATTCATTGAATGAACAATGTGCTACACGATAAACCCCTAATTTTACATCGTGTATTTCAATCTAGTATTGGAGTCCTCTTACTTTGGTATAGGGGTTGAGATTTCAACGCTGCGAGTACAAGGTTTGATTAAAAAAAAATCTTTGTCATGAAAGATATTTGAGTTCTAGGTCTAAGTGTACTTGTGAGTGTTTAATACGTTTCTGGCATCCGCAGCTAGTGCAGGGTTAAGCGTATGAAAGTGGAAATATTATGCTGTAAGTGTATGTCTGTACTCAAGTTCTTCACAAGGTCCTTAGTAACCGTGTCATTGCACACGACCGCATGTCCTCGTAAGTCAATTCAGCGGTTGCTCTCTCACCCAGAAACCTGATAACGACTTGAAGCGCTGCACAAACTTTTATATTCCTTTTGAAAACAGCTTCATTGCACGTTTTTGACTTTATGTATGAAGAACTTAATATATGCTAAATCATGATATATAGTATAGAGATAGTAGCCAATTAATGGCAACGCTCGTTTTTAAAATGAATCATTGATACGAGTTGCACTTATTATGTACCACAACGAAGTCTAAATTTTTACAGTAGCTAAAAGCTGTCTTCGCATTTTCACATTCTTAGTCTATCAGTTCTAGTTATGCTAAATAAAAAGGACATAATGTAGTGATGGTATTTTAATTAGTGGAGTCATGTATCACCAATTAATTTAGGTACACGTGCCGTAGGTACGAATATAATATCATATTTAATCCATAGAATGTAATTTTAATGTTAAACCAATACAATGTAACCTACAATGTAACCTGAATACTTTATTATTGTTTCATTATAATAGTAATTAGGGGTTATTAGATTCTAATATAAACATAGTTATTAGAGACATTAGTCACTAGTATTCCCTTTTCATATATAAGGAACTAATTTTCTTTAATAAATCAGTAAACTCGAACGCCGATCGTTTCATTTCACTCCATCCACACATCACAATAAATATCCGGATGACCGAGCTTTGCTCAGTTTTTTTTTTTGGTAGAATGTGTTTGAATTTGTAGCCTCAGAAAGCTCCATCTAGTGTCGAGGAGAAACGGTTTTTTACATCGGTCATGGCGTAATAGATGGCGCTGATAGTTTCTTAAACCTGGTTTTTCAAATGCAGTTTGGGAACCGAGCATTTCTCGGACCTGGAACGTTAATAAATCGATTCCTTGTGCCCGACCCCTAATCTGTACCTTTCATGAAAATCGTTGGAGCCGTTTCCGAGATCCTGATTACACATATATAAATATACAATAATTGCTTGTTTAAAGATATTAGATTAGGTTAAGATATACAAGATGTTAAGTAACACTCCGCGCTTATATGTTACTTATAAATTTAGATATGAATGCGTTGGACGGAAATGCACACTTCTCTCTGAGACGTTAGATATTATCCTACTAGTATTATAAATCTGAAAGTGTAAGTGTGTGTGTGTAAGTGTGTAAGTATGTTTGTTCCCTCTTCACGCTTTAACGGCTGAACGGATTTGAATCAAATTTGGAATGTTCATAGATTATACCTAGGATTAACACATAGGTTACTTTTTAACTTGATAATAGCGGGCGAAGCCGCGGGGCACGGCTAGTGTCTCATATTTACAGTAATTGCCAACTCGCTCTTTCAGTTGAAACCATTTAATTCTGCTGATTGGCAAAGGTGTTACCGCCCGAATGTTAAACAACATGCATGACCAAAAACCAATTAACGTTTATTAAAAATTTTTATCCTTTCCATTCTAAGGTGTCTGGAAGAGATCGCTGCTTAGCGATAAGGCCACCGATTGTACTGCTATATTGTTATTTTTTCTTTTGATATTTTCTATAGTCTAGTTTAATATCGTTCAATATAATCATTCGTTTTATAATAATCTTTCTTAATTAATAACCGTTTTATTACTGATTCAAACTTTCCTAGTGATGATTCGGTAACAATTTCAGGAATTTTATTGTAAAATCGAACCCCATCTGCCATCTAAGATTTATTCGTTTTACCCAATCGAAATGCACGCACCTTGCGCGCACTGTTATTATATGTTGATATCTTTAAGATTGTGTGCGTCACTTCTTAATTTATATTTCAAGTGTAAACTTCTTTTATAACAATTCTTCAAAGGCTCGAGCACCATTTTTAAATCATAAGCATTATATATGACAGCAAGTCTACTAAAAGTTATTGTGCTCTGACCTGGAAACCAGATAACCGCTTCAAGTGCTAAAAGCGCTTTTATGTTCGCCTTTGAATGAGCTTCATTGTTATATTTTATATGGCAATTATAAGCAGCCAGTTTTAATAAAGCGTGATAGTATATAACAATGTATATTTGCATTAATCCATATTATAATATAATCAACATTAATTTAGTTAAAAATTGGAAGAAATTGTATGCTACTATATTTTTTAGAAATAAAATGAAAACTATGTTCTATAGTATTTTTTAAAGTACTCCAGTTATTATTAACTGGCTGATACTGATCATAATATTCTGATCAGTATCTATATTATTTTAAATATATTTTTAATTTAAGTAATCCTAATAAACAAACATTAATTGTTATTATCGTAAAGTAACAAAGAAAACATTACAAGTTAAGAATATCACAATGACGAAGACAAACGCGAGAGTCTGTTAGCATAATTATGCGCACAGTAAAAATATCTTCATCATAAATCGATTTAAATAGCACTAAGTCTTAAAAGGTAAAAGAAAATAGCTCGGTATATAATAGTTACTGCCTGCTTAAAATAAAAAACTAGTAATACCTAACGCATGTAAAGCTAAGTTAGGTCTAGACCTAAAATATTTAATGTATTATACCTTATTAAGATTAAACACGCAACTAGTTCGCGTGATAACTTAACTTCTAGCATTGCTCTAATTAATAAAGCCTTGAAGTTGACATTTTCTGCTTACCCTATTTTTTATCTGTAGCAACTAACTATAATCCTTACTTCAACAATTGCCTTTTGCTACGCGATGAGTTCGTTTTGAATCTAATATAAAAGACGTTAAGGTTAAAAATGGAGTAAATATTCTAATGTCTATAAAATACTACGTTTATAAGTGAGAGTGAAGGCTTCAAATTATCTTAATGGAGAAAACGCTAGGGATAAGAAATTATCTCGAAAGATATCAGTGATCTCATAAATAATACTCAGCCCATTTTCTTCGGATGTATTTTTAGCTTTTACTTTAAAAATGTATGAGAAATTCTCATGTATTTTCTTAGACGTTTCAAGTGGTTCGAAGAAAAAGAAATTTATTTAATGTGTAAAAGGAAATATACTCGTACCTCCTACGCGACGTTGACGTCTAATGTTTTTTTTTTTAATATTTTATGAAAGAGTAAAATTGTCTTTCACGTTTGCTATATATTATAATTATAAAAGACAAAAAGCATATTTCAGGATATAATGATATCCTAAAATATGTTTTATTGTCTATAACTTTCAAACTTTATTTCATGCTCCTGACTGATGTACATATTTTCGAACATACAAACTAACACATGTATGTTAGCTACACACAGTTAGCGTTTATCATTACTATATTGATAACGTAATGTTTTTCATAAGGCCTTTATAAATTTGACTGTTAATTTAACGGAATATGTATTTATATTATGAACTAAAACTAATATTAAAACAAAATTAGACATTAGGTAGCGTTCTCAAAATACTGGCGGCATTACCACGTTCAAATCAAATCAAATCAAAATCGTTTATTCACATGGGCCCCAAAGAGGCACTCATGAAAGTTAATGAATCTATTGCCAGATTCGCAAAATTACAGCCATCTCGAGAAGAACCTGGCAAGAAACTCGGCGGCGTATTTTTTTTTCATTCATTTTTTAAAAAAACATTCTTAATCTCGAATACATAATTTTCTTAACCTAGGTGTTTTTATGGTAGTCGCTAGAAAGAGCCTGTGCAGTTTGCCTCCATGCATCCTTGTCATTAATATAGTCGATCGTTCGATGGCAATGCTTATCAACTGTGTATGTAACAAGAAACCCTGACAAATCTTTATTTCAACAGTGGGCTCCGGTCCCACGGTTCAGCGAGTCAACCCCAAAAGGCACAAACATTTATTATATTACAACAAGCAAAGAGTTTTTGGCAGGGAATATTTTTACGCTGTGGTCTCTGATAAACTAAACGTCAATGTCATTTTTGGCACCATTTATTTTCACTGCTCTCACTGGATAGCTTGCTGGTTTAATTTGTCCGAGGCCAGTGTCTATATTACTACTTATATTCAAAATAGTAATACAGTAACGGATAATATGATTTTCAAATATTTTATATTTGATGATTTAAAAATGTAAATTTCTCTACCGGGACACGATCATGACTATTATTTTTAAATTCCCAGAAAGGTTGAGTATGCATTAGTACAAATATTATTTAAATAACATTCCCTCTAATTAGATTATATTACCTTAACCATAGTTGGGTATTTAATCAATCTTTCCGTCTGGCAACACCTGTCCCACTTCCACCGACGAAACTATCCATCAGGCGGTACCTATAGTGACAGCTGACAGATGGTCGGTGAAACTAGAACATGCAGTGGATGGAGGACTCTATATCTACCTATGTAAGACTATTTCCGAAGCCAACGTAGGTAGATAATAGCTTTTATGGCAAGAAATTGACTTCGATGGAAAAACCAAGGATGTTGTAGCTAAAGTAATAGGATGGATAACTGACAAACTTACAGTGCCGAATATCAAACATGCATGGAATCTTATCACAACTGACTTAAAGCGTATTTACAATGTCAAATCGTTTTATCAATTGCATAGAGAATCAATCGTGGTTGCGGTCCCGACGAAATCGGGTGAAAGGTACGAAAAGACCCCTGTGTCCCTCTCGCACAAGAGCGACTAGTTCTAAAAAAGTTTCCCAGTGGTAGAAATAATAGTCTGTAGTAATAATAAGATCTTATCTGTCGTAATTATTTGATTAATCGAAACCTTACAGAATATGTTTCTAACTATCTACTATCAAACTATTCTCAATAAACCGTTTTTTTTTCCTTATAGTATTAGGTTTTATGATATTATTTTTGATATATGGGTATACAAGCCAAGCTACACAACTACATCCGCCATTTATAAAAATATTTTGTAAAAACACGATAAAGTTATCCTGTTATCATACTTCCTACTAATATTATCAAGGCAAAAGTTTGTAAGTGTGTTTGTAGTTTGTTCCTTCTTGACGCTCAATTATGATTATATTAATGAATACGTTTGTGAATATGGAATATGCATACATTTTTATTCGATTGTTGCCGTTAATACATTGCCGGAAAGAAAGTTTTTCTTCCTAACAATACATCTCATATCGAAATAAATAGGCATTGGGAAATGCAATCAGGTTTTTTTTTTATTCAAGTAGGCAAACTTTTGACCACTATCTCACCTGATGGTAAGCGACGATGTGGTCGACGATGGAGCAAGCTTGCCTAGAAGATACCTCATTCACTCGCGACTTGAAGACTCCCATATTGTACTCATCAGAAAACACTCAGGTAAGGAGTTCTATTCCTTTGAGGTTCCCACAATGAATGTGGATGCAAAACGCTTAGTGCGCATTTGTGGAATGTCCACCATATAGCGGTGTCGCTTAGCAATTTGTCTGCTTGTCCGACGATAGAACGGGGATGGGGGAACTAGATCGTGCAGTTCCTTAGCACACTCTCCAAAATGTATCTCTCCAATATGTTCCGATAAAAAACCAAGAGACTAGCTGCTACCATGCGGCGCGGCGATGACCCAAGCTCTGAAGCTTTGAATTAGTCAGCTGCTCGCTACCAATGTGTCTCTTGGGTCTCCACTCAATGGTGTCAAGAGTCTCAAGCTGGTACTTAGCTGAACCGTCCCAAAGATGAGAACAGTACTCCATACTTGTGCTTGATACAAATTGAGCAACTGTCCCGGTGTGAAGTATTGTCTCACCTTTGCAAGGATTCCCAGCTTTTTTGCAGCTAGTTGGGCTTTTGACTCGATGGAAGTACCAAAATTGAGCTTTGTAGTTAGAGTCAAACCGAGTAACTCGATATGGTCAGTTACTGGTAGGGATACATTTAGGAAAGTTGGAGTTAGTTCAAATTGACTCCGTATAGCGGAGAAAAAAAGTTTAGCAAATTTAAACACAGCGATTTGAAATAACAAATAGAATTTAAGGAACGTTGACGAATCAGTGACCACAAAAATGTGTAACTTAGTCACGATCAGCTTAGCCAATAGCGAGCGTTTTGCTATTTTGAAATTTCCATCCATTTTAATTATTAAAACTCCTAACAAAAAGCAATTAAAGAAGAAAATCATATTATGGGAGTAATTTTGAAAAAATAAAGATTTAAAAAAAATACTTGACCTGTATGTAAATTGTATGCTTATTTTTTTTTTTTTTTTTTTTATGATAAATAGGCAAGCATTTGACCACTATCTCACCTGATGGGAAGTGAAGATGCGGCCGAAGATGTGACATGCTTGCCTAGAAGATACCTATTCACTCTAGACTTGAAGACACCCAGATTGTACTGTTCGCGAAACAAAGACGCAGGCAATGAGTTCCACTCCCTCGCTGTACGGATAATAAACGTAGAAGCAAAACGCTTCGAGCGAACCGGAGGTACGTCAACCATATAAGGATGACGTTTGATAGTCTGTCTTGTTGTTTGATGGTAAAAAGGGCAAGAGGGAATTAAATCATGCAATTCCTGCGCACACTCTCCAAAATGCAAACGGTAGAATACCGATAAGCTTGCGACCTTACGTCGATGACCAAGACTCTGCAACCTAGACTCGACTAGCTTATCATCGCCAATGAGCCTTTTAGCTCGCCGGTCGATGGACTCAAGAGCTTCAAGCTGGTACTTAGCGGATCCATCCCACAGGTGGCCGCAGTACTCCATAGGTACACGATCGGACTTGAGCTTGATACAAATTAAGAAGCTGCCCCGGTGTGAAGTACTGCCTAACCTTTGCGAGGATACCGAGTTTCTTAGCGGCCAGCTGAGCTCTGGTTTCGATGTAGGTACCAAAGTTAAGGTTCGACGATAAGGAGACGCCAAGAAGCTCAAGTTTATTAGCTATCGGTATTGGTACATTTTGGAACGTCGGAGATAGGTTAAAAGGTCTCCGTTTAGCGGAGAAAAGACACGCCTGAGTTTTGGACGCATTAAAGCGAACCAAGTTGGCTTCGCCCCAATCGGCCACGGCCAACAAGCTCGAGTTTAATCGACCTATCATTTCCTCTCTTTGTGACTGGACTTGTACCTCACCGACTCGTGCATTGGATATGTATCTTTCGACAACAGTGCTATCGTCTGCATACCCAAAGATACCGGGCTTAAGCAGATCATTAATGTGAAGCAAAAAAAGCGTTGCCGAAAGAACTGATCCTTGAGGTACCCCGGCATTAATTGCCATTAAATCAGACGAGCAGCCGTCAACAACTACTCGAATCGATCGTTCCCTCAAGAAGTCAGAAATCCAAATGCATAAATCGGTAGGTAAACCATAGGCAGGAAGCTTACCAATGAGGCTATCGTGCCAAACCCTGTCAAAAGCCTTGGAAATATCTAGCGAAACAGCAAGTGCCTCACCGTGTCTTTCCAAGGCCTCGCTCCATATGTGAGTGGCATACGCAAGAAGGTCTCCTGTTGACCGGTTCTGGCGAAACCCATATTGCCGGTCACTCAGGAGGTCATTTGCTTCAAGGTAGCCCAGGAGCTTTTTGTTCAGTACACGTTCCATTGTCTTACAGAGAATGGACGTGACCGAGAGTTGGCAGGGTCAGCACGACTTCCCTTTTTCGGTACTGGTTGTACGTTGGCAAACCTCCATGCTTTCGGTACTTGTCCAGTCTCCAAAGAGAGGCGGAAGAGGCGCGTCAGTATCGGAGTCAACTCAGGCGCACTGGTCCTCAGAACTATAGCTGGTATGCCATCAGGTCCACTGGCCTTGTTCACGTCCAGATTGCGTAGCGCTCCACGAACATCGATCTGCCGAATGCGGATTTCCGACATGGACGACTCGCAGACGGATAAACTCGATGGTATAGCGCCACCAGCATCTAGACGAGAAGATTCCGCAAAGAGTGAAGCAAACAAGTTTGCCTTCTCCTTCGCGGTGTGAGCCAATGAGCCATCAGGCTTCAGCAGTGGAGGCAGTGAGGGACGGCAGAAGTTCGCTTCAACCGACTTAGCCAGGGACCAGAATGCTTTACTCCCTGCGGGATAAGAAGCGAGTCTGGCCCCTATTCGGCTAATATGGTCAAAACGAGCCTTTTTAAGTACCTTTTTGCAGGACTTGGCAGCTTTGTTAAAGGCTTTCTTCTTTTCACGTATGTCCTTAGCCCGGCGAATTCTAGCATCAGCCCAAGCGGTGTAGGCCTCGTGTTTTTGCGCTACTGCGCTATCACATTCGGCCCCAAACCAGGGGCGAGCTTTGCTAGATAGAGGTACGTCAGAGTATGGAATAAAATATTCCATGCCCTGACGCAACACATCCACTACAGCATTCGCGCAGGCAGAGGAATCGCTAGAAGAAAAGCATACTTGCTGCCAAGGATAAGAAGCGTAAAAGGAACGCAACTCATCCCAATCTGCTGACTTGTATCGCCATACCCGTCGGGTGCCAGTGGGGCTGCGATCGGGCGGGGAATGGACTGATACAAATTTCACCAGACAGTGGTCGGAACTACCAAGAGGTGATGATACCGACACTGAGTATCGGTCTGGATCGGTTGTCAGCAGAAGGTCCAAACAATTGGCTGTGTGGCCATCGACTTCAGGTATCCTTGTTGCTTCTTGGACCAGCTGGGTGAGGTTGTGCGTCAAAGCTATCTTGCGCATCTCTCTTCCAGCATGGTCAGTGATCTGGTATGGGAATAGCCACTCCTGGTGGTGGGCATTAAAATCCCCCAGAAACACGAGTTCAGCAGAAGGATACCTCTGATGTGCCACATCGGCCGCCTCACTGAGGTGTGTAGTGAGCCTGGTTGTCTCCACGTCTCCTGTGTGCGAACGGTAGACACCGGCATAGAGTATTTTTTCTATGCCGGTGTCCACCAAAACCCAAATAGAGGAGAAGCTGGGATCTTCAAGGTTACGGAGACGCCGATAACAGATGTCATCGCGAACGTACACGCAAACACCCGAGCGTGGCTTGAACTTATGCTCAAGGGTGTAGCCCGGGTACGCTAGGTACGACGCGTCAGCTGGACATCTGATCTGCGTCTCCGTGAGAAATAGTAGGTGAGGTTTTGCGGTCTCCAGATGATGGTGGACCGGAGAGATATTGGAGTGCAAACCTCGGATATTTGACAGGTGCACTTGTAGGGAGAGGACGTGCTTCCGCTGTTTAAAAGTTTTCCTGTTACTATTTCTCATTGTGTATATTATTAGGTAAAAGAGGTTAGAAGTAAGTCGCGGCGCTACTATAAGACTCATGGCACACAACAAATAAACTACATCATATGGGGAAACAAACCGGAGACCGCGGGGACGCCCGAGCCCCCCCAAGAGTGTCCATCGGGTCCTCTCTTCCGGTCGCCAACCGGCACGATGGCGCACTCCCGGGATTTTTCGTCAGATGGCGGGGCAGCCTTTCATGAGTGGCTAGCTCACTACTTGGGCCCCCAACTATCTGCGGTCGGCCAGCGGAGAACCGTGCCTCGGATCCCGCTGCTCTCCGAATTTGGTTACCCGATGCAGCGTCAATGCGTATGCCAATCTCAGTCTCAAAAAGCAGCGCAACTAAACTTTCTTCTTCCTCCAATCGGCTGGCCCGGACATCATGGTGGAACGCGAATTGCTCGCTTGGCACCATGGCTTTGTCCGGGGGGTGGTACGAAGGCCGTCGGCCGGAGCCTCCCACCTCTTATCGGTTGCTCCTTAGCGCCACCCAGGGGCCACGTGTAGGACATCGCGGGCTAAATCCTACGGACGTGAACAACCATGGACCCCCAAAATTCTAATAATAAATTAAAAATAATATTTCCCCCAATTTCCTATTGATAATTTATAACGTTGTTATATTTTTCTTATATAACTATAATAGGCCAAAATGTATGGCATATGTTTTATTCTTAAAATGTTGTGTTAGCGTTGGCATAAAGAATTTAGTAATTTTTAATTTTGCATTGGGTCACACTTTTTGACAACAATTTATGACAGTTAGGTGTCATAAAAGTTAGGGTTTACCTTCATTGGATTTTTTATGGATATATTGATGATCTAGTCGTGCCACCCCGCAGTATTGTCTGCGTTTGTCAAGTTAATTAGCAGCCTATTTGTTAATCCTAGGCATAAGCTGCGTACATTCCAAATTTATCCAAATTTATTCAACCGTTGCCGCGTGAAGAGAAAAAAGTCATACTTAAATAATGCCCCAATTACACACAAACTTTCGGATGAATAAATTAGTTTAATATAAGTATATAATTATAATATTTACCAAGATTCTGACATATCAATGTAGTAATAATATCTGTCATCGATTATCTTTATTCTAGTATATAAATTTAAACATGGGTTGTAAATGTATCTAGTATTACAACAATTTATAGCACATATCTCCGCCATTTTGAAAAATATCTAATCTGCTCACAAAATATCACGAGAATCGGTTGAAAAATGCGACCTGTACAAGAGAACAACCGGAAATCCGGACCTACGAAAGCAATTTTGCCCAAGCTGAAATGAAATCGCTTCGTTCCCGCTTTGCGCTCGTTCGGTCAATTAAACCGAAAGTATTTTGTCTTTCATAATAGTTAATAGCTGACCCAACCGGCGTTCGCCTGGGTATAAAAACAAACACATATACGCATATATTTTTATAGTCGGATAAGCGGACAAAGCCGCGGATAGATACTAGTAAATATATATAATGTTAATTAAATTTAAATGCATTTTGAAACATCAGCGTGGATATTAATTACGCATATAGTATATCTTTATGAATGACATAATAATATTTTTATTAGATATCATATTGTAGCATGATTACACAGTTAAATATCATTCAAGTAGAACATAATTCAAATGGCTCAAAAGGTTATCCCACAAATCTTAAAATCAGGGTTACCCTAAAGAAAAGGGACACAGAGGTTCTTTGTGACCTCTCACTAGGACACAGATTTTCGGCGGAGTCGTCCCTCCTTTTACAAACCGTAGGTTTGTTTCCTATCTCGATGGGAAAAACACGACAATCATTAGCTTTTTATTGTTAAAAGTGTGAAGTTTTCGTGAGTTTGACACATTATAACTAGACCATTTCGCGCCGAACTGAGATCACGCGACTACATTTTGCCTAATAGAGAAAATCTTTGAGGTTAATTGCTTTTAACTTTAAAAAAAAATTTGTTTGATTACTGTATTTGTTGTTCAAGTACAGGATATAACGGATAATATACATAAGTTTCAGATTTAAGTGTGAAGACGTTTTTGATATAGACCCCGGGACAAATAGGTCTAAAAACAGTGACTTTAGTGGCTTACCAAATTGTTATTTTACAATATAGATTTTTTTCAAAACCGGTTTCGTTCTCTACCTATTCGATAGTTGATATAGTTCGATACCCCACAAGAATATACAAAAAAAAAATATTTTGCTCCCCACTAATATGTGTGCCACCTTAATATTTCATTTATATCATTTGAATTCTTTATTTCTAGCTTTTATTTATTTTATATTTTTATGCTTTTTTTTTGGCCATAGTCTTACATATTTTTTAGATATTGAAGTTACTTTTACAGTTTAGACGCTAGATGCTTCTGACGGACGGACAGACGGATGGACGGACAAGTGCCGATTTACCCAAGTCAACTTGAAGATCTCGCTTTGCTCGATCAATTAATAATTATACCTTGCGACCTAGGACCCCGAAACCTAGGTTGCAAGAGTTGACCTTAAATCGTGAGTCAAGACGTATCAGTAATTAATTATGACAATGAGTTTATTTAAAACTGAACTGCTAACTAAATGATGTATGCCATTTTATGTGCTTTTTTTTTTTAGATAGAGATTCTACAATTATCTCAACATTGTGATGTGTATATCGATGGCTTTAAAATATAGTCGTTGTTATTTCAAGTAGTCAAATTTTGAAAACCACTAAATACAAAGACATTCTCACTCACAACCCAAACACAAAGTTCAAATATACGCATCGTAGGCGCCAGAAACATTTACATCACTCACACAATCACACCCAGAACCAAAAACACAAATGTATTTTGGGAAGGAAAAATGTTTTCTGCCGGAAATGGAACCCAGAACCCCCGGCGCAAAAGCATAAAAAATAACTTGATCTTTTCTTTCAAAAGCCTTATTTCTCTAGTATAAAACAATAGCCAAGATCATAAGTCTTCATAAAGCTCAGACCTTAAGCACCACCGTCGGATAAAGACGACTTTCTAAATATAAGAGCACTCGGCTTTAGTAAGTGAAATTCATGCTCCAGCAGCCATCTAAAGCTGTCTAAGGATCCATTATTATCAGATTTCTAGCCTGACTTGCTGCAAAAAATAGACTTTTACAACATGAAGAAAAGATAGTACAAGTATTAAGTAAAAAATAAATACTTTCACGTTCACAGCGCCACACTAAGTCGATGTCTTGTGTCGTAGGTGCCATATCTAGATCATATACACAATCACATCCAGAAGTAGAAACACAAATTAATCTTGAGGAGAAAACTTGTGTTCTCACAGGGAATCAAACGCGCACCTAAGCCAACGGGCAGTTAAAGGTTAAGCTAAAGTATTTGGAGTAATTGTCGAAATACACACAAGTAGTTGAAAGTTCGTCAGGAGTACTTTTATAGAAATAAGTATACTTTTTTATAAAAATAAACATAACATAAACGCTTTCACACTAACAGCCCCACACTAAGGTCGATGATTTGTGTCGTGGGTGCCGGAAACATTCACATCACACATACAATCACAACCAGAACCAGAAACACAAAATTTCCTTGGGGAGAAAACTTGTTTTCCTATATAATGTTTTTGTTTTTGTATGCTAGATAGGTGATAATTTGGCCGCTATCTCATCTGATGGAAAATGATGATGCGGCCAAAGATAGCATGCTTACCTAGAAAATACCTATTCATTCAGTATTAAATTTTACGGCAATAGTTATTTTACTTACTTACATAAATAATTAAAAGGATAATTGTTTAACTATTCACCAGTTGTTACATCAGTTTGCAGATGGCAAAATCAAATCACAACTTACAATCGAAACAACAACTTGAACGAACAACTCAAAATCAGATTAAGGATATTAACAAAGTCAAATCGGTCAACAGTTCTATGTATTTCTGTAATTGCGTCGCAAACTGCTGAACATTATCGTCAAGGACAAAATACGCGGAATACGAGGCAAACAAATGTACCGAAACACGGTAACATAAGGTCTCGTAAAATATCATAAAAACTTCGTTATGAAACGAATTAAGTGACAAGTGCGAGCTGCCACGCGTCGTGGTTCCGTATCTTTTTCAAACGTTTTCATTATCATAATAAAAAAAAAGAGGATTTGTGTATTTGGGTGTGAATGTATGAGTTTGAAAGAAACTTGAACAAATTAAGATGAGAATAATAGATATGTTGACCCTAAAAACGGCTTAATAGCCAAGCTTGGAGCCTATGAAACATTTTTGCTTCTAATTAATCGCAAGGAAAGCCGCAAGGGCAGAGCTTGTCACTAATAAATATCGTTTGTTTCACTAACCCATTGCAGTGGTTGGTTACATAACCAAATAACATAAAATAAAATACAAAAATCACAATCCAAAATGTATTTTGAGAAACACTTGACAATTGGAATATGTTCAGCGTATTGGTATATCTGCTAAAACTGTACGTATTATATGTTTTATTTAAATTTATGTAATGTTATATTTGTAAAAAAAATTGTCAGTACTGGCCAACATTTGATTACTATCTCACCTGATGGTAAGTGAAAATGCGATCGATGATAGAGCATGTTTGCCTAGAAGATACATGTTCCCGCACACTAATATAAATATTGCAGAATTATACTTAAAAAAAAATTACAGTCGCGCATCTAAATAAAATAAAGTTACTGAATTCTCAAACATTGTCAATCAAAATCAATGAATATAATATGTAGTAAAAAACCATAGAAAATATGATATCATATATATATATATATATATTTAAAGTTTCGTAAGTATTACACTTATTAAGGAACGTACGCACGTAGACCATCCGACGTCTAGTCTCAAAACAATGTGAGAAAACAACTGTGACTGGAGTCGTATAAATTCTTAATACATATATAAATTCTCTACCATTTAGTAGCGGAACCCTAAAAATACCTCTCGATCAGGCAAATACCTAAACATCGGCAATAACCTGGCCCTAATCGCGTCGAAAACAAATACAACAGGACATAAAGCTGCGTATGACATTGTATCGAAAGCTAAGCTATACTTTAGGGCTCTGAATTTAATGGCATGTAAAAACGGTTCCATTTGTCACGTTTATTTGTTTCGAGATATTGTCGATAATGTTTTTATTTGCTAAATAAATGCTCGATTTGCTTTCTTTATTGTAAACGTTTATATAAGGATGTATGTGAAAAAAATGGTGTAATACTTTTTTATTGTTTCGGTATACGCACATGTTTTACTTCTATCTAACATGATGGTAAGTGACGATGCGATGATGAAGCACGCTTGCCTTGAAGATACCTATTCTCTCACGACTTGTAGAGTCTCATATTGCACTTATCAAGAAACATCGACTAGCGTAAGTACCATTCGTTTGTGGTTCGCGCAATAGACCGTGGGGCACGGTTAGTATTTAGATAGATAAATAATATTTCCAAAGTCGCAAGAATCGACGACACACCCCAAGAATTAGCCAGGGTCGCCATCTTCGGATACGACGCGGACTAAATCATCATCAGATAAATATAGATTTAAAATAGATTGCTAATCTGGTAGAGATCGCTATTAGATATAAGGCCGCCTGTTGTGATAATTTACGTATAAGCTTGTTTGTTACCTTTGTTTTATCTCATCTTATAAAGTGGATCAATAAAGTATTATCTATCTATCTAATTTCTTTGACGCTGTATTAATATTCATGTACAACACATGATACCTATAAAATATGAAATATTAGGTTAATTATAATCCTACTAATATTATAAATCCTAAAGTTTGTGTGTAAGCGTGTGAGTAAGTATGTTTGTTCCCTCTTCACGCTTTAATGGCTGAACGGATTTGGATGAAAACTGGAATGAACATAGATTATACCTAGGATTAACACATAGGCTATTTTTTAACTTGATAATAGCGAGCGAAGCCGCGGGGCTAGTATTCAAATACACTTTAAATATCCATTTCCTACGTTTTATTCTAGCTATAAATTTTACTAGCGAACGCTACGGAAATCGATAGAAGAAAGAACAAGTTTAAAAGAGAGCAAGTTTAGCATCGGCTGAAAGGTACTGTTATTTACTTTCAAAGTTTCCATATCCATAATTCATGAGTTCTTGCCTACGTCAGCTTGCATTACGAGTTCCGTGGATTATGTTATTAAAATTACTTTCAGAAAGTTCTCTCGTGACGTTATTGTAAACAAATTATTAGTTTTAAGTTTTGTTGGAGAGTCCGTTGGTATGAGTAATTAGATACTGGAGAGTTGTATTAATGATGAAAACTGAGATTATTTTAATTTAGTTTTAACCAAGATTTAATTTCGTTTTTTATCTATATTTAATATGATAATGTTTACATTCCAAATTCTTCAATTAAACATTTTCATATGCTAAGAATTAAAATATGTATCTATATTAGTATAAAATTTTTTTTTTCATTACTTCTTAAAAAATATGAATGTGTTTAGTTTTTAGGATAATAATATTAGCAAATCTTTGTGTCCTGTTTAGTCCAAACAAAATAACAACAAATTAAGTATAAGATACGTACCATAACGAGCTTCCTCCCCCTCGGGTGCCTGGGCCGTGAGGGTGGCTAGCTCCTTCTCCAGGTCGACCTGGTGCTCTCCTGAATCCCATGACAGCAGCCCTGAAACAATGAAAAGGAGGTTAGCTATACTCTTTACAACACATTTATGCATTGTATTCAATCATTATGTCATAACAATGTCTATGGTTAGCTCTTTTTATTTAAAGTTGAAGATTATATCACAACAGAACAGGCAATGTTTATCGTAAGCTTAGTTTCATAGCTTGTTTTCTTATTATCAGAAGTAGGTTCCTATTTTTAACCAACTTCAAAAAAGGAGGACTGTATGTAAATTTTGTTTTTGTTTGTGTGGACAGATTCAAATTTTTTTTGTTTTGTATTTTTTATTATTTAGTGGTAAATTATAATTCGGTGGTGGTCCCATCGATTTTAATTCTCCCCTATTTGTGGACCGATTCACAAAATTGATTAAGTTTTTTTTTTTTTTGCTTTATGGACAAACATTTGACCACTATCTCACCTGATGGAAAGTGATGATGCGGCCAAATATGTGACATGTTTATCTAGAAGATATCTGTTCACTCTTGACTTGAAGACTCCCAAATTATACCCCTCGGGAAACAAAGACACAGGTAATGACTACACTCCTTCGCCGTACGGTTGATGAACGTAGAAGCGAAACGCTTCGAGCAAACTGGTGGTAGATTATACTTCGGATGTGGTCCCCTATAAAATTTTATTGAAATCGATTACGCCAAAACCAAAATATAAGCGGTGAAGTCGGTTTTTTAAGCATTGCTTACGTTTAAATTATCAAACAAATATTTTATTCAACCACAAGTATCTCAGCACATTTGTAACCATATACCAACAGTAGACATACAGCTTGGTAACTTTACCTAAAAGCTAAAAAACTCGGAGAAAACCACTAAAAAAGCAAAGCATTTATTTTTCACACACTATCCACCCTCAACGCTGCGTCAAAACAACATCTCTGTTTCTACTGCTTTCGCGAAACTTTAATATTTACTCCGTATGTTGCCAGTTGCCACAATATCCGTTATTGCTTCCCTACGTCCGTCCCAACGGGAAACTCTGCATAATGTCGGGGTAATGGGAAATGTTGCCAGTGTTATGATGGAACTAGCCGGGTATGTTTGTTCTGATGAATTAATGAACAGTTATTATTGGGTTGGAAATAGTTTTAGTGGTTTAATTCAGGGTATGAATAATATAAGGACTTGGGAACTAATACATTTGCACTCGTTCAACAGTGAATGAAAACAGTTTATTCTCTAGTTGCTAAATTTGATGAAACAGGCATGTCTATTGTGACGACCCAGTTGGCGCAGTGGACAGGTGTACTCCCTCTGCGCCGTGGGTCCCATCGATTCCCGGTAGGAGCACAAATTCCTTCCCAAAGGATATTTGTGCTTCTGGTTCTGGGTGTAATGTTTGTGTGATGTGAATGTTTCCGGCTCCCACGGTACAAGTCTTTGAACTTAGTGTGGGGCTGTGAGTGTGACTGCGAAAAAAACAAAAAAAAAAAACGATTTAACATTCACCGACTGAGAGAGTAGATTCTTCTTCTACGACCAACTAGCACTAGAACAGCTTGTAGAATTATAGCTTAAACTCCCTATGTGAGAGGCCTGAAAACGAAGTGGAAAATGGGCGGATGAAAATGAACAAATTCTTAGCATAAACGCTTTCACACTCATAGCTCCATACTAAGTTCGATGACATGTATCGTGGGTGCCGGAGACATTCACTTTACATACTCAATCACAACCAGAAGCAGAAACACAATTTTTCCTTGGGGAGATAACTTGTGTTTCCGCCGGGAATCAAACCCAATACCCTGATTAGCCATCCGCCCTGTTTGCTTAGAAGGCGAACGCTCACCTAAATAAGCCAACGGGCAGCTCAGTTCAGTAATACGTGTGCATGTTAGGTTTGTTTGATAGGAATGTTTTATCATGAGAACAATAAATATATTCTGATTCTGATTCTGATTCATGAAACAAGACTTTGTTATTAAAAAGGCTGGTCAAGTGCGAGTGCAACTAGAATACTGAGGGCTCAGTACCGTCCATATCCGATGTCTCTTACCCAATTCTAACTTCGCCGTTTTGTGATGTATTATGCATCGTGTTCTACGGCAAATATGACCAGCCCACTGCCACTTCAGCTTGCTAATCCTGTGGATTATGTCTATAACTTTAGTTCTTTGTCGGATCACTTCGTTTCGAATTCAATCCTTCAAAGAAACTCCGAGCATAGCCCTCTCCATAGCTCGCTGAGTGACTTTAAACTGGTGGATTAGTTTTACCGTACCGTACTTTGTCGTAGAACTGATAACCGATGGGGTAGACGTGTTTTAGAGTGGAGACCGCGTCTCGGCAAGCGTTTGCGAGGACGCCCTCCGGCTAGGTAGAGCGACGACATACGTTAAGTGGCTGGCAGCGGTTGGAGGAGAAGAACTGAAGATCGTGCTCAGTGGCGTGCATTGGGAGAGGCTTATGTCCAGCAGTGGACGGATACAGGCTGATGATGATGATGATGCATCGTGATTGGAAACAAACCTATGGTTTGTGTATTATGTCATTTAAAGTTATCACTATTATTACCTACCTGGTGTACGTTGAAGTTTTAATGTGTTACTTTTTTACGACGTAAAAAGAGCTTTTGGACCAAAAATTTTACACCATCGAAACGACTAAGAAGAAAAGAGCTATATAAATAAAGTATATACATTTTTTTGCGATTTATGCCATAATAACACAATCATGCTCTGTTAAAAAATCGGCTTGATATCTGTTACAGTTAATTAATAGACACATGTTAGGATTGACAGAGAGGTAGATAGAGTCCCCACATACCCCCTTCCTTCACCCCTGGGAAGGAAGGGAAGTGCAAGGCATTTTCCCCCCCACAAAAAAAAAAAAAAAAAAAAGAGGTAGATAGAGTAGACTTACTAATAAGGTCTCGTTTGCAACCCTGTAAGTACCGAACCCTAAAAATAATTTTCACATTAATGTTTAAAACTGCTAATTTTCCACTGAACCATTATTGTGACGTCATCCCCCTAGGCCAAGGCTTGTAATGACCCAGAAAACAATAGGCCAGCATAATATGCCAGTAATTAGTGTGCCTCACAATAGCTAAGAGGTCGTCCGACGAATGTATTATTTATGCTAAGGGGGTGGTAACTACTAACTACCCTCACAATCTGGGACTATTGTTCGGACCTATCTATGTAGGTGGTGACTCTTTACATAATAATATAACAAAGTACGAGTAGAATGTAGGTATAATGTACCTACATTAAAATGTTGTTATAGTAGGGTATTTTCTCATGCATGCCTGGTAAGCTAATTTGCATTGAAAACACAATAATCAGTTTCACGCTTGGGTGGAATAGTCAATCAAAATCAAAATCGTTTATTCACATGGGCCTTAGACAAAGAGGCACTCGTAATTATTAAATTAATTACTTGTTAATGATTCTATTGCCAGATTTGTAAAATTACAGCCACCTCGAGAAGAACCTGGCAAGAAACTCGGCGGCTCATTTTTTTTCATTATTTTTTTTTTAACTTTCTTAATCTCTAATACATAATTAAAAGTCTGGTGCAAAACACTAAATAGTGTTCTTTTTTCACCTTGGGCCCTTACTCTCATTGAAGTCATCCGAATCATTAGAATTAAGAATGCCAAGCCACAGTTCAATCTTTTACTGTACAAGCTATTCGCCTCTGGAACAGTTTACCGATCTCTATACGTCGCTCTCAATCAATAAACACTTTTAAAGAACAAATAAAAAAATGGTATCACTCTCTATTAAGTTAAAGCTATGAATGTCCTTGATTAGTCATATATATGCATAGTATATATTAGTTTGTGTATGTTACAGTCACAACATGTCAAAATAAAAATATTTTTATCAGTCAATAAATAATACATCCAATATATATGGATACGTCAACTTGTGCCCCCTCGCCCAAACGTGCCCATCAAGCTAGCCGCGTTCCCACGCTGTATAGCGAGAGAAATTTGTTGCCCGAGGTATTCGCCTGACCTCGGGTCTCGTCCCCTCTCCCGCAGACGCCGTCCTAAGGCCGCCACAAACTTTTTTGCTTCGGAACACCACGGCCCCGCCACCTCCACAGCAAACGGCACAAACTCGTACGCTGATTCCAAATCAGCATATTTGTGGTGTTTGCCTAGCGCTATGTTTGTATGTGCTACTTGTGTATGTTTATAATATATTATTATTATTTATGTTATTGGCTATGTTAAATTTAAGATTTCTTTGTAAGTGTTCTTTTTTGGTGGGCAAATAAATAATGTATCTATCTAGCACCTATCCTCGAGGGTCAATCATGTTCTAGGCCTTGTGTGTTTGCCATTTTTTATACACTCACAGCTCCACACTAAGTTCAAAGACTTGTATCGTAGGTGTCGAAAACATTTACATATCACACACCCAATCACACCCAGAACCAGAAGCGCATGTTCCTTTGGAAAGAAAATTGTGCTCCTGCCGGAAATCGAACCCAGCAGCGACCTGTCTACTGCGCCAACTGATTCGTCAAAGTATTTAAAACGTCTGGTTTATTAATAAAATAATCTTATATAAGCCAAACAATGTCGGGTTAGTTACACCATTTATAACTCAAGAACTGGTGAACCGATTTATATGATCTTAGATTTGTTGGATTTGTCTATGCCCCGAATAGCAGAATAACTACAAAAAAATATAAAAATTGCCATGAATTTTATGAAAATAAAAAAATTATACCTACTTAATACGTTGTAATATAGCAAGTAAAGCCGTAAAAGTAAGTAATGAGTTGTATTATTGTAAGATTTATAAAAATGTATTATTTTTTTATTAAAGACATTTGGGTTTTTAAGACGTATATAAGATATCTTAACTATTGAAATCTATCCAGCCTTTGGGAAGATAGAAGGTAATAAAATTTACAAATTTACATACATACATACAAGATACGCGAAATACAGAACCCTTTCTTGGCAGTCGGGTAAAAATGTTCCTAAAGTATTACACTGATATTTTCATATAAACTAATCAATCTTCTGTAAACACTGTCTGCTTTTGCAATGGTTCTATCTTCACCATGAATAAAAGATTCCAGAGCGACTTGCTCCTTTTTCGTTCAAAGATACGCTGAATAATTAAAGAAAGAAAGAAAAGAGTCGCGTCCGCTTGAAATTAATTATTGAAAAAACGAATAGATAGAAAGACTACGTCATTGTTGAATGATAAAATCTTGAAGCAAATCTGTTTTTTCATGTCATTATTATTTTAATTTTGGAAGACTACATCAATATCTCTATTGTAATGTCCATTATGATTATCTAAGATGATTACATTATTATATTTATGCTCTTCTCCAGATGCTGTTATTTTGTGAATCTGGCAGTAGAGTCAATAGCTTTCATGAGTACCTCTTAGGGGCCCATGTGAATAAACGATTTTGAATTTTGTTCTTATCTGTTTGGTGAACATTTGTGCAATCATTTTCCAGATAGAACGTCGGGGGTATTTTCAAACCTTTGATTTTGACATTTGTTTATGATAATATTTATTGATTTTTGTTACCTCTTTCACGCAAAAACTACCGAGTGGATTTTAGTGAAACTATACAAAAATATAGGTTGTACATCAAAATAACACATAGGCTATAATTTATAAAGATATTGTTTGAATTGTCTAAAATATAGCGATAAGTGTCAAGTAAGTAGGAAAAAATTGTGCCATTTGCGAGCTATACTTGCGTGCTCTGCAAAAACCGTTAGAGTTACACGTATATAATGTACAATGGGAATGTTAAACTTAAATAATCCTACAAAAAAATCGCAACAGAATATATATCTATCTTTTATGTGTAAGCCATTATCGCCAAAATAGAGAACCTTAAATACAATAATAATTGGTAATTTATTTCTAATGAAATGGGTGAACGGATTTGAAATGTGCATAGGTTATACCTATAAAATGTACACATAGACTTTTTTAATTTTAACCTAACCAACACCCAGAGTGAAGCCGCGGGGCACGGCTAGTGATGGTATATACGTAAACTGAACAAAACTATGTGCGCTCTTAATATATTTATATATGTAGATATTCCCTTACCCCGCACCTAATTATAACGAAAGGAACACAAACTGTCGTCTCTAAAACAAGTATCATCAAAGTAATCACAAGCAACGCTAAAGAGATAGCGGAAACCAGGTGAAGCACCCCATTAGCATTGCCTACAAAATGTTCCTTGCCAAAAGACAACACTCCCAGATAAGAAGATTCTCGAGAATTTTGCGCAGCCTCATTTACTTTTTGTTAATATTATTACTGAATACTTTGGATCTAGGTTTTTTTTTTCTCTTTTATATGTCAAGTTTGTTGTCAACACCTTTGAGAATTCAGTTGAAAGTGTAAGTATTATGTATTATATTATATTTAAATATTATTAGGTATTCTATAGTTTACATTTTGATAATGCGCAGGAGTTACATGAGTAAATTCCACCATGCCCCAACAAGACTGTCAAACGTCAACCTTTTATGGTTTTCATACCTCCAATTCACTTAAAGCGTTTCGCTTCTACGTTCATAATTTGTAAAGCGAAGGAGTGGAACTCATTACCTGCGCCATTGTTTCATCAAGTCTTAAAATCAAGAGTTCTTAAATAGGTATTTAAGGCTAGCATGTCGCATCGTCGGCTGCATCATCACTTGGCATCAGGGGAGATAGTGGTCAAATGTTTGCCTATTTAGCTTATAAAAGCTTAGAAAAGTAGTTTCTACTTCTAGAGGCACTGAATACACGCAGAAACTTAAAAGAGGCAAAATGTATTTTATTGTGAGAGTTTGTATTCAAAATAATGAAAAGAGAAGAATCGGAGATGAGTTGAAGAGGCTAAAAATACCCACAAAACCCTTAAGTACTCAAATATCAGAAAATTATTTTCAAATAAATCTTAAATTGATTTTTTTCATAAAGTTTGAAGCTTTCCAAACTAAACGGCTTTGGCGATTGTCTGGATTCATCTCGCAAAGTTCAAACAGTTTAAGCCCTAAATGTCAGGTTTCTTTTGGATCGTTTAGGTCCTGCCCTTCTTCAACTTTGGCATATTTTATTCAGGAAGGGCGCGCCCTTGAAAGACTTCGTGGACCTTTAGCAGGGATATAATCAAATAATTCGAAGTCGAATTAACTCAATGTCGAATTAACTCAATGGAAGTTAGGATAAATGTCGACCAAGAACTTAGGAAACTGACTAATGGATTAAACGTGAACCTTTTGTTATGTACTCATGATATTATTATATATTTACCGGGAATCGAACTTAGTAACCGCAGCGTAGAAGGCATGGACTTATAAATATTGGTTTGCTATACCTTGAAATTCTCTAGAACTTGACTTTTTGTAGCCTACCTAAATTTATTTTACCAACCAACAAACATTTAACTTTATCTATTAGAGAAAGTTAAAAGCTATTAACATTATTCCGAAAACATTGAAAACATAAATTTGCCCCAGACGGTTTTCGCAGAAATAGAGTCAAAGAAAACCTTGCCATTTTGCAAAAAAGTTAAATAAGTACAAATATTATTAGTAGTTTTAACTTTTAAATTAATTATAATAGGCTGTTAGCCTACAAAAACAACCCTCAGCAACAAAATGTTGGTACAATTATGACTCTGAATATACTGGTTCAGAATATTATGTTACTTACTATTGGACTTACTATTACTGGTAGAGCTCCACGGGAATGTAGATAAATGTTATTTTATGTTTTGTGATGTATTCGTTTATTTCTCAGGATAAGATTTCTTTTAGTTAAAGATCCGTAACAAAATTTATTTTTATATAATTATGTTTGTGATATTTAAAAACTATAATTAAATATATTTACACTCCCAGCCCCGCACTAACTTTGATGACTTGTGTCGTGATTTCCGGAAACATTCGCATCTCACACCAGAACCTGAAACACACATTTTCTTGGGGAGAAAACTTGTGTTACCAACGGGAATCGAACCCGATACCCCTGCTAAGTAGCTGAACGTCTACCTAACTAAGCCAATGGGCAGTTCGATAATCTTTGTTTCGACAGATATTCACCAGTTAATCGCCCGGTTATACGATTGTTACGACCGTAACTAAAGTTCGTTGACCTCGAATCTAAGAAATAATAAGCTAAAATAAATAGCACACACATTTTCTCCTTTAGATCCTTTGAGTTTACATTTTCCTTACTCGTACTCGTTAAAAAGTTCCGCTTCAGTAGAAAAGCTGGAATTACAGTCGAAATCAGTTGTTTTTAAGGAAAATAGACACAAAGTAAACAGAGACGAACTGTATAGGGTAAATACGTAACTACTTACAACTAGGTTATTTTTAGCATTAGGTACCATTTTCTTTAACAGATAATTATTTATTTATTTCTCCATCTTACATCTATATCTATTATAAAATTCTTTCTTTAATTATGAATCCTTGATAACTTGTAAATAGGCTTCAATTAAAATTTCGAGTTTATCAAAGTGGAAATCATTTTAATTTTAAGTGTTAAAAGTTAAATTAAATACTACTTTGTATTAATTTGGTCCAATTGCGTGTCTATATAATGGAGAAAATTATACAAATATTATACATCCGAAAATTTGTGTTTGTTAAATGTGTTAGTGTGTAAGTGTGTTTCTTTTCTCTTCACGCATTTCTTTTATCTATTAATACATAGGCTACTTTTTAACATGATAAATAGGGCACGGCTAGTTTAATATACGTTTATGATGTTAAGTTAACTCTACATTCACTTCACTTGCTCCATTTTAATGGAACTGTACATAAACTGTTTATAAACTGTCAGAAATTAACGTGGAAAACAAAACGTCGTTTTTAAATTCAATTACCAAAATAAGAAAATAATAACTATTATTTGTTTGTGTTTGTACAACTGAAATTGTGTCCTTATGCATACTTATCAGCCATGAAAAAATATTTTATCATTTATTTATTGTCGTATATACAGATATAATTCGAACAAGTATTTGCATTCCACAGTATATAATATATAATTATTTAGTACTAATACTGCCGAAAGAAAACAGTAAAACTCTTTACATTACTGACATGAACTTTAACGACTACCGATATGTATCTCGAGTATATATCTTGAAAGCTATAAAATAACAGAAAGTAGGTTAATTTTGAGCGATTGAATCTGTATGGAAGTAGGCTTTACACAATTGTCCTGGCACGCATAATAAAAGTTGTAACCAAAACTTGAGCCGGAAATTCGTCTTTACATAATATTCGATAATAGTCTTTGGGCAACCGTCATGTTACGTTAGAAATATATATATATATATATATATATATATATATATATAAGGCCATATTAGTCGGAATAGGGAATATGCATATTTTATTTTTTATTGCCAAAGATAACTTTTTTCATAAACGCTCTATGAATTACATTCCATAAATATTTGAAAATGTTTGAGCAATTGTAAACGCGGCCATTTTGACGTTCTTTTTGTGACATCCACAATCTAATCATTGTCAACGAAAGTTGGACAGCTGCCGTCAAGAAAAGTTGGGCAATCCTAGAAATACGGAAATATGGGAAATGACGTCACGAATCAGTATAGCCAATATCGTGTATAACTCTAGGATGCATTGAGTCAAACTGCACAAGCGCTTTCTGGCGACTACGTAATATAGATATAACCAAGGTTAATGTAATTAAGTATTGCCCATTTGGGACTGTTAATATTATTAGTATTACTCACTAAAATGTGAAAAAATGTGCCGCCGAGTTTCTTGCCAGATTTGTCTCGAGATGGCTGTAATTTTACGAATCTGGCAGTTGAGTGTAATGACTCAACTAACTTTCACGAGTGGCTCTTTGGGGCCCATGTGAATGAACGATTTCACATGAGCCCCAAAGAGACACGAAAAACAAAAAAAGTTTCGAAATATCTATAATTAAATCTTTTGCACTTTACCTTTACATTACATTACATGAATGCATAGCGAATATTATAATGAATTTAGCCGCGGCTTAATTTTGCAAACATTTTAATTTAAATTTATTTTTCTTGTGTAAATTATATCCATGTTAACGTTATTAAGGTTCAATATCCTTTCGCTCAACATCCAGGCAATAGTGCGGCATTAGACCGCGCGTCACTCAAGGTGTCAATTAGAAGAACTACTCGTATATCCTAGATGGAGGTCGGAGTTCTGTATAAAAATAGACGCAGCTTGACCGGGTCGCAGCTAACAAAGGGCAATGAGCTTGAAGTACTTCGCGTGTGAAGAATAGTCACTATATGCGATCTCCTATGGTGTGAATAGTGACACCACGGCCAAAAAATATCTCGTGTCACTCTGTTTGTCGGCGCACTCCCTCGAAACGTCTTGACCGATATTAACGTATTTTTTTGTATATTTGGTAGGCATGAGAATAGGTCAAAAATTATTGTTCACCCTCCTACCCTCACTCCCCATTTTTTTATCACGATTTCAGCCCCCGATTACCTATCTTTGTTGCAAACGGTTTCAAAACTAGATTGACAAAACTCCTAAGAAATAAGGTTCATTTTTGCTTAATTTTAATTGAAACCGCGTGCAACAAAGATACGTAATAGGGGGTCAGTATTTTTGTATGAACGATATCTAAATAATTTAACCGTCGATCATTGACGTGAAGTCATGTCACATCACTTTGACATTTAATTTTGCATGTATGACGACTAACGGACTTGTACTAGGTAAACATAAACATGAGGGAGGTAATAATTAAGTAATAAAGGTTTTTATTTTTTTTCTTTACCTGGCATTGCAACGCATGCCGGGTGCAGCTAATATTCTAGGTTGTACCTTGGTTTTTTTATGCTAGATAAGCAAACATTTAACCAATATCATACCTGATGAAAAGTGAAGATGTGGCCGAAGATTTGACACATTTTATAAACAACGCTCAGTCAGGCCAGGTTACCCAATACAAGTAAGCAATAAAAATAATTAAACGCAAGCAAAGCTTAAAAAAACCAACTTCAACGTTTACATTTTTGTTTTAAAGATTTCGGTAAAATTAATATGGGATGGAACTCTGAAGTATAATCTACCAAACAAAAAATCATCAAAATCGATTTATAATATTGGCGGAGATGTCGCGTAACATACATACAAAAACATACAGTCGAATTGAGAACCACCTTTTTTGAAGTCAGTTGATAAACAATACGCTTTCACACTCAAAGCCCAACACTTAGTTCGATGACTTGTGTCGAAATGTGAGTGCCGAAAACATTCACATCATCAGATCATATCTTGGAACAAAGACGTAGGCAATGGGTTTTGTTATTTAGTCTAAGTTATTTCTAAACTTAAACAAGGAAGTAAGGTCATAATAATATGGCGTGTTGTGCAGATGTTGGAATTAAGTAATATATTAAATAATAATATGATCCTGAAATCGCCGTATATATAACGTTTTCACGATACCGTAAATCTACTAAAGCACGCAAATTTGCAGGATATATGAGCCGCACGAAATGTAGAGCTAAATATACTTTATCGCCTTGCAATAAAGTTCATATAAACACTGCTATTGTGTATGTTAAATAGCTATAACAGATAAGTTCACGTAACGTTATTATGCAAATAACTACGCTACTGGGAAATCAAACTAAACGGCTGTTTTTACAACGTTTAGTGTTAATAAATTACTTTAACTGGTGTGCTGTAATAGCTGAGGCGCAGTGTACTAGAATGCGTGTTTAATATGCTAGTTTACTTAGGTGATTTGATTATAAAATATTTGACATAATGTTCATGTTAAAACTGCCTGTTGGCTTAGTTGGGTTAAGCAGAGGTAACGGGTTCGATTCCCGGCGGGAACACAAGTTTTCTCCCCAACGAAAATTTGTGTCACTGGTTGTGATTGTGAGTGTGATGTGATTGTTTCCGGCATCCACGACACAAGTCTTCGAACTTTGTGTGGGGCTGTGAGTGTGAAAGTGTTCAAAGCGTGTTAAATAATAAAAGTGTATGATTTTGCACAATAGCCCCTGCATTTAACCCTACAAAATTATGTAGTATATGCATCATTTTACGTAACATTCAAGTATTCATTAAAACGTGTTCAGTCTCATTATGCGTCATCAAAGTGACCTGCATGTGACGGGCGTAATTCAATAAAGTTATACACGTCAGGTCCACTACGGAGCGCTGATTTTAATCAACATAGCCAGCCGTCAGTGAAATCAAGTTTGCCGGTAAACACGAGTAATTGTGGCTGCGCTGTCACTGCCTGCTCTACGGATGATGGAGAGGATGTGAAAGAGCTACAATATACAGGTTTACAATATATGTATACCAGAAAGCTGAATAATATTCTGTATAAACCGACAATTTTGTACAGAAAAAAGTGAAAAGAGTCAAATCAAATCAAATTAAAATCGTTTATTCAGATGGACCTCATAGAGGCACTCATAAAAGCTAATGACTCTACTGCCAGATTCGCAAAATTACAGCCATCATGAGATGAACCTGGCAAGAAAGTCGGGGGCGCAGTTTTTTTTCATTATTATTTTTTAATTATTCTACACTTATACATAATTATATTAACCTAGGTTTATCTATATTATGTAGTCGCTAGAAAGCGTTTGTGCAGTTTGCCTCCATGCATCCTTGTCAATAAAGTAGTCAATCGTTTTATAATAAGCTTTCTTAATTAATGCCCGTTTTAATACCGATTTGAACTTTACCAGTGGTAATTTAATTACAATTTTAGGAATTTTATTGTAAAAACTAACCCCAGTAGAGTTTTTTATAGTTGATGATTGCTTATTTTTAACCGCCCAAGGCAAAAAAAAGCGCCGTCTATTATACCAAAAGTAGGTATACCAAAATATTGTTAGTGGTATACAAACATCGTTTTCCCCGAAATTTGCCTGCCAAACTTCATTAAGCCGATTAAAATGAAATTTGGCCATTGTAGCGTGTTTGAGTATTAAACAAACTTCGGAACTTTTGAATGAATATTTGTGTGACTTACGCTTTAATTTGAAGTAAAAATAACCACTTTATCAAGTTTCACTAAAGCTCCTTACGGACAACATATACTGGATCTCAAATTCTCAATTATATATCTGTTCTTTTAGAAATTAACTAAGCTTTAAGTATCACTGAATCACCACTGAATCTAGCTGTAATTTTGCAAATCTGGCAGTAGTCATTAACTTTCATGAGTCTCTCTTTGGAGCCCATGTGAATACACGATTTTAATTGAATCAGTTTCCTAAGGTCATTAGGCTTCTCATAACTGTTGGTTAAACGTTTTCTTTGCACAAAGCAATTTCTAAATAAATAAAAACAGGCGACTCCATATTTAGGCAATTCTTAAGTTTGGTGACAAACGTCGGTGAAATATATTGTCTATTTTAATATTTTAAATAATGATTGATGAATGATTGAGATCAAATTGTAATGTTAACTGTAATTTTGCAAAGCTGGCAGTAGAGTCATTAACTTTCATGAGTGCTTCTTTGGGGCCCATGTGAATAAATAATTTTGATTATTAAAGAAATTAAATTGGTTAAGGGAAGAACGCGTAGTCATGCAGCTTATCTCATCATAGACACCTGAATAATTTGTTAATAATTATGAAAATATATCAAAACTAGGATGCCACACGTTATTAGCAACGTGAGCGACCAGGCTACTAATTAATTTCAAAATGGCCGACTTGCACATTGCAATTTGTTGCTCGGATGCGGTAGTAGGTCGTGTGGAAGCGGGATGGTGATTAGGGGGCAAATTAGTAATTAGCAGACTAGGTTTAGTAGGTTAGTTAGTGCGTGTAGTATGGAGAGTTTATCAAAATGCTTCCAATTTCTTTGGCAAACATCTCTGAAAATGTACATTCTTTTTTTGGCAAAAGTGTGTTCTTGCCCTTTGGGAGTGTATTTAGCAGCCTCAAGTATTTCATATCGTGAGTATGAATGTCAAAAAAAGAATATTCGGATTAAAGTATATTAGTACTTTGCTATACATAGTTTTAGTTTAGTTTTAGGAAATATAGGCAATTTGCCCGTAGTTTTAGAAGGATAAAACACAATAATAACCAAAGTATATGTATTTTTTTATGCTGGATAGGCAAGCATTTGACCACTATCTCACCTGATGGAAAGTGAAGATGCGGAAAAAGATGTAATATGCTTGCCAAGAAGATACCAAGTGTTTACTTGCTTGTGCACTAGTGGGCAGTTTTAAGGTCAGGATGTTTTAAGCCACCTGAATGCATACTGGATATCTTGAAGACGTTGAGTGTCGATTGTTGTCCTACGACTAACCACCGGGACCAACAACTTGTCATGCCCGATACACGGTGACTCTCGGTGAATCTTAAAAATACTACTAAACCTATCAAAGATCTGGCATTACTGAACTTTGCTTAACCTGATCAATCAGTTACGATAGACCAGGCCCGCGCTAGGAGTGTCACATATGTGTTAAACAAAATATTAAAGTAGTCTTCCAAAAAAGTTTCTAGGCAAGGCTCTACCCTTGCCTAGAAACTTTTTTGGAAGATGGTTAAAATACATAGAAAATGTGGTAAAACACAATTCTCGGACTAGTGCACACTAAACGTTACGTGAAAATATGTTGGTCAGTCAAGCGTCATGCCCTCTACATTCTCATATTACTCTAAACGTTTGCAATATAAAAATACTTTAAACGAAACCGCTAGTAAAGCTTTGCCTTGAACCTTTTTTGAAAGATGGTTAAAAGACATAGAAAATGTGGTAAAACACAATTCTCGGACTAGAGCACACTAAACGTTACGTGAAAATGTGTTGTTCAGTCAAGCACCATGCCCTCTATATTTCTTATATCTCTCTAAACGTTTGCAATACAAAAATACTTTAAATGAAACTGCTCACACATACCGCGCACAAAAGAAGCCGCTTCTTAATAAGCCACAATAATTAACGATTGACACGTAACAAGTAAATCGAATACCTAGCGGGAATCAAGCGATCAATCAACTAATTGGTTAAACAATGTACTGAAACAGTAGTTATGCTGTGTTGTAGCTATTTTAGCAAGCTTTCATGACGCTAACCACCAAGCAAACGACTAGCTGTTGAAATGTAGCTAAGAAAAAACTGTAAATCAACTACAACCCCCAACGTGGAAAAATGTCTGTAAGTTTGTTTTAATAACTTTTGCTTAAGTCTGCATGTATTTTTTAGGTCAGAAATATCTTAACTTTGAATACGCCATTTGTGGTGGAATGGTTTGGGAAGCTTGTTACTTTTATAGATGGCAATGAATGAATATGAATAAAATTCGAAAGTTTTTTTTATGTGTAACTGAGCAACGAACCGCAGAGCGTTCTATTCTTTTCCAGTTCTTCTCTCTGAACGAAAAGGCAAAATGGTTCGTGAAAATAGTACGTTCGATGTCGCTTTTCTCGCTTTCTAAATGCTTGGATAATGGTGTTTTTTTTTTATTCTCGATAGGCAAGCATTTGACCAGTATCTCACCTGATGGAAAGTGACGATGTGGTCGAAGATGGAGCATGCTTGCCTAGAAGATACCTGTTTACTCGAGATTTGAAGACTCCTAGATTGTAATTAACGGGAAATGCAGCCTCGGGCAAAGAATTCCATTCCTTAGCAGTACGTATACTAAATGTGGAAGCAAAACGCTTCGGGGTGCGTACCCTTGGAATGTCGACCATAAACCGATGTCGCGTGGCTGATTGTCTGGCTGTCCGATGGTAAAAAGGGGAATGGGGGAATCAAATTATGCAATTTCGTGGCACACTCTCTGAAATGTATCCTATAAAAGACCGATAGACTTGCGACCTTACGAAGATGTTCTATAGGCTTTGAAGCTTCGCATCCGTCAGTTCTTTGCAGTTAGTCTCTTAGCTCTGCATTGAATAGTCTCAAGTGTCTCAAGCTGGTACGTTGCAGAGCCATCCCAAAGATGAGAGCAGAACTCCATACAGGATCTGACCTGTGCTTGGTACAAGTTCAGCAACTGTCCCGGTGTGAAATACAGTCTCGAGATTAAAATTATGTAATTCCCTTGAACATTCTCTGATTTGTAATTTGTAATACATACAGGCCTAACTTTTGCCCATAATCGAATCTGTGTAGTCGGGACTCGATTACTAATCATCTTTGTTTATGAGTCTCGTCACTCAACGGATTTCAAAGCCTCCAAATGATACCAAGCTGATCCGTCACAAAGGTAGGTAATAGTACTCTATACACGTCCGGACCTGTATCATTCAATATCTGCCGTTTAGAAAAATGTCAATGGCAATGTAACAGATTGTAATGCCAAGACTGTAATAACGTAACATTGGTTAAACATCGAACTCGGGCCTAAAGACACGAACAACTTCGACACTAATTCCTTAGTATCAATTTGTATTAATTCCATTTAGTTCGAAGACAATATGGCGCTTCGGCTGGAATACTTGATGTCTGCATAATGAGGAATCCGTAGGAAGTTTCTAGAATGTCAATGTAAATGTAGGATCTGTGTCTGGTATTTGTGCAGGTCTACGTAATAAGGGTTTATTCGGATACTTATGTAAACGGAAATTTAACAGGATCTCTCAACGTCTTAACTGCCGTTATTCCACAATTTTACAATCCATATGGATTGTAAAATGGATTGTAAAGCTATTAAAGTTTAATGTTGTTATTATAAAATGAAACAACGTTTCACAGGCGACAGCCAACAACCAACCGTTTATTCAACATAAAGGAACTAACTAAACGCATAGACAATATCAATTATCTACATTTAACCCAGAGACTTATCAACTTCAAGCATACTAATAGACAGTGCTACATTATATTTGATGTAACCGATTATTATTTCTAACACCCCAACTACATCAAATAAACAAATGTTTCTAATAAACCATAACATTATTTAATTTACAATCTTACTAACCCCCATCCCTTCAATACAATCATAATGTTTAGTAGCACTAAGTGCCTTTGTCAGGACATCAGCAGGCATAGCAGTTGTTGGCAAATATTTTAAATTTATAATTTTATCGCTGACGGCATCTTTCACAAAATGATACCGAATATCAATATGTTTATTTTTTCTATAACACATATAATTTGCCACCAACTTCTGCGCACTCTGACTATCGTTATACAAAAGTACTGGATTCATAATGTTACCCATTATTTCACATTTCAAAACTTTTAGATACATAGCTTCTTTACACGCTTCGGCTATGGACATATATTCTGCCTCCATGCTAGACAGTGCAACAGTTCTTTGCTTTTTACTCTCCCATGAAATAGCTGAACCTGACAATAGAAAACAAAAGCCTGTATATGATCTGCGATCTACAATATTGCTAGCCCAATCAGCATCAACATAGCCCACGAGATCAGCATTTTTCTTTTCATACTTTAAACAATAGTTTTTAGTATTTTTTAAATATCTAAGTATTCTTTTCGCATAATTCCAATGAACATTTGTGTGACATGTATTGAACTGACTTAGAAAACTGACACTAAATGATATATCTGGCCTAGTGAGCACAGATAGATACATGAGACTTCCAATCAATTGTTGATATGGAATTCCACTATCACAATTTTCACTCTTGTCAACATTTAATTTACATTCCATTGGAGTTACAGCGACTTTACAATTTACCATGTTAAATTTCTCTAGTAATTGCTCTACATACTGTTCCTGATCCAAGGTAATTATATTAGATTTTTTATCAATTTTAACTCTCATACCTAAACATTGTTGAACTTCTCCTAAATTCTTTATCTTAAAATTAGAACTCAAAACTGAAATCAAATTTTCAGTCTCTTCTTTACAATTGGAATAGACAAAGAAATCATCTACATATAAAGCAATAATAATCTTTATACTATCATTCATTTTTGTGAATACACATGGCTCTAACTTACATTTCTTAAATCCTAATTCACATAAACATTTTTCTACTCTTTCATACCAAGATCTGGACGATTGCTTTAAACCATAAATGGCTTTATTTAATTTTACAATAACCTTCTTCTTATTATTATCAAAATCAATCTCTGGCTGAATCATATAAATGTCTTCTTTGAGATAACCATTTAAAAAAGCTGTATTTACATCCAAGTGTGTTATATCGAAATTTAACTCTACAGACAAAGCAAATAACAGTCTTAGTGTTGAGTGTCTAACTACAGGGGAAAAAGTTTCTTCGTAGTCGATACCAGGCCTCTGCATGAAACCTTTAGCAACTAAACGCGCTCTATACCGCACACTGTTATCACTATTGACCTTTTTTTTAAAAACCCACTTGCACTGCACTAAAGTTTTATCAGAAGGCAGCTCTTCCACTGGAATCCATGCATTATTCTCTTCAAATGCTCGCAGTTCATGCTTCATAGCTTGAGTCCAATTTTCTTTGTCTTGACTATTCAAAGCTTCTCGAACGGAGACTGGATCACGGCTGCATTCAGGATTTGATGAAGAACATAGGTAACCAAAACGTTCAGGCGGCCTTCTTATACGTTTAGATGTCAATACTTCTACCTCTTCTTCAGTGTCTTCAGATTGCTGTAAAGTAGAATCTAAATCAGTCAAGGCATTGAGATATTCAGATTCTGAGGAAATGCTTTGATCCGAGTGATGTGGCTCACTCTCAAGCTTGTCCTCCTGTTTATCTTCACTGTCCGTCTCTTTTGATTGACAAATATCCCCAACTGAAACTAATACACTATCAGCGGAACATTTCTTTTCAGTTTTTTCATGACAGATTACATCTCTGCTTATTGTGATGCATCTTTTGATAGGATCATAAATTCGATATCCCTTCACGTTTTCAGAGAACCCAACTAGGATGTGCTTCTTTGATTTAGTATCCCACTTCAGCCTTTTTTCCTTGGGCACGTGAACCATCACCTCACTACCGAATATTCGAACATGACTCAAATCTGGTTTTGTATTTGTCCAGAGCTCAAATGGTGTTTTGTTATTTAATCCTGATGCAACAGATCTATTTCTAAGATAGACAGCAGTATTAATAGCCTCTGCCCAAAACTTCTTGTCCAAGTCTGCATCAAATAACAAGCAACGAGCTCGCTCAACAACGGTTCGATTTAAACGCTCACTTAAACCATTTTGCTCAGGAGTGTAAGGATTAGTTTTTTGATGAACTATACCAGCATCCTTCAAATAATTTTCAAATTCATTGCTACAGAACTCTAAGCCATTGTCTGTTCTTAATATCTTTATTTTACTGCTCTGTTGGTTTTCAACCATGGATTTAAATTCTTTGAAATACTTGAAAGCTTCACTTTTAGCTTTAAGGAAGTACACAAAAGCCATACGGGTGTAATCATCAACAAAAATAACGAAATACCTTGATCCGGCTAATGAAGTTGACTCCATGGGTCCACAAACATCAGCATGTATTGTATCCAAGGGCTTGCTGCTACGCGTTCCTGCATGACCAAATGGCAAGCGTGACTGCTTTCCCTCACAACACACTGCACATGTATTTTTGTTGTTCACTGACTTATCTGAGTAAGTTACACCCATCACTGCACCATCCTTCATTATTTTTAAATCGTTAGGATTCAGGTGGCCTAATCTTCTGTGCCACGTTAAACTGCTAGCCATTGAAGATGTAAATAAACAATTTTGGCACTCCATGACCAACTTGTAAACACCATCAATTAGGTCCGCCACAGCAACCAGTTCATTTTCTTTATTAAAAATATTGCAGCTTTTGTCTTTAAACTCTACTCTGTTGCCGTTTTTAATCAACTGGCTAATTGATATTAAGTTTGCAGCCAGGTTAGGCACACACAAAACTTTTTTCAACGTTACTTCATATTTGCATTTTGGAGTCACCGTCATGATGTTCACATCACCCGAGCACAATACTGGCATAACACTCTGATTAGCTGCTATAATCTCCTTGATACTGGGTATAAAACATGTATTCTGCATCATGTTTTGATCCGGCGTCATATGCGCGCTTGCTCCACTGTCCAAATACCAATCTTGTTTTCCATAATTTCCACACAGGAAAACAGCCGAAAATGCGTGCGTTTTTTTGATATTTTCACTCTGCTGCTGGTTATTTAGTTTACTAGTACACTGACTCTTATAATGACCAAATTGTTTGCAACCATAACATTTTATTTTCGCCATCTTATCTGACTTTTCGTTGTTCATACGGTTCATAGACAAATTACCGCCATGACGATAAGAGCTGTCATTCCTGCCAGTGCTGCCAACTTTAGAATATTGTTGTCGATTGTGCTGCCCTCTACTCAAGAATGCATTGCTTGCTTCGCAATCATCTCCCGCCAAGTCGATGATTTTCGTTTTCACGACATCAGCAGTAATGGCGATTCCGGAGTGCTCTATGGCCATTATCATTGGAGAGTATTTTTCTGGTAATCCTGCTAGCATTAAACATCCAATCCACTCGTCGTTCACGGAAAAACCAGTTCCTGACAATTTCTGGGCCGTTTCCATTATTTGCGTGACATAATTTGTCATCGACTCGCAGTTGTCGAGCCGAATCGAAATTAAATTTCTTAACAATGTTATTCTTCGGGAAAATCCAGAATCGTCAAACATAGTCTTCAACTTCTGCCATAAGACGTTTGTTGACGAAGCTTCTTTTATATGAACATATAGCGAGGGATCGATAGTTAAAATTAACTTGGCTTTCGCTTTTGCATCTTCTGCGGCTGCTGATTCTGGGCTTTCTTGCTTGATACAACTCGCCATGCCCTCCAAAACCAACAAATTCTCCGCGGCAAAAGCCCATTCGTGGTAATTTTCGCGCCCCTTCAACTTCGGCACGTTAGATAAGAATGAGTTCGTAGCCATTGCTGTAATTTCACTTTTTATCACAATAACCAATGTTAGCAACCAAATACACCAACTTTTAAACTTTATTTTAACATTCAGCAGAACTAAAGGCATTTCTGAGATTTCTGAGCCCATAACCTATTATAAAATGAAACAGCGTTTCACAGGCGACAGCCAACAACCAACCGTTTATTCAACATAAAGGAACTAACTAAACGCATAGACAATATCAATTATCTACATTTAACCCAGAGACTTATCAACTTCAAGCATACTAATAGACAGTGCTACATTATATTTGATGTAACCGATTATTATTTCTAACAGTTGTTACAGTTTCTTCTCGAGATTGCTATAAATTTGCAAATCTAGCAATTAGAGTCATTAACATACACGAGTGCCTCTATAGGGTTCATGAGAAGAAACCATTTTGATTTTAAATGTTGGGATATCTATTTGCGAGATAGTAGGTTATTTTGATGCTGGGACTAAACATATTATAAGTCTAGTTGAATGCGCCTTGCACTGGGACCCTAGAGTAGATTAGATAAAAGACTAAAAACTTCTGGTAATAAGATCACAACACGCAACCGAAGGCAATTGGGGGGAAAAATAATAAGGGGTAGATGGAGAGGAAAAAGGACTTACTGGAACGCCGCTATGCCGAATTCTCCTGGAGGATCCTCCTAAGAACAGCTTCCTCTGGTCATACGTAACGACCACGTAGTGTCCAGTGTATCTATTCGAAATCAGATCAAAGTCACACGCACAATATTGCAACCGGCACTTGCAAAATCACCGGCACTGGAGTATTACAGATCGTGTGGAGTCACCGTGCATCGATAGGGCGATGCTAACCGCGTAAACACTTGCAATAAGGTCCACGGGGGATGAATTTAGGACACCACAAGGGATTTGTGATGGTTTCGACGGAAATTGGGGTGCACCGGGCGGCAGCACCTCTTCGTGATAATGGTTACGGGCGACTGCCTGCGCTGGGGTCGCAGGCAAGGTTATTAGATGCGCGTACGCAAGGAAAAAACAGGTTTCTCAACTACGGAAATGAAAAGGATGGGGTTGGAGATTAAGGTTCGCGCGTGCGCATTTTAAGTTAAATGAAACACAATAATTAGCGTTAACATTCCCCCCGGCTTTGAAGGGAAAAAGTCCTTCAATATTACAAGGCACATACATTCATCTGGTTCCTTTGACATACGCGTAAGAAGACTGCAATGAGCAGTTATGTATTATGAATCTATTGTAGATATTTAAACATAAACTTAAATATAGATAAACTATTATGAGCGTAGCTAGTTTTTAATAATACTTAATAATTATTTTACCTAAGCTAGAAAAGTGGACTGTATTATGTATTTACTGATTTGGCAATGGATAAACCTTTACCACTGGCCTACGATAAAGACCAGTTTTCGTACGGACATCAACGACCCGGGTAACTCCGTCTGAACCTGGAAACGTACGTTCGATCACTCCAAGAGGCCAATTAAGAGGAGCACTGTTGTCTGATTCAAGCAAAACAACTGTTCCCTTTTGGATAGATGTATTGGACTTCGTCCACTTATTACGCACTTGAAGAGTGTGGAGATATTCGACCTTCCATCTTTTCCAGAAGGACTGGACAATATGATCGACTGCACGTTTACGACGAACAAGATTAACATTCTCATTAGATAAATCTTCCGCAGGAAGAGATTTAAGAGGAGTCATTACCAAGAAATGGGCAGGCGTCAATGCCAAAGGCTCAGCTGGATCACTACTCAGCACTGAGAGGGGTCGTGAATTTAATAAGGCTTCTATTTGAGCAAGTACTGTGGTCATCTCCTCATAGGTGAGAAGCTGCGTTCCTACAACTTTGGCTAAATGGGTTTTCACGCATCGAACGTTACTTTCCCATATTCCTCCGAAATGTGGAGCAGCGGCAGGATTAAAACGAAATTCAATACGGTTTTCGCGAAGTTCATTGGCAAATTTATCGCGGTATTCTTCAGACTCAAGAACTTGGTACACGCTATCGAGATGAGACTTCGCTCCAATGAAACAAGTTCCTCGGTCTGAATACAATACGCTCACAGGCCCACGGCGGGCCAAAAAGCGTTTAAGCGCATTAATGTAAGTAAATGAACTCAAATTTGACGATAATTCTAAATGTAGGGCCTTAGTCACTAAGCATATAAATAAGCAAATATAAGCTTTGATGCTCCGCACACCACGACCGCGATGTAAAGTAATAGCTATAGGGCCAGCATAGTCGACTCCGGTGTGGCAGAAAGCTTTAGCTTCAGTAACTCGGCAAGCAGGGAGGCTTGCCATTAAAGGAAATTGATTGACAGGTCGCGTCTTAAAACAAACATTACACTTTCGGACTCTACTGCGTACAACATTCCGTGCCGACATAATCCAATATTTTTGTCGCAAGAGTGACATTAAAAGTTGCGGACCTGTGTGTAAATTTTTGCGATGGAAATGATCTATAATCAGATCAACAATATGATCACGACGCGGTAGGAGAATGGGATGCTGACTGTCGTATTCAATCGGGGCATTGGTCAGACGACCTCCAACACGTAATAAACCGTCATTATCAAGAAAGGCATTTAATTTGAGAAAAGCAGGGGGTAAAACTTTCTCGGTTTTTATTTTGGCAATTTCATCAGCAAAATAAATGCTTTGAAGATTCCTAATTATCAAAAGCTCCGCATAATCCAGATGCGAAACATTAAATTTTGTCGGTAATTTTTTGACAAACCGAAGGATATAGATTACTATTCGGAGTAATCGATTCCAAGACGAAACTCGATTGGCAAGTTCGTATAAAATCGGGGGTGGCGAAGGTGGAGACACATTGATTGTCGCCATCACCTTCGTCCTAGCTTCAGGAATTTCACCTGCAGTGCTATTGGCATAATCCAGCGGCCATTCGGACTGAGGCTGGTAAGCAAATTTCGGTCCGTCAAACCACAAAGGATGCACTAGAAGTTGTGCTGGAGTGAGTCCTCGGCTGAGACAATCAGCTGGATTGTCTTTGCCAGCAATATGAAAAAAGCGATCGGGAGCCAGCTTTCCTTGTATTTGTGCAACCCGGTTGGCAACAAATGTCTGCCAGCGGCTCGGAGTTGCTCGGATCCAAGCTAAAGCTACCGTGCTATCAGTGAACGCGTATACTGACTGCACCGGTAAAGAGTAAGTATCGATTACCGTTCGCAGCAGCTTAGCTAATATCAAAGTCGCACAGAGCTCTAAGCGAGCTAGAGTGACGACAGTTTTGGAAGGTGCGACCCGAGATTTAGCGCAGACTAGGTTCATGACAGTACGGTTGGTATCCGGGAAGTACACGTGGATGTAAACTACTCCACCATACGCCTTTTCTGAACTGTCTGCGCAGCCAATAACGGAAATCACGCACTCGTCGGTCACTCCAATGTGGCGGGGCAATTTGATATTTCGCAATAAAGGCAGTTCGGACTCAATTTTACTCCAGATTTCTACAACGTTGTCGGGGGGAGTATCGTCCCATTGGATCCCTTGATCCCAAAGGGATTTTACAATCAATTTAGCCATAAGCGTAACCGGCGCAATGAACCCTAACAAGTCCCATAATCGTGCGATAACGGAAAGGATGTTGCGCTTCGTACACTGGCGTGACTGTACATTGACACTGAATGTGAAAACATCTTCGGCCGGCAACCAATGCAAACCGAGTATTTTTAATTCGTCAACTGGACTGAACTCAACGGTCTCAGAGACACGGTGGTCAGCTGGTATACTAGCCATTACTTCGGGCGAGTTACTCGAAAACTTAACAAGCTCGAAACCTCCAGCAGCGAACATTTTGATCAGCTGATCGGATAATTCGATACCAGCCTTAGCTGATGAGCAACTAGTGGCCAGATCGTCCATGTAAATATCCTTTTCAGCGACACGGGCAGCTACCGGGAAACGGGGACATTCGTCTCTAGCCAATTGACGGATTGTTCTCACGGCCAAAAATGGACTACAACATAACCCGAAGGGGACACGGGTCATTTCAAATACTTGAATAGGATCATTCGAATCAAATCGATATAATATTCTTTGATATCGCCAATCATTTTTATTCATTGAAATTTGCAAATACATTTGGCGGATATCGGCACTTAATGCTATAGGCAGGAACCTAAAACGCAATAAAATTTGGAATAAATCATTTTGTAGATTTTGCCCGGTATGAAGGATGTCATTTAGTGACATATTATTAGTAGTTTTATTACTCGCATCTAATACTACTCGTAATTTGGTGGATGCTTTATCACTACGCAATACGCCTCTGTGTGGAATAGTATACGTCGTCGTGTCAGAATTCGCAGTGGTAACGTCTATCGGTCGCAAATAATCTTTCTCGAGATATTCTTTGAAAACATTGTCGTATTCTTTTTTCACGGTAGGTTCAGCCAACAATTTACGCTCTAATGATAAAAACCTACGTTCTGCGGAATATCTCGAATCGCCTAGACAAGACGGGTCAGTTTTGAACGGCAAAGCAACGATAAATCTACCGTGATCGTCGCGACGAACATTATTTACGTAATGCGTTTCACACTCTTTTTCGTCGGGTGACAAAGAGTTTTCAATTGAGGGTACTTCTTCTAACTCAAAAAACCTGTCAATACTGTTTTGTTGCTCAAAATTCACAGCACAGTAAGTACGGACCACGTTACAAGCCTGACCAACAATCGGTGCTTGGCCTACAACCACGTAACCAAAAGAAGTTTCTAAAGCGACCGGTTCGCCAGGACCACGTGACACCGTGTTCGGCTTTAGAATACGCGCGAATAAATCGCATCCTATAATCAAGTCAATTTGACCAGGATAATTGTACCGGAAGTCGGATAAAGGAAGTGCTTTTAAATAATCTAGCCGGGCTGTATCAATCACGGAAACTGGCAACGCGTCAGTAATATGGCTTACGACTAACGGCTGAACAGAAAATTGGATTTCATCATTAAATCGCGACCTAAGCGTTAAACAAGTGATACCCGTTATAGGGTTTTTTACATCACCGACTCCTGATACAAACTTATTTCCGCACGCTGAAATGGGTAGGCCCAGACGCTGGCAGCAATCAGCGGAAATAATTTCTCGTTGAGACGCACTGTCTACTAAGCAACGAATTAAATGTGCATTTCCTGCGGCGTCAATTACGTGACATTGCGCGGTACCGAGTAATATCGAAGAAGAGGATTCTACTCCATCGGCGGAAATCGCCGCATCACATTTTGCACCAAGGGTGCAGAGGGAGATGGAGCCAGTAGGAGACTGCTCCGTTGATTGGTTTGAGGCTATATTTTTATTAAAATTATTGCCGGGAACTACGATTTCCTGATTTAATGCAGAAACGTTGTTATTATGTAACGACGGAGAGCTATTTTTATCCCTATTTAGTGAGAGAAAGCGGCTCGTATTATTATTATTATTTCGGGAGGAGGTATTACTGTCGAAATGCAATAATGTATGGTGACTACGCGAACACTTGTTGCATCGTCCGGTCGATTTGCAACCAGACAAAGAATGTTTTTCGCTAAAACAATTTATGCACAGCTGTTTACGTTTAAGGAGCGTAAATCTCTCTTGAGGTGACATTTCCGAAAACGACGCGCAATTGATCAATTTAGTGTGATCGGATTTTCCGCACAAAACGCATTTGTCTCGAACATTTTCATTTAAATTAACGAAAGATTTTACGTTAGCGCGTGGCGCGGTAGCACGGCTCAGCGCGGTGGCACGGCTCGTCACCGAGCTGGCGTTCGTCACTAAATTCTTTCGAGAATAACTACCTACGGGCGAGGCTGTTGGTGCAACAAAGTTATCTGCACGTTGTAATACGTGCGCATGGTTCCGCATAAAATGTATGAACTCAGAACATTTAGGTATATTTTGAGATTCATCACCGAATGACATTTCGAAAGCCTTTACTGTCTCAAAATTGAGTTTTTTACAACCTATGTGTATGAATATAAGGTCTTCTAGGCTGCCGACATTTAGTTGCCGTAAGGCGGATATAATAGACGAGAATTGATCTATGAAGTCTTCTAGTTTAGAGGCAGATTGGGAATCAACGCGAGATAAATTAAGAAGTTTGTCTAAATAGGAAGACGCTAGCAACCTCTTATCATTGTACTTGCTTAAAAGAGCATTCCAAATGACATTATAATTTTCGGCTGATGGTAATATGCCTTGGCATATAGCCCGCGCATTTCCGGTCAATTTACTTACGAGGTACTGAATTCGTTCACCGTCAGACAGTTCTGGATTTTCGTGAATGACCGTACGAAAATTCTCATAGAAAATAGGCCAGCTTTCAAAGTCCCCATTAAAACTTATCAATTCTAACTTAGGTACTTTGACATTATAATTACGCTTTTTAACATCGCCATCACGATCCGACGGCACCACCTTTCTCGAGGATAATTCACTAATTTTATATTTAATTTGCGTATATATTTGTTCAAACGACAATAAAGCTTTATAAGAAGGTGCTGACGTCAGTTCTGTGTTAGATGCCTCATAATCGCATCGTTGTTCTAAGGTTTCGACATATTTGGCATGTATACCATCTACAGTATAACTAGATGCGAGAAAGCTCTCGACATTCGAAGGGACATTATAGTCGAGCGACTTCATATTATCATAAATATTTTGCACATGTTGGAAATACATAGACAATTTACTCTGTATTCTAGCTAAATGCCTATCAGCTCGCTCTTGTGAATGAGCCATTTTTATTCCACTAACTTATTTAATAAAGTCTAGAAAATAATGATGAGGTAGGTAGGTGAGTGAAACAAACGTATATAACAATTTCCGCAACCTAATAACTCATACAAACAGCCTAGGTGTTTTTACAGAAATTGTTAATTGCCTAATAACTTATTCAAAGATATTTACGTAACTATCACGAACCCAATAACATATTAAAAGCCTAGGTATTTACGTGATAATCACGTACTAAATAACTTTTTAAAAGTCTAGGTATACGTTAAATTATGTACCTAAAATGTATTTGAAGTGTAACTCTTATCTAGGTAACCTAGGTTTATCTAGGTACAACCTAATCGACTGCTAAGTATCCGGCTCGAAGGACCAAAACTAAATGAATGCGCCTTGCACTGGGACCCTAGAGTAGATTAGATAAAAGACTAAAAACTTCTGGTAATAAGATCACAACACGCAACCGAAGGCAATTGGGGGGAAAAATAATAAGGGGTAGATGGAGAGGAAAAAGGACTTACTGGAACGCCGCTATGCCGAATTCTCCTGGAGGATCCTCCTAAGAACAGCTTCCTCTGGTCATACGTAACGACCACGTAGTGTCCAGTGTATCTATTCGAAATCAGATCAAAGTCACACGCACAATATTGCAACCGGCACTTGCAAAATCACCGGCACTGGAGTATTACAGATCGTGTGGAGTCACCGTGCATCGATAGGGCGATGCTAACCGCGTAAACACTTGCAATAAGGTCCACGGGGGATGAATTTAGGACACCACAAGGGATTTGTGATGGTTTCGACGGAAATTGGGGTGCACCGGGCGGCAGCACCTCTTCGTGATAATGGTTACGGGCGACTGCCTGCGCTGGGGTCGCAGGCAAGGTTATTAGATGCGCGTACGCAAGGAAAAAACAGGTTTCTCAACTACGGAAATGAAAAGGATGGGGTTGGAGATTAAGGTTCGCGCGTGCGCATTTTAAGTTAAATGAAACACAATAATTAGCGTTAACACTAGTAGATGCCGCTATTATGCTCTGGTCACTATATTTTTTCTTTAATGATACTTATATATCGTATGAAATGCACAACGATAATGTTTTTTAAGTAAATTTAAAAAGTTGGACGTTTAGTTGATTTAGTTTTTATAGTAGGTACAACAGGTCAAACTTTTTATCAAGAATCTAAATACTCCCAGTTAATTTATCAATTCAATAGATGTATATAAATAAAAAACAGGCAATTTCTCAACAAAGTACACCTTTACAAGACCTTAAAAGCCAATTTATACGAGACCAACAAAAAAGATCATTAATCTAGTTAAGAACAAGACCGTAAATAGTTATTTACGGAAGGAACTTCAGTGAGAAGGAACGAAGGTGGTTCGCTAACGCTGCCTTGTGGGAGTCTCGGGCGATGCATAATTTATTTCAATTACCTTTGGGTTATGTGCTTGCTTCGAGCAACGATAGAAGTGTGCTCGTATGTGATGCTTGGAAGTCAATAATGTAGAAGTTTGGTCTTTATGTATATAAGGTCCAAAATGAAGGAACTCTATCATCGGTCAAAGCTAATAGTTGCATGGACAATCATCTCCTCTTTTGCCTTTTCTTACATATTTGAGTTAGTCATTTAGCTTAACATGTTGAGAAAGGTAAGAGTGAAATGGCTCTGACTCTGGGTGATGTGTTTGTGTGTGTTATGTGAATGTTTCCGGCACCATACATGTCAACTTAGTTTGGGGCTGAGAGAATGATATCATTTGTTTTATTCTTTACTTGAGTATACTTTATTAACTACATAAAATAAAATGGTATGATTTTTTATAACCGGAAGCCTACTTGGGACTTTACTAGATTCCAAGGGAATGCTTTTCGAGTTACCGTAGCCTCGCTAGCTGAGGTTCTACGAGCAGTCTAGATCGGTTTGGGCAGATGGTGCTATACTGCCCTTAGACAATATAACTCCACATTCATCTCTTATAATTTATAACGTATTAATAAATATATTATATGTATTCCTACCTCCTAAGTAGGTACAGTAAGGACACTCCACCCCCACGCAATCTATGCCCCGTACCAGTGAAACTATACCACTCATATCCCAATTAAAACTAGCGAACTATAAAGTTTAACAATGAATATAGTCAGAATATTCGTTAACATTAAAGGCCTAATGTGACGACGTAAAATCTAACATTTAATTTACCGCCCTCTCTGTACTTAACACATTTTATACGTACGCTTTAAATTTTATGTCCCTTTGACTTCGTAATGAAAACGTAACTTTCGACGTGACGCCTCGTTAAGCTGACGGAATCTCAAATGTCTGTTGTATGAGTACATGGAGGAGCATTTTGTAGCTCAATTTATACTAAAGTAAACTGAAATAAAAAAATCAAAATGACTAACCGATTTTTTATGTTATACTTAAAGGCTACAATGGGCGGACTTATCGTTTAAAGCGATGTCTTTCAGAGAGTTAATTCCCTCATGTCCGTTTTACTATCTAACAACAAGACAAACTGTCAAATGACATACATTTATGGTTGACATATCTCCAGGTTGTTGGAAGCGTTTGCGTTTATCATCCGTACTGCAAAGAAGTGAAATTCATTGCCCGCATCTTTTTTCCCCAAACGGTATAATCTGGGTATCTTCAAATTAAGAGTGAATAGGTATCTTCTAGGCAAGTATGCTACATCTCCGGCCGCATCATCTCTTTCCATCAGGTTAGGTAGTTGGTGAAGCGTCTTTGCCTTTTATAATATAAATAATAAATGTAAATTATACATCTGTGAATAAATGCTTCACTTTATATACCTAATATTCATATTGGCAAGAATCTTTGGATATCTGAATGCATTTGCAGTGGGCTCTCGGCTGACCACTGTTAGAGATCGTTCAAGGACGACCCTAGAGATGGCGCTGGTTGTATCGGGTGACGTTATTTGCACTCGCGACTAACTTCACAGACAAAAAAAAGGAAGAACTTCAGTCGTGTATGTCACCGCCCGTCTGTGTGGTCGACAAATTCCTCCGCTATTGAATTTGTGACGTAGAAAACTAATTAAATAATTATCATCTAATTAACCAGGACTTAAAATAAAAACTTCATCGTGTTTATTGTGATCGACCGTGTGAACTGTTAGGTGAATGAGTGTTCCGTGCCTCGCACCCTCTCGGATTACCAGGGATTCAAACTCGCCGGCCGGCGCGACGTGGAGTTGTGTGTGTGCGCTTAGGCATACATACAGTTTGCTGTAGTTCCTTTCTTGGGGAGCTCCGGAGGCGGTTTCGAAGCAGTCTAAGGTACGTGAGCTTAAATAAACACTGTAAATTGATTCGTGTATCCCTACTGATTTTTGCCAATGTTTTAATCCAAAATAATTTACCGCTATCATTAAAAATATTAATACGTAAATGGTGGGCTATTTACACGCCAGCGATTTTACTCGCGCCACCATAATTTTGGTCCTTTTCGAGCCGGATAGTCCAGTTTTAATTACCTTTTGCTTTGAGTTATTAACCATAAACATTTCATACATAAGTTCGCCCGCCCGTTGCTAAGTGCAATTCACTCCGCTTATAACTACCTATAGTATAAACCGCCCGCTAACTTACCTACTTGTTCCCGCCCGCATTTGTTGTTTGTAAACAAACATTTAGTAGTTTATTCGTGCATAAATTATTAGCATAACGATAACCGAACATGTCGAAACCAAGTTCAGATACTATGTTGATCATTTTAAGAGGAAAGAAAGAGTTTTTATTTAAACGTATGAATCATTTGTTTAATATGTCTAAAAACATCACTTCTTTCGAGAGTTCAAGGTCGAATGAAAACTTTATGTCTGAAACAGAAACTATGGATGACCTTCATAATAATTTTGAATCTATTGTAGATCAAATTAATGAGATTACCTTAATGTCAAACCCTTCCGCGAGTCCCGATTTTGGTTGTTTGGAGTCGTTTGACGAATTGTTTACAAGAGTGAAACGTGTTAGAAATAAGATGAATAACCACGCCAATGTACCACCGCTGCGTAGTGATAGTGCTTCTGTGTTTAAATTGGAGCCGCTTCATATTAAGGAATTCGATGGTAAAATACAGAATTGGCCAGCGTTTTATGAATCTTTTAAAGCAAATATTCACGATAATACGCGTCTAAGTAATTCGCAACGCATTCAATACTTAGTTAGTAAATTGAGTCATTCCGCAAATTCCGTTATTTCTGGAATAGTACCTACGGGTGAGACATACAGCATAATTTGGGATAGCTTAGTCAAGAAATACCAGGATAAGCGACTTTTAGGAACACATTATCTCAACAATGTGTTAGATTTAAAAGGGTGTACTCACACTGCCGCTAGTCTCGATTCATTTATCGATCATTTTTCGGCATCGATTTCTGCTCTCAAACAGCTGCATGTTTCGGATTTGACGGATTTTATTCTCGTGCACTGCGCACTTAGAAAATTAGACACTCAAACCGCACAATGTTTTGAACTTTCTGTTAGAGATGTTGAAATACCTACAACAAAACAGCTGATCAGTTTCGTTCAAGATCAGGCTAAGATCTTAGGACGTTCGAACCCGACCATGTACATGAACTCAAACCCGCGTAATTCAAATGACACATATAAACCGCCCGCTTCTACGTCACGGAACACACGCTCAAACACATATAAATCCTTTGTTGCGAGCGAGGTACCAATGGTTGCTACCGGAACCTCTGCTTCGCACTCATACCCGCCCGCCATATCTCATTGCGCATTTTGTAATGAATCCGCTCACACACATTTATATAAACCGCCCGCTTCTACGTCACGGAACACACGCTCAAACACACATAAATCCTTTGTTGCGAGCGAGGTACCAATGGTTGCTACCGGAACCTCTGCTTCGCACTCATACCCGCCCGCCATATCTCATTGCGCATTTTGTAATGAAACCGCTCACACACATTTATATACTTGTGCTAAATTCAAAAATACACACGATCCTAAATCTCGTTATGATTTTATTAAATCCAAAAGTGGATGTGTAAACTGTCTCAGTATGACGCATAATTTATCGACCTGTAATTCGTCATCTGTCTGCGAGTTATGTAGAAAACGACACCATACGCTTTTACATTTTGTGAAACAAAATAATAATACGCATGTACAAACGCATTCACACTCACAACCCCACACTAAGTTCGAAGACTTGTATCGTGGGGGCCGGAAACATTCACATCACACACACAATGTACACACTGCTTATGCGAATTTTCCCGTGCTGTCGCCGACAACGCCGCCGCCGCCGGTGCCGCCGCCGGTGCCGCCGCCGCCGACTGATTGCGCGCCTTCACCCGCTTTAAATCTACCGCTTACGTCACATAATGCCGCTGTGCTTCTATCCGCCGAAACAAAACCGAAGTCGACTGTTTTATTATCAACCGCTCAGGTGTACGCGCGTTCTAAAGGTAGTACAGGTCCGAAAACTATCATCAGATGTTTAATTGATAATGGTAGCATGAACAATTTAGTAACGACTGAATGTTGCCGCGCTTTAAACTTGCCGATAATACCTTTGAGTAATTCTTTTGTCAAAGGTGTTGGCTCAACTTCGCGTCCAATCGTTGGATACGTGTATTTGGATATTGAATCCCGCATATACCCGCAACAGAAATACACCATACACGCTCTTGTCGTGGAGTGTATTACAGATCAATTGCCGTCGCAATTTATTGAATGGAATCGTAACATAGATTACCACGACCTCCCGCTCGCAGATTTGAATTGGAATATTCCAGGAGACATTCAGGCAATTATAGGTGCCCAACTCTTTCCGTACATTTATTTGGGGAAACGGGTTGACTTTGGTCTGCGACTTCCACCTGCACTTCTAACCACTTTTGGTTACGTTCTGATGGGAGATTATCCACGTAATGACACCATACCTACCGCTTCTTTCACCGCGCTCGCGCTGAACGATCTAGTACAGAAGTTTTGGGAACTCGAAGAAGTACCTACGATGCGTTTGTTGTCACCCGAAGAGACGGAGTGCGAAAATATTTTCACGTCATCAGTGACGCGTGATGATGTCGGTCGCTACACGGTATCGCTGCCATTCAGCAAGGATCCATCTGAACTCGGCAATTCACATGCTGTTGCTCTTCGCCGATTTATGGCACTAGAAAGAAAATTTCGCCAGTCACCCGATTTGAGGGAAAATTACAACCAGGTCATTCGAGAATATATCGATAATGGTTATCTTAGCTCTGTCGATGAAACCGAAATTTCTGGTGGAGGCTACTACATACCTCACCATGCGGTCGTGCGACCTGATCAGCCGATGCCGCGCATAGTGTTAGATGCAAGTTCGAAAACTCACACAGGTTTGTCTTTAAATGACGTGTTGCATATAGGACCTAATTTGCAAGCTGATCTGTTTTTATTGCTTTTGCAATTCCGCTTGTTTCCTGTCGCGATGAACGCTGACATAAAACAAATGTACTTACGCATAGGTGTACCCGTGGACCAGCGTAAATACTTACGCATCTTGTTTCGTTTCAACGAGAACGAACAAGTGCGTACTTTCGCCTTCAAACGCTTACCGTTTGGACTCAAGTCGAGCCTAAGCCTTATATAGCTATGCGCACTGTGCGACAGCTGGCTTCCGACATGAGTCCACACTATCCTGACGCTGCAAAAATTGCAGAATCCAGTCTCTATATGGATGATCTGGTATATTCTGCACATAATGAACAAACCGCTATGCAGCTGTCACAAGACCTAATAAACATGTTCAGATCGGGTGATTTTGATCTGGTGAAATGGTCTAGCAACTCACCAGCTCTCTTAAGTAGTCTTCCTGATTCGCACCGCAAATCCCTCGATTTTGACGAATGCAATATTTCCGCGAAGATCTTAGGTCTTTCCTGGGAATCTTCTGAAGATAACTTTTTCTTCACTTCCGCTGTAATAACCGACAAATGCACTAAGAGAAATATACTCTCCGTAGTTGCACGATTATTCGATGTTCTGGGTTTGGTCGCTCCAGTCATTCTCTATGCCAAATTGCTCATTAAAGAGTTGTGGTTGAGTAACAGTGGCTGGGACGATCCCGCTCCGGAAAATATTGTTGTCCGCTTCTCCGCCCTTGTGCAAGAATTTCCCTTGCTTGATACCTTACGGATTCCGCGCCATGTAGGTGTAAATATTGACTGCATTGTGAATCTCGTTAGCTTTTGTGATGCTAGTTTAAATGGCATGGGTTGTGTGATCTTTTTACACTGTACCTACCCTGCTGGCATCATAGTTCGCTTACTTTGCGCAAAGTCAAAGGTCTCACCGACTAAAGTCACGACTCTTGCACGTCTTAGGTTATGTGCTGCTGTGCTTATGTCTAAGTTAGTGAAGGTTGTCAATGACTCTTGCGCTGCACGCGTTCCTATTGCAGGAGTGTATGCATTCTCCGATTCGCCTTACGCCTTAAAACGCTTTATTTCCCGCCGCGGACCAGTATCCTGTCTTTACTCTGATAATTCCACCACTTTCGTTGGTGCTAAAGCTCAATTGGATGAGCTATATACTTTTTTATTGAACTCTAATTTCAATTCGTCACTCTCAGAGGAGTTGATGACCCGACGCATTGACTGGAAAATGATTCCTCCTAGAGCTCCTCATTTTGGAGCAATGTGGGAATCGAACATTAAGAGTTTGAAAACTCATATGTACAGGGTGATAGGTAGTCAGCTTCTAACATATGAAGAATTACAAACCGTATTGACGCAAATAGAGTGTATTCTTAATTCGCGCCCTCTGAATGTTGTATCTTCCGATCCACACCCAGAGGTGATAACTCCCGCCCATTTTTTAATGTCGTCTCCCCTGCAATACTTACCCACTGCCGATCTTTCTGATCAGCGCATCAGTCTTGTACAACGCAAAGAACTTTTGGACAGCATGGTCCAATCCTTTTGGAAAAAATGGCGCTTAGAGTATTTGCATACGTTGCAAGTAAGGCAAAAGTGGGCTACTCCGGATAAACCGGTTGAAATCGGGACTGTAGTACTCGTTGGGCAGGATAATTTAGCTCCTCTAAACTGGCCTTTAGGGGTTATTACCGAAGTTTATAAAGGCACCGACGGTATTGTTCGTGTTGCCACGGTCAAGACCAGTTCAGGTAGTTTTAAACGCCCTATCGTCAAACTATATCCCATTCCGACACAATAAATGTATATTCGTAAAATATTTATTGTTGTTTATTATTTATATATCTACGCGCGCTTATAAGTATTCCGCATTATTAGGATTAAGTTACAATTTCTTAATAAGTAACATTCACGCCTGATCAGACATAAAGTTCATTGATCTTTTAGATTATTTCATAATATAAACGAGTAGAATCTAATAGCTCTTACTGTTTCTTTTGAAAGATCTTGCGCTCTTCCAAGGCGGGGTGCATGGTGAAGCGTCTTTGCCTTTTATAATATAAATAATAAATGTAAATTATACATCTGTGAATAAATGCTTCACTTTATATACCTAATATTCATATTGGCAAGAATCTTTGGATATCTGAATGCATTTGCAGTGGGCTCTCGGCTGACCACTGTTAGAGATCGTTCAAGGACGACCCTAGAGATGGCGCTGGTTGTATCGGGTGACGTTATTTGCACTCGCGACTAACTTCACAGACAAAAAAAAGGAAGAACTTCAGTCGTGTATGTCACCGCCCGTCTGTGTGGTCGACAAATTCCTCCGCTATTGAATTTGTGACGTAGAAAACTAATTAAATAATTATCATCTAATTAACCAGGACTTAAAATAAAAACTTCATCGTGTTTATTGTGATCGACCGTGTGAACTGTTAGGTGAATGAGTGTTCCGTGCCTCGCACCCTCTCGGATTACCAGGGATTCAAACTCGCCGGCCGGCGCGACGTGGAGTTGTGTGTGTGCGCTTAGGCATACATACAGTTTGCTGTAGTTCCTTTCTTGGGGAGCTCCGGAGGCGGTTTCGAAGCAGTCTAAGGTACGTGAGCTTAAATAAACACTGTAAATTGATTCGTGTATCCCTACTGATTTTTGCCAATGTTTTAATCCAAAATAATTTACCGCTATCATTAAAAATATTAATACGTAAATGGTGGGCTATTTACACGCCAGCGATTTTACTCGCGCCACCAGTAGTGGTAAAATACTTGCGTTTCTAACATTAAAAAAAACATGCGAGGTAGTCTTTGGGGACTGCCGATAGAAGTGAAAACTAGAAAGAGACAGATGCCAGTAACCAGTATACTACGCGTTCGGTGACGATGACGTTGATTTTGGTTCACTCTAAAAGTGATCAATGCGCCTCAAATAATTTTGCACTTCAAAAACAACCCTTGAAGAAGCGGAATGAAGGAGTAGGGTCGGGTCTATTTCATACTATTGACTTATAGTATAATTGAATATATACGAAGTATATTAATAATTAGGCCTGTGGAAATAATAATTGTACATCCATGGATATGAATTGCTTCTTCCCTGTAGATACACGATGGTAAAACGCATAAGATGTAGAGTCACAGTACGCTGTTAACATAATATATCCATCAACCCAACAAAGCAATTGAAAAGTGTATGTAAAATAGAAACCACCCGTGATTTCATTACTTTTATTTCCCCACTCTCACTGTATTTTAATAATCCGCTGGCAGCACTGTCGTTCGCAATTTACTTTTTCGAATTAAAAACCGCCGAGCGCGACCGTTTTGCATAATGCAATGCCAGAACGAGACACCTCTCTAATAAAGTGTTGCCAATAAAATATAAAAGTACCCGTTTCATCGCGTTTTATCCTCATCTGTGATGAGATTTAAGGCATTTTATTTTGGTGAAAGAATATACATGTTGTGATGATTTTGTGATGATTAGAGTTTATGCTTTAAAGCATGGCTAGGACTATACACTAGACATAAATGAATAGGAAAATATAATAGACATTTTGAAATAGTAATATGATTGTACCATTACTTTGTCCTCTATGATCGAGGCACTACGTCCCCTGAAGTATAACTTGATTATGAGGCTTAAAAATGTCATTTCCGAACGCATTTGGTTAGCTACCATTTAAATATTTTATTAGCACTGTGACTATAAGATTGATATTGCTAAAAAAAAATAATTGAATTAGGCGTTACTTTTCAGAAATCCATAACGACAAAGTTAATTTATTATATTTAGTGTTAATCCCGATAATGTTGTAAGGCTTCAAGCAGGATGCTAGAACGAGAGTCCTTTCGTTCTAGCGTTCGGCGAGTCAATAGCTCCTGAGGATGCCTCGTGTAGAGGCGAAACACGTGTCGAACAGGGTTCGGCGAGAGCAGAGGCTTCGGCGGAGTTTCCACGATAATAATACTAACATTCGTACCCCAATAACACTAACTTTCGCGGCGTGCGGGCGGGCGGGTGACTTGTCTTGTGGGTGCCTAAAACATTCACATCACATACAATCATAGCCAGCACCAGAAATCACACGTTTCTACCGGGTATCGAACCCAATACCTGTTGCTTAGAAGGTGAACACGCACCCAACTATGACAAAGGGCACTTTGAAGTAAATTACGTTCTGCACATCAGATTGGCTAGCTGTTGACTATTACATCACGTAATAATATATCTCTATGTGCTCGAGAGTAGTAAGAACGTTATAGCCATAACGTTATGCCCTTAAGCCTAGGATCTAGCACTCAAGAAAAGCTGTTGGAATACCGTTTGGCGTAAACAACTGTTCCCGGATATATGGTTAGTCAGGAGATGTTTAAGAAAATTACCCATCACCATAATAAACGTAGAAGAACGCACAGTTTTAATTAGCAAAATATTCTTGAACAAAGACAATTTACTAAAACATTATTAGTATAATATGTGCACATAAAGCTTTGATCTTTCATCGAAGACTAAAACTTGATAAAATATGGCCTGACATTCTGAAAAAATATCCCAAACTCCTTGAATAATAACCAACTTCTGCTAATGAATAAAAGAACGACTTGCGGCAACTTTATTTCCAACTGGCAACCGTATGTGGCCGCTCGGGAAGCGGGAAAAACAGTAAAATTGTATTGTTTGTGTTGTACTCGTATTTATTCTATTTATCGTTGAAGGCTGGTTGCGACGTAAGAGGTTATAAACGAAATGTCTGTCGATGAAATTATATGGAAAAATCTGAATACAATTGTACTATACATATTTTTTTTTATGCTAAATAAGCAAGCATTTGACCACTATCTCACTTGATAGAAAGTGATGATGCGGTCGAAGATGTGACATGCTTGCCTAGAAGATACCTATTCACTCTTGATTTGAAGACTCCCAGATTATACCCCTCAGGGAACAATGACGCAGGCAATAAGTTCCACTCCTTCGCTATACGGATGATGAACGTAGAAGCAAACCACTTCGATCGAACTGGAGGTATGTAAACCATAAATGAATGACGTTTGACAGTTTGTCTGGTTGTTAGATAGTAAAATGGGCATGGTGGAATTAACTCATGTAACTACTGCGCACACTCTCCAAAATGCAAACGATAGAATACCGATAGACTTGCAACCATACGCCTGTGACCGAGGCTCTGCAATCTGGACTCAATCAGCTTACTATGCGTAAATATAATGTAATTATATATTGTATCTATGTTTTTACGAAGAGAAACTTTTACTGTTCATATTCATCGTGTTTTTCTTTTTTTTTTACGCCATCGATTTGGTATCGACACAATTTACCTACAAAAACCTATACCAAATATAAAACCTATAACACTTACAATTAAAGTTAAATAAAAATTTTGTACAAAATATTATACAAGCTTGAAAACAATTGAACCAATTATATCCATACAAAAAAATTCGTCATTAAAAGCTAAAGCACTATGTTACTGAAAAATTAAATATTATTTTTTATTGTTACATGTGTGTGTATAGATGAACACATAAACCCTTGTGGAAATAAAATGCTACTCATAATGCCAGTGAAAAGGCTCGAAATTAAAGTCTTTACGGTTATTGTGATTTAAAATATTCCGCTCCCAGGTTCACAGCTCGCAAGGGACAGACAGGGCTCATAACAAGTCCTATATTATTGCCAGTGGTTAGTAGGCCTGTGGATAAAATGAAAAGGTACGGCCGAGAGCAGCTTATTCTAAAAAATATTTGCATGAGATGATTTGATGCTAATAAAGTACGTAATTTTGTTCTAGCACCTCTAGAATACGGAGCGTAAAGTAAATAAGGTAGGATTTTTCTAACATTAGATTTAAAACCTCAAAAACGACACCTCATTTGCGAAATTATGTAATATAAGTATTATAGAAGCTTTGAGGTAACAGATGAACATACATATTTGTATACATTCATACACACACACTTACCGGTCAATAACAAACGCCATTTTGCTTCGGCGTAGGACATTATCAAACGTATACGATAAGGTATAGTCTTGACAGTTACCAATCTAATACAGGCCTGTGACAGTCACTGACATAAACTCGGTACCGAGTACAGTTAGCTCTTCCGATCTCTTTGATGAAAGGTGCTATATCAGTTTGTCAACTGACCAACGGCACATAGACTTCTCCTCTAACGGTCATGGTTGTAAAAGGGAATGAATCCTTTGTGAAGCTAGTGAAATGACGGTTGACGTGTGTTTGTAGCCCTATTGAAGCTTACGGCAGCAGACTTTATAGTGGACGTTTGGGAAATATCGTCAAAAAGACCGCTAGTCCATATTGCGTTCGGACCATAAACCAGGCTAGATTGTGTCTACTATCTAATATCTTTAAACGAGCAATTCTTGTATATATATGTGTGTAATCAGGATCTCGGAAACGGCTCCAACGATTTTCATGAAAGTTAATGATTAGGGGTTTTTCGGCCCAAGAAATCGATTTATCAACGTTCCAGGTCCGAGAAATGCTCGATTCCCAAACTGCATTTGGAAAACCGAGATTAAGAAACTATCAGCGCCATCTATTACGCCATGACCGATGTAAAAAACTGTTTCTACTCGACACTAGATGAAGCTTTCTGAGGCTACAAATTCAAACATATTCTACCAAAAACAAAAAACCATCCGGATATTTCTATATGACACTTGCAGTTATGGCATGGTATTAGTTACTATGTTCGGGCTTTTTATGCTGTATAGACAAGCAATTAATAACCATCTCACTTGATGCAAAGTGAAGATGTGACCGAAAAAGAGCTTGCCTAAATATTTGCCTTAAATCGTGCATTTATGAAACTAAAACTAATAGAAGCAGACAAACTGCTAAGCGACACCGATATATGTTAGATATTCTACAAATGCGGTCATAGCGTTTTGCTTCTACATTGATTGTGTGAACCGCAAAGATATGGACCTCCCTGCCTGAGTCGGTATTTTTTGATAAGAACAATAGGGAGTCTGAGTGAATATGTATATTTAAACGCACTCCATCGTCAACCGCGTCGTCGCTTACAATCAGGTAAGATAGTTTTTTTTTTTTTTTTATTTGTGACAGGCTTGTGTTTGACCACTATCTCACCTGATGGTAAGTGACGATGTGATCGAAGCTGGTAAACACACTAGACCTGGAATACGCAGGCTCTCAAGGATAACTGCCGGAACACCGTATTTGGCTTGGCGGCAGACTTTCAACTTGATGGTGGTAAGCTACTTTGGTAGCAAGCCAGGCGAGCAACTCACAAAATGCTCTACCACCTGTCAAAAGTGGTGAAATGTTAATAAAAAAAGTATTGAGATTGTCTTGAGAATCGGCTCTCAACATTTAAACTCGATGACATTACAACTATATCATCTACAAAGTAATCTAAGGATGGTAACGGAATGTTTCAAGAAAATACAAATAAAAACGTCACTTAACATCAGGTAGTGGGCAAAAGATTTCAAGCTAGGACAAAAAAAAAACAAAGTGGATTTTTTTTTTCTTTGTTATGTGTATTAAATCATCTAAACTAATAAAAAAAATGCAAAATATTATATTTCGTCCACAATCTTATATCCTGCTTGGCATAGCTCACTCAGATAATTAAAAACAAAAATTCATTGCTTCATCAGGCGTATTTTAACTTACCCTTTTTATGGTCAGCATTCCAGTTATTTCTATTTCAATATCACAAAGAAAGATCCCTAAATACTCACATGCGGTCATGAAAAGAATCCTCTGACCCAAAAAGCGAGCGCAAAATACGTAAAAAACTGTCGACATTGTTAAAAACCCTACTCCATCTGTAGCAAACGCTTTTGTGCCATTCCATATTTAAATCACCGGATGAAATTCTCTAACGTTTTTAACTCTCTTTCACATGAAAGTTACAAAAGTACTGAGTCTCAAAGCGTCCAAGTTTTGAAGAGGGTAGTTTTATTGGAAACTCTTCGATGCATTGTAAAATTGAATGTATATTTCAGTTCGATTTGAGCTGCTGGGCTTTCAGACGATAGTTTCCTTGTGTGTCAGCTTCTGATTTATTAACTGGTGTATTACTACATAAAACTTCTAATGGAAGGTCTTTGAAATTCTGATCTGCAACCTTTTGTGTGACGAAAAGTGGTGCTTTTCAGTGTTTACCTGCAATTCATTAAAATTTGTCCCTGTAATACAAAAGTTTCACTTTTATCGTATGTATTTACGACACAACCTGTTTTTCATGATCGTACCATGTGTTGATCCTATAGACAGATGATTTAAATAACGATAAAGTCAGTTTTTTAACGCCTAGTTAAAATTTGGTCATGTGTGCGCTGTTTTATACCCGATGGTATGTAATAAAAAACCAATATAATTAAAACAAAATCAACCTATTGAACGAAACGAATGTATTATATTTTTATCGAACAACATAGACTGGGATGTATTTACCAAAAGCTAAGTGAATGAGATTGTCTGTTGCGTAGTCACGCTACGGTTGTTCTACGTTTCGTAGCACTCTTGAACAAAAAACTTTACACTCTTTATTTTTTTTCTTTTTATCTCTTTATTATATAAATAATAATATATGTCCTTAAGTCAAACTCAAGAGTCAACTTGATTTATGGGCTTTTAATATAATCACTTCAATTAACTATCCCAACTTAATATATAATATAACTACTTAATAATATTTTCCTATACAGAGAAACATTGAAACAAAACAATGTGGGCTGGGGATAGCAGGCTATGTTTCTGATTGTACCTAGCTATTATTTATGTGCCTACATTTTTCTACATTATACATATGTAGCTATAAGCTTGCTAAAATTGCGGCCGCTTACAAATATTACCGACAAAATTATATCGAAATCCCTAACTCTAAAAACTTGTAGATCTAGGTCCTCATACAAAAGCTAATTTACAAAATTTAAATGCAAATTCAGGGTCTTACAAATATTACTGTAATAGCCCATGCTAACTGTCGTCGCTCAAACGACCAACTTAAAGCGACAAAGCGTCAGAAACGACCAAAATGTGGTAATTTAATAGACCAGCAAAACACCGGGTAATGATGGGGAGGGATTTTATTTCCCGGGGGTGGGATTTAAGTTTAAGCACTGGATTAATTTTGGGGACCTAAAAAGGTCCGGTGATCTTCTATATTTGGCTGTTGTAAAGCGCAAAGGTCGAGGGTTGGATATGAGGTGATTTGACCCAGCTGTGAGGTTTATGGTGCGTACATCGGTTGAATGGAGCCGAGTCATGGAAAAGTGGCTTACATACAGTTTGTTACGGGAAATTCATATTTCTCATATACAATTAGGTTTCTTTTTTTAGGCTTTAGGCGACCCAGTTGGTTCGGTGGACAAGTATCTGCCCTCTGCGCCGTGGGTCCTGGGTTTGATTCCCAGCTGGAGCACAATTTTCCTTCCCAAGGGAGATTTGTGCTTCTGGTCCTGGATGTGATTGTGTGAATGTTTCCAGCACCCATGATACAAGTTTTTAAACTAAGTGTGGGGCCGTGGAATATGTTTGTTTGTGTATGTATTTTCTTACGACCAGGAAGCCTGATAATGCTTCATAAATGCTAAAAATATTAAGCTTATACCTAATAAATAAATAAAATGATGGTTATTTCTCCTGAACCCTTCATATGATCATAAATTTTTAAACAGTTCCAACTAGACACCCTTTAAGACAAAACGACTCAACTATATCGGAAAATTGGATTAAAAAATATTAAGTTCGGAACACTTCACTAAAGAGATCGTAATATTCGCGCTACAAATACAATATTACAAAGTTATTTTTAGACCAATAATTTTCTATCAAATCGTCTAGATATTTTCTAGACGATTTGATAGAAAATTATTATTATACCATTGAACAAAAAAAAGAATAATTGAAACTGTTAATGTACACATAATTATATAAAATACAGAAAATGTTTCTACCTTTATATACTTTAAAACTCGATGTTCCTCAAACCTGTTTCTTAAAGGCAATAAATAATGCGAAGATAGTTTTAGATCACTAAAACAAGGAATTAAGAATTCCCATACAAAAATATCCGAATATTTGACGTCTGTCGGATTTGGTAAAGTACTAAGCAAACATAAACATTAAAAATTTAATTGAAATATAAACATGAATTAGGTAAAACACACATTTCTCAGCTAGTAAGTGTACACATATTTTTACTTGGTGCTATTTTTCAGTCTGTTCGAAAAATAGACCAATAACAGGTTTGTCTCCTAATAATGACATAATAATGTGCCATTCTTTCGTATCAAATATAGCATCTAATATAAGAACTAAGTTCCCGGCAAACTTTCCACTCAGACTGTGTAAGGGCGCGGCCAGACGATCAATACCGACCGACGAACACGTCAGTCCAACTACTCGACAAACACAAGTCGTAAGCAATTTGAAGGATTGCCTGTTTGAACTTATGACTTGTTCAAATTAAACCCCATTTCGTCGGAGCTTTGTAAATGTTGAACGTCTGAGTTGCGGTTGAAATTTTAATTGTGTTATTTTACAGAGCTTTTCCAATAGTTTTAAATTTAGCTTTTTAAATAAAATAACAAAAACCTTTGAATAACAAGGCTTTGCTAGACAAGCTTTGGTGGAGAGGATTTGTCGTTTTAATTTCAACAAAATAATATATTTTTATTATGTTTCAACTCTTATAAAATAAAGAAAGGCTATTATTTCCTGTTACTCCGATTAAAAAAATATATTAAAAATTCTATATAATACTAAGGTTAACATTAGTTAAGAGAGTTCTCGTTATTTTTTTTATATTTTGATATAGTACTGAGTATTTGCATAACAACTATTTTTAATCATGTCTGCTGACTTGTATTATTCTATTACCAATAAATTAATATGAATATTTTACTCATAATTTACTGTGTGGCATTCTGAAAGTATTACAAAACATGAAAACAGAATTAAATTGTAACATTCGCCTTTCAATTTACAAAAGAAATTTCTGTTGTTCCACATCCCTCCCATCTCATTACATCGGCAATTCCAGCCGAAAACCTAATCAAGTACAAACGATCCGAAAAACGGGCGCGAACAGTTTCCGCACTACTTTTCAACGCTCTCGGGTCGTTTCATCGATTTTCGCCTCATTGCCAAGGCTTTGGTAAAGCCTGAGTGCCGGCCAAAGGCATTTAATCTAGGCTTTGCCTGTTTAAACTGTGACTTGGACGCTCTATTGCGGTTTTCAATAGTGTTGGAGCCGTTTTACAGCTCGATCGAACTTTATTTTTCTCTGTTTTCTCTGCCATTTTTTATAAGTAGTATACATTAAATGTACTGTTAAGTACTTAGTAATAGAAAGAGATAACTAGACTTACTTCTTGTCTAGTTATTACTAGATGTAGTCTTATAAATTTTGTACTATAGGTATTTACAAAATTAATTACATTGACTACATAGACATTATCTACTCAGATCTACTTGTTCTGTGAAGTTATAACTAAACTTTTTTTTTTAAGATAAGATATAGATCATTTTATTTCTAAAAAATGCGTTTACATACACATTTAAATTATAAAAAATAAGTACTGTTGTATAACAAATTAATAATTGTTTTCAGATTGAATTGATGTTTCGGATAACTTTCTGATAGTCTAGTTGTCCCAATTTTTGCTATCCGTGTACATAGTACGTACCAATTCCAATACTCCAGAATCAAACGATCGACTGCGCAAAAACTGCAATAAAGCCCAAGGGGGCAGATTTGGGAGGCTAAATCAGCACAAACTGCAATATGCCGGCTGGCTCCGGATTTTTAATTTCAACCTGACTGAATATTTATAGCATAGGTTGGTACTCAAAAAACATTTAAAAAAATTAATCATTTTTTAAAGCTCGCTCAATTTAACGCCGTTGCAATCAATGATTATTGGTAACGTAAGAAAAATTAAACCAAATTTACACTCAGCTCTACACTCAATTTTTATTTGTATTGTGGGTGAGGTAAATATTTCCATCACACACTCAATCACACCCAAAATGAATAAGCCTAGCTTTTCGTTTCTGGTTTGGAAGCAAAGACTTCCATCACGCACACCACTTCACCAACAAGTAAATTTAAAATTTTCGTAAAATGTAATTTATTAAAATATGTGTCACATTCAAAGGATTAATCAAAAGAACCTCTTTTAACTTCCTAACAATATTTAAGCATTTGAGTATTTTACTCACCAAAGGAAATTTGCGATTCTGGTTCTGGGTGTGATATGATTTTTTCCGGCATCCACGATACAATTCATTGAACTTATTGTGGAGCTGTGAGTGTATATTTAAGTCAATAGGCCATAAGTACAAGGTAAGGTAAAATAAGTTATGAGCGATACGAGATATTTTCAAATATTGACAATATTGATTTACATCTGCGGCTGACTTGAAGCTGATTGAGTCGACTTCAAGCAAGTACTTGTGGTTCCCCGCAATCAGCACTTAAGTTCTACTTAAGTACTGCGAACTTGTAGGATTCGAACGGAGCACCCCTTACCGCAAGCTAATGTAGTGGCAAGTTGTGGTTAAGTAATTACTGTACAATGTACACGATGTATGCATTGGCATTGTAAGCATCGAAAGACGCAAATGAAATTTAACATTTTGAGTTATTTCAGAGTTGAAAATGCAATGTATTAAATTTACTATCCATGTAAGTAGTAATCCGTGTAATTGTGTTATATTTTCCATTGATATCTAAATAATATTTTTCAAAATCGGCAAGAATTTTATATTTTTAAACTGATTCATTTTTATGTTGGAGTCAGGAATTTAGTTGCCTCCACGGAGAAAAAATTTGGGACAACTAAACTACTAAAGTTTTCAGAAACAAATATTCTAATCAAAATTACAGTTACTGAGATCTTCTTACAAAATAAGATAGAAAAAAAAAACGCATTCACACTCACTGCCCCACAGTAAGTTCAAAGACTTGTACCGTGGGTGCCGGAAACATTAACATCATACACACATTACACCCAGAACCAGAAGCACAAATATCCCTTCGGAAGGAATTTGTGCTCCTGCCGGGACCCAGGACCCGCGGCGCAGAGGGCGGGCCTGTCCACTGCGCCAAAAATTATTATAGTCAGTTGTTATCAAATAATTATGTGATTTTTACAAAATAATTTTACTTTAGTTGTCACATAAAGTATTAGAAAGTAAGTAACAGCAACGAGACATTTTTCTTGGATACTTCCCAACGGATCATTTCAGTGTGCCTACAAACAAACGCATTTACACTCACATTCCCACACTAAGTCAAAGACTTGTATCGTGCCGGAAACATTCACATCACACACACATTACACCCAGAACCAGAAGCACAAATATCCCTTGGGACGGAATTTGTGCTCCTGCCGGGAATCGAACCCAGGACCCACGGTGCAGAGGGCGGAGACCCGTCCATTGCGCCAACTGGGTCGTCATACATTGAACAGTTAGGTATTAAGCAAAATTTAGCTTCTAAATTTTCCAAGCACTAACTAGCTATACAATTGTTACACGAAAGACGATAATTTGTTACCTAACAAAACCTTTTGAAGGAGCCTAAGAAAGATAATTCTTCAAGAACCCAACCTAAAGGAAAAAACGCTGATTTTACTAATGAACCCAGGATCCGGTGACTTGCCAGACTATATATTTTAAGCTTTAATTTATTAAGGCTTCTAGTAGGCGGCACCTTTGAATCGGATTAGGTTCAATCGCATTAAGTTTTGTGGAAAGTATGACGTCACGAGGGTGGGTTGACGCGGATTTATATGATCTTGTAGTTTAGGAAGCTATATAGGGAAATTGATGGACGTATCTTATTTTTGACAACCATGTTAGAAAAGTTAGCTACGCTGTCAGATTGATTCCAGAAGTACAATTTTTCTCCCCGAAAATATAAATTTGTATTGAATAGTATTGATGTGTCCAATTTAGACGGCCACCAAAAATTCTAAACGGTTACCAAAATGGATAAAGGGTCACCAAATTACCGTTTCCTAAAACAAAATTTCTTGTGACAGAACCGAATCGGATAACAGTAGGTTAAGGTTATTTTTTAAATAATTAATACGAAAAATGTATTTATTTCATAATATTTTAGGAAACGTAATTTGGTGCCCATTTATCCAACGTAATTTGGTGATCATTTATCCATTTTGGTAACCGTTTAGAATTTTTTTGGTAGTAAAATAGGTACTTTTTTGGGCGGTGTTTAAACACAAGCCAATTTATATGTGTGTGTTCAGATTGTTTCCAACACCCGCGATACAAGACTTTGATCTTGGTGTGGGATTGTGAGTTTGAAAGGGTTTGTTCAATAGTTTATGTTGTGTACGGCTTGAAACACGTCTAAATTTCGACATACTTTGTAGTCGACTTATTTCGGACAAATTAGTTGTCCTTCATCAGGATGAGTCAGACGCGCGATACGCAGAGGCGTTCGGCTCGAGCCTCGGCGCATGACTTTCAAGCAGTACACAACATCAATTATGTGTAATACTCACGATAGTTTAAATTTTCGGTTTGTTCAATGTTTTGTTAATTATACTAATGACATCAGGAGATGTGAATGATGCATTTATAAAGGTTTTAAAAAGTTAATAAAGACACAACCATAAAGGTCGAATAAAAAAAAATTTAAGATTAAAACTAGCTAGCTATATCATAGTTTTAGAACCTAAAATGGCGAAAATCTCTGTAATGTTTTGTAAACTAATTTATTGCCACCAGCATCATGGTAGTAAGCTCGAGCATTCGAGTTCCTTACAAGCTTGATGCCTTATAGGTAACTTGAATCTTTGTTATATAGATGTAATTTTAGTTAAGTTTTAGGAAATATAGGCAATTGGACCGTAGATAACCAAGCTATAATAAAATGTATTCTCCATTTCATGTTAAACTCAATTCATATAGTTACAGAACTCATTTGAAATACACACACAGTGTACTTACTGCAGAAAACCTTACTTAAGTTTCTGAACAGTCACAAAGCATACTTGAATTTTAACAAACTCAAACTCAAACGAATTTTAAAACCATATTCTGAATAAAATACATGTGTAGGTCTCTGTTCTTTAAAGGTAACATTAAATAGGACGCAGAAAGAAAGCTCTAGTGCGACCATCATGACCTAGATACCTAGATCTTGATTCAAATGACTCTCCAAAAGAGATATATTATGCAACCATGATGTCAGTATTTTATACGTCTTTAGTAATATATCAAAATAAGCTCGTCTTCTTAGCACGGGCACTCTTGTCACAGAAGGAGGCCACTAGGCTACAGTGGATCTAAAAAATGCCAAAAAATTAAGTAAAGGGCTAGCCAACAGTCGTCGTGGCATTCAAATTCAAACGGCCAGAATTTGTAGGCGTATTTTTTAACAAATTATTTGAAATCCTCAAAACTTTTACTATTAGCGACTTACTTATATTTTGCTTATAGTAATTTATAAGAAAAATCGAGAGATTTCACAATGTATCAGTTAACACGTTTCATTTCGCATTACTAACATTTAATATTTTAGTCTTTTATTTTTTATTATCTTATATACATTTAGATTATACACATAAATTACAGAAGCCTCAACTTTTGACAGAAATACTTAATGTTTTTCCTTTTTGTACCGTATGATGGATCGTGGGCCGACGTCCCAGCATGATGGATTGCCAGAAAGGTTTTCTAAAGATTTTCCATATTTTTAGTATATACTGACAGTTCTGGTGAAATAGGTTAAGATGAGTTCCCGCTGAGATTTGAGCCTTTCACAAATCATATCGATAGTCTATATATTCAGTTTCAAACAACTATAAGAGACTTGATATACAAAGCGGCCGAGCGGCGGGCGCGCGCCCTAGACGCTTTGTATAGACTCTTGTGTAACAAAATTTACTAAGCGTACAAAGATCACCTGCCCGTGACTTTTATTCCGCTATTTTTGTGTGGTCGTTGAATGGCTGACGACGCCGCTATCACGGCATCAAACTTAAGAATTTATACAATTTGTGTGTTACCATTCTGTAAGTTATAACAATAATACACAAAACTCAGCTTATTTCAATTCCCATTGATAAACTAGATAAAATAATACACTCACAACATTATTTTATTCATAAGACATTACTACTGTTTACGCCTGGCTCCCAGAGGCTTCCTACATCTCACTAATACCACCATTTTAGCGTATAATGGTATTTGCCAACGCATTGAATAAACTCGAATGCGATTACGGCACGTCGTCTTGGTAAGCCTTCGTGTTGCGAGAATTCATAATGTAAGCCTTGGGGAGACGGCAACAAGATATGTAATATACTTGGTTTACGGGTTTATCACACTCAAATTATAAATGCGAAAGTTTGTGTGTAAATGTAGAAGTATATTTGTTTTCTCTTTGCCCCAACTAATCTATAAAAATGATTTCAATACAATACAATACAATAACTCTTTATTGACACCAATAATAAAAAGTACAGAAAAGAAATTACTAATAAATAGGTACAATGGGCGGTCTTATCGCTAAGAGCGATCTCTTCCAGACAACTTTTGGATGGAAAAGAATAATACAGATAAGCAGGGATGGTGGTGTGGTAATTCATTCACTTTTTCGTTTGAAATATTCTAAAACATAAAAAATGAGCTATTAAACATAAATAATGTCAAATTTGAATGATAGAAGCGGGCAAAGCTGCAATTTAACTGTTTTTAAATTATAAACAAACGCATTCACACTCAAAGCCCTACACTAGGTTCAAACACTTGTATCGTAGCTGCAAAAAATATTAACATCACACCCAGAACTAGAAGCACAAACGTCCCCTGGGAAGGCAATTGTGCTCCTGTTGGGAATCGATCCTAGGACCCACAGCGCTGAGGGCAGACTTACGCCAACTGAGTCGACATCTTACCTTATGAATATCACGCACTTCTAAGTCAACGCATAAAAAAAAAGTATATTTTTATAAGTAACAACATATGTTGTAAAAATAATTATATTTCGTCAACATATTTCATTCCAGCGTCAGTCATGCGAACGTTTCTTTTGAATAATGTATGACGTGTTTTGAAGATAGTTACTTCAAAGGTTATGATATCAGAACCTACGATAGCAATCTAGCTATCAACATATTTTTAGAAGCATCATATCAAGATACAGGCATAGCCGAGTTTAGAGCAACTTAAGAAAATGGCAACCATTTTCTTATGAACCTATTTATTTGTAGTCCCGTAAGTGCCTTTGTCACACACTGTTTTATGACCACCTAGTTTTATGAGTGATCTAAAATTAATATAATTATTATTTTCTTTTATAACTGCCCGTTGGATTAGTAAAGTGTGGCGTCCACCTAAGCAGGGATGGCATCGGGTTCGATTCCCAGCGGAAACACTAGTTCTCCCTCAAGGGAAATGTGTGTTCTGGTGTTGGGTATGATTGTTTCTGATGCAAATGTTTCAGGCACCCACGATACAAATCATTTAACATAGTGTGGGGCTGTGAGTGTGAAAGCGTATATGTTTATGTTATTCCGTAAAAATCACAATATTGTAAGTTCTCTCTCCTAGGTAATTTGTCGGGTAAAAAGACTACGTGTGTGTATGACAGCTTGCATGTATACACACACTAAGGTAGAAGACATGTATCGTGGGTCCCCCAAAGTGAATTATGTGTTTCATTCACACCCAGAACCAGTTTCTGTTGAGATTATGTGTGGATTGAATGATTCTTGTACTCACAAAATCATTATTCGGGTTTAGTGGAGGCAAACTGCACAAGCGCTTTCTAGCGACTACATAATATAGTTATACCTAGGTAAATATAATTATGTATTAGTATTAAGAAACGATTAAAAAAAAGAATGAAAAAAAATGTGCCGCCGAGTTTCTTGCTAGGTTGTTCTCGAGATGGCTGTAATTATGCGAATCTGGCAGTAGAATCATTAACTTTCATGAGTGTTTGCGCCTCAGCTGCGAGCGTGAAAATAGGTATGTTCAACGTTTTAAGATTGCTATTTCAGGAAAAGCATCTCCCAAGCACCAGTAGAAACCGACATAAAACTATTAAAACTCCGTACCTCAGAGTTAACCGTAATGATGTAGAGCTTACTCTACTAACGACGTAGAGTCTGAAGCTAATTACGCAAGCACATGAAAAGTTCACAATGAGCTCTCCCACGACGCTGATGCTTATGAAATTACGGGGTTGCTTTGGGAACACTGAATGTTTTAGTAAACTTTAATACATTTTCATTGCATGTTGAACATTTTTCACAAAGTGAGTTTATTAAATTTAGAATTAATTTTGATATGACCTTATTGGGATTAACATTGAATATTATAAATGAACTTGTGGTTATGGATTTATAAAAAGAAACGCCTGATGCAATTTATTTTCATTGCATGTTGGCAAATGCACAATGATGACTTTCATGCAATCATACGCGAACGAACTGCATCAATGATAAGCCACAGTCTCGGTAGTTCCAACGATCTGCTGGCCGTTATAGCCAAAAATGACAGCTCCACCTGATGACTATGCTTAACCCTAATGTATAGATCTCAATCTCAGGCTGTAATTTTGCGAATCTGTCAGTAGAGTCTTTAACTTTTATAAGTGCCTCTTTGGGGCCCATGTAAATAAACGATTTCGAATTTTGAGTTATGAATATAATGTCATTCATATTGCATAATTTGGTTTTACTAACATAACTTCTAAGTTTAACTACTAATAATAATATGGTTTTTTAATGGCCTGCACATAAATTATTCTTTCTTTTATTACCCCAAGCCCTTTCACACTCGCAGCCCCGTGTTCAAAGACTTCTATGTACTTGAGAGTATGGTAATTAACGTTTTGTGTCACCGAAGACACGTTCGTTAATCAGCAGGAGTATCACGGTAGGTGATGTCACTTGTGTATATTTTAGACTTTAAGCAGACCTTCAAATGTTTTTTAAATATATAAAACAGTTTATTTTTTATAATTAAATGTATTTATAATGTTTTTACTCCAATTAATAAGAAACCTTTTCTTTTGTACATACACTTTTCTTTGAAGCTTCATTTACTGTGATATAGTTTATAAAAATTCCAAGTAAGCTATAACAGTCTTTTGAATCTCAAAGAACTTTAAAAATGAATATGCCATAGAATTTAATTTCTAAGAGAATCCAACTTGCGCATTCATTCATTTCAAATTTAAAAGCTACATTTTCCAACATAAAAAAGAAGCAAGTAAAAGCGTTTAGTAAATATTTCGTTTAGAAAGTAAAGTGCGATTCTTGTGAACGCTACGGTGAGCATTGAGCATTCTTACATGCCGGCGACCAGAATTTTATTTGCACAAAATTATGTAAGGATTCTGACGTTTGTAGTTTCACATACATATAACCCATTATAATCATTAATAAGTATTTTTTTTAATTAGCCTGCCCTGACAGTAATCTGCCTAAACACCCATCTTCTCAGAGACAGTGGGATAAGCCGCTTTGTGAGTTGGAATGGAAAAAACATATAGAAACATCCAGTAGCCCCACAGAGCGTGCTCGTCTTCTAGCTTAGCTTCGAGCTAAATTTGAATGGAAAAAAGCTCGAGTGCTTTTCCAGTAGCCATAGAATAAATTCATATTTATTAGACTCGTCAAAGCAAATGCGACCAAACCCGAGAGTTTTGCTAGTATAGCTATTAAAGAGTTCCTCTGTCTATCTCCTGGCTTCACCATGGGTTCAACTGGATGATATCAATTTTTTGTATTGCTATCTCAACTAGGCATTTGCAAAAGTTTCAAATAAATAAATACTACAGTAGTTTTGAAAAGTTAAAATTTACTACCAAGATTAGTTTGCACAGTTAACTAAGACTTGTTAGTTTGTTATGTAGGATCTATTGTTTAGTGAAGCAAAAAATCACACTAATGTATTCCAAATATTTTTTTAAAATCATACTTGTGTATTTAAATAAAATTGAAAGCTAATCATTTGATTGCAATAATTTTAACCAGCACTCACTCATTATTGCTGTTTACTCATCATCCTATACATCGGTACTTCTATCTTATTCTCAATATCACAAACTCTGTTGGAAAGGAAAACAAATAATAACCAAGTTGGTTTAATCAAAACGAGAAACAATCGCCTCAGGCCTGAAGTATCCAGGTCAGGATATTGTTTGTTAAAGAAGACTTCAAGGACTTCAGTAAATGGAAATACCGATAAAGCAACTCGAGCTAAGCGTTGTCTAAATAAGCTCAGTGCTAGAGTAAACAGCGCTAAGTGCTTTAATTAGGTTGCAATTAAGTTAAAAGCTGATGGAATATTCAATTAAGAGTCCAAGTAAATAAATAGGCTTTGATTAGTCGACATTTGTCAGAATTCAAATACTTGAAGGAGAAAATAACGATTACATTATATATTGGAAATACTGTCCGTGAAATCCATGGTACTGGGTCAATTAAGTGCTATTCTTGAAATGAATATCTAAGCATTTATTACTAGGCAATAGTGCCTACATTAACAGGAAGTTGTTTTATCTTTGATAGTGATGATATGGTCGAGCATATTAAATGCATTAGGCCTACAATGTGGGCAAACGATATGAACTCGAATTCCTCCAAGTTGCCAGACAAATTATGTGTCATGAGACTCATGAGAATGAAATAAATCAATCAAAATTTAAATCACAATCGTTTATTCACTTGGGCCCAAAGAGGCACTCATGAAAGTTAATGCCTTTACTGCCAGATTCGCAAAATTACAGCCATCTCGAGAAGAACCTGGCAAGAAACTCAGCAGCGCATTATTTCATTTTTTTTAATCATTCCTTAACAATCAAAAATAGGTAAACCAAATTTTAATCGATACAAAACAAATATACTTCCGGAAATAATTATAACTATATTTATTTTTAAAAAAAGAGTTCTGCAAAGGAGTGGAACTGTTTTGCCAGAGTCTGTATTCCCAGATTAGTACAATCTTGGAGTCTTCGAGTGGAGAGTGAATATGTATCTTTTAGGGAAGTGTGCTCCATCGTTGACCGCATCGTCACTTAACATCAGCCCCCTGATTCAGAACCATACGATTATTAACCATACTCAGTTAGCGTACAATTCGGTTAGTTATCGTACGATATAATGTATTTTTAAAGAGAAAGTTATCCTATCGTATCGATTCGGTAAGTTACTGAAAAGTTCTGAATCCGGTGAGATAGTGGTCAAATGCTTGCCTATCTAGTGTAAAACAAAATAATTTCGACAGCAAATATCTTTCGTAGAATTACCACCAAAGTAGCTACATAATAATAATAATAATAAACCTTTATTTGCACAATAAAACTAAAACACAAAACTGTAGATCCCTGGGTCCCACACTAGGACGACCTGTGTCGTGGAACCCAGTCTCTTCCCAATTTTAAAAAGTCTATAGTTAGAGCTAGGTTTGTACAATATTATAAGTAATGAAATAAAATAAGAATAAGAAATAAAAATAAGAAATATCCCAAGGCATAGGCATACTTCTTTATTAGGTTAGGTATAGCAAAAAACTTACAACCAGACCTAAAAGCTAGCCTCCATTATTCCAGCTCACTAGCCAAAAGCTAGATCCGGAAACAATGGCCCTCAACCCCAGCCATTTCTCTCTCAAGTCATTTATAACGAGGAATCATTAGTTTCTTGGAGACTGAAGATCTCCGTCGTTACTCGTCCCGCGGGACTGACTGATTGCTTAGAACCTTTTAAACGGATTACTTGATATTTGTTTCTTGGATTTGTTTGAGTCCGAATAAATATACCAGATACTTAAGTGATTATTTTACCTTTATATAATTTGTCTTTGTTTCCCGAACTGTATAATTAGGAAATCTTCAAGTCAAGAGTGAACAGAAAGAGTAAACCTTCTAGGCAAGCATGTTACATCTTCGGCCGCATCATCACTTTCCATCGGGTGAGATTGTGGTCAAATGCTTGCCGATCGAGCATAAAAAAAACTTGCTTGTGCAAATTTCATTGGCTTAAAACTGGACTAATCTTTACATAGGTGCTTACTATGTTTCATATCTGACAATAATATAGGAAACTAAACATAAGATGTGATGTGTACAGTACATTTTATTATTAGAAGTATATAGAAATGTAATATAATCATAATCATATTTATTGCAGATAATAAAATTAAATACATGTAGTAGTACAAATAAGTAATAATAAATGACATAAAACATGTTGTTAGTAGTATTATAGTACAAAAAGCTTAAATTCTCTATGGGCCCTCCTAAACTACGGATAGCCTGGGCATCCATTGCTCGTAAAAAATACCACAATAATATAAGCTGTACGTAATCCGCATCAGTGATTGAATCATTATCAAATTCAGTTTTGTAACATTTAAAATGTGTTTTAATTTCATCAATGTCCCGTATCCTGTATCTTAATAATTATGTTATCAAATTACATTTACCAAGTAAAATATATATACAGCAGCTTAGAGTAGTGGACACCACTCCACTAATACCCCATTCCTCTTAATTTTAAACGAATGTTTTTAATTTATATTATACTAGCTGTCCCGGCGACCTTCGTACCGCCTAACAGTCAATGGATGTGCATGTTTAAGAAGTCAAACCCGGCATGCGTTAAAATGCCACGTGACTATATTATTACCTTCTTCATGTTTATGTTTGCCTAGTACTTTACCAAATCCGAGTGACGTATGAGAAAAATATTTTTATACAGATATAAAAAAAATAAAAAATGTGACGTTCCTAAAAAGTATCATATGTCCGTCTCCTGGTTCTAAGCTGCCTCCCCACCAATTTTCAGCCAAATCGGTTCAGCCGTTCTTGAGTTATAAAAAGAGTAACTAACACGACTTTCTTTTATATATATAGATTACGAATGGTAAACAAAACTACTCATTTTACTTATAAATTGGGTAGCGGAATAGTATCTGCATTTTCAGCTTCACTCTCGTGTGCATTGTATTTGTATTTTTAAGAAGATCGACGCCTAATTATATTTGTTCTGAAATTATATGTCTATTTATAATGTATAGTTCATCAGTATCAAGTTTTCTATGATATCGTGTTTAATATAATATCCATTTACCTTAACAATATCAGTTATCTTTTCTGCCATTATAATAAAAGCATTATTTCTATATAAGAAAGAAGAAACTTCAAAACACATTACAGGCTTCATTGTATCGTCTTCAGTAAATATATGTTAGTACACATACTCGTGGTTAATGCTCAAGTTACGGGTAAGTTGGTAGAACTGCGAATGAAGAAGGCACTTTGATATTCGAGTTTCACGAGATATCGAAAACTAGCTCTAACTTGTTCAAACTTGATATTACTTGCACAAGGAGGTAGTTGGAAGCGTATTCGTAAATGTACTTAAATATTCATGAAAATATCTTTGATCTGGTGTTATACATGTGAATTTCCTTATTAGTTATTAAAAGTGATTTTTTAGATTCGTTTTCGAAAAACAAAGTAATCGGCCCGATAGCGCACAAATCACATGGATGTCATCACGGTATTTTGTAAAAAAACAAATATCATCTATGTAGCCATAAATATCAAAACAAATGAACTAATTGTGCAGTAATCATTATTTATACCCCAAAGTATCAGTAATGTATACAGTACGGGTCTAATAAGTTCGGAAAGACAAACAGCATTTTCACAAATACTCTACTGGAATTTGCTAGAACGTCTATCGCATATCTAGAGCTGTAAAAATTGTCGGACATTTTCTCCTAAAGTACAATTCTTTGTAGCTCGAGGGTTATTACATTTCGCGTAACGAAATGATGAATTTTCAGACCCAAAAAGATAGATGGGTTCGCCAAATGTAGCGCTGTGGGTAAGTACCGTTTCATGTTTCAATTTGATTACGTGATTATGTTTTATTCGTTCCTCTAATACTACTATTATTGCTTGTAGCGTTTTTATATCTGTACTAGCATTTATTGACACAAAGTCTTCCTACAAAGTTTCCTGTTACAATCATGCCAAAATATAGCTATATAAATATTTATAAATGTATTGTTAAAAATTTTTAGTTCTTCTCTTTTTAGTCTTTTGACTAAATCTGTAATATTAAGGTGCTGGATAGCCTCGACATTCACTTGATGGTAAAGTTTATATTGGTGATCTTAAACGTATTTGTTAATTACTTTTTCAACTAATTTTATGTTAAGGTCCCTGTGGAGATCTTTAATTCTAAAGTTCTAGGGATCTTAGGGGATGAATTTTGACTGATTAGATATTACATTGTATTTCAGCCAGTCGGTATTATTATTTTTATCTGACTCAGTGAAATCAGTAGCCTCTAGAATTTTCGTGGCATACAAATATAATAATTACAATGCTGAAACAGAACTTTTGTATGACAGTTACGTGAAGAAAGCATATTATGCAGATGCGAGTATTTGAAATCACAGTTTTCATGGGAAATAAGATGCATCATCTGTATTAAAATTAAACCTATTTACAATTTAACTCAGAAAAATAATGTAGTAAAATAAACATTCACTGTCTGTTTATCACACAGTGTCTGTTTTCTTTTAAAATTTACTTTTATTAGCCCTGTCTAATATAACAGACTAAAGGAGTGTTTAATTAAGTCTGACTAGAAGGTGCATTACTTATAAATACTGTTCAACTTGAGCAAGTTAAGCTCTCGTTTCTCGTTAGAAGCTAGACTTTGCTATTATGTTACGTAGTTAACCATCGTTTGAAACTTCGGACGAATTATTAATAGTAAGGAGCGAAGGTGGATTTAATATGGACACTGTGGAGACTTAGTTTTAAAGAATTTACTCTTAGTAAGTAAAAATTGACTCGAGATACAAAATATTATAACATAACATAGACGCTTTCACACTTACCGTTCCACACTAAGTTCGATGAATTGTTCTTGGGTGCCGGAAATATTCACATCTCACAACACCCAGAACCAGTAACACACCCAGAACCAGAAACACAAATGTATCTTATGGAGAATTCTTCCACCGGGAATCAAAACCAATACCCGCTGCTTAGAAGGCAAACGCACACCTGAGCCAATGGGCTATACCGTTCAATTAATAAATAGGTATCCACTTAATGCGTTTATTTGTTTAAAAGATAATGACTGTGCTTTGACTTGAAATATTAAAAAATGTCTAAAATATACGCTACTGTACTATCAAACGTCAAGTTCTGTGGTGGAAATATTTTATATCCCGATAAGGAGAGAAAGCCCCCTGTCCTTATACCACTTGATTAACAAACATGTTTATTTCTTCCACTTCAATCAGTTAGCTGTCATTCACTCTTTCTTATTCGTGATGGAGAACAACAGTACTTAATTATCTCTGCAGGTATCTTGTATCTTTTTCTTCTGTAATAGGCAAACATTGGACCACTATCTGACCTGATGTTAAGTGACGATGCGGTCACGTGGATTGTAGAAAACAGAATCTACACAATAAATTATATCACGCGCTATATCTAACCTGTTGAAAGAATTTTATTTCGGGGTTCTAAGATACAGTCTTGCCACGTTTGGAACCTTCAAGAAAATGGTTACATTAACTTATAAGTGCTTATGTTTGAACACACTGTACCTAGTTTTAAGAGTGATCTGAAATGAATAAATGTTTATTATATTACTTAGTATTGTACTCAATGGATAATTTTCTGCCTTCTACAATACATTGCGAGCGCCGGGTACAATTTCCACAGGAGTGTTCTTTGTGTGATGTTAGTATTTTCGGCAACGGTGAAACAAGTCTTCAAACTTATTGCAAGGAGGAGTGAAATAGTGACAATATAATACTTATTATTATATTATATATTTTTAACCAACTTCCCCATTGCGGACATGGTCCCATTTATATTTGATCAAGATCTGATCAGTAGTTCTTGGTTATCGTCAATAATGCGTGTTTAATACATTTAATCTGATCAAGGTTCCGAAAGTTAAGCGGTGAAGTCGGTTTTTTAAGCTTTGCTTGCGTATAATCATTTGTGTGTGTTACCTCATAACTTTTTTCTGGGTGGACTAACATTGATATTTGTATTTTTTTATGTTTAAAGACTGGTATTTCCTATATGGTCCCATTTAAATTTGATCATGATCTGACTAGTATAGTTTTGTATCCTATATAATGTGTATTTGATTAATTTAATTTGATCAAGGGTTCCGAAAATAAAGCGCTGAAGTCGGTTTTTTAAGGTTTGCTTGCGTTTAATTAATATATAATTGTCTTCTGAAAATACATTAACCATAAAGTTCAATGAAGTATTTAATGTCTTTCTTTAGTATTTCATTCTCGAAGTGAAATTCTATTTGCGGCTATAAAATGGCCCCATCAGGAACTTTCATAGAGAATGTTCCTTCTTGCGTAACAAATCGAATTTGCTTTGTGGAAGCATTCATGTGCAAAAGAAAAGGTAAGAATACTTAGTTTTCAAACAAACTGGTTAACTCGAGGCTTTCTTATTACAAACTATGTTTTCAAAAGATTGTGTTGAGGCTTTTACGTGACATTTTAAAGATATAGGTTGCCATTTTTTATTTTCCTTTATAAATTTTTGATCCGTCTTTTTCACCTCCAAAATGTATTAGAGACATGCAGATTTATTTTATTCAAGGTCGAAACAGTTCTGTTCTGGCATATTATTTATGCCGTGAACTGTTGGTTATAAGTACTTCTTTTCCTTATTATATTGTCTACTTAATCATTTTTCAGGTCTTACCCGTAACATATATATTTTTTTAATTTTTAGTATTCCTTTTTTATAGGTTACTTACAAGAACAAAAATAAAAAATCTCTTAAATATATCTTACCTCACTCCTTTTGACAGAAATCATAAACATACCATGAATATTAAACGCTTTCACACTCACAGCCCTACACCAAGTTTAATGACTTGTTTCGTGGGTACCGGAAACATTCATATTACAAACACAATCATACTCAGAACCAGAAACACTTTCCCTTGAGGGCAGAACATTTGTGTTTCTGCCAAGAATCGAACCCGATACCCTATTCTTAGAAGTCGAACGCGCACCCAATTGAAACACCGGGCAGTTCAGTTCATAAGTACAAATTATGATAAGTTTAAAAAAAATTGTTCATCATTTGAGTAGCGCAATTTTTTCTTGATGACATTATTCCAGTTGAAATTGTAGAGTCTTTAAAACTCGCATAATATATTTCAACATTACAAACAAAAAAAAGTTCATACGTTTGAAACTCGATCGTTTGACAAATTTGGTGGAGGGGCGTTCACATTTCAAATGTTTCTACTCTACTAACAATAGATTTCAGAAATGATTGCCACCGTGACTTTGCGCTATAATAGGTGTTATCATCATTAAGTTATTTCATGCTTTTGTTTGTTGATAATATAACTTGCGTAATAAAAGCTAGTGTTCATTGCATTCAAAGGCTAATTGCAGAAGGACATGGAATATTTATGTACGGAGGCAGTGGTGGATTCAGGATTATATTTGGGGGGCTTTACCCAGCTGAGGGTAGATTTTGCTGCTGCAGCAATAATTATCACGAGACAAGATTTGTCACGGAAGAACTCAGATTTGGAGGGGAGTGGGTTGAGCCATTTGGACACTATCTCAACTGATGAAAAGTGAAGATGCGGCCGAAGATGTTACATGCTTGCCTAGAAGATACATATTCATTCTAGACTTGAAAAACCCAGAAAATACCAAAATGTACAAAATACAAAATATACATATGTACCAAAATGTTTCCGGTACCCACGATTCAAGTCTAGAACTTAGTGTGGAGCTGTGAATGTGAATGCGTTTGCGTTTGTTTGTCATGCTCAAAATATGATTATACACTCAATTCCCCAGTCCTCGACTATAAAATCAGAAAAGCTTTTGCAAAAAGTAACGTTTTCTTTATATTAAGAATCTGTAAATAATTACGTATCTGTCAGCGTAGACATTTAGCCCACTAACGTTGCGGGTTTCTGGTTCGATTCTCGGCAGAAGTACTTTTTGTTAATTATATTTTAACATTGGTGCTTCTATTAAAGAGTGTGAAAGCGTTTATCTTTGATAATGATTAAAACAAAGAACATCTATTCCCTATCCTATACTTACATCTTGTACGTTACTTCACACATATTCCAACTCCACCATAAATTCAAAAATAAAACTCACTTACCTCAACTAAAATCTCGCAAGCTCGTGAACAATGGTGGACCATAAATCACCTTGTTGTATTGTTACCTGTAACAAAGTAACTCTCGTTAGCAACAGTGTGGCTGTTGACATCAATTTTATTCATACACACAGAAGTTGGGAGTAGCTGGTAGATGTGACATGGTTTGATACAATGAGAGAGACACGCTGATGAGTTTGAAAATTTAGATTGAATAATGCTGATTTTAAATTGCTAACATTATATGACTTTTTTGCACATTATACAAGCTTTTATTTCAACTACATAAGTTATTCAACTATTTTACAATATTTTATTTAGTTTCACTGGTCCCGTTTTCTATCTGTGAGACATTAATTGTATCTTGCAAGTTAGACCCTCTTCCCGATGTCCAGTTGGACTTAATTTGATGTACTTATGTATCTTCGGTGACATTACAATAATATGGTACCAAGGTGCTCGTCTGATTATTGAAACGGAAAATGGCCACATAATAAAACTTGTCAAGACGATTCAAACAAGCCCAATTTCAATGGGTTTATCTTGTTGATTTCATTTTTTTTTATTCTTGATAGGCAAACGTTTGACCGCCATCTCACCTGATGGTAAGTGACGATGCGGTCGACGATGGAGCATGTTTGCCTAGAAGATGCCTATGCACTCGTGACTTAAAGACTCCCATATTGTATTTATCAGGAAACACAGACTCAGGCAAGGAATTCCACTCCTTTGCAGTCCGCATAATGAATGTGGAGGCAAAACGATTCGTCCGCATTTGTGGAATATCTACCATATTGCGTCAACTTTCCTATGGCCATCTTCCGTCTTCATCATCAGATCATAGTATCATGTCACTGTCATCGAAGATACATAAGTACACCGAATTTGAGTCCAATTGGATATCGGGAAGTGTGTCTCATTTAGCTTGCAAGGTTTGATTAAATACCGAAAGATATAGACACCGGGACTACTAAATAAAAGCTTGTAAAAAGAAACGCAGTAAAAACCGTATTCATGTAAATAATAGGTGCGTCTCATATAATTGTCATCTAATATAATAGCTGTTAAAACATTTATTTGAACGTGAATAATATTTATACAATGTCGTTATGGAACAGTCATTATTATTACATGACAAGTAATTAAATTGTTCGGTAACAGGGAGACGTTTAATTAGAAATTAGTGTGAATTGTAATTGCTTATTCATAACAAGGGGTTGTCAGCAGGTGTCACATTACACGAGTTATATGGGAACATAGTCTTCAAATGTGCTCAAAATTATCATTTAAATAGATATGAAGGCTTATGACAAACAAGTACAATTTGATCATAAGAGTGTTAGGTATATAAGATCTTACTGGTGTACATTTGGGAAACTGGCAATTAGAGACGTTAGGGAACCATGTGAGTAAGCATTCTTTTTCCTCTAAAACAGTACTTTTTTAAGCAGTATTTTTGTTGAAATGGAACTAACTAATATTAAAGTACATAGTACTGTTTCATACCTTTTCAATCTAACGGCACGTAGGTATAGGAAAGAAAAGCACTCAGAAGAGAGTTTGTGTAAAAGGAACTCAATAATATATTTCCTATTTTTGATGCTGGATACGCAAGCATTGCACTAGTATCTCTCCTTCGCTGTACGGATGATAAACGTAGAAGCAAAATGTTTCAAGCAAACTGAAGGTATTTCAACCATATATCGATGACGTTTGTCATGTTGGTCATGGTAAAAATGGCATGGATGATTTTTTTTCGTTATAGCACAGTCTAAAATAAAATTGAATTACATTGCGTTACATTTCTCTTCCGGATTACTTCATTTGGATAAAAATTTACACATCAATATTTTTCTTATCTGTTCCTAATACGAATCTCTACGAGTGAATTCGATGTCACCGGTGTAGGTTTCGAAGTTTTGCCGAAAAATTGAAACAGGAAATACCAATTTGCACAAATTTACTCAGTTTAGAGGTATTGTGACATTCATCACCGCATGTTTGAGGTGTTAGTCACTAACTAGATCGCCCTTGAGCTGTATAACGTTAAACAGTGGAATTCATTTTTTACCTTGCGATCGATCATTAAAAACACCTAATAATTTTACAAGCAAAAAATCAACAAATAACCGTATAACAAAATTCAAGTCAAGTTAAATAAGAAAAGCCATTAAAATTCATAAGTAAGACAAATTACGCAAGAGAACAAAACAAAATCTATTCCCAAAACAACACGTAAAAGAAAATAATTGCCTTCAAAGTACCCTGATTCCAAAATATACGAAACTGTAAAATATAGAGACCTTGTTGCTTCGCAATATAATTTGCTTTTGTAACCGTGTCGCAATAAGAGGAAATAAATAAAAAAGAAGATACCCAATTCCCCCGGGCTCTGTGGCAGACACTCGAAATGTGGTAAAGTGCTGGTTCTATATACTAGACGATATCTGCAGGTTTAGCATGTAATTCTAAAAATATTGTTTATAAATTAAAGACAATGTAATAGTGTGTTTAACTATCTGCACCTCGCAAGGGAAGCGTTGGAGTAAGATAAAAAATTGTTTCATAATGTGTTAAAACGTTATACTTACTCCAAGTACCCGCTTAAAGCTATGGAATGCATTGTCCGACGAGCCTAAAGACTTATTGGCTATAGTAAGCTAGTTGAGTCTTGGACATCGACGTAAGTTAGCGAGCCTAAAGGTTTTCTATCGTTTACATTTCGGAGAGTGTGCGTAGGAATTAAAACTGAAAGTTTATTAATAATATCTATCTTTAATTTCATGCCATTATGTAAATGACAAGCAATTTCTCCCAAGCACTAGCTTATTTAGAATGTCACTGCCAACGTACGTGTCAGAACTGTCTGGAGCAGCTCTAGCAACCCTCCAGCTCTAGTCAAAGGAAGTGTCGCAAATATCACGCGACACTTAGAGCAAATTTGCAATTTGCTTACAGCGGTGTCTGGCAGTGACGCGACAAGCGTTGACGCTTGAAATGTTGTAGTAGGTAATCATACTAAAGGGCTGATATTATCACTATGTGGAATTGGATCACGCAAAGAAACATTTTTTTACCGGATAGGCAAACATTTGACCACTATCTCACCTGCTGGTAAGTGATCATGCGATCGACGATGGAGCATGTTAGCCTAGAAGATACCTGTTCACTCTTGACTGTAAGTCTCCGCATTAGACTAATCGAGAAACACAGACTCAGGCAAGGAATTAAATTCCTTAGCGGTGCGCATGATAAATGTAGAAGTAAATCGCTTCGTGCGTTTTTGTGAAGTACTCGTTTCAGCTATATAACGATGTCGCAATGCAGTTCGTCTAGTTGTCCGATGATAGAAAAGGGATGGCGGAATTAGATCGTGCAATTCCGCGGCACACTTTCCGAAATGTAACCGATAAAAGACCGACAAATTTGCCACCTTGCCATAGGTTTTGAAGCCTTTGAAGCAAGGTCTCAAAGCCTAGAGCAGCCGGTCGCAGAACTTGGCTAACTAAAAAACACAACTACCTCAACGATAAAATTCAACTGAATTCTTTGAGCTGTTACAGAAATACCTGGTGTTAAATGTACATAGGTACAAACTGTATAGACTGAAACACCAGCGACAAACTTTGCCAACTAAAACAATATCAGTAACTTCTCTAGCATGAAAGTGACACATGAGCTTAAACCCAGCTTCCAGATTTAATAACATCCCAAGTTCCTAGGATCAAGTTGTACAAAGTCCACAAAACGAGGGGTCGCGTATGACCGCAAACCGCAAGCCATCGACAAGTCTCGTGTGGACAGAAGTGTTGATTAAACTAAACCCCCTCGACGTACCCCTAGTTATAATCCTTCAAACAAGGATGTAGGATGAATTATTTACCTTCAAAAGGTACGAATTTCTGTATTCATTTAGCAACAAAATGGTTTACAGATCATGCGCTTTTCGTGTAAGAGTATTTAATATGTTACGAAGTGAAACTTTTTATGGGAGGGCTTTGAAATTTTGATACGCAAGCTTTTTGTGTGACGAAAAGTAGTGGGGGTAAACACTGTGACGAATAATTAAAATGGTTCCCTATAATACAAAATATTCACTTCTATCGTGTGTCTTTACGTCATCCATTTATAGTTAACTTGCTTCCCTTTCGCTCGAAGCGTTTCGCTTGTACATTTATCATCCGTATATCGAAGGAGTGGAACTTATTGCGTCTTTGTTCCCCAAACGCCACAATCTGGGTGTCTTCAAGTCAAAAGCGAATAGGTGTCTTCTAATTGTATTAAGCAAAACTGAAACACCAATGTATTTATTCAGTACCTACACTGGAGCGGAATAGATTTTCTTACTAATGAAGGAAACTAAAGGGTCGGGTTTCCTTTATACACAAATGACTACGTCACTATATCCATAATATATGTACATATAATTTGAGTTTGAAACGGCCATTCAGGCAGAGTTTACAATCGCCGATCTCTCAGCATATTGCCCTCATTGAGAGGCAAACTATTAACTTCATCGAAAAACCATTTAAGTTGTATGAAGTTTTCTGTAGGGTCACAGAGCAGGCAACCTGCTCAAATGCGCTAGCGAGTTCAGGGAACTCGCTATATATTCGCTATACTCTACGTGTCTCTTACTCATTTTTACTTCCTCAATCTGTGTGCGGGTTTGAGTTGAAAATGTAGTATTGTCTAAATAAAGATTTTTTCATCTTTAATAATTATAAAATTTGGTAATTATCTTTAACTTTATGACTTTCTTTTCAGTTTTCCGTGGACATAATACTTTATTTACCAATAAAATAAACTTGTTTACACAACAATATGTTACAACTACGAAAAAGTGTGTAAAATATCAAAGAAAACAAAAATATATATAAATATATTATATTAATTTGAGTGGGAAGAAAGGAGGATGAACACCGATTTTTTTCATTATCTAGTGTTATCCCATTCGTGATAGGTTTATTTTAACTGCACTGCTTTAATTTGTGAACTTCTACGCTGTGCTTTTGATTATTGGTAGAAATACAATGTGTCTCAATAATGTGAATTTGTATTTGCGGTACTATTACATACTAGTGGTTCTGTGAGCTGAAGAACTCGCGTATATTTTGAAATGGCTGACATCATTTTTACGTTTTCAATTCATCCCCCATTCATCCGCCACTAAAATTCCCAAAAACTGAATCGACAAAGAATTCTATATAATTATCGAACCAAAATACAAAGTTTCACAAATTTTTTTATAATGCGTCCTGTAGATTAGAACAACCGGATATCCGCCGGACATACGAAAACGTTTGGCCCAAGCTGAAACGGAGACGCTTTGCTCGCGATACACGCTCGTTTGCTCAATTATACCTGGTTCGATACCAATTTAAATATATAAAGATATAGAATATAACATAAAGATAAAACTTTTTTAACAATCTCAAGATAAACCCATCAGATTCATTCAAACATAAACGACGCTCAGACGCAAAATTCCTTAGATCGTCGTGTTTTTACGACCTTATTCCGAAAAAGGTAGAGCTCTGTATCGCGGTACATTTTACCGAATTTGTAACCCGATTCCAGTGCGATATCGATTTCGTTACAATCACGATTCAATTTACGACGATTCGGGTATCGATAAAATTTAAATAACTAGCGTATTTGCACGTAGATAAGGCTGTACATTTTTTATGAATATCTAGTAAAAGTAGATATTTTTTTGTTTGTTGCGTAAACTTTTCCACCGGTTTGGATAATTTTTTTGCTAAACATAATACGGAAAATGCATGATATTAAGTATAAGTTTAACATTACTTTTTTTAACATTAATAACCATAGAGTTACACCTATATTTAAATGCTTTTTAAATAGGATTTTTTACCAAAAATGTGATTCAAATGACTGGGAAATTCAAATGTAAGTCACGCTATTAACTAGACTGATTCGTTACTTTAACTTATTGGCGATAGTAAGCTAGTTAAGTCCAAAATGCAAAGTCTCAGACGTAAGGCCTTTCGGCATTCTATCGCGTACATTTCGGGGATCGTGCGCAGGAATTACATGAGTTAATTCCCCCATGCCCGTTTCACCATCTAAAAACCAGGCAAACTGTCAAATGTCATCTATTTATAGATAACATAGCTCCAGTTCGCTCGAAGCGATTTGCTTCTACGTTTATCATCTGTACAGCGAAGGAATAAAACTTCACCTGCGTCTTTGTCCCCTGAACGGTACAATCAGGGTTTCTTCAAATGTAGAGAAAATAGGCATCTTCTAGATAAGCATGTTACATCTTCGGCTGTATGAAGATACTTTCCACCAGGTGAGATAGTCAAATGCTTGCCTTATGTGCTAGAATTTAAAAGTATAGTACTGCTTAATCAATAAAGTTGTCCCATATCCTGTCTAAATATTTGCGACACAAGGCTTGCGCTGCGTGTGACCGTAAGCAATAAATAAAGCCTACACCAAAGTTGATACACTATATCTCCGTCCCACCGGTCCGTCCGGTGATTTCCAAAATAAACGGTAATTTAGCTAGATACAGTTTCGACAAGGGTGATCCTTTGTAAACCTATTCGTGGGCGGTGACAGGGATTTGTGTGGTTCTAGCAGGGTTGGTACACAAACGGGTTGATGGATTCTATCAAATACTTGTCAAACATTTGGCATATATAAATATATGTCCCTTGTATATAAGGGTGGACAAAATAAACACAAAAGATAAGAGATGAAATACTGATCTCCATCTGTGATTGCTGATTGGGTGCACGTTCGCCTTCCAAGCAAGGGTATCGGGTTCGTTTCCCGGCGGAAACACAAGTTTTTTCCTCAAGGGAAATTTGTGTTACTGGTTCTGATTGTGATTGTGTTTATGATGTGAATGTTTCTGACAACTATGACACAAGTCATTGAAGTGAGTGTGGCTCTGAGAGTATGGAACCGCTATGTGATATTTGTATATCATAGTCTAAGTAAGATTGTAGAGTGATTGTAGTTCAGAGGTTGTTACTTTTGTCGTCAAATTTGTCCGATCTCTATCACGGGTTTGCACCAATGAATTGTTTTATAAGTGTTGTGCTTATTCTACAAAACTCGATACTATTATCTACTGACGCAATGAGTCCAGAGGCACGACTCTGGACTCAACGCTATTTAAAGAAGAAAACATGACTCCCGATATATTGGAACTCACTCAGTCTTTGTTCCCTGAACGGTCTGGGTGTCTTCATGTCTAGAGTGAATAGGTACCTTCTAACCTACCTACCTACCTTCTTCAAGCATGTTCCATCTTCGGCCGCATCGTCACTTTACGTCAGGTGGGATAGCAGTCAAATGCTTCCCTATCCAGCATAAAAACATATGAGGTTTGAAGCAATGATAGAATTTTTGTTTAATCTAGTTTACAGTTGGATAATACTGAAAAAACATAAACATAACATAAACGCTTTCACACTAAAAGCCCTAACACAACCAGAAACACAAATATTCCTCGCGGAGAAAACTTGAATGTGATCCCGGCGAAAATCAAATTTCGTTTTTTTACATGGGCTCCAAAGAGGCACTCATGAAAGTTAATTAGTCTATTGCCACAGTCGAGTCAATCAAACCCAGTCATCTGCTTAGAACGCGCACCCAACTGAGCCAAAAAGAAGTTCAGTGGAATTAGAAGAGTAAGATGCAAATGATAATATATTGTTTCTCCAGAAATAAATCTACGATCTCAAGTGAAAAGCCCTATTTCACGACCAGTTCGAGTGTGTAGAAACAAGATAGTTCTTTCACATGGTAAAGGTTTTCAAATGGTTCTTCGTTGCATAGATGTTGCTATATAGAGTCGTCACTAGGTCAGTGGGTAGTGGGCAGTAAGTTTCTGTAGTAGTGTTGTAGTGGATGCAGCCGTGCAGTAAATGGGTTATAAAATGTAGAGCAATTATGGCGAATAAAATGTTTGTTTTATGGAAGAATTAATTGACACGGCAAATAAAGTCACGTTATGGAATGTAGCGCTATTTGTTAAACAGTTAATTTGACGACTTTAAGGCGTAGGTGGACTAGTCAGCCATAGCATTAGTTCCTTGTATAGAATTGTTCACAAATGTACCGTGGGAAGCACCTGCCGGGAATCGAACCCAAGACCCACGGTGCTGTAAGTAAGGACATTGCCCACTGCGCCAACTTGTCGTCAAGATCGTACTCGTAGGGCTCTTTCCAACAAAAACTTCACTCTCCTTCAATTAACTATACATAATTATATTGCCATTCAATCGTTTGGCCAATCTTGCTTAATTTTTACCTGACAACGGTGAAGCAGAAGGGAGGGCTATGTTTTTGACCGGTATGTGTGTATGTATGTTCATTTGTTCCCTCTAAACATCTAAACTACTTATCATACATTGACAAATACGGTGTCGTTGGAAGCGTCTTGTTTGTCCGTTGGTTATAGGTTATGTGACGCACAATAAATTGAAATTGGCGTCCACAAGATGGCACAAAGTCAAGAACAAAAACATTTTCGCACTACCCTTTTATAGAGGTAATAAAATAAAGGTAGAGTTTGATACATCTTATTTTTGTCAAGCGTACAGTTTGCGAGATATATCCCGTCAAAGTCATGAAAACTATTTCTATTCAGTAGTCTCTACATAAGATATAAAACGCAGAGCAGGAAATAAATTCACTCGTTGTGCTATCGCGAGCGAGTTCCCTGCTCTATGAAGATAAAGAAAACTTATCCAGATAAGTCACTTTACTCCAAAATATGGCGTACATATCAAAAGCGATGTTATTACATACTCGTATAGCAGTAACAATGATATAATATTATGAATATGATCATCGTTGAACTTTATCTTGTAAAATACATACCTAAGCTGACGTTAAAGTTCCTATTCGACGATGTGGTAGAAAATACTTACTTACCTAATTACTGTTTTTTTTATATTTTTTTTGTGACCAATAGGCTAGCATTTGACCGCCATCTCATCTGATGGAAATCGAAGATGCGGTCGACGACGCGACGGTGGGATGCTTGCCTAGAAGGTACCTGTTCCCTCTTGACTTGAAGACGCCTAAGTTATTATTGAACATTCATTAAAAAATTGTAAGCATTTTTAAGAGTGGATGCTATAATATTATTAATATAAACATAAACGTTTTCACACTCACAGTCCCACTCTAAGTTAGACGCAATCAGACCCAGAACCAGAAACACAAATTTCGAATATAGTGTTAGAATTATAGTGCTACAGCTGTATAACAATAATAATAAACGTTGTTACATACACACAGCCCTACACTTAGTTCAGTTACTTGTGTCGTGGTTGCAGGAAACATTAATTCCACACACATAATCACAACCAGAATAAGAAACACACAACCTTGGGGAGAAAACTTGTGTTCGCGCCGGGAATCAAACCCGATATCTATATGCTTTTTCAGTTTTATTAGAAATAAAAAGTTGAAGTTGCGAGTTTGTCTTTTTGTATTTATGCCTCTCAAAGATTTTTATCTACCGGCCATTTGCCTATATTTCCTAAAACTACTTATATACAGCAAAGACCTAAGTTACCTACAAGACATCAAGCTTATAGGTAACTCAAGTTCTCAAGCCCACTACCAGCGGGTAGCGTTTCCATCATTCTCAAAGATTTGGTTTAATTTGTTTCCCTCTAAAGCATTTATCTTACTTAACATTTATCCAAAAGTTCTAATTCGATTCGTTTCCCAATTTAGCCTGTTAATAATTCATTTTGGATAGATTTACGAAGAAAACTTTCGCTCGAAGAACTGACAATTACTGCTGTAGGTACTTAGTGAACGTCCATAACTTACTAACGAATCTTATACTTAATCATTAAGTATTTACAAAAAAATAGCTGGGTTACAATTGAGACAAATGAGACAACATTTATTTTTTAACGATATTATAATGTCGTAGATTCTTTTTAACAATAGTCCTTTTTGCAAAATATCTCCTTACTCCTATAATTAGGTTAAAGTATTCTAACTAAACACTCTACAAATAAAAATGTATTAATATTAGTGCAACCAAGCTCAATAAGTGAATAAAAGTCGTTATTTTTTTTTATTAGTTTAAATTATGTTTCGTTCGGTTTTTTTTTCGGTCTTCGAAATTACTATCATATTTCTGAATATCGAAGAAAACTAAAGTGGCTGTCAATTCGAGAGCGAAGGAACGTCAGGATCCATGCATCCACGTAGGATATATGCATGCTATACTCGGTCCTAAATGACCCAAACACCCCTATCTACCTTAAAGATGATTTCCGATTTCTGATACTTATTCAGATACTTATAAACGAGACCTTCGGTCTGCCTCTAACTTACTTCTTGCTGTTCCCCAACATTCCAGTTACGTCAACCATAAATTGAATGTGTATATATATATATTAGACAAATTAAGAGCCCTATTGAAAAAAATAACCCAAAATCTCACATAATATTGAAAAAGGTAACTTGGTATTGATTTTCGTCTTTCTATCACGAAAACTACCTACAACAATCAATTTCGCACAATAAAAGAAACACAATACTTTAAGACCTAGCTCGGATCCCAAGATAAAACCGAAGAAACGTAGAAATACGATCGATACCATCACTTCTTTATTACCCCATTTTTTCTCCCTTCAGCAGCCTTACAGAAAAGCCATTTCCAACCTTACAACTAGACGATAAAGTCTATTCAACCTTTTATTAAAGACCGTACTTTAGATCTTTACAGTCTTAGGTCTGAAGTCTTTCTGCGCTCGAAGTAATAAAAGGCCTTGGAACAAATTAATATTAATTGGCATTTTGTCCAGACAATTACAGCGACGTGGCACCCCTGAATGGGAGATAAATTTAGTCCGGGGACAGCCCTAGTCTCATTCGATTATCCCTTTGGGTTTAGGGAATTCAGCTGTAAATGGCGGTTACCTCCGAATCTTTACTCGAAAAGACTTATACCTGTCTATTCACAAGGTGAAATATCTTTGGTTCATTAGAGAATAAAAAAAAGTTAATTATGGGACTGAAAAATAATCTTGCTTAAATTCTTTGAATGTTCTTATTCAAATATTTGAAGAAAACTTATTTAAAGAGGGTAAACAAATGTTTGCTTACTTTTACAGTCTTTTATTATTTTTTGCTTAGACTGGCTCGAGCAATGTTTGAAATTTTTTGATATAGCCTTATCATTTGTTATTAAACGGTTGATAAGTCAGCGTCTTTACCTACACTGTTCTGTCTTTCTTTTGTTAAGCCACATTTTTTTAAGCAAAAACAAGACCATTTTTTTTTAAACGTGAAAATATCTTAATATATTCGCACAGACTTGCTCTTAAACTTGAGTAATAAACGTGCTCCACCTTTGGAGCACGTTTATTACTCAGTAAATGCCTATTCCTTTCCTTTTGAACACACTCTAAATGTACCTATCGGGAAATACAGATGACGGCATGTATCGGCCTATAGTCGTGGTAAGCCACCTGTCTCTCTTGTGCTACACAATACCACGTCAAACATGAATGTTGTTAATTTAAAAGGTTATATGAATTATTAAAATGGTTTTTGTCCCGAGAAGCATTACCGTGCTACACATATGACGCTTGTATTATTTGTGTGTTAGTCGGTTTCCATGAAAGCGCCCGGGGCTTTAAACTCCGCATTCAATCCGTACCAAGCAAAATTTTTCATGCAAATTTCAATATATTCACGCAGCTCGGTCGCTCGGCAACCGACACGGAATGAAAAATAGGGAAACGAAATTCTATACAAGCGTAATATTGAAAGACCGATACAATGGATCCGACGGCGGAAAATAGAGAAAAGTAGAGGAAAATCAAACATTTAATGGAGTCTGGTCAGAGTCTAGACTGAAAGGCATTTTTGTTGGGCCTTTTGGAAACTATTGTTGAAATGATGCCGATGGGTACAATACGTCTGGAAGTCTTTGTAAACTAGCCAGGAATTACTTACTTCTCTAACGTTGAGTTAAATGAAAAATCAATGAGTGCAGCCATAGCCATACTGTATTTATTACAGTAGGTACAGCATTTTAACTTTGCTGTTAGAGATTTCATATATGTTCGGTATTCAATTGTGTGAATTCTACGTCTTGTTTTTACTTTACTTACCGTCATTGAATAATAATATATTTGACTAGTATATAAATAATTTATATTGAAGTAATTAACCGGATAAACTTGACATTTAATTTGGTTCTTACTTCAATTGAAAAACAAGTCACAGCTGTTGATGCTAGATCGCAACGTCAGTCTTTAGTTTCACTTCACTAAATTATATCCGTGTTATACATTTTACACTACATTATACATTATATCACAGATTTACACAATTTCCTTTAAACTTATTTGTTGTTTATTGGGTATGTACTTTTATTAAATGGGTCAAATGCATCGTTGTTATCATTATTACATATCCATAGTTAAATATTCACAAAAAACATATATTGACTTTTCAGATTTTGGATTAGTTATTTTGTAAAGCGACGACAGATGTCTTTTGTATGTCTATTTCCCACGATATTAATAAACATACTTATAGTCATCACATTTAATTTTATGCTATGAATCCAAATACAATTCTGTCTGTTTTCAGATCATTATCATAGACCACTGAAGCAAACTTGATAAAATAAAGGACATCGGATACTTTTTAACCTGGTTCATAATTAAAAATCAAAGTACGCGAGTGAACTGACTCATCCTGATGAAGGACAACTAATTTGTCCGAAACTAGTTGACTACAAAGTAAATCGAAATTTTTGTGTTTTAAGCCGAATATTACATTGAAACATAATACGCGAGTGAATTCAAAGGAAACTTAAAGGCGTTAAATAAATAAGGATATTTCACTCTTCTTTATTTCCCGGTGTTCATTATTTTATGTTTTCAAGATCTTAAAACCCAGGTCTTAGTAAAGACTTTACGATGCCTCGCCGAGTGAGTTTTACGATTTTGCGCCTACATCGAGACATGAGCTTTACTGGTACGTGTCAAGGCGTAGTTTAGATTGATAGGCCTTGGTGGCTTGAGGTCTAAGTGTCTTCAAGTCGGGCTTATAGAACTAGGTTTTATGTGCACTTCAATAAATGGTCGATCTAGATTTCAGACTGGCACTAAAAGGGGAAACGCAATGCGCACTCATTAATAATATACGATGTTTGCCTAACTGCATAGTAGTGTGCTACAGATAATAAACCTACTACTCTTACCATGTAGGTCTATTTTGCAACTTTATTGAAATTAAAATGTTTATACAAAACGAAACATCGCCACTGACCTGGGGCTCCTTTTTCTAGTGAGAACACGAGCACTGCGTATTCCAGGTCTAGTGTGCTTACCAGCTTCGATCACATCGTCACTTACCATCAGGTGAGATAGTGGTCAAACACTAGCCTGTCACAAATTAAAAAAAAAACTTTTTAAGTTATGTTTACGAGTATTCAATATTCACTAATACCGGGCTATATATAGTACCGAGAATTGAACCTGGTACTCGCTGCTTAAAATGAAGACGCACAACCTACTACGCCAATGGGCAATTGCTAAATCTTGACTTCGACTTTGACTATTACTAAATGCAAAAATATCTATGTGTGAAGGCAAGTGAGTATGTAAATGTTTGAAACGTGATATTTTTCTAAATGTTTTAAATATGATTCTATGAATTTAATGCTATCGATTGCATCATATCCCCTTTCTCGACGATTGCAGCTTTAGCTCTATTGAATTCTGGATTGGAAAGGATTAGGGTTCAGTATGAATGAAAACGCTCCATTGTGCCGCTCCGATCCTTTTATCAATAGAAAATATACTCTCTAAGCCTTCATGCACACCGGGTACCGAGCACTGATATTTAATTGAAAAAGAAACTTTTTAACTTTCCCGGACTAAGAAAATAGGAATGAGCTTTTAGGAATGTCTGAAGGAATTCAAAAAATATTTTCTTTATTTAAATTTCAAGGTAGAAAAACGAAAATAGGTAGATAAGGAGTATCTACCTATTTTCGTTTTAAACATAACCTAAATCTATTAGGTATGGCTGATGTAGGTGAAAATCTTTCCACCGGCTTACTCGGCACCACACGTCTGGCCTTGGAAAACAAGGGTACCCCCCCGCCTCCATGGGCGCAGTGGCCCGCCTTGCATCCGGCCCATCCGGGCCTCTCGCCGGGGCAAGGTAGTGACTGCTAGCGTGACCCTATCTTACCCCACCTGGCGAGGGACTGCTCACGGGTGGGTTTTTAGTGGTTTCGAGCCCCACACTCCCCTTTCCTTCACCCCTGGGAAGAAAAGGAAGTGCTAGACATTTTCCCCCTACAAAAAAAAGGTAGCGATCGTTAATCCTAAATGTCCCTCCATTAAAATTGTCAAACGATCGAGTGTCAATATGTATGAACTTTTTTGTAGAGGGGCGTGTACATGCTCTTTTAGAATGAAAGATTTCTAGTTACTTATTTCTTGATAATACATAATACAAAAGAACATGTATAACTTAACATTATTTTCTTGTCTACACGCAACAAGGGCAGAATGGATATTGATGTTTGAAATGTTGCAGGATGAGCACATAAGTTATATTTCAGATTATTTCCAATATTAAATTAGCAAAGCCATAGGGCAAAGCTAGTGCTTTGCCCCATGGTAAGTAATGTAATGTCATGTTAAGTACTAACTTAAGGCGTAGGTATGCTACTACTGAACAGTAAAGCAAACAAAAACGCCTTCACATTCCCTGCCTCGCACATCAAAGACTTATGCCGGAAACATTCACATAATAGCTCTTAGCGATAAGATCGCCCATTGTACCTTTATTTTATAAGTTTCTCTGTAAGCTGTATTTATCTTTTGGTGTCAATAAAGAGTTATTGTATTGTATTGTATTGTATTGTATAATCACATTCCGAACCAATTAAGAAGAGAAAAGAAATAAACAGAGTTGCCGGGAATGGAACCAAGGCTGCACTAACTAAATGGTCTAGGTCGAGAAGCCACTATCAAAAATTTATTCATTGAAATTTTTTAGCTATTCCTGAAAAGTTTTTTCCATTTCTTTTGATTCCGGGATTTTTTTAAAGTTTAATTCTCAATTAAAAATCTCGATACCAGGTAAACATAAAGGCTTGGAGATTTTAATTCTATTGAAAAAAGGATCGGTCCAAATATTGCATTATAAACTAATACTCAATGGTGTCAAAGAAATGTTTCATAACTGGTCGTAACATACTTCTAATGAATTCATTTTAAAAGGAACAGATATTTAATGAACGCCTGTGACATGAATCTTCTTGATACTTTAGTGTGCTGGTGCAATTTTGGCAGGCGCTCGCTGTTGCATTGCGATAGCGGTTTCAAATTAATTCCGCATGTCTTGCAGTCTGGCTTAGATGAAGGCACAGTGACATTTATTATTTATTTTGACTTGATTTATTAATTTTTATGAGTGTTTATATTAAAAAAATTGTTTAGACTTAATGTTACGTTAAGAAATAATGTTTTAAATACTTGTCGGTGTACTTTGTGGTGTGTAAAATATGATTAAACGAGCGAAACGAAATCTCGAAGTTGAATTGGGCGATTCAGCACTTTGTCAGTCCGTCAGTCCGTGTGTCAGAGGCATATAGCGTCTAAACCATACAAGCGAATGACTTCAAATTTTCATTGAATATATAAAGCTATGGCCCAAAGCCATAAATGACAATTAAAATGATATAAATGAAAATATTAAGGGTACCTATGATTTAAAATATGATATTTTATTTAAGGTGATAAAAAGCTTCCTTTGATTTAAATAATTATAATTGATTTTGGTATTGTTGTCAGCAACTCTTAGCCCAAGTTCACCTATATAGGTATATATATATTCGTTCGCGCCGAACTGAGATCTCGCGCCTTCGTTTCACCTCAAATCTTGTGAGGTTAATTACTTATAACTTTTTTCTTAATCATTATTATTTAATTTATGTATGTGATATTGAAGTACATGATATACTGGATATTATATATAAGTTTCAGCTTTAAGTGTGCAGCCATTTTTTTGATAGACCCCAGGACAAAATAAGGCTAAAAACAGTGACTTTAGTGGCCTGCCAAATTGTTATTTTTTAACATAGTTTATTTATACTCTACTTGCAAGGCTCTTTAACAATGTATACCCCACGCAGGTATATAAAAAAATAAAATGAAATGCATTTATTTGCTTCAAGTGTAGGTATAAACAGATGTAGGGTTAAGTGTATCAATATAGTTCACACACTTTTCTATAAACACTTTTCTACGATGATATAACTAACGTTTTACTAAAACATCAGGTAACAGCTGTTTAAACATCGTTTATGGTATACTCGGGCCTTATTTTAACTCGGAACTGTTTATTGTGTCCACTGAAGCTAACATCAATGAGAAGTGCAATTAAACCGGTTTAATATCGCCTCTGCAAATAAACGCTTGTTGCAAATATTTCCTTAAATAGGACTCGTCTCCGGTTGTTTCTTTGTGCTCAGTGCGACTGGAGCTTTATTACTGTTTGAGTTGAGGCTAGGTTTACTTTGGTAGCTTTGCTTTTACAGGTGGGGATTATACACAATTTGTTAATATACTAGTCATTCGCATCAAACTGAGATCTCGCGCCTAAATTTTGCCTAATAGAAAGAAAATTGAGTTTAATTGAAAAATGAGGTTAATTGCTTATGGTTTAATTTCTTTGTAATGAGTGATTGATTTTTGTATTTGTTGTTCAAGAACCGGGATATAATGGATAGTATACTTTCGTTTTAGCTTTAAATAAGTAGCCGTTTTTAAAATAGACACCAGGACAAAATAGATCTAAAAATAGTGACTTTGGTGGCCTTCCAAATTATTATTTTCCAACAAAGTTTTTTTTAAACCGGTTTCGCACTTTACTTATAAAGCCCTTTTCAGCGATACCCAAGAGTAGACAAAATAATAATAAATATTTTGCTTCCCACTTACGTGTACCTACTCGTTTACTATTCGCTGATTTCAAAATCACAAAGAAATAAAAAAAAATAGACATTCTCCAATATCCGTCCAACCGTTACAGAGATACGAGATACGAGTGTTTCAAAGTTAGTTTCATGTGTGATACTATTATAGTGTAGAAATACCACGCCTAACAAAATTTGTACGTATTTTTTCTATTTCGTAGAACTGCTTATCACGGTTAAGAGGTAGGATTAGAAACCACTCAGTACCTAGACGACTAAATCTAGAACATACACACTAAGCCGCTTAAGACTACATACCCACATAAAACATAGACAAAGGTAGAGGCGGTGAAGGGACAGAGAAAATCTTAAGTGAAAAAAAAACAGTGTGTTTCGTAAAGATACACGATACAAGTGAAACTGTTGTATTACAACGTAGCATTTTAATTATTCATCAGTGTCTACCTCCACTTATTGTCACACAAAAAGGTTGCAGATTAGAATTTCAACACTTCAAAAACTTATACATTTGATAGCATTTTGAATATTGTTATTAAAAAAAAGCTCTCTGGGTCAAAATCAGGCTAACCAAGCTAATCGGCTTAGTATTCAAAGTAATACACTCACACGTAGTTTGAAATTAGAATTTTGTAACGTTCTTTTCGTCAACCGGATATATTTGGTCAAGTAGTCAATATATCAATTAAAGATAAATAATTAACTCATTTGAGATTAATGTAAAGCTAAATATAATATAGAGTTTCGTGGTATATTGTTATGATTTAAAAAAAATAATTGCTTGGAGATATTTTGTATCTACGACTACGAATATCAGAAACCACATAATAATGTTACGTATATCCTACTAATATTTCAATTGCGAAAGTTTGTGTGTTAGTGTGTAAGTATGTTTGTCCCCTTTTCACGCTTTAACGGCATAACGGATTTATATGAAATTTAGAATGTACATAGCTTATACCAAGGATTAACACATAGGCTACTTTTTATCTTGATAACAGCGGGCAAAGCCGCGGGGTACGGCTAGTTTTAAATAAATTCATACTTAATGTTTCTATAGTCGTAATAAACATAGCAATGGAGGACTCTACATTTTTATTTGTATTCTGCTATACAAATAAAAACTCTACACACCGACGATCCTTATTCATCTTTATCTACTATCTAAAAACTTGATCTAACAAGAATATAACCAACAACATAGTTCACCAACTATTGCGCAACTATATCTAAAATTTCAAGCGAAGGATTACAACCCCCTTTCACCCCTGGGCGTAGCTGATGAGAGCTGCAACTATTGATTTGATCCCTAGGTCACAGCTTTGTGGGTGTGGTCTGAAATTGCTTTCGGGGAAGCAATTTAATAATAAATCTCGTTTCAGGAGTATTTTTTTTGCAAACTCAAACTCAAACATTTATTGTCAGAATGTAGGTAATACAGAAGGTGTAGTGGAAGATTCAGTGATCCTTACAACTGTTTAAGGGTGTACAAATATTATTTACCGTCCATGTATACATTAATTTAATTAGCGTCATCGTTAGTAATAAAGTGAATGTCAATAAATAAATAATTATTAAAATTAGTAAATTAAATAATTGTCAGATTTGGTAAAATTATAACGCGAAACAGGCCTAGAATTTAAAACAAATATTTATATATATTTATACAAATATATATATTAAGGATATAATTTCCTTGGCTTATAGCTGCTAGACATGGGGCGTATTTGATTTTAACGAATCGATGTGTGGAGTTGACAGGAGGCGACCGCGCCCGTGGCCTCGCATGCTGTCCGTTCGAACTGAATTCGTTAAGTGTCCAGTAGGTACCTATATTAATAATGTTATAATACCTAGAGTAATGTAATAATACCGAGAGTTTAATACTAGTTGGGATTGATGATGCAGCTGAAAATGTAGCATGCTTACCTAGAAGATACCTATTCACTCTAGACATAAATAACTCCTAAATTGTAATCTTCGGGGAACAAAGACGCGAATAGAGAGTTCCTCTCCTTCGCTGTACTGATGATAAATAAGAAGCAAAACGCTACGAGTGGATATGAGGTCATCAACCATAAATAAAGCTTTCATCCCAAGGGAAATTTGTGTTTGTGGTGGTCCATGTAATATAAATGTTTCTGACTACACTATATAAGCCGAATTCGAACACTGTGTAGAGTTTTGAGTTAGAAAGCGTTGATTTTTGCGTCCATAAGTAGAGTTTGGTGAACCCAGGCATTAGAAACTTAGCACTAAATCAATAGCACATAATCCTCAGATTCAACTTGAGTAAATCCAGGAGCGCGGTGCCTCTATGTTGGCAGAACTTTTCCAATTAAAAAGATTATAGAATTCACTTCAAGGATTTCAGCGACGTAGATTGAGGTTTACATTCGTGGAGATAAAAATAACATCGTCTTTGTCGTCTGACATTATTACGGTATTTAATAATAATGTCAGACTTACCTAATAATTGTTTATTCAAACATATTAAGCAGTTAACTAACAATGTTTATTACTAAGTTTAAGATATAGTTAGTAGGATCATAAAAAGCAATATCGATCATAAAAGTCAAATATTAAATTATAACTAACTTTGACTTTGGGGCCCATGTGAATAAACATTGTTTATTCACATGGGCCCCAAAGAGGCACTCATGAAAGTTAGTGATTCTACTGCCAGATTCGCAAAATTACAGCCATCTCGAGAAGAACCTGGCAAGAAAGTCGGCGGCGCATATAATAACATAATTATAGTAACCCAGGTATATCAATAGTATATTATATTATTATATCTATATTATAGAAAATAAAATACATAAAAACTTTACGGATTGCAATTGTACCCTTTGTAATCTAATTTGAGTTATTACTATTATATAAAATGTAGATGTGGTCAAGGATGGTAAACAGGCAAGGCCTAGAAAAGGATTCTTTGCACAAAGCAAAAATCGTATTGATCTCATACAAAAACTAAAAACAACGATACCTAAATTAAGTTTTGTACGTATTTATTCTAGTTAATATAATTTTTTGGTTATTAGCATTTATATATTATGTGTAATAAAAATATCCAAATAAAAAAGTCAATATACTAAAAAATAAAAAAAGCGATACCTATGAGTACCTACGTACTTAAATGAGTATACAAATTAATATCTACAAAAAATAACATAAATGGAATGTTAATACAGTATTAATTTAAATAATTATTTAAACATGCGAAATACTTCGTCAAAGAAAACAGTGTTCAAATAATAAGCCATTATTAGGGAAAAGCCGGAGTACTTATGAAATATGTATTCCACCATTTTCCAACCGAGCTATAAGATTCGCATAAAATTTACATATATTTACATACAAACGTGAAAAAGAGACATTTACCCTTAGAGATGTTAAAATCTAGATTAATCGAAAACCTACAAAAGCTTTGTTCTATGAATTTTTTAAAACTATTAATTACCTTATTATTTTATGAAAAGTGTCTTGGGAGATTATACAGCTTTTATTAATTAGGCTTTTCTCTTTATTTTTACTGGAATTCTTGTACGGTATTTAAACTAGGTTGACGACTCGTCCTTACGTTTATTATTATGTTGCATATTAGTATAAAACAATGTGATAATAAGACTACAATATTATGTTAAGTTAATTAACATATTAATTTATTTTATTGATGAATTATTCAAAAAAAAATATGATTCAAATTTTGACATTAACATACATTAATAATTATAGTATCATTAATGTAGGTAGGTTACTTATTTTTCAATTTCTATTTTTATTTTTCTTACCCAATTTTTATTGTTAGTTGCATAAATAGCCAAATTCAAATTTGTACGTTCTTCAGGCAAAACGTGTACCGTCAAACTGCATGTATGTTTTATGATGAGTATGTTAACGCATGTTTGATAAACAAAATGAACGAAACTTGTGACCTAATACAAATACACATAACCGTATTGAAGCAGAAGACGGATATTCCCGCCGCATATCTCTAATATGCAATCCCTCCACTGCATTCAAAGAATAATGATATCTTCTTCAGCGCATAAAATCCCCATTCGTGGTATATGGAGTGGCAGACTCATATGGAAATCTCATTTCACTCCGCGTCCCTAGCTCGGCTTCCGAATATGGATGTGAATAAGCGCTCCGGCAGCCGGCACTATAGTCACGGAAAATTCAATTATCAGGCCCGGTAAAACCTTTATTTTCTGCATAAAATGCTAAAATTCTGTGCTAGATTTTAGAAAAATGTACACTGAGCAACAGAGAGTATTTTTTAACAGCGCAAAATGACTTATACCTACTTTAAATTTGATATACCTATCTGTGTATCTTTTTGCCATTTTGACTCTTAAAGTAAGCCTAATTTCAATGCGGTCCTTTTTAGAAATTCAGCTTTGTTTGACAAATAATCAAAGCAGTCACTAAGGATTTAGTAGCTTAAGTAAACCTTAGGTTTGTTTCCTATCCTAATGACAGTCACTTACAGACAATGAAACAAATTACAAATGAAAAATTAGAAAGGTATCTTTCAATAATTAAACGCAAGCAAAGCTTAAAAAAACCGACTTCACCGCTGTATCTTCGGAATCTTGATCAGATTTAATGTATTAAACACGCATTATTGCCGATATCTCAAAGATCAGATCTTGATCAAGTTTTAACGGGACCACATGAAAAGCACCAGCGTTCAAATAAAAAAATATCATCAAAATCGGTTCACAACAAAAGAAGTTATGAGGTAACTTTTGATGTCGGTCAAAAACGAGAACATCGTCAAAGTAGTCCACAGAATACGCATTATTGACGATATCTCAAGAATTACTGATCGGATCTTGATCAAATTTATATGGGACCAATTGGTAAGCAACATATTTCAAACTAAAAAAAATATTCCAAATCGGTTCACGTGGAAAGAAGTTATGAAGTAACACAAAAAATAATAATAATACAGTCGACTTGAGTATCTCCTCCTTTTTTGGGAAGTCGGTAAAATAACATTTTTCCACTCGTCATTTTTGCTTCTAGAAACACACTTGCTACTGTTTACAGTTGTAGAAATGGCTGCGTGTATGGAATACTTTCAACCAGCAACGTTAGTGCGACAAATCGCACATTTGGTAAGTGTCTGTAAGTGCTGATTGATGAAAGTGTGTAAGTAAACTTTATAGACAGCATATTTTAGTATTTATTGGGATAACGTTACGAGTAGTAATTTAGCTATTTTTTAAATATATTTTTATTGTAGATGATGTTCGATAAACAAATCCGTCCGAATTCATGTTCCCATCACTATTTTCATGTCAAAACTGTAACCCTATGTATAGTTATGAAAGAGTTTTCCAATAGCTCTCAAGAGAGTTATTATGAATTGTAATATTGTAGATGCATGACTGATTTATAAGTAGATATAGCATCGAATCGAATTTTAAACACACATATCTAATATTTACTAGCTTTATATAGAGATTTTTGTCGTCTAGTTTCAGAACATTCGAAATTTAGTTGCCTTCTTCCAGGTGAGTCAGGTACGCAATACACAGTATGCAACCAAAGCTTTGTCGTGGGCTTTTATAACTCCACAAGCAGTAAACCATTAATTATTACGAAACATTTACTATAATTTTATCTATCAGTATCACATTGCACCTTTCTACTCGTAAAATTCAGCTCTGGGAAGTCGTAACGTCCGTGAAAACAAATGGTTTACGGTGAATTTGTCGTATCCATCATTTGCTTGGCATTTTTTGCTTACATACTTTAAAACGGCTTGTTTTATCATATTTTTTATAGAAAGTTGCATAAGTACGTATAATATATGTATATTCATTTACCTTATATGTATATTTTTTTAAGAATTAGTAAAAAAAAATCTTTACTTACTCACAAATAAATTGCGATCCTTAACATTTTATGCGAAATTACTTTTGGTGCTGAGAGTAACACAAATATGACGACTTGATTTGGGGCTTTCTGAAGTGAGGTGATCAGTAACCATGAATGTTCTTGGCAAAAGAAAATAAGGAGAGGATACCAAACGAAAATCGAGAAATAAAATTAAAAAATGGGGCAAATTAGACGTTACATCTTCAGGATACAATTCTTTTTGACGCGTGCAGCGCGATCATCCTGAACTTAGCCTCCTTTTCGAATTGCCTAGCTACACTGTGACGTCAAATCCAATTTCCATCGACATTGTTCTGTTGCATGCTCGACGTACGCGTTAGGTAATGTTTATTTACGCTATCGATTGTGCGGTGGAGTTGTGGGAGACAAGGATGCAAATCTACGCTCGAGAGATTGCAGGGGCTTGAATTCAAATGTACACTAATATAGTTTGGTATTCAAAGTTCCAGTAGTACCTACCAGATCCAAGCATACGAAATAACCAAGTAAGTAATGCGGAGTGTCTCAATTACATAACAGATTTCGTTACGTGTGTGTATTGATTCTTTTGTTTAAGATAGGCAAAGTTTTCACCATCGTCTCACCTAATGCTAAGCGATAATTGTGGTCGGATATTAGAAGATACCTATTCACTCGCGCCTTGTAGTTAGACTCCCATATTATATATATACTCACTCATCAAGAAACACAGCCTCAGGCAAAGACTTCCATTCTTTTACGGTTCGCAGAATGAATGAAGAAGCAAAACGCTTCGTTCGCATTTCTGGAATGTCTGAGATATAGCGGTATTGCATAGGAGTTTGTCTGCTTGTCCGATGATTGAACGAAGATGAGGGAACTACATCGTATGGCTGTGGCTCTTGAACATGAGCAAATGTTACGAGAAATATTACCCTAAAAAGAATAAAGTACAATACACCGAAAAGTGAGGTTACAAAAAAGCAAACGAAAAGTACGAAAGAGTATAATAATAATATGTTCTTTTCTCTAAGACCGAACGAAACAGTAAAGAGAAAGTAGGTACCTATGTCAGCATAAAACATGACCAAAACTTTGCGTGTCATCGTTTCGTGGTTTAATTCGCATATAAAACGGTATCGCAAAGTACGTCTGCAATATTTTCTAATCTCCTAAGTTAGGTCGTAAAGTTAGCACTAGTAGATCTAGACGTCTAAAAGCGTTCGCCGGCGGAGGCTAATTTCGGCGCGGGGCAACGCACGCGCATGGTATCAATGTCAACGACCAGCCACAGTGGTCGGAAGGGACGGAAGAATTGGACAAAATGAAAAATAAAAAAAACAATCTCATTATAAAAGTGTATACATTTATAGTATGATAGGTAAACATTTGACCACTATCTCAGTGATTTTGCAGTCGACGATGGAGCACGTTTGCCTAAAAAATACATTTTCACTCTCGACTTGAAGACACCAAGATTGTACTTATTGGGAACACAGACTTAGGCAAAGAGATCATTCTTTTGCAGTGCGCATAATTAATCTTACGAATGTTATAAATGTGAAAGTGTGTGTGTGTGAATGTATGTTACCAAGCATTTCCATAATGAATAAACCGATTTTGATGAAATTTAAATTAGAGTGCAGATATTTTAGGTTCCGAAATAACCCATAGGGTACTTTTTAACTTAATAAACGCGGGAGAAGCCGGGGGCACGGCTTGTGTTGAATTAAAACGCTTTGTACGTATTTGAAAAATATCCACCATATATCGGTTCTACTGTATTTCTATGACAAAAGGAACGATGCAGTCAAAGTCAGTTGTTAAAACCTTTTGCCAATGTTTTACGTTTAGTAGATGGTATTAAAAGTATACCAATTCAATAAAACTGGTGCTAAAAACGTGTCCGTATGTTCGTAAAGTTACGGAAGAATAAATAAAACTACTTATTCAAGATGACCGTGCTCGCGTCCGCAGTGAGCGCCGTGACCTTCCGTCGTGAACTCGCCTGATGATGGGATCGGACATCCCCGAAACCTAGGTCGCAAGAGTCGACCTTAAATGGTGAGTCAAGCCGTTTCATTTATATAAAGTATAATGTGTCAAACTCACGAGAACTATAGTAAAATTATTCAAGAAACACATTCAAACGTCCTCTATACTTCAAATTTGTACTTACGCAGTATTTTGCCGTGCAGGACTTTGAATTATAAAAGTTTCAAACTCTAAGTGGCGTTATCCTGTAATGGGCCAACGTGAGCTTACCATCAGGTGAGCGACTTGCTCGTCCCGTCTCTCAACGACATACAAATTAATACTTGTATAAAGATGGCGTGATTAATCTTAATTGAGTTGATAGAAAGCAACTAACCGTTCAGATTATAATCTACGCAAATTTTTTACCGTTTACCGAGTTAAACCGTTTTTAGGGTTCCGTACCTAAAGGGTAAAACGGGAGCCTATTACTAAGACTCCGCTGTCCGTCCGTCTGTCAGTCAGTGTGTCACCAGGCTGTATCTCTTGAACCGTGATAGTTAGACAGTTAAAACCACATATGATGTATTACTGTTGCCGCTATAACAACAAATACTAAAAAACAGAATAAAATAAATGTTTAAGGGGGCTCCCATACAACAAACGTGATTTTTTTGCTCGTTTTTGCTCGATATTGATAACGGCAACAGGTAGACGCTTGAAATAATCACAGAATATTTAGTTATATAAGTATTCACTTTAAAAATTAGTAATGAAATTAAAATAAAACAAATAGTTAAGGTTCCCATACAAAATATTTTTTTTGCCGTTTTTATAGGTATGGAACCCTTCGTGTGCGAGTCCGACTCGCACTTGGCTGGTTTTTATTTCACGCTACTTTGCAAATGCGTAACATTTTAACCATTTTATGTAGATCTCTGATGTCTTTGTTAAAATTAGGCGAAAAAGTTCTTAGTGCTATGAATTAACTGGAATAGGTTAAAATAAAATTGCATGATGTGCCAAACTGCAATTATCACTGGACAATAAGTTTTTGCATTGATTATTATTTCACAGCACGCGATAATATTTGCCAACTAATTACTATATTTCAGTTTCCAATACGGACGCGACTGCCAATATTTTTTATAGCAGTTATTGACAGTCTTATACCCATTATAGAGGATTATAAAGACTAACTTAATAAATATTTATGGTTGACATACCTCCAGTTCGCTCGAAGCCTTTTGCTTCTACGTTTATCATCCGTACAGCGAAGGAGTGGAACTCATTGCCTGCGTCTTTGTTCCCTGAACGGTATAATCTGGGTGTCTTCAAGTCTAGAGTGAATAGGTACCTAGATACCTTCTAGGCAAGCATGTTCCATCGTTGGCCGCATCGTCACTTTCCTCGAGCGAACTGGAGGTATGTAAACCATAAATGGATGACGTTTGACAGTTTGTCTTGTTGTTTGATGGTAAAAAGGGCATGGAGGAATTATATCATGTAATTCCTGAGCACACTCTCCAAAATGTAGGCGATAGAATACAGATAGGCTTGCTACCTTACGTCGGTGACCAAGACTTTGCAGTTTTGACTCTACTAGCTTACTATCGCCAATGAGTCTTTTGGCTCGCTGGTCAATAGACTCAAGAGCTTCTGGCTGGTACTTAGCGGATCCATCCCAAAGGTGGCCGCAGTACTCCATACATGATCGGACTTGAGCTTGATATAAAATTAGAAGCTGCGCCGGTGTGAAGTACTGCCTGACCTTAGCAAGGATACCCAACTTCTTAGCATTTATATTGATTACTCTATAATATATTGAGGATTTATACGTTTTCACGCAGGTTTGTTTTCTCGCATTGTTACGAGATTAGTTTCGGAACAGTTGGTACTCCTTCATCAGTCGAGTACGCGCATAGACCGACCGGCATCCCGGTACACGGTACACGTGAGTGAAATCATATAAATCCTTAATCTTTCTAATACATTTAATCGAGCAATTCTTGTATATATATATATATATATATATGTGTGTGTGTGTAATCTGGATCTCGGAAACGGCTCCAACGATTTTTATGAAAGTTACAGATTAGGGGTGTTTCGACCCAAGGAATCGATTTATCAACGTTCCAGGTCCGAGAAAAGCTCGGTTCCCAAACTGCATTTGAAAAACCGGGCTTAGGAAACTATCAGCGCCATCTATTACGACATGACCGATGTAAAAAATCTGTTTCTACTCGACACTAGATGGAGCTTTCTGAGGCTACAAATTTAAACACATTCTACCAAAAACAAAAAACCGAGCTAAGCTCGGTCATCCGGATATTAATATTGTTAAATAGATAAAACCAGAACTGTATTTTCTTTGTAATATAATAACAATATAGACCGGCGGTATTTATAAACATACCTTTGATTTAAACACCATTACAACATCGGAAGCAGTCACATACCTGAAAAGAAATAAATCAATTATTAACACGAGCTCATTATTAAAGTTGTCGGTAAAACCTAATTAATCAAATTATTCACGAGTACAGTCGATAACATCTGTGATCGATTCGATAACTGAGGTACACGCACGCATAAAAGTGTCGTGAGACTATCGAGCTGTGTCGGCTACACTACCTAATAATTACGTCACCTTCTTACAAAATAACCTGAATTTCAAAATTATAAACGCTAACCGCTTACACACTCACAGCCCCACACTAAGTTCGATGACTTGTGTCGTGGGTGCCGGAAACATTCACATTACATACACAATCATAACCAGGACTAAGAACACAAATTTTCCTCCGGGAGAAAACTTGTATCCGCCGAGAATCGAACCCAATACCGCTGCTTAGAAGGCGAACGCTACTAAGCCAAAGGGCAGTTCAATGAAAAGTTGGGGTTTTTGTATTACTGTATATTTTATACTATACACTGGCGCTGTTGGGTGCACGTTCGTCGTTTGTGGGTTACGGGTTCGACTCCCTTTAGGAGTACTCTGTAGGAGTGTATTATTTTACAAATGAAAACACTAGCTCTACAGGTGTAATTAACTTTCATGAGTGCCTCCTTGGAGCCCATAAGCGTTCAATAATATATAATAATAATATTAATATTTCAATTTTGATTACATGATGTTCTAATACAAAGTAGTTAATTTTTTTTGTATGTCCGATAGCAAGCTTTTGACCACAATCTCACCTGATGGAAAGCGATGATGCGGCCGAAGATGTAATATGCTTGCCTAGAAGGTACCTATTCACTCTTGACTTATTTATTAATAAATATATATATAATAACATATATTTATTAAATTATCAATGTATTTCAGTATTAATAGCTAGCCAAGCAAGCACGAGATATATACCAAAATTGGATTGAAAATATATTACATCACAATACGTTTTTTTATTCCTTTTTTTTCCTAACAGACAACATGCTGCTTGCTGCGTGTAGCCTCTGCAGCGTCACCGGGTGGGTTCATAATATGAAATCAAAACCATGTTTTTTAAGGACTAAAGTTTCTGGCCTAGTTGTAATGCTAGCGCACCACAGTGCGACAGGTGGATCAATTAGAGCTACATTCACTTGGCTTGCGGTTTTTACGCCGTGTTCTGAGCCAGTGAAGCGTATAAAGTCTTACAAAACAGACCATGATGACTCAGTTAGCGCGGTGGACAGGCCTCTGCCCTCTGCGCCGTGGGTCCCGGATCGATTCCCGGCATAATTTTTCCAACCCAAGGGACATTTGTTTCTGGTTCTGGGTGTGATTGTGTTAATGTTTCCGGCACCCACGATACAAGTCTTTGAATTTAGTGAGGAGCTGTTAGTGTCAAAACGATTAAAAAACTGCTTGCCATAAAATTGTGTACATTAATGTCATCCAATCTTTAAGAATCACCAAGATTCGTTTATTTGATTTGTAAACAAAAAGTTAGAAGAAAGTGTGAAAAAATATTTTTGCAAATACTATAAACGCGCGCAAACTCAAGAGTCATTTAAATCTCAAGTCAAAAACTTATATTTATCCAATCTGTAAACGCTACTATAATATGTGTGTGAATTATATATGTTAAATAATATGTATTATATGTACTTATTCATTGCAATTCAGAGAGGCAATGCCGCCAGCATGATGGGAACGCTACCCACTGGTAGTGGGCTTGAGCACTTGTGTTACCTATAAGCTCGATGTCTTGTAGGTAACTTTAGTTCTTTGCTGTACATAGTTTTAGTTTAGTTTTAGGAAATATAGGCAATTGGCCCGTAGTTAGATGCTTACTTTATCAATGTAAGAGAAAAAAAAAAAATGTATTTCTATTATTTTTAAATCTATTTCATTCATTTTATCGCACCACCATCCCTACATTGTCTTTTCGTTTATATTTCCATCCAAAGGTTGTCTGGAAGAGATCGCTCTTAGCGATAAGACCGCCCATTGTACCTATCTCTATAAGTTTCTCTGTAAGTTGTATTTATCTTTTGGTGTCAATAAAGAGTTTTTGTATTGTATTGTACAATATCAACCCTTATTAAAATAAAACTAGAATACAATACAAGTACCAATACAAGTACAATAGAACCGAGGCGCGTTCTAAATATAGCTTTGAAACATAGATTGTAGCGCTATCTGACAGCAAAATCTAGAACTATCGGAAACTTCGCCTGTGGGCAGCTATCATCGGAGCATCTGTTATCGAGTATAGAAAATTAGTTAGAAACTGGAATAGGATTTCTGTGAACCACCGAAAGAGAAAATAGAATTAAAATAAATCAGAAGAATTATGTAGCGATGCTAGCCTATGCTCTATTTCTTTATCAGTAATGTCTGCTTTTGACTCGTAATTTACATTATTATAATTTTGTGAGATAGGTATTTTTAATTGTTCTTTTGGTATGAGTTACTAGTACAGCTCGTTACTTAGTTGGGTGCGCGTTCACCTTTGAGCAGTGGGTATCGAGTTCGATTCCCGGTGGGAACGCAAGATTTCTCCCCATTATTGAGTTTCTGGTTGGTGGTTGTGTGTGTGATGTGATGCAATTCTTTACTCTTAAATCATGCTAGTACGTGCCAGGCAACCGGCAGGTAGTAGGAACAAGGTAATGGGCCCCACTAGCAATTTTTGATTTAATTTCGTAGTTTTTCTATTACTTCCTACTTATAAAACTAATAAAATATATTGACGATCCAGTTGGCGCAGTGGACAGGTGTCCGCCCTCTGCGCCGTTGGTCCTGGGTTCGATTCCCGGCAGGAGCACACATTCCTTCCCAAGGGATATTTGTGCTTCTGGTTCTGGGTGTAATATGTGTGTGATGTGAGTGTGAATGCGTTTGTTTGTTTGTTTGTTTGTTTGTTTCCGGCACCCACGATACAAGTCTTTGAACTTAGTGTGGGGCTGTGAGTGTGAATGCGTTTGTTTGTTTGTTTGTTTGTTTATATTCATTAATATGATAATTTAACTTCAACTTATATGAAATCATACAATCATACAATCATTCAACCATCTCGCCTCCGTGCCGAGAACATTGATAAACAGAGCACTAGGTATCTGCGACCCCCAGTACGTCGAAGCTGAGTTGGATCACGTAAGGGGAGTCCTTGAAAACAATGGATACAACTGGCGTCAATGTTCTCGCTTTATAAAAACGGGTGCGAGAAAACGAGCAGACACAGTGGAACGGTTGCCAGTATATCTACCATATGTCAAGGGGGTGACCGACAAAATCGGTCACTATCTGAAGCGTAGATACGAAATTAAAACTATGTTCCGCCCACTAACACAACTTCGACGCCTACTAAGGTCACCCAAAGACAGAGAGCCACTGAGCGGTCCGGGTGTCTACAGGATCCCCTGTGACTGTGGAAAATGTTACATCGGCGAGACGCGTCGCAACGTATCAACCAGGATTTCGGAGCACATAAGGAGTGTCAAAAATGTGGATACCGTACGTTCGGCGGTAGCAGAGCACGCCCACATCCAGGACTCGAGGCATTATTTGAGATTCGATAAGGTTTCCGTACTGGCGAGGGATAAACATTTTATCCCACGTAAGGTACGGGAAGCTATCGAGATCAGTCGCTACCCCAATTTCAACCGTGATCGTGGATGGATACTACCACCGGCTTGGAAAACCGTTATTGACACTCCTTTCACCAATACCACAGTACCGGACTATCGCGATATAGACACTACTAGTGCAGTGTGCCTACAGCCCAACTTAACGGTATACCGGCCCAGTGATGACTCATCGGAGGATGACTCGACGACAACAGCCGAGCAACCCCTCGCACCCCCACCCGCACTCTTGGCGCCAGCCGCGCCGCCTGCGCCGGCCCCCAGCGCTCGTCAGGTGCGCGCGGAGAGGCGACGCGAACGTTGCGATCGGCCACCTCCCAGATGATGGGCATCGTACATGCCCGAAACTAGTCGGAAAATCCGACAAAAACCGCCGCGAGTACCAGCCGGTTAGTAAACATTAATAATGAATAACACTCGCGATAGTTTTCAAACTCAAATTATATGAAATTCTATTCAAAACAGAAATACGATGTGTAAACCTATGGATCTATTCTCAACCCGCTCGATAACATCTCGATGTTTATTTTCGAAGAGGAGAAGAACAAAACATTCAATATGTCGGCATGGCACTCGACTGACTCACTCAATATAGAGAGCTTTATAATACGCCCTTTGTGCGTGTATGAAATATTTTTATGAGGGGCGTTAGGTGTTGTTAGGGATTCCAGGGATATTTTCCTTGAATCCGGGGCATAGGGTGGTATAATATTGCTTGATTATTAGAGGAAATGTGAGCTTGTGTTTCAAGGGTTTTAGATAATTACGATAACACACGGTTAAATTATTGAAGCCATTTTTTTAACACAATTTTGTGTAGCTTTTGGCAAGTTTTTTTTCCGTCGAAATGATAAATTGTGGTTTTTTGGAATGTTTGTTTTCGAAGAGGCAGAATCAGCGCTCTTTGGGTATTTTTTTTAGATGAAGTCATTTTCCATGTCTATTGTTATAAATTTGCCTCCGTTTAGAAATTTTATATTCGTTTCATCCAAATCCGTTCCGCGGTTACAGCGTGAAGAGAAAACAAACACACTTACACACAAACTTTCGGATTTGTAATATTAGTGTGATAACCATTTCTATTTATACTTATAGGTAAGCCAGAACTCACTACAAATGTATACCAATCGAAATGGCTTCGCTACACAGGATGCGCCTGGTTTGAAAGGATGGCATGCGGAGACGCGGGCGTGGTCGCCTCCCTACAGTTGTACCCGCAAACCTGCACGCCAATCTGTTGAAACCAAATACGTTTTGTGTGGCACAGACTCAAGACTCGACCGTAAAACTAGAAATTTCTCGCTCGTAACTCAAAAGTAAACTCAAGACATTCCCCATTAATAGTTCAGTGCCAAATCTCTATTGTAGTTGCAAAAGACATTGCTCAAAGGTGCAATTCCAATAACTTGAGCTTTATTCGAATATCACACTCGCTTGGAACGAATTCCGAAGAAATTGTGGAAGTAAGAATATAAAGGAAACGGAAGCGTTCGTCATTGTTGTTGGTAAGACTTTTGAAGCGGAAGTGGTTTGAAAAATAATGTTTTGTCTGAATGTGTTTGTTTGAGGGTCAAACTGGTGGTAAAATAGACCCTGATAATAAATCCCAAAATAAACATAAACGTCGGGTGCCATGCAATATTCACATCACAACCAACAGCAATACAAATTTTCCTTCGAGATAACACTTGTATTTCCACCGGGAACCGAACCCGATACTCAGGAGGCGAATGCGCACCCAACAAAGCCAAAGGGCAGTTAGAGGATATTATTATCCGAAAACGCACTACAACTTATCAATATAATGATTAAACGCAAGCAAAGCTTAAAAAAAACCTACTTCACCGCTTTATCTTTGGAACCTTGATCTGATTAAATGTATTAAACACGCATTATTGACGATAACTCAAAAACTAATCTTGATTAAATTTAAGTGAAACCAAAGAGAAAGCACCAGCTTTCAAAAATATAATCATCAAAATTAGTTCACGTGGAAAAGAGTTATGAGGTAACAAACCAAAAAAAAACAATAATCGATTTGAGTACCTCCTCCTTTTTGTGTCGGTACAAACACGCTCAAAACGAAAGAACAACTCTTCACTTATTAAAAGAGAAATAAAATGAAACAGCTCTTTTCTTAAATCATCAAATGAGTTCATACATTCTCATCCAACGCACGCCATTTTGGGTCACATCGATCCCACGGCAAACATATTGGGAGGGCTCGTACATTTTGTATGAGGTGGTGACAGACTCGATCGATGGACTAAATTACAGCTTTTTATGTTTCACATACTACGCCTGATGGCTATTCCCAAGTTAATCATAAGAAACATGCATGAGATGTAAATATTGGTCAAGCATTTTTATTAACCGACTTCACAAAAAAGGAGGAGGTTCTCAATTCGGCTGCTTTTTTTTTATTTGGTTGCCTCATAACTTCTTTCTTGGTAAACCGATTTCGATGTTTTTTTTTGTTTGAATGATGGTGTTTTTCAATTTGGTCAAGATCTGATCAGTAGTTTTTGAGTTATTGTCAATAATGTCTGTTTAATACATTGAATATGATTAAAGTTATGAAGATAAAGCGGTGAAGTCGGTTTTTTTTTAATTATTTTGTTGAACTACGGCTAAGTTGTCCACAATAAAAGTCTTCGAACTTAGTGAGAACTGTAAGTAAAAATCCGTTTTTTATTAATTTCTATTTAATCCCATGGTAGGTTTTTTCCACAAAGAGGATGTTTTTATCAATATGTAGGTATGCACAGTGACACAACGTTGAATTTTTAGAAAAGCAGTGACAAATTTATTTTGGTAAATCATGACGTAAGTTATATTTAAAGCTATATCAATGTTATCAAACGTGATGATAATATTAGTTATCCAGCACCAATCATGAACCATGTTCGAAATACTAGGTATCCGGATGACCGGCTGATCTCATCTAAAGGTTGCATGTCTCAACCGATTCTCGTGAAATTTTGTGAGTAGGTTCGATAATTATAAGATTTTCTTTTTGTCGATTCAGCTTTTGGAAATTTTAAAATTGGGGGGTTATATTATGTAAATTTCCTCATTATTATATAGAGACTAGACCAGTTATTATGTCCGAGGAAGAACACTGTGACCTCACTATCCAGGTACTTTCCAGCAGAAGCATACATTTTCTTCCCAAAGGACATTTGCTTCTGGTTCTGGCAGTAATTGTGCATGAGATGTAAAATGTTTTATAATTATCATTTATTCACCTTATAACATAGTACGTTATATTATTATCAGGTATGTCAATTACAGTAAATATTTTATTATTCGACCATAAATGTAACAAATTCAAATATTGTTAATAAAAAAACAGATGCATTTGATAATGTTAAGGCAGAAAAAATAGTAATCAAATTAAATATAGTATTCATGTTCATTGCAATAAAATATTAGAAAATACATTCAAATCAATTAGAATGTCAAAAAAGTAAGATAAGAAAAGAAAAAAATCAAACAACTCCCAATTATTATTCTATGTAAATGTGTCGGGCTTATGAATCTATAAACAAAAACTAAAATGTTTGTAACGGCATAATCATGAAATGACACCCACCTCTGAGCTTAGTGTGAAGCAATGTTTGGATGCCTTAAAATTATATTTAAAGTTCCTTATGCATGTGTATAAAATACTAGCGACAGTTTGTAGTATAGTATTTTATACTACTGGTTCTAATTTTAGCAAAAATTTGCAATATATTTCAACTACTAAAGCAATCAAAATCAAGGGTCACCCTTTGAAGAGCCCCATTGCACATTTAAAAAGCAAATCACGTAGTTATTAGAGGAAAAATCTTGTCAAAGAGAAAGTGGATTCAAAGACTGCAAACTCGAATCCCGGGATTTTTGAGCTAAGACTCGAGTGAAGTATTTTCTCCGTCTTGCGTCTCAAGAGTCAAGCGAGCCTTTGAGGAAACCGGACATTTTCACATCTCTTGAGACCAGTTGAAGCGCTCCATTTTATGGAGGAGTTGGTTCTTAATGAGAGGGCTTCATTATAATGTTTATGTAAAACTTTGATAGCTTTTTGGGTCCTGAATAAAAAATAAAATCTTCTTTTTTAAGACGATGGAGTGTTATTGATCTCCTACGAAAAAGAGGGGTATCGTAAGTTTGTAGTATGTATATGTGTTGTGGCTGTCAAACGGCTGGACCGTTTTTGATTTAGTTTTTTGTTTGAAAGGTGTCCTGATTAATAGTGTTCCTAGCTTTTTTTGAAAATTGGTGCAGTCGTTGTCCAGATAGAAATAGGCTATGCGATATAAATTTAAGTCAAGCTTACCTATTTACCTAAAATTTAGAGCGTCAAATTAGAGCATTTTGTTCATACATTGCGATGGTATTGAAATCGTTTTATAGAGTAAAGCTTAAACGTACTCAAACTCTAACCTTGTATTTTTAACCGACTTAAAAAAAAGGAGGACGTTCTCAATTCGAGTTTTTTTTAGTCAGAACTTTTTTTAGGTGAACCGTTTTTGATGATAATTTTTTTGTTTGAAGGTTGGTTCTTACCATATTGTCCCATTTAAATTTGATCAAGATTTAACCAGTAGTTTTGGAGTTATACTCAGTAATACTTATTAAATTAATTTAATCCAATCAAGGGTTCGGAAGATAAAGCGGTAAAATCGGTATTTTTAAGGTTCGTTTGTTTTAAAATAATAATAGTATCGTCATAAAATTTTGGTAAGCTGTAACGTAACAAATTCAGCTATAATATATATTTATACAAGCCGCCCCGCGGCTTCGCCCGCTATTATCAAATTAAAAAGTAGCCTATGTGTTAATCCTAGGTATAATCTATGTACGTTTCAAATTTCATCCAAATCCGTTCAGCCGTTAAAGCGTGAAGAGGGAACAAACATACTTACACACAAACTTTCGGATTTATAATATTAGTAGGATTAATAAATGCCCACATTATTTCACAGTAGATAACCAGTGTACAATACAATCACCTCATTTGCCGGAGCAGGCGACGAACCCAAATCTGAATTCGTAGTCGGTACTAAATTTCAATTTAAGACTATTCCTGGCCTAATCTGCAAATGACTGTGCCCACACTGTCGCCATTCGTGAAAATTGGTACATAGCCATCATGACAATCACAACGTACACAAAAGCAATCACAAAGTACATTCGACCCTAAGTACATTTGCAAAGTTATTGTATTGTTAGTAATTTTAAGTGTTCCTTCTATTTTTATTTTCATTATTTTATTATTTCTTTTTGAGTACATTTGGCAAATGATAGGCACGCCGATATTGCCATGCATATCGGAAAATTCACTTGTTGTACTTTTAATTTTAATATGTATAATGTGGCAGTGCTATATTAAATAAATAAATAAATGACCATATAACTATTATGTACCTACTTGCAAATTTGTTTCTGATTATCTAATATAGTTATATGGGTATATAAAATGGGTGCGGCCTTGAATCCCAAATACTATGGACAAAATCAAGCAACTAATTCAACAATTTGGTTTAATCTTTTTTTTTTCTTTCCAATCTACGGGCCAATTGCCTATATTTCCTAAAACTAAACTAAAACTATGTACAGCAAAGAACTAAGTTACCTACAAGACGTCGAGCTTATAGGTAACTCAAGTGTTCAAGCCCACTACCAGTGGGTAGCGTTCCCATCATGCTGGCGGCATTGCCTCTCTGAATTGCAATGCTAATACGTTGAGCCAAATAAGTGCCAGCATTTTGATCACGCGTCGCTAAATTACATACATTATTTAATTACATTACATTGTAGCTCATTCTATTTTCAAAAATCTATCAGAGCGCCTGGTTGAAGCGACGCGTGATCAAAATACTGGCACTTATCTGGTTTAATCTTGAAATTTCACATTACCAATCACAAAGCCACCAGATTTATATCAAGTCACTGATAATGCTTAATTTTATTAATGCACTTTGGTTGTACTTGTAGTTTCAAGTTGAAATACGATGACTGTAACTAAATTACCAAAGTATATATCAATTGTAAAAAGTATGTTAATAATGAAAGCTTATTATACAAACAACAAATAAACGCATTCACACCCACACGCTCTTGTTGAGCAAATACTAAAATGTTGACTATGCCCCAACTTGTTTCTCCATAGCTCAATCAAACATGACTAATTACATAACCAACGATATAAATAAAAATCCTTATCAAAATCAATCTATACGATTGGTAACTACTAACCACATAACTATGTGTTCAATCGTAGTTGCCGTAACAATGGTTTAAACTTATAATACCTCTCTTTCTGTGTCGGTGTTTATAAATTATTATTGATATTTGCGTTAGTCAGAGAAGATATTTAATTGATACAAAAACCACAATCATTTGAATTAAATGATGGTTGATAATTGCTTCATTATCGAGAGCGCAACAATTATTCTGTTGTGGAGTAAATTGCTTAATGAAAGAATTGTTTGTACTGGTGTGGAGGTGTGAATCACAATGTTATTTATTAATGCGCTCTTAAGGTATACAATCATTTAAACGATTTACATAGTAACTACAATACATATAGTAAGTATTTCTTCATAATAATTACCGTATTTTAACTTCTACTACTTCTACAGTATATGTTTTACTGTACATAAATATATATTGTACAAAACTTCAAAGAATGCAGCTTATTATTTTTTTATATTTATACCATAAAGGAACAATAAAACAGCTTATATAACCACATAAGCGGTATTATTGTTCCTTTTCAGGCTGGTAATGTCAATTTAAATTAATTAACCATCACTAATTACACATGTCAAAGTCATAAATCTTTGAGCGTTTTTATTTCTGCGGGTGAATAAATACATGTTTAAACTATGTATCTCTACAACGGATTTTATGAAATATTGAATGTAGATACACCTAGTTACCCTGGACCAGGACTTCTTTGTATTGTGATTTCAACCTTGCTAGTCTCATTATATAATTTTGATTATATAATAAATATAAATGCTTTCGCACTAAGTTCGATGACTTTAGTCGTGGGTACCGGAAACATTGACATCACACACACAATCACAACCAGAACCAGAAACACAATTTTTCCTAGGAGAGAAATCTTGTGTTCCGCCGGGAGTCGAACCCGATATCCCCTCTTAGAAGGTGAACGCCAGCCAACTAAACCAACGAGCAGTTCGAATATAATATAATTTAATAAAAGTAACTGAGTTACATAATTAAACATTTTCTTACGTACGTATGCGTATGAAAAATTAAGTGTAAATAATATACATGCAGTGTTTCTTCTCGTGAATGTTGTATAATTACATGCTTTGATTTTGTACCTGTTATTGCTATGGAAAATACATGCGGGACCCGAAACTGCGCTATATATTTTTTAATTGAAATATCCGATTGGAGTATATATCAAACCTACTTTTAGGTACATCGCTGGTCCGTAAGACCCAATTCTCCGCATACCTTGTCACCCCAAACGTGCCACAGTCAACTTGGAACAATTTGCAGGCAGGAGACGCTTAAAATTAGATTTGCGAGGCACTGGCGTGCGTCACTCGGGTACCACCGACCTGTCACTGTCAACCTTGAAATAACGCAGGGCGATGGGGAAAGGATAAATTGGCAAACGAATGAGAAAATAAATGTAGATGAGGTAAACACTGATAGAAAACGAAAATTGGGTAAATAAGAAAATGTAAAAATAAGTAAATGGTGTCCTAATTAAGATCACAATTAGACAGTGCCACTTTAAATGGAGGCAAACTGCACAAGCGCCTTCTAGCGACTACATAATATAGATACACCTAGGTTAATATGATTATGACCTATGTATTAGTGAGAATGATTAAAAAAATTAATGAAAAAAAATGCGCCACCTCGTTTCTTGCCAGGTTCTTCACGAGATGGCTGTAATTTTGCGAATCTGGCAGTAGAGTCATTAACTTTCAGGAATGCTTCTTTGGGGCTCATGCGAATAAACGATTTTGATTTGATTTGAAATCAACCAACAACAAAATCCTCCAAATGATCAACTGTTACTTTTATAGTAACACTTTATTATTATTTTCTTACGTTTGAAACATGTACTTAGTGAGATTTAAGCATACAATTTTAGTAAAAGAATCTAAGAATAAGACATGAAACCCTGAATGTAAACAATAGGATAATAGGTATAGAAGGTAGAAAATGAGCACAAAATTCTAAGATTAACGAGTAAATAGTAAAAGTAGCAAAATTTAAATTTCGAAAATAACCCCGACGCTCTATCTAGAAAACGGCTGCACCAATTTTCACTGAACATAGATAAGAAGGCTCTTAAAAGGGGATCTTCGAGTACTCAAATGTATAAAAAGTAAGTCCTCATATCTCGTCTGCCAAAGGGAGACACCAGGACTGAAATAATCCTGATGGCTCCCCGTGAAGAGCCGCCAGGTCGAAACGGGACCGGAATCATATGATTAAAAAGTAAGTTCTCATATCTCCCCCGCCTAGGGGAGACACCAGGACTGAAAGAATCTAGTTGTCTCCCCGAAGGGAGCCATCAGGGGATACACGAGACCGGAATCAAATTTTCAAATTTGAATAAAACTGCATCCAAATCGGTTCACCCGTTTAAGACATACATACACTCAAATGTATAACACCCCGCTTTTTACGTCAAAGATAGGATACATTTTTAAAACTTTAGAAAATAAAACAAACTATAATAAAAGAAAAAATAAAAAAAACTACTCATACGTGAGCCATTTTAGTACGACCATACGTTAACCTTGAAATTGTAATAAAAAAAGGTTGGATTGCCCGACACAAGGAAAGACAAGGAACAAATAGCACATTTTATAGCCTATGAAAATAAATATTAGAACACATTCAGGAGAAACGGGTACAAAAGGTAAAATAGGAGAGTATTCGTAGCATAACAATAATGATGTATGTTATAAATCTTACGTTTGAAAAAGCCATGATTTATCGTAATAAATAGACATCATTATAAATAGAGAAACTGGTACGAAATAAAGCTGGTATAAATAGTGCTCTAAACACAACAAACAATACTCATAATTATTGTGGATTTGAAACCAAACAATGAACATTGAACAAAACATTGAAATCAAAGTTAAAATATGTTTATTACGTTAAGATTGTGTATTAAGCAAACAAGAATAAACAAACGCTTTCACACTCACAGTCCCATTCTAAGTTCAATGCCGTGAGTCCTTTTCTACCGGAGAAAACTTGTGCTCCTGTCGTAAATCAAACTCAGGACTCATGTGACGGCAGAGACTTATCCACCACGTCAACTGTGTCGTCAATGATTGATTATGACTCTATATAAATGTGATATAGGGATTCCATTAGCTGGTTTCCAGGTAAGAGAATACTAATTACGATATGAATATAGGATAGGTACATAAAATACAATACTTACTTGAACATCATTACCTAAGCAAAAGTGTCTAAATTAAGCAAAAAATACGCAAAGGAATAATAGCACTACTTACAAAAAAAATTTACTTATGCAGCCCTCGTCAATGCATAAGCGTATTCAAAACTCCTAGAATATTCATACCCCCAGAATTACAAGTACACTTTGAAAAGGGTTACCCCGCACAACCCCTTACTAACGTGACTCATTCTAACCACAACCAGGGGTTACTGGAGGGTTCGACCGACCCTAAATATACTAATTAGGACTTAGTAACTGTTTGAAAACCGAATATTTGAGGAATATTATAGTTGCATGTGTCATCAGGGTATGGAAAAAGCTTGGTAAACTAATTGGTCTCTATGTTGTGAACTATGTCATCCGAATTATTGAAAAAAAAAGGACTACGAGTAAATATTTACGCTTTTAAACATAACATAAATCAATTGTATTGATTCACGAATACAAGAGATATTGTAATCATAGCAAAGAAACAACAAAATTCACTACTTACTCAGATGAATTGGGAATTGTGATAATTATTGGAAGTGATTTTAAAACTTTAGAACTTGTTTCTTAAGCCCAATTAAGATGGCGGCGTTACCTTTATGTTAAAAGCTTACGTAGTCTATACAAATCTTCTTTATAAGAAGAAGTCTCATCAAAAGAAAAACGTGATAACAAAATGACTTGATCTACCAAACGACGTAAACCGGTATGTAAGCAAAACTTACTTTTTACCAAGGTTGAGCTGAATCAAGTCTGACAAATCCAAGCAATCAAACAAATTGTCTCATTAGCCGTATTACCTCATTGACCTGCCAATTGCAGTATCATGACAAAAGTAAGACGCCAATCAAATCATTATTCCACGCAGGCCCAGCCTGCCTGAAGTTTATGAGCGATCTTCAAATTGGGATGGCCTAGTCAGTGGTGATTCACTTCAATTGAAGGTACCTATAAATAGTTTCATTGTGGTATAGCTGACTTTTTTGGGAGATACTAATGTAATGGTAGCAGTTTTTGTTTGTGTTTTTATCGATATCTTCGAGTGCAAGCTAGCTATACGTAACATTAGTGAGCAAAATAATATCAATTATTATCTCGTGTTTACCATAAAACTCGTCTAAATCTGTAACACCTTCATCGAAATTGGCATTATAATATGATGCGTCTCTTTTATTTTGGCATAAAATTTTTTATATAAAAAGATTTAGACACTAGATGTTCTTCCTTGACAGAAGATGTTTACTGATGACGAATGGACTATAACTTCTCGTGTTTCATTCCATTTCGTAAATAAGATGTGTCATTTGTGCCCAGCCGCCTGCTTGTCCTGTACCCTTAGTAGAAATATAAGATGTGGATAAGATGATTAAATACTATGTATAAGTACTTAATTATTCCCCATCTGTAATCTTATCTGACATTGTTATTATTATTTAAAGGGTAAATCCATGTCTTTATACTTTTAGTACTTTTACACAAATTATTACATTTATACAAATTATTGGCTTTGGCTTAACTTTGACTTTGTTTCAAACGTTATAATGCTTATTTTGAATAATTATTTCAACATTAATTTAGAAATGTCAAAATTTTCCATACTTCCATTGCCAACAGTGAAACCCGAAACTGAAACCCTTAGAACTGTTGAAAATAACGTAATGATAAACAAACATATTGAAGCACCGGATGAACTTGGCGTTACCTGTTCCATCTCCGTCCGGAAGTTCCCGGGATTCAATAATGCATTCGACGATGTTACCGACAAATTGGAATTGGAAAACTTGCCCTGGACAAAGTTGTTTCCGGGATAGGGTTATATCCGGTTGCAGAGTGGTCACTGTAATTTGTTGTGTGGCGAGTTGCGCAACTAGGAACAGAGTTATACTGAACTTTTCTGTCATATTATAACATGTAGTTTTTGATAGCTTTGAACTATATTCCAACTAGTATAAGTCCGAATAGTATTAGTAATTGAATTCACAATTTGAAACCTATCGATAACTTTAAATGCCGAGATAAAATGCAGAGTAAGACTGGGCGATTTAGAACCAATTAAGTTGATTGGAAAATACATCATAGAGTGATCTCCTTGACCACTTAAGGCTTTAAAGTAAAATATATATAGAGCATTAAATAGTTTAAGCTGTAATGATAACTTGCAAGCAAAGAAAACACGTCAAAGCAAGAAACATGATAGAAGACATAATAAACATTAAATAAACCTGTTCTTTTTCAGCAAAGCAAGAAACCGCCGCATTGCAGACGGTTTTCTTCAAAATAATTAAAGCCAACACGAACCGTGTCAACGAGACAACAAACATCATTATTTCAACATCGGAAGGTCACTGCGCGAGACGTGCGTGAGGCCCGACCATTCAACTAAGAGCCCTGACATTCAATTCAACACGCCCCCCATCTAGAGACCAGTTATCGTTCAGGGGGGCAGGGTGTGTCAGGCTATATCAGCCGTTTTTATGGGTGACTCAGTAATAGTGAGTCATTGCACTAAGTGGTGAAGTTTGGGCATTCCTCGGTTGATATTGCGGTGTTTGGAGGTGTATATGCCAATTATTGGCAAGGTAATGTGGGACCTTATGTTTGCCCCTACGAGGACATCAATCTATCATCTATCTTCTTGTATGGTGGGCCAATATGAGTTTTTTGTAATACATGCATGTTATGACTTAGCGATTGGGAAAGCCAGTTTCCTTATGATTTATCCGGCTTTACTTCTGTAAGTGAATTGTTAGGACGTGTTGAAGGTCATGTTATACGTGTTAATTTTGGCTGTTATTGCTAAAGTCAAAAGTACCTATGTTTAAGCGTCAGGAAAGAGACACATATTACTAAGTACTTCGCTTGATATCGGTGCGTGCTGGCCGATTTTAATATTGCCATTTTATTTTTTTCTTTAAAAGGCACTCGGTTGCAATCGGCTACCACAATAACATTTTTTATTTAAGTACAGATAATTTATTCAGTAACTTTTATATAATGGTAGAAATTATCTTCTTGACGTATTTTTAACTATTCGGGTTTTTTGGCTATTGACATATTTATTCAACCTAATTCTACTGGTATAATTGACCTTTTCTATTTTACATATTGAATCTACAAATTCGTACGAGGATGCAGTTGTTAAGTGGCGCCAATTACCAATTGACTTCTGAAACCAAAACTAGACGTCTTAAAAGCATTCCAAGAACGAGGTGTCAGTAATTCAATATTTACAGAATGTTTTGATTTATTTACGCAAAACTTATTGCATCATCTATGAATTGGTCATGAAATGTTCCGATTCGTTGAAACTTGGTGCGAATCGGCTATTTTCGGCGAGGAATTTGGTTGATCGTGAGGATACATTTTATTAGAAATTCGTCATTGCATGCGATCAACACCGTCTTTATTTTAAAAGTGTGAATGTTGACCATTGCGATTCTCCAGCTGCTATGTTGAGGTAATTTCTTAATTTAGCGTAATCGGTCTGAACAAATGTATGTAACAGTAAACGTTTTACAAAGTATTGTACAGTATTTGAATGATTAACTTAATTTACCGCGCTTTGAGTATTGTGTTAGGACGTGTTTATTTCGTCTGTTATTACTAAAGTCTAAAGTACCAAGTCTCCAATTTTCATTTCAAGGTGTCTAAAGGCAATTTAACAAAACTGACGCAATGACGTTAAGGTAGCAGTGTAAAATCGACTTGGATGATAATTAATAACTCTGTAATGTTTCCTACTTTTGACTTAGCATCTTTAACCTTCGTTCAACGCCTTGTTACTAAATCCAATTTCGCTCTAGCCTATGACTTTTTTGCCTTCGGTAAAATGTCTTGACATCCTACCGAGATTAACATAGGGTGGAACCTTATCCCTATCGGCAGAGCCACATGACACCTCGGGTGACATTTCCTCAATATCTGGGGGCTGGGAACTGGTAATCAATAGCGGCTTGACACGGGGTGATGGATGACAGGGATATGAGGATATGACGTATTGCTGGGTCGCTGAAGTTTGGTTTGTTTTTTTGTTGGTGATTAGTTTAATAAAAAGATAAAAAAAAACTGATCTGATTTTTTCTCTTAATAACTGGTACCAATGGCAGTATATGTTCTTAAACCTGTTAGACTAACGTTTGAGTCCTATGTCCTCTGTTTAATGATACCGTAGTCGAATAAGGTAATCTTAAGCACGTTAAGTTTATAATATCACCTATCGAGTAACTAAAAACAAGATAATGCAACACAAACACACCCAACTACACAATCACACGCACACACAAATACACAAATCTATTCTTATACATAAATGCACAACACTTTAACAAACGCCCATATTATTATTATAATATATATACATTATTTTAGAATAGATCATGTTATAGTTATATTTTATTTATTGTATATATATATTTAAACTAGCTGCGCCCCGCGGTTTCACCCGCGTTGATAATGATGAAAAGTGATGATGATGATGATGATGAAAAATAGATGTTGGCCGATTCTCATAGATACCGGATAAGCACAAAAAATTTCATCAAAATCGGTCAAGCCGTTTCGGAGGAGTATGGCAACGAAAACTGTGACACGAGAATTTTATATATTAGATAAATTTAAGCATGAATAGCCAGGTATATAAATCAGCTAAGTAATAATATATATATATGAAAAAAAAAATGCATGACAAGTTATGTAGTATAAATAAAAAGGATATATTTGTATATAGGAAAATTACTACAACAACTGTAATATCACTAGGTGTACATACTTATATGCCAGTAAAAATATGAAGATGACCAGAGAGGGTCGCTGTAACCCAACAATACAGGCTCTAACGAGACCTAGTGTCGGGGACAGAGGTTCACGAAGGTACTTTATGTCCTAGTTTTAAGTACTTTATAAAACAATTACTATCACCGCCACTATCTTTTAGGAATAATAAAAACATTATGTATTTGTATTTGAATATTCTTAAGTTACCGCAAATATGTATGTTAATTTATATTTTGGATATATATTTAAGGTGACCTGCACGAATAAACCTTGATTGAATCAATTACTCAACTACTTCATTTTTTATTTCTTAACTGATTATATCATTCCATTTAAATACGACTATTATTCAGTACCCATAGTATGTACACCAACATGTATTCACGGATTTAATTTGGTTTAAAGATAGAAAACAAATATTGACATGTTTCTAATGTGGGCTTCAAAAGGCACTCACAAAACTAAGAAAAAGGTAATTCAATACCTTATCTTACCTGACTAAATAATTTGTAATAGTCTATACTCTAAACAACACACATGTCGTCATAGAAAAGGATATCGTCAGAAATCATAATCAATAACTACAATGCGCATTGTTAGTTTACCCCTGTGTTACCAATACAAAATAAATTGCATTACACGTGCCAATAATTGTTCCTCAAAACGTCTTTCAATGGTAACATCGGTTTAATAATCCATTTTACGCTTGGCTGATGGTTAAAATTATGAAACGACATAGTAACTAATTGTTCTGTCACTAACATAGACGACAAATAGACATACACCAAAACTGACTTGATAAATAGGCTGTACAAAAAGAACCACATTCCACTATAATTTGTACAAAATAAAGAATGTACGATAATCTGAACAGAGAAAGTATTGTTTCCAGTGAATGGCCACGCGAGCTCTGACGAAATAACTATCAATCAAATGCGCGTGCGCACTGAAAGTGTACGAAATTTTAGCATGTTGAGATAAGAAGTGTGTAACAAAGGCGTCTATAGTGGGAAAAAACAGGAAATTATCGCTGGTACGATATTTGTCTTCACTATTTCTGAAACCTGATTAGTTTGGGAACGCTACCCACTGGTAGTGGGCTTGAGCACTTGAGTTACCTATAGGCTCGATGGCTTGTAGGTAACTTGGCTCTTTGCTGTATATAGTTTTAGTTTAGTTTTAGGAAATATAGGCAATTGGCCCGTAGATTGTTGAATCATATTTTAATTAATAGTGGCCAAATGTGACCTATTATGAAAGGAAAATATACACCTTTTTGCCACAAAGCAACTTATGCGAGTTTACACAGTCATGTAGGTCAGACATTAAGTGGTTGATAAACAATCATCATCTTAGACGCTACAGCTCGTAATGGTCCCCAAGAACTTTTTTAAGACGGGTCTGTTTTTTACTGTCTGTAGTCTTTGACACTAATAACTAACACTGTAGGTCTTAGTTACGCCTTTCAGCCAACGGAGCTTTGATCTACGACTTTTACGACCATTCGGCTTCAAGTCTAGAAGACGCTTAGGTCTTGCGTTTCTTCCATGTGCGAAGACGGCCGAGTTTTGTCTTAGCTATGTTCAACTCGCCATAAATGTTAATGTACCTAGATGATTAATGATTGTATCTAGAACGCCTGCCACTTTATCTTACCCAAGTTTATTTACAATCCTTGTTACTTTTGCTGATAATATCAGACCAACCTTAAATAAAACGTTTGCAAGTAATGGCGGGTCTGAATGCAGCTTAAGACTGCATGTGCTGGCCTTGACCGACTGCGACTCGTGTGTCGGTGATTTCGTTTTATTTCGTGACAAGTTTAAATCGGTTGAAATAAAATGCTTTGTGTTCTGGCACAAAGTCGCTTTTCACTTGGTTGTTGGCTACAAAATAGTCAAGTTGTTTTCCAATTCACTTCTTTACAGACGGCGAAGAACGTTTTGAGTTAACGTTTATAGTTATTGTATTGTGCTTCTACAAAGAACACAAAGAATACAGCTAAGTAAGTTTGCCTTGAACAAAATTTTAATTTTAAACTTCTGCGTAAGAAGCTAGCTTCCTGTCCTATATTTAAACTGTGGTTAATATAAACAAAATAGTACTTATGTCCTCTACAATAAAAGAAAATAGGTATTTACTAAGGAAACCGTGCTCTACCTAAGACTACATTGTAATTTCAACGGATTGTCACTTGCTAAGTATGTAGTAAATTGTTTTTTAACATGGTTGGCTAAGATCGGACGATAAAGACGTATGTCAACTTTTGCCTACTGTTCCACTTTAAAGTTACTTTGCAATAAATATACCTAATAATATTATAGTCAGTCACTTGTACACTAACCTACCTATGTATTTACAGTAATATCCGTAGGAAATTGAAAATCTATATAGATTTCTGCCAAGTATAAAATACAGAATGATGGTAAAGCACTTCTCGTAAAATCCATGATTTCTATTCCTCACATGAAAGCGGCATGAATAAAAGTATTTTTGGGTTTCAGCCAACGTTGTATTGATTGAAAAACTTCCAAGGCATTGATTTGAGGAAGTTGATACACAGTTCCTATATGGAAAATATTTGCTAGTTAAAATAGGGTATATACAAGCTTATAAGCTCGATGGTCGAAGGTCTTCGCTGTATAGATTTACCCTCACGCCGCAGCTTGAATGAGTGCTTATGTCGATGGCTGAAAACTCTTTTAGTCAAAATGATCTGGTTACCTTATATATTTTTTTTATTTGCTATTTTAAGTTAAAAAATACTAGTGATTAAAATCTAGTAAACTAGTTATTGCTAAATAGTGCGATTCAGTGCAAAAGGTTGTACCAACATAAACCTCTTTTAGTTTAATGGCACTATTCCCACTACTATAAAACTGTATGTAAAAAAAAAATATATATAAATAAATTTTAAAAAATCATTTGTAGTGTTATAAAATATAGGCAATCGGCCCATAGATAACGGTAAAGCACTTGGTTATAGTAATTAAAAGTTATATACTGACACTAAACAGAAGTCAAAGGTTGCGTAGAAATCAATAATTAATTATTACAATGACTTTCTAATATCGGTAATACAGGCAATTTTATCTTTATTAAAACGTAGCTAAGCTTAAGCTATTGAAAAGCCGCCATTTATGAAATAAAGTCTTTATTCTTTACAAAAAGAACTATTTCGGAAATTAGTACCTTAGAAACTTCAAAGCCCGCTAGTCCGAGATGTACATAAATGCTCCACATGGCACACAGATAATTTAAACGCAAGCAAAGTTTAGAAAATCCGACTTCACCGCTTATATTTTGGTTTTGGTTTAATCGTTTTCGATAAAATTTATATGTTGGTCACCTCCGAAGTTAAATTTACCGAACAAAAAAAATATCATAAACGATTCATAATTGGCGGAATTATCGCGTAGGTAAAATACATACAAAAAAACATACAGTCGAATTGAGAACCTGTTTTTTGAAGTCGGTTGAATAGCCGTACTCGTTATACAGGTTTTTTGAGGTTTTATATGAACCTTGAGTATGAACTGCCCGTTGGCTAAGTTGGGTCGCGTACGCCTTCTTTCTAAGCAGGAGTATCGGGCTCGATTCCCAGCGGGAACCCATCTTTTCTTCCAAAGGAAAAAATGTGTTTCTAGTTCTGGTTGTAATTATGCGTGTGATGTAAATGTTTTTTCGGCACCCACAACACAAGTCATCGAACTTAGTGAGGGGCTGGCAGTGTGAAATGTGGGGCGTTTATGTAATGTTATGTTTATGAGTCACTGTTTGTCCATTTTTACTCCACTCAACTAAGGAAACATTTTTTCAATCCTGTGATTAACAGTCAGCATTTATTCCACTGATAGTAATAGTACATTTATACAGCTAGATAAACTTTGTTTGACTAATAAGACGAATAACTTTGTTTGTGACTTCAACAGACAAATGTCATGCGTGACATGTAATATTCCAGGCAATTTTACCATCGAGATAGGAAACAAACCTACATTACTTTAGCTACAACATCCTTGAATTTTACACGGTGGTCATCAAATGTCAAATGACTGAAAAACATCGCTCTCCCTCTAATCTGCAACTACGTGTCATTTGTTTTTTTAATGCATTTGATCGCTCTCTCACCTCCTGGCAAATGACGATACGGCGCAAGATGAAACATGCTTTCCTAGAAGGTACTTATTCATTCTAGACTTGAAGACGCCAGACAAACTGATCAATAGAATTTCGAAATTCTGACTAGCTTACCGAACCTTCTATAATAATGTTTATGATTTTCACATATAATACATCCAAATGGGCGGTGTTACAAAGTTTGATGCAACACGAGACCTGAATATCAACAAGAATCGTGCGTTGCATAATAAATCACTTCAGCCGCATTTGTATGGAATAATTGTATTTGCATTGCAATGAGAGAAATGAGATTCATAAATAGAAATTATATTATTTTTTTCTGTGTACATTATTTTCCAATACAGCAAAAAGTATTTTTATTAAGTAATCTGGATCTTGGTTTCTTCTAGGCAAGCATGTTACATCGTAGACCACATCGTCTCTCCACGTCAGACGTGATAGAGATCAAATGTTTGTGTATAGAAAAAAAAACAGTGTCATTTTTCCGGATGCCGATACATATTGGTTTTATAACGACAAATTAAACCTAAACATAAACGCTTTCACTCTCACAACCCGGAAACATTCACATTCACGGCCAGAACCAGAAACACAAATTTTCCTTGTGAAGAAAATTTGTGTTCACACCGGAAATCGAACCCGATATATATTAAAATATACAAGTCAATATCTCTACAATATTATTTTTATTTATTCATTAACCCAGTAATCATCCTGTTACAATTACTATTATAAATGCTTGTTAAACCGCCATATTATTGGCGACTCGCCGCGTCTGGCGCCGGCGTGCCGAGATCGATTGCAGACTCGTCTCATTGCTAGGAACTGTGAGACTTTTGGCGAGAGAAATATCCTAAAAAATACTGTGTATTCGTTGATACAAGCTACACAGTTTCAGAGGGAGGATCGCAGTAAAACTTGACAACAATGTCATAGCAATAAGGGGTAGTATTAGTTTACTTCTTAGCGAAATACCTAAATGTTAATCATTATAAGTCAAATAATTTAAACCTTTTTTCTGGTAATCATTTGCGTTAGATGTAAATGACTATTGGACTTTTCTTTACGGCAGCCGTGATTGGATTGTGAAGGTCAACATTTCTCGAACGTGCTCGCATTGTAGACAAACGTTTGACCACTATCTCACCAGATGGTAAGCTATGTTGTGGTCAACGACGGAGCACGCTTGCCTAGAAGAAACCTATTCACTCGCGACTTGAAAACTCCCATATTGTACCTAATAGGAAATACCGACTCAAGCAAGGAATTTCATTCTTTTGCGGTTCGCAAAATAAATGTAGAAGCAAAACGCTTTGTCCGCATTTGTGAAATATATACTATATATATACTGGTGATTTGAAATATTGTTTTTGTAAATAAAATTTTATTTTCGGCACTTTGTTAACGTAAGCAATTTTTGTTGATTTAGTTCCGGTTGTACTCACGTTATTTTTTATTTAATCGAGAAACTCGACCGGTGTTCGAGCGACATAGACGCTCATCCTCGGGAGCATGCGCTGTAGCGGCAACGAGAGCCTGGCGCGTACTCCAGAACCAAATCAACATGAATACGACTCACGATAGTTTTAATAATAGTAAACAATTTTGTTATTGAAATGTATAAAATATTATATTCGTTATTATCAAAATGGTTCTTTTCTTTGTTTTGTTACAAAAATATTCGTCTATTTTTTGTAGGTATTTCAATTAGAATTTTCAGCTACATATAATAATATTGGTATACCTATTGTTATAGTGAAAGCTATATTCAAAACTAAACAGCTTTGATCTTACTTTCACCAATAATTTACATTGCTGTTCTTTTGTTACATAAATATTTTGTTTATTATCTCCCGATTTCAATATTACGCTCGTTTCGATACATAAACTCTACAATCGGAACTGAGATAATTTCAATCTAGGCTCTAACAACCGTAACAAACATTATTTGTTTATTGCACTTTCTTTAGCAATAGTTAGAGAGAATACTTGCATATGTAAATCCCAAATTATGGACGTTTGTAATGGCGTGCAATTTTATACTAACAGAGAAAGACACAAGGTATAAAATTGCATATTTAATATATTTGCACTATATCAGTGGCAGTTATCGATTTGTATAGTTTTTTTAATTCGAATTTCATTTATAAAGGTGTTTTTAAAGTGCAATAGTATATGAATGGATTCAAGAAGTATATCCTAGTAATATTATAAATCCGAAAGTTTATGTGCAAGTGTGTAAGTATGTTTGTTCCCTCTTCACGCTTTAGCAGCTGATCGGATTTGGATGAAATTTGGAATGTACATAGCTTAGGTATACCTAGGATTAAAACATAGGCTACTTTTTACCTTGATAATAGCGGGCGAAGCCGCGGGGCACGGCTAGTGTAAGTAAATTATACCCTAAAAATATTTCGATATACAATTATATAAAGTGATTTTAGATAAATTCATAAAAGAAAATAGATTTTGACCTTGAAAATATCTCGTTCAGAGAAAAAGGTAAATTACATTAACAAAAAAATATTTTTTCTTTAAATAAAAATATTGTTACAGGCCCACACTAAAAAGATTTAAATTGACCCACTAAAATGCACAACGAGGGTTTGAACACTGCAGAACCAGGAGCACAGATATCACTTAGGAGAGTAGTCGTTTTAACTAGTAAAATGTAGAGATTATAAGTTTTAACCAGTAAAATGTAGGGATTAAAATTTACGCGGGTTTTCAAAATCAAAATCAAAATCGTTTATTCACATGGGCCCCAAAGAGGCAATCATGAAAGTTGATGAATCTATTGCCAGATTCGCAAAATTACAGCCATCTCGAGAAGAACCTGGCAAGAAACTCGGCGGCGCATTTTTTTTCTTATTTTTTTTTTTTAAAACATTCTTAATTTCTAATACATAATTTTCTTAACCTAGGTGTTATTATGGTAGTCGCTAGAAAGAGCCTGTGCAGTTTGCCTCCATGCATCCTTGATTTTAGAATATGTTATAAAGGAGCCGATCACTTTTTAACATAAAAAACTTACGTACTGTTTGTTCTTCTTATATGCAAACGATAAATACAAAGGCTTAAAAAGTATGTCTACGTTTATTAGTAAAACCAATACGTAGAATTAATTTTGCAACGTATTATTATAGTCGTCTGATGCGCGTTAATAGAAACTAGATTCACTAATAGCTTTAGTACTCGTATCAGGTCTTTGAACTGTCTATTCTTATAAACGAGTCCCGAGCAATGCAATAACAAAATAAACAATTGCAAATGAAAGCTGCTTTTATTTCGATGCGATGCAAGCGATTGCAATAATTAACAGACGCAATAAGTTTCAATAGAGACTGTTAAGCGAATGATTTGTATCACAAAACCTTATTATGAAGGCAATCAAGCTAATTGATCGAGCGCGAGATCTCTAAGTTGATTTGGGCCATTCGGCACTTAGTCCGTCCGTCCGTCTGTCAGAGGCATTTAGCGTCTAAATCAAACAAGCAAATAACTTCAAATTCTCAGAGAATGTGTAAAGCTGTAATCCAAAGCCAGATGTGGCAATGAAAATTATATAAATGAAAATATTAGGATTTTTTTTTATCCGCCTTTGTGGGGTATCTTTGAATAGGACTGTCTAGTCTCCAAAGTATTAGAAAAATTAAAAAAAAATTAAAACAAAAAGTTGTTCTCAAGTTATGGGGTGACTAAGGTAAAAAGGGGTTCATTTTTACATATAGGTATAGATATATAGATACATGTAAAATAAGCACTCATCAACCATTAAGTGAAATATAACAGTTACCTATGTAGAGTTTGTACCAAAAAAAGTCCAACTTATCTTTTCAAACTAACATTTTTCAACGCTAATGGTAAATGTACACATTCCGTGATTTAAAATTGTATGCAGTACCATTAAACATGCAGTCTTTTAAAACATCCCCACTTTTTCTTTGCCTCATTATACATGCAAAATTCGCACGAAACATGCTCGTTCTAACGACCCAAATAGCTGCAGTTTTAGCCCAACCACTGCCTCTGCGTAAAAACTTTTTACGATCATAATTTGAATATTCCACTCTAAAAAATTTCGTAACTACCATTACTACCCTACTTTTGTAAATATGAAAATACTGTTATCGTGGCTTATAAATACCAGTTTTCTAAAAGTTAAGCACTAGTGTATGGTGAAATAATATTACCTTTTCTTTAATTTTCCCCAGCATAAGCAATCACACTTATATTATATATGTAAAAATAATGAAAGTTTACATATAAGTATTATATATTTTTTAATCGTTTTAGATTACCTCCTACAAAATCACAAACTTTACCTCTTTTTTATGTAAAATAGGCAAGCATTTGACTACTATCTCACCTGATGGAAAGTGACGATGCGGCCGAACATGTGACATGCTTGCCTAGAAAATACCTATTCACTCTTGACTTGAAGGCTCCCAGGTTATACCCCTCGGGGAACAATGACGCAGGCAATGAATTCCATTCCTTTTTTATAATATTTATTTAGCATGATCTAGATGACGTAACCGATCCGCTCCTCTATTACTAAGCAAGTAACATGTGAAATGCCTCATCGCGAATGTCCTAGAGGGCAGATATGGCCTATAAACAATGGTCCACGGCATATTTAGAGCATTCTTGGAAGTAATGGCCATTTTAGAGGCTATTAAATAGCCCGATATGTGGCGTAAGGGACTTTAGGGCCGATTAATGATTTATGAGAGGAAGGCGTATGTGATAGCCCTGAGTTTTCCAACAGATTGCCTGGGGTCTACTCACAAATCAATTCACGTAATTAATTGGGGTTTTGGGTACATTTCATTATTTATGTTCTAGATTAAATAAACATAAATGATTACCTTATTAATTATTATTATGCTGGCTCTTATTTAGAACAAAAAATTTGCATCGCTATTCAAGTCGAGAGCGAATAGGTCTTCTTCCGAATCTTCTAGGCAAGCGTGCTTCATCGTCGACCACTTGACCATCATCACTTAACATCAGGTGAGATAGTGGTCAAATGTTTGCCTATCACATATAAAAAAACAACGTGGAAACGTAGCCAGTATTCTGGGCACTTTTCCTTTGGCTAGAGGTATACAACAATATTGAATACTATTTGTTTTAATCCCCTTTTGTAATCTTATCTGACTTTTTAATTATTATAATAAACTATATGATGTATGAGAAATGGATAAAAAAAAATATTACCTAATTTAATTAAATTAAAGTCGATTTAGTTACACCATTTATAACTCGAGAACGGCTAGATTGAATTTTATGATCTTTGATTTATTGGATTTGTCTCTGCCTTAGATAGTAGAATCCTACTGATATCCTTCCTACTAATGTTATAAATCCGAAAGTTTGTGTGTAAGTGTGTAAGTATGTTTGTTCCCTCTTCACGCTTTAACGGCTGAACGGATTTGGATGAAATTTGGAATGTACATAGATTATACCTAGGATTAACACATAGGCTACTTTTTAACTTGATAATAGCGGGCGAAGCAGCGGTGCACGGCTAGTATTTAATAAAACATCGATAAATTAACGTAAAAAATAATAAAAAAAATCATGTGCAGAAAGGATACGTCATTGGGCTTTAACGGTAAAGTACAAGGCAAACATAAACATGAAAGAAGTAATTATTTAGTCATTAAAATTTTAGTATAGCATTAAAGTACTAGGCAACCATAAACGTGAAAGAGTTATAACACATTTTTCTTTCCGCGGCATTGCAACGAGTACCTATTTTTCTTCTCAAAGTCATAAGTACAAACTACCCGATGGCGTATTTGGTTGCGCAATTGCCAGAAGGCAGACGCGGGCTAAAAAAAAAACAGCGGGTATCGGGTCCGATTCCCGTTGGAAACACAAGGTTTCACTACAAGGAAAATTTGCGTTTCTGATTGTTGGAACGTGTTATTGATCCTCAGAGGCACCACGTGAAAGATCAACTTGAGGGGATAGAAATAACGCCAATATTATGTTCCTTCTAGCTAGATCAAAGGAAATATTTCAACCCACTTTATATCTGATGGTATAATGTGTGTTGGGTTCTTTCCTTTGATCTAGCTATGTATTTATCACACCAAAAGATAAATACAGATTACTGAGAAACTAACAATGGGCGGTCTTATCGCTAGCGCGATCTTCCTGACAACCTTTGGATGAAAATATAAAATAACATCAACTTATTTACTTTTAGGAACATACAATAGGGCCGTCATATTGTTTAACTAAAGGTCCTTAAAATCAAATTGATAAAAAATATACTTTATCACTAATTGATATTATTATATCAATGTCATAGGTATTACATATTAAAGAGTATCATAACGCTTCAAGGTATTATAAACACATCTATTGATATCGTCATTCTCATAACAAAACCTATATATTAAATGAGAACCTAACAATAAACAAATTGGCTGCCACGTTTTGGTCTAATAAAAACTACGATAAATGAACGGAAGTGTGTCATAAAAACTGGTACTTATTAATCAAGTATATTAATGATCCAAGATTTATAACTCGTAATAATTTAACGCAGGCAAAGCTTAAAAAAACCGACTTCACCGCTTTATCTTTGAAACTTTGATCGGATTAGATGTACTAACCACGCATTATTGACAATATTTCAAGATCTACTGATCAGATCTTGATCAAATTTCAATGGGAACACATGAAAAGCAACATCTTTCAAACTAAAAAAAAAAACGTTATAGGTAACACAAATAAAAAAAAAAAAAAAAACATTCGACTTGAGTACCTCCTCCTTTTTTGGGAAGTCGGTAAAAACCGACTTCATCGCTTATATTTCGGTTTCGGCTTGATTTCGATAAAATTTATATGGGACCATCTCTGAAGTATACTCTATCAAACAAAAAAAACCATCAAAATCGATTAATATTGTTTTTTTTATGCCTGATAGGCAAGCATTTGACCACAATCTCACTTGATGGAAAGTGATGATGCGGCCGAAGATGTAGCATGCTTGCCTAGAGTTGGCGATAAGATAATTGGCGGAGATATCGCGTAACATACAATCGAATTGAGGGCTTCCTTTTTTGAAGTCGGTTGAAAAGGCGCTGCTCTTTAATAAATACTAACGAATACTTAAGGCCATGAAGTCTAATGTACTGTTCGTTTGTTTTTTTTTTTAGTTTTACTATTTGTTTGTTTTTTGTTTTTCGTTGTTTTGTATTTTTCATTATTTTTTTTTTACTTATATTTTGTTTAATAGAGAAAACCTTTTGCGGTTAATTGTGTATTTTTTCTTTATAATAATGGTTTGATTTTTGTATTAATTGTTTAATCAGAGGATATAACGGATGTTAAATGCAAATTTCAGCTTTAAATATGAAGACATTTTTAAGATAGACCCCAGGACAAGTTAGGTCTAAAAATAGTGACTTTGGTGGCCTTCATCCTAGAAAGGCAGTTCAAATGCTATAAGTAAATGAAAATATTAAGGAAGCACCCATACTCGTAAGTAGCCGTGGGCACGTAGCTCATTTTTTTTCTACCCTGTGGTGTACTCTTGAAAAGAGCTCTGCAATTTGAGTACGAATACGACTAAAATAAAGAAGGCCACCAAAGTCGCACTTTTTAAACTGATTTATTTAGTCCCGAGGTCTATATAAAAAAACGTCTGCACATTTTAACCTGAAACTTTCTTATTACATCCGTTAATCCTGTAGTTGAACATCAAATATAATAATTAAACGCAAGCAAAGCTTAAAAAAACCGACATCACCGCTTTATCTTTGAAACTGATCAGATTAGATGTACTAAACACGATATCTTCAATATCTTCAATAAACACGCATTATTGAATATATTTCAAGAACTACTGATCAGATCTTAATCAAATTAAAATAGGACCAATTGAAAAGCAACATCTTTCAAACAAAGAAAATAATATCAATATCGCTTCACAAGTTACGAGGTAAACCACATAAACAATACAGTCGACTTGAGTACCTCCTCCTTTTTTGACAATTATGATTTAAAAAAAAGTTACAAACAGTTTTTTTTCTATTAGGCAAAATATAGGCGCATGACCTCAGTTCGGGGCGTACAACCAGTTATTAGAATCACCTCCATTCTATCATGGCTAAAAACGGTGTAGTGTAATCGAAGGCTTGCCACGATGTACCATCTAAAATACGCACAAATATCTTAGGTACCACTATAAGCAAAAACCCAGCAAGTTTAGTGTAGGTATGTGAACTATGAGGTTGTGTACTTGTGTCGCGTCTGGTCTTGCTCGTAAAAGTTTGCAGAAATCGTTGTTTGCGTCACTGCAGTCTGGACGTGTGCTTTGTGTTGTTTGGGTTAATTCATGAAACACTGCGTGTACCTAATAAATATAGATTGAACTGCCCGATGGCTTAGTTAGGTTACGTTATTTAGTAAATATTCACACACACAATCCCACCCAAAAACACACACAGAGAACCAAAAACACAAATTTTCTTTGAAGAGGAATATGTGTTCCCACAAAGAATCGAACCTTGTGCCTGCTGCTTAGAAGGCAACGCACACCACTATGCCAACGGGCAGTTCCCGAGCGATATGTATAGAGATTTACATAACATTATTTGACAAACTTTCATCTGAAAATGACAGAGCTGAAAATGTTGATGAGAGATTGCGAAAAAAAATTAAAAAATTCTCCTTGCTGGATAAGCAAACCGATAAATTCTACTGCTTCAAATAAATAATAATGACGTAGGCGTACCTGTGAATAACAATATACATCCGAGTATGTTAGTAAACATTTTCATATATAAGGTTAATTATTATAATAATAAATAATAATGCTTGCTTGTCGTATAGACTAGTAGGCAGTCCTAGTGTCAGCATTTTTTTAGGCCGCCTGAAGGCATCCGGTATGGCTTTACGACTGAACCGGGGCCGTTAGCATAGCGTGCTCTCCAAAGCTAAACGGTCACCTATTAAACACACTGGTCAAATAACATTGCTTAACCTTGTCAATCAATTACGATCGACCAGGTGGGCCACTACGAGAGTCACATAATCACACTTCACACTATACAGGTGAAAATTTGTGAGTGTGTTTGTATGTTTGTTACTTCGTCGCGCTTTGGACGGCTCGATCAATTTTGATGAAATTCGACACCGCGGGGCGCAGCTTGTAAATACTAATGATGAAAATTATATATGTATTTTTTGTAAGTACGAAAGGAAAGATTGAAGAAAAAAATTTCTTCAGTCTTTCCGCCGCGGTCTCTCCACTTGAAACTTCGCTGTGTGCCAACGTTTGATATGAATCTCAGGACTATAAGTATCAGACTCTACGTTTCAAGGTCTAAAATACTTCACCAAATTACACTAGAGTTATATAAATCTTAATAATATTGTGTACGGAAGCTATCAGAACGTTATAAACCAATTTGTTCGACTCTGACATTTGATTCCAATTAACTTTGATGCAAAATGATTTATTTCTAAATTATAAGTAATGAAATTGTGTGTTCTAAACCAGTTGATATGTGCCTCTTTGGCGCCCATGTGAATAAACGATTTTGATTTTGATTTTGAGTTGCGAGTATACATACGAGTTGTGTTTTTGCAAATTACCATCTATAAATATATATATATATATATAAATAAATCTCTATTTCCCTTGGTCATCGTATCACGCGTGAACGGATGGAACAATTTCGTTAATGCTTTTTTTTCTTTTTTTTGTTGTTAATAATTGTAAGAGAAGGTTCTTATGAAAGACAATTTTATCCCGGAATTCCCGCGGGTCCCGGACTTACGCGGGTAAAGCCGCGCGGCGCATCTACTACATAATAAAATCGTATCTTTTTAAGTTTTTCACTAGTTCTCGCGGTACATGGATAATAACACTAATAATATAAATCTGAAAGTTTGTGTGGAAGTGTGTAAATGTATAAGTGTATAAACTATGTTTGTTTCCTCTTAAGGCTGTGACGGCTGAACGGATTAGGATGACATTTCTATATACTACATATATACATAGGCTACATCGGCGCGGCCAGTATTCGATAAGTGAACAAGGAAACACTGAGATGAATAAGTGTAGTTATTTGAAAGCTAATATCCCGTTAAGGCAGCATTATAATTTTTTTTTTTTCAATATCCTGTACTAACTACGGGCCAATTGCCTATATTTCCTAAAACTAAACTAAAACTATGTACAGCAAAGAACTAAAGTTACCTACAAGACATCGAGCTTATAGGTAACTCAAGTGCTCAAGCCCACTACCAGTGGGTAGAATAATAATAATAATATACTGGTGGCATACTAGGTTTAGGTTTTTTTTTACAGTTTTCTTTATTTTGTAATATTGTATTGTTTATTACTTTTATAAAAATATTGTAAAAAAAAAACCTTAGCTTAAGAAAAAATAATAAATAAAGAGAATAATAATAATAGGACTTAATATCTCGACACCAAGACTGCTCATTTCAAAAGACAAATAAACATGAAAGAGACAAACAGAATAATCAATATAATATATACCACGTTCGTAGCTAAATCTGCCTGGTCGATTGTAATGTAGCCCATTGTTAAGTTTAATAAGTTCGGAACCGCTAGATAAATGAGTAACCGCTTAGTGAAATTTTAAGGATATATTAACGTTCTACACTGCACGAAGCAAAGCAAACACTAGTATCATATCTGACTCAAAACGTTAATGGCTTTGTAACAATTTCCTTTCATTCAATAGGCACTTAACCTCTCCTCTTCACGGCCCAAAACCGTCTTTGTTTCCCGAGCAAACAGTATCTCAATAGACAACACAAAGTAATCTACATCGGCCTTGCGGCTGTCTGTGCAAACAGAGATGAGCTCACTTTTGAATTTGAAGGAATCGCGAAATGAGATTTTTAGTAGCTATGACGAATAGGAAAGATTTGATTGCTACGCTCATTCATTAAATATAATTTAAACGCAAGCAAAGTTTAAAGAAACTGACTTCGCCGCTATATCTTCAGAACCCTTGATCAGAATAAATGAATTAAATACGCATTATTAAAGATAACTTGAAAACTACAGGTCAAAATCTCAATTTAATTTAAATGGGACCACATGAGAAGCACCAGCTTTTAAATAAAAATCATTCGTTCAAAATAATCGTTAAAATCGCTTCACCTGGAAAAAAGTTCTGAAGTAACTAACACACAAAAACAGTCGATTTAAAAACCTCCTCCTTATTTTTTAAAATTGTTAAAAATACATTGGAAAATAATTGAACATAAACTTAAACGCTTTTACACTCACAGCCTCAGTCTAAGTTCGAAGAATTACTTACAATTTATGTAATAAATGATTTGTTAACTTGAAATGTATGACTGCTAAATGTGAGACAAACAGTTCCTAATTTCATAGGTATTGTAGATTAAGTTTTTAGCTAAGACTAGTAGCTACTTTATATTTTTTTATGCCTGATAGGCGAGCATTTGACCACAACCTCACCTGATGGAAAGTAATGATGCGGCCGAAAATGTAACATGCTTGCCTAGAAGGTACCTATTCACTCTTGACTTGAAGACTCCCAGATTATACCGTTCGGGGAACAAAGATGAGGGCAATGAGTTCCACTCTGCAGTATGAATGATAAACTTATAAGCGAAACGCTTCGAGCGAACTGGGGGTATGTCAACCATATATGGATGACGTTTGACAGTTTGTCTTGTTGTTAGATGGTAAAACGGACAAGGTGGAATTAACTTGTATAATTCCTGCGCACTCTCTCCAAAATGTATAGTTACTATATAATTCATTGAAATTATCATTATGTATGTAACTGTTTTCTATCGATAATTATACGTTACAATTACATCGTTTTAATGAACTCTTACTGAGAAATAGTTTACAAATTGAACTTTGGACACATCAGACACAAATCGAGTAAACTGGTATTAAGGCTGTCAATAAATGTAAGAAACCCCATACATTATGTATCGATAGAAACGTAAACACATTTGAATAACAAATATTCTGTTTATGTTTCTATACTATTACTTGAAATGGCGCAGTTGCTTTCTGCGCCGTGGGTCCTGGTTTCTATTACCGGCAGGAGCAAAAGTTTTAAAAGTTGTTGTTGTTGTTTGTTGACATTATTGTACGTTTAAATCCCGAAATAAGTCCAAAGGTAAACAGACGACACACCTCCCATAGCTTGATCAGCATTATGCCACACTCATCTTGTTAACATTACTTTGATGGTGACGAGCTCACGTCCACAAGGCCGTGCGTATGCGCATCGATACGTAATGTATCGTAAAATAACTTGTGTAATTTGGAATGGCTGGAATTTGGTGCCAAACGATCCAGTTATTTAATTTCTTCTTTTCCTTTGAACTCTTTTCATACAACATGTAGGCGCTCTTCCTGGAGGAAAGGTAAGAAATTGGGAACAAATATATATGCTGAAACACTGAAAATCTATTTATATAGAAGGCAGTAATCCTTTGCAATAAAAACGTGTACATTTAAACGTGTAATCAGCATTACTAAATAGGCGCCTGTCGTGGGAATTACAAAACAATAGCCGATTCAAGACCTGTCAAGTCCACACAACCTAGGATGACTTCATAGACGTTACAAAACAAGGATGGCAAGATAATTTTATGTCAATGAGTCACGCCTAGCTCGTATTTTCTTAGGGTTTGGAAAATAAATGAAACGACCACACATTCGAACGTGCTTGGAAATGTATGGGCTGAATTGCATAGAAATACGAGTTGATTGTGAACTGTTGTTGATTGTTAGCCAATTTGAAGATTACTGTGAAAGAATAGAGTATATTATAATCAAGGTATCGATTGCATGGCATAACTAAAACGATGTTTTTATAAACATGTGTCCATTATGAAGACATAACCACTAAGTTTAGGACGTTCAAATAAGAGGTGTGTAAAAAGAACGTTAACGCTCTTTTTTGCACGAACATTTGTAGATGATCCCTTTATCATTCTTGAGAAGAGCAATGGGATCTCTACACTCTACCACGTTCATACATTTATTCAATCATCAATTAAAGCCGGCTATTCTAATTATTAGTGTTATCGGTTCTAAAGCAAACATGAACAACCATTGGTTCCAATAACACGCATCTAGCAAGCGGAAGTGTGAAAGCAAACGTTATGCCCCTCCGGGAAGCAAACCCGGAACCTGGCAGCGCTCCAGACTACTGAACTATCGGCTTACGAGCGAGACGAACCGTCTGAACTCTAGATGATTGTTAGATTTTACAGCGGCTCTATATCAAATGGTTAGCTTTGTGTCCAAAGTTTAATATAGAATTGAATTGGTTGTAACTATTTTGACGAGACTATATGTTTACGGTGATTTTTCCAGGTGCTATTAAGATAGTTCAAATTCAAATCTTAATGCATTCTCTAAATGTAGCTAGATCAGGGGTCGGCACCCTTCGGCTCGCGAGCCACATGCGGCTCTTTGGATGTGAAGCTGCGTTTCATACGCGAGTATTATTTATATAAAATATAAAGCATTTAAAAATCGTTTTGAATCGATAAACGAGGATTAGGCACAATTTATATCTCTCAGCCACTTGTGTTGTAGGTACTCGCTTTTTACCGCACCCCTCTCCCGTGACAATTTTTTTTTGTGGCTCTTTAAAAACTACGAAATTTATGTAAATTGTAATTATTGACTCTTCCGACTCAAAAGGTTCCCGATCCGTGAGCTAGATGGCAGAAATAAAGTTAGGTAGTTTCACCTATCTCGTTGTCTATGTTTGGTCTGTAATCAAATATTGCAAGCTAAATTAGACCCACTTCCCGATGTCTGATTGGACTCAAATTTGGTGTACTTATATAACTTCGATGACAATACAATAATATGTTGCCATGAAGCTGGTCTGATGATGAAACAGAAGGTGGTCATAGGATCTTCTGAACTAAATAAGATAAATCTATCGAGTTTGGGCTCGTTTGATTCTTCTTGACTAGTTTTCTGGTTATGTAACTTTTAGTCCTTCTTTATTTACAACTGGTGAAAGTTTGATTTAAAAAAACCTTTAATGTATTACTTGCTAGAAACTTTTATTTAACTTGCAATGTTTGTAAGTTAGTTTGTGTGTGTCAAATCTTGCAAGCTGATTTATAACCACTCCCTCTTATCCATAGAGTTTATTTAAACGTTTTAGTTCAGTTCCCATTACAATACATTGTTAGGGTAAGTAGGACCTGAATTTACACCAGTATTCGCTCCAGATAAAGAAACTTTTCAAAGGTCAAAAGCACAGGCACGAATTTTAGCATACGTATTTAATAATAATAGTTCCTTTTGATGTTTACCATGACATGGTTGCTATACTCAGGATTGGGTCCTAGGAACCCCAAAATGGTTAGATGCGCAAGAATTAAATAAACATACAGTGGTGATAGCTAAAAGATGTTTTTTTTTGCTATAAATTTACTTAAATAGACGATAACCAAATCTACTGCTAAATAGCAAAAATGCACGAAAGTGTCTCTGAGCGTATATTGAAGAAATACCGCTACATACGGAACCCTTTCTGAAAAATAAAAAAAAAGCTCCTTGCATTATTGCATCAGCTGACATCACGGATAAAACTCATAAAAAGTTTAACTATTTCATAAATTTGGTCATTTTCCTATATTTTTTAAATAATTATATTATTCTTTAACTAATAAGTATATTGTTGTATCCATATACTCTGGCAACACAGCTCATTAGTAATTTTAATGTAACAGTGAGTTGCAATGATTGAAAACATTACTTCGCATAAATGTAAAATAATTGAACTGTCAAACGATGCCTTAACTTAAGTAACTCATAATATTTGATCAAACTATTCGCCCAATAAACTACTTAACATTCGCCAAGGTCGCACCTTCCTCTCAAACCAACAAAGGCCTAAAATATTTGGTAAATTACGATGTCCTTCTTGACAGGGGTCTAGTTTAGTGATACCGAAATATATACCTCTCACAAGTTTTCCAAACGATCAAAACCTTGTCTATTGGTACTTCAAATGGCATTTTATAATTTATGAGAATAAGTTATAGGCATTAGATCTATTTTATTTTAAACTCGCAGAGCTCTATTAGATTAAGTTTCGGACATATTTATATCTAGTTATAGTTATTTTTGGTTAGTTTTAATTTAGTTTTTAGTTTAACACTAGTCGTTCGCGCCGAACTGAGATCTCACGCCTACATTTTGCCTCGTATAGAAACATTTTTGAGGTTACTTGCTTATAACTTTTTTTCTATGTAACAATTGTTTAATTTCTGTATTTTTTGTTCAAGTACAGGATATAACGGATATTATGCGTACTTTGTTCATACTCAGCGGTAGGTGTAGTAGACTGGAACAAAAAGTATAGCTAAGATTTTAAACTAACATGGTCATTCATTATAATTACTCTCAGAAACGGGATATTTACCATGTTTTATTGATTATACCATACTGCGACCATATTGCGGAACCGTTTGAAGCGCCATCATCACGAGAACCGCTTTAGACTAAAGTCTAGAGAGAACTGCTAGTCAGTTTCCTTAAGAAAGTCTTTAGAGAAAAATAAATTTCAACTGTTAATTTCCTGTTCCTAACAATAACTGTAATGCAACAAGGAGTGGCTGACTAGTTTCAGGCGGTAGAATATGATTCAAAGAGAATCCAGACTAAGATCCCACACTTACCCTATTTTCTGCTGTCTCATGAAGTAGGTTCGTTGAAAAAAGTACATACCTGAAACAATTAACAATGGTTATTACGTATTACTTAGAACTATGTTTCTAATCAGAGGGTACTTTTTGAGCACAATTTTATGGATCATTTAAAATTATCAAGGCCAATTGAAGTTCATGAATGGTTCAGAAATGTTTTATCTCTGATACCGTTTCACAATAAGCTTTTTTAATAATTAAGCAGCATTAATTATTTTAAATACGATAAGACCGCTTATTGTGAAGCCTTGTTAACATTTAATAATTTAGTTACTTCCTAAGATTTGTATTGGTTTTCAATAAAGAGTAAGATTTATTGTATTGTAAAAGCAGTAAAGCTGGAACATTCGTTACATACATAACATAAACATAAACGGTTTTACACTCACAGTCCCATACTAAGTTCGATGGCTTGAAACGTGGGTGCCGGAAATCACACACAAACAGAACCAGATACACAAATTTATTTGTGGTGAAAACTTGTGTTCCCGCTGGGAATCGAACCCAATACTCCTGCTTAGAAGGCGAACGCTTGCCTAACTATGCCAACAGGCAGTTCCTAATTGCACCAATGTTTACTGTTTTTGTCATAAATACACAAAATACATTAAAACATCACAATATAATCGTCTTATAATTGTTATACATAAATTAAAAATATAAGAGTATACAGTTAAGGATGATATTAAAATGTCTACTTATAAAATTATTTATTACTTTGGTCCTGGCCTTAAATGTTTTCTCAAGGGCTCTCCCTAAAGGGCTTCTTCCCAGGTTGGAAAAATAATCCCGTTTAATAGCCTCTTTAAATTATTTTCCTTTGCTTAATGCCTCTTGAAACATTAAACACTCAGCAAAAATTAAGAGATTTGGCTGCGAGGTGTTAATGCATCCGCCGTATAGTCCTGACCTTGCACCTTCAGATTTCCACCTGCTTTGGTCCCTTCAGAATTCTTTAGGCAGTGTCAGGTTAACATCACGAGAGGACTGCTAAAACCACTTGTCGCGGTATTTTGATCAGAACCCCCAAAATTTATATAGCAATGGAATCATGTCCCTACCTACAATATGGCAAACAGTTATAGAACAAAATGGTACCTACATACTTTAGTTAAATGTAAATAAAATACATTAAAAAATGTTTTGAATTTTCTTAAAAAATGTGAAGAACCTCTTTCCCCAACCTATTATTTTAATATACCGTTTATTTCCAGTGGAACTACCAAGTCTTACTACCAGTAGTAAAACGCTATAGTTCTTTACCCCTGTTACTATCGCCTCAGTTGGTAGTAGCACTGATCAATTTTTTACCCGTATTACTACCCTAAGAAGTAAGGAAAGCTTCAATTTTATTAAACGCAAGCATAGCTTAAAAAACCGACTTCACTGCTTTATCTCCGGAACTTTAATCAGATAAGAGGTACTAAACATGCATTATTGACGATATTTCAAGAACTACTGGTAAGAACTTGATCAAATTTAAATGGGACCAGTTGAAAAGCAACATCTTTCAAACAAAAGAAATAAAATCGGTTCACGTGGAAAGAAGTTATGAGATAACACATATAAAAAAAAATTACAGCCGACTTTAGTACCTCCTCCTTTTTAGTGAAGTCGGTTGAAAACTGAAAAAGTAATTAAACGACATATTTGTAACCGACTTTAAAAAAGGAGATAAAATTTTCGCATCGTAATTTTTTAGGATAATTCTCGGTCACTCAGATATTCAAAGCCGATACACGTCCTTCAAGGTTTCTCAAAAATTTTGTCGTCGTTTTAGTCCGTATTTATTTAGAAAACATATTCCACTCATATATTTAGCTCAACCTCTTCAAGAATAAATAGTTCATAGGTTAGATTTAATCTCACAATAAAGCTTAAGCGTAGTTAGCTTAAGGCCGACAGAAACACGTTCGTAGCAACATAATTTTATGTAATGTCATACATTAATCTTAAAACAAGTACGGTGACCAACTTAATCCTTACTTGGTACCTAACTTTGGTAATATAGCAAGATCGTAAAGGTTTGGTTTATATTTGCAAGTAGAATTTTAAGCTTAGGTGTGTAAGTTACACACCTGCATTCAGTATTTGATATAATATAATTTAAACGTGCTTGTGTTTAAAAAAACCGACTTCACCGCTTTTTCTTCGTAACCCTTTATCAGATTAAATGAATTAAATACGCATTATTGAGGATGACTCAAAAACGACTGGTTCGATCTTGATCAAATTTAAATGGGGCCAATGGGTAAGCACTAGCTTTCAAATAAAAAAAAAACATTAATTGCGATTCATAATTGGCGGAATGATCGCGTAGCATACTATATAAAAAATATACAGTTAAATAGAGTTACAGAACCTCCTCATTTTTTGAAGTCTGTTTAAAAAACATGAAATCTGAACAATGTCATTGTAGACTCGCTTGCTCTACATTTTAATTAGATAGGCTCTTTTTTTTTCTTTTTTCTTGACACAAGCATTTGAACACAATTTTATCTGATGAATAGTGATGATGCAGCCAATATAAACGCTTTCACACTCACAGCCCTTCACTAAGTTCAATTAGTTTTTGTGTCGTGGCTGCCGGAAACATTCACATTACACTCACACAATCACAACCAGAACCAGAAACACAGATTTCCTTTGGGGAGAAACTTGTGTTCCCGCCGGGAATCGAACTACATAGATAGTGTTCAATGCTCGTTTATCGAATATTTTATATAAAACAATATGCATAATGATATTCTATTATGTAAAAAAAATATTGTTATAAATTTTTCAAGTAAATACAAATATTGCATAACACCTGACATTAACTTATTCAAATGTCATTTTAATATTTATATTTTAACACGTAAAACTAGATGATATAAATAATTAAATACCTAAAAATACACAAAAATGTGATAAGAATGCTCTTAAAATACTTGAATTATCTTTAAAATCAATATTTTTATGTCATACCAGTTTAATAGAAATAAGGATACGATTTACATAATGCATTTTATCAAATATGTTAAATGTTTAAAGTATATTTATTATATATAATTTAAAAATGCTATCTTTCTTGCATCTGATGCCAATCCGCCAGTGATCTTAAATCTTCTCTGAGATATAGTTATCTTCAACTTAATGAAATAAAAGTATCGATTGTACTCACGTCATGTTTAGTTTAGAGAACGCTAGGCTTTCGCTGTCACTATCGCGCATACTCCGAAGGATGAGCGTCAGTAACACTCGAACACTATTTATCGATAAGGTCAGATACAGGTACCATCAGGTAGTACCATAGTGTTTAGGTAATATCTCGGGACTTAATCGCGCTAAATAACTATTTTTATTACCTAAACTATGTGTTCGAATCGCGAAAGTTTAAAAATTACAAGTACCATAGTGGTCAAATGCTTGCCTATTCTGCATATAAAAATAAAATTTGCATGACGTGAGTACCACCGGTACTTAATCAGAATCAAAATAGTTTATTCACATGGGCCCCAAAGAGGCACTCATGAAAGTTAATGACTCTACTCCTATATTCGCAAAATTACAGCCATCTCGAGAAGAACCTGGCAAGAAACTCGATGGCGCATTTTTGTTCATACTTTTTAATCCAGGGTGTCAGCTACCTCCATATTAAATTTCACCAAAATTGCTCCAGCCGTTTGTACGTGAATAAGTAAATGACACACAAACTTTCGCTATTATAACAATAGTGTGATTTATGTTTGGAGCACATCCAGTCCCATGGAGTGGATTCTATTGAGCCTTATTTAAGGATCTGGATTAATCTGAATGTGTTCATACTTTACTGAGCATAGAAGTAAATTTTTATGGATATTCTCTACACGTTCTAAGAAAGACCTTCCACAATCTAGCTCCACACTTAGAAGTCACAAAACTTTAATATCTCCATCCCTAAATAATAGGGCACCCATTTACCCTAACAACGATCTCGAGAAGTTCATTAGCCTTTTAGTTATGTAATGTTCTAGGGCATCGGAAATCCCTACTTTGGGAAGATGGGCTTGATTACTAGTCTGGAATGAATTGGGCAGAATATACCACCATCTTTGAAAGCTACTGGTATAAATAGGATATCCAATTATTCAGACATCTACAAAATTAGTTGTCGAACAAAAATATTATTGTATTCGAGTGCATTCTCTGTTCGGGTTCAATTCTTGGAAGGAACAGTATAAGCCTTTCTTTTAAACGCTTTCACACTCATATCCCCACAATAAGTTCGATGAATTGTATCGTGGGTGCCGAAAATATTCGCACTACACACACACACAATTACAACCAGAAAAACAAATTTTCTTTGGGAAGAAAGCTTGTGTTCTCGCCGAGAATCGAACCCGATACCTTAACTTAGAAGGCGGATGCGCACCCAACAAATCCAACAAAAAGTTTTAAAGTCTTTTTTGTTTTTTTGGTTTTGGGTTATCATCTGGGATTTGATTGTTTCCGGTGTAAAATGAAGGCTGTTTCAGAATAGTCTCGTTACTAGAGCGCAACAGCAGTGTTGAAATAATAATAATAATTCAAATTTACTGGTGGTCAAATGGACAAACAATCCCTTAACAGTGGCTACTGGGGCAATCTCACCGGGAATCAAACCCAGCTCCCGCATCGTCACAGTTCTGAAGTCAAAACTCTACAAAAACAGAGCCGTTGGAAAACCAGATAAACTCTGGTTAAGGAGTGAAATGGTTTAAGCGTTAAATAAATAAATAAGGCTATAATTACAAGGAAAATAACACACACGATAAGTTTTCACGATGTACTTCCCAAAACATTATATTCAATGCCTTAAAGAGTAGAGCCAGACATAATCTATACCCTATACATAGCTATAATCTAAAATTATTCATCGCGGTCACCGAATTTCAGAGAAGCCCCACATTCCCGTAATTGGATCAACCGCCCGCCATCCCTGCATACCTAGGCACGTCACTTTATAATCACCTAGTAACACAGAATACATAATAGTAGGAGTACTAGTTAACATTCATCTCTACATAATCTTCATTATATATAGAAACATTTGAATTATTAGCCAAGTGAGGGTGAAGCGTCTCCGTTTCAGCTTCAGCAAAATTGCTTTCGCATGTCCGGATTTCCAGTTAATCTCCTCTAGAGGTCGCGTTTCTCAACCGATTCTAGTAAAATTTTGGCATAAGTAAGGAAAACATAATGTTGATTTTTTATTTGATTCTTAGATATAACTTTTTTGACATTTTTAAAAACATTATTGTAAATATTAGTGATTATCTGTGATTATCAAAAAACGATTAGTATAAGGTTAATAATCTGTGATTGGTTGATGATTGTAGCTATAATTAAGCGAAACATAATGTTGATTTTTTAAATTTATTCTATATAACTTTTTTGACGTTTTTATTTACTTAATGGTTAATATCTTTCTAATGTTGTAAGCCAAACAATGTGTTGATTTTTTTTATTTGATTCTATATAACAAAACAAATAAAAAAGCTGAAATCTATGGTAATTACATGTTTTTTTCTGGGAAGGAATCGTAGCAATTGTCACCCCCCCGGTGACAACTTGGAAACAGACTTCCTATTTGTCCCCTCTAGTCAGCTTTCAAAGGGAACAGTCGGCACGAATTGTCACCCCGGTAACAACCGGGAAGACAATTCCCAGCTGTCACCCCGGGGGACAGGGCTAGAGGGGACTACTGGGAACAATTCGCAGTATAACCGAAGCATTATCACTTTGAAACTGCTTGCAGTATAACCGAAACATTATCATTTTGAAACTGCTTGCAGTATAACCGAAGCATTATCAATGAATGAGAGGACAGTACAACTACTAAAACGGTATGCATAGTTTTTACTTCGTTAATTGCCCTAGCTGTCAATTACTCTTCATTCATTGAATACGAGATAATGAGCAAAAATAGCAGCGATTAACTTTGTAAAGATGGGCATCCAGTAAATGCATGGAATGAAGTGTAAAAAGAGAGGAATGAGGTATTCCGTGCATTTAATAAATGCACATATTTAGCATTGACCATACTGCTGTCAATGTATACGGATGTAATATATTATGTCTTTATGTAAGTTAATTATCAATACATAAAATAATATTTATAATTTAAACTAACTCACGCCTAACTAGCTAACCCGCCCCGGGTTATGCGGGTTAGCTAGCTCATATTATTCAGGCTTAGCCTGGGTGGAAAATAAACTCAGGATAAAGCATAGACTTGCCGAAGAAGATAAGATTGTCTGTGGTGGCGCAAGGAATTTCACTAAAATATTCAAATTTTCTAAGATAAAATTGCCAATTTTCCGAATGAAAAATAGCCCATACGGGACTCGGTGAGATCAGCAATCTACATGCAAAAGTCGTTTTGATGTGAAAGAAAAGATAAAAAACAAACAGATAGACAACATTTCACGTGTAATATACCTACATAAGTCTTGTGTAGAATGCTAAAATGTGGTAAAATAGAAAATATTCCTGACGTCCTTTCTGGAAAAGGGTTGGATTTACCGATTTTCACCAAACGTAACTAAGAACAATAATTAAAAAAGCAAAGCTTTAAAAAACCGACTTCACCGCTTATATTCTGGTTTTGGCCGAACCGATTTTCGATAAAAAATTATATGGGACCACCTCTGAAGTATAATTTACTAAACAAAAAAAAAAAACATTAAAATCAGTACATAATTGGTGAAGATATCGCGTAACATACATGCAAAAAAAACATACGGTCGAATTGAGCACCTCCTTTTTTGAAGTCGGTTAAAAACGAACAGAACCAAGGACAACTCTTGATCAAGTTGGTTTATTTGCCCGTTGGTTTATTTGTGTGAGCGGTCGCCTTCTAAGTAGGGGTATCGGGTTCGATTCCCGGCGGGAACACAAGTGTTCTCCCCAAGGAAAATTTGTGTTTATGGTTCTAGTTGCGATTGTGTGTGATGTGAATGTTTCCGGCACCCACGACACAAGTCATAGAACTTAGTGTGGGGCTGTGAGTGTGAAAACGTTTAACGTTTTAAGTCACCTTCTAACACACCAAACTAAATCGGTTAAGCTGTTTGGCCACGATGCCACAGGCAAACACACAGATACAAACATATTAAAGTACAACTTGTAACTTTCCTCGAGTTCCAACTTTTAACACTCCCTTTGGGTCAGGGATTAAAAAGACCTACAATAAAAATAGCTTAAGTTGTTTGTAATATTAGATTTATATTAATCGTTGCATTGGTAAGACACCTTTAAATTGAACCGCGCAATATGAATATTAAAATAAATACAAACCAGCCCAGCCGATAGACCGTTCTACAATGGTGGCTCTCAATTGACTTTTTGTCTTCATATCTCTGGATCAATGTTATGGTCTACATCGCAACAAACAAGGTAGCTGCAAGATGCAAACTATTGTGTTGTAAATGTAGTAGAGTTAGATTAATTTGTTATACGTAATACCATTTTTGATTAATTTATGAAAAAGAAACTAATATCAAGATTTGAAGCTGTGATAGCGCCGTAGTTGCGACGTCAGACACCCGTCTTCTAATCAAGTGAAAATACTTACAATCCGTATATCCTTTAAAACAAAAAAACAATTTTCGAGATTCTGCGGTAACATACATTAAAAAATAACAAATTGAGAACCTCCTCTTTTTTAAAGTCGTCATAAGTAGCGTATATCCAATCAACACCAATAGGATTTGCATTATCCAGACATTGAATTTCATCCAAATCCATCCAGCCGTTACAAAGAGACTTTGTCAACGAATCCCAGCTGCAAATTTAAAAATTTGCGTTTAAGTTGCAATAAAAGTATTTATATATATTTTCACCTAACTATAAATACTAGATAGAGCTATAAATAAGTACGTTTTGGCTATAAACTCCATCTGTCATTTAGACTAGACTAGTGGTGAACGGCACACAATGTTTCGAATATCGATAACATCTGATTCAGCAGCAGTGAAAGAGACAGTGCACTATCTGTAATCGAAATACAATAGCGCTTGGAACAATAGGTGTGTAAGACATCGTAAAAGTCAGTTTATCGAGTTTTTATAAACCTTTCACTCGCTACGAGACGGAGCAACGGCCAAGCAGTGCGACGATGAAATTGATTACGAATTTATGTCATGAAATTCACTTAACTTCTGTAATAAATAAGCAATTGCTTTTGTATTGTATCTCTGCTTGTATAGTTTAATTTGGTTCCTAAATATAAGCTACCTCTAGTGTTCTAACAATCATTACAAAGATCTATAGAAAGTTTTAATTTGCATCGGTCTTTTTTATTTTAGGTGATAGGTATCTGCCGTTTGGAGCGCATCGACATTATCGTTTTTTATTTTAACTATCAACATTATTTTGAAGACTAGAAGAATCTATTATTTAATTCATAAGAGCTGTGGCCAATCTCTCTTATGAATTAAATAACTACAGGCTGAATGAATGTAATGTTTTTTTTTAATATAAATAATTTCAAATAAGTAATAGTGGGTTAGTATATCTATATTATATTGGGATTTAGTTAGTAAAAAGTGTAATTTATCATTGTTTACCAAAACCACTCACTGAAAGCCATTTCTTTTTCATTTACAATATCTATCCTACTAATATTATAAATGCGAAAGTTTGTGTGTGTGTGTGTGTGTGAATGTTTCTTACCACGTATCTCCGTAACGAATGAACCGATTTTGATTAAATTTAGAATGTAGATAGTTTAGGTTCTGGAATAACACATAGGCTACTTTTTAACTTTATTAACGCGGCACTGCTAGTTGCCAATAAAACGTTAACTGACGTGCTTGTTTGTGCTTGCTATTTTTTAATTTATAATATTTTATCGATGGTTAATAAAATATCTGATAATGTCACATCCCTAGTGCTAGAAAAATATATTGTACGGAGGGAGTAATTACGAACGTGACCAGTCGAGAGTGGATTGTGCTCGTATCGTGAGACTATTGGCACTTTCTTCGTAAATCTCCGATGTACCTACTCTTAAAGGTCATAATGAAACTCTATAAATAAACACTACTGTGAACTGCCTGAATTATCGAATTGCCCGTTGGCTCAGTTGGGTGAGCGTTCGCCTTCTAAGCAGGGGTATCGGGTTCGATTCCAGGTGGGAACACATGTTTTCTCCCCAAGGAAAATTTGTGTTTCCGGTTCTGGTTGTGATGTGAATGTTTCCGGCACCCATGACACAAGTCATCGAGATTAGTGTGGGGCTGTGAGTGTGAAAGCGTTTATTGTAACTTTGTTAGAATGGTAAATTCATATATATACTTATAAATATAAATAGATAAAAGATCAGAAGAATGAAATAGTGCCTAAATTTACCTCGATTGCGTTTTACTTCTGACCATTTGAAATAAGTGCTTACATTTATTTTTTATACAACGTGTAAGACGTAGGTACCTTCTACAAACGTAATAAAAGTATGTGTTAAACACACTTTACAATTAATTAAGTAATTGCAGCCTGTTACTCCATTCCTTTTAGAGTTTATTTATTTATTTATGTTAGAAAATAGTAAGCTAACAGCGATTGCCAAGTTGAGTTACGTCCAATTATCATAAACTTTTATTTTAATGTAGGTTACGCAAATTTTGTGCATTTAGCAGTGTGAAGTAGTTAATATTTTATATTATGTCATATGTGTTGCATAATACATAGTCTTAGTCACCAGTAAAAATAACATAAAAGAGCCATGGTCTAATCATATAGTCCTGCCTTAGTGAAGTGGTAAAAACAATACTATAAAATAACGTTTTTCATCCTTGTATTTTACTTTTAATCGTGTACATTGACAATATATTAACGATTAATAATCCACCATTATCATACATCAATAATAGAAGAAACAAAAGTTTTGGAAATGGAAAACAATAACATATTTTCACTTTCGCTACAAAACATCCAATTATTGTTTCACACTATCAAAGAAACCTTTCTTGGTAACTTACAACCGAGTATCTAATACCTATCAAAAACACGTTTTTCAAACAACCTTGAATCTAAACTTAGAATGCAGGATGCAGATGTAGAAATATTTTTTTCGTCTAAATAACTCTTTGACATTTAAAATAGCTGAATGACTAACAGTATATTTATTTTAATTTAAATTATCGTCTTAAACGCGCATAGTGTCACGTAGCTCAAGTATAATTGATAGGTTATGTTTACAACTCAAGTAAATAACCAATTTTTTTATGTTGTATACGGCTTGAAACACGTAGAAAATGACGACTTTCTTTGTAGTCGACTAGTTTCGGACAAATTTGTTGACATTTGTTGACAGAAATTTAAATTATCGTCTTAAACGCGCATAGTGTCACGTAGCTCAAGTACAATTGATAGGTTATGTCTACAACTCAAGTAAATAAACTTATTTTTTTATGTTGTATACGGCTTGAAACACGTAGAAAATGTCGACTTACTTTGTAGTCGACTAGTTTCGGACAAAATTGTTATCCTTCATCAGACGCGCGATTCGCAGAATCGAGCGGCTCGGGCCTCGGCGCGTGACTGACTAACCTGATGAAGGACATCAAATTTATCCGAAACTAGTCGACTACAAATTAAATCGACCTTTTCGACGTGTTTCAAGCCGTATACAACATAAATTATGTGTAATACTCACGATAGTTTTAATTTTCATTAACTTGGTTTTTTTTAAACATTATTATATTTTTATCTCGAAGGCTGTTTGGCCACTCACCTAATAGTAAGCAATGATGTGGTCGAGAGTTGTAAGCACGTGAGGCCTAGACATCTTTTTTTATACAGAATAGGCAAGCATTTGACCACTACCTTCCACACTATTGTACGCTCTAAACGGAAAAACTGTTGTTACTTGAATACTTATCATTATAATTATTAAGGATTTAAAGATTTCACTCACGGTTGTTTTCTCGCATTGTTACGAGACTAGTTTCGGAACAGCCGGTGCTCCTTCATCAGTCGAGTATGAGCGTAAGCCGTCCGCGGTGTTTCGGCGTGTAAACTTCATAATTATGTGTAAATCCTTAATATATGTAATACGAATCTTTTAATTAAATAATGTTATATTTTTACAGTAATTACACAGTTTACTATAAAGGAAATTAAATTATATTCTAAAAAGAACATAGTCACATGTTCGTTATAAATATATATAAATATAAAACTCTGGTATTGGCCGCGAAAGTGAAAAAATGGTGTTGTTGATTTTGTATAATTTTCTAAAACCTGTGATTTTTCGAATGTTAATACAATACAAATACTCTTTATTGAAAAACCAATTCAAAAATCTTAAGAACTAACTAAATAAATAAATCTTAAAGAGGTTTTACAATAGGCGGTCTTATCGCAAAAAGCAATCTCTTCCAGACAACCTTAGCATGGATGTATACATTTTTTTTTATAAAGTACAGCATCTGGCGGAGGTGTACACTAAGAAGTAAATAATAAATAGAGAATAGAACTATTAATATACAGTTAATGTGTAATAATTATGGATTATTAACCGTTAACACTCAGTAAATGTGCATAAATGTAGGCAAATCATACAAAGTTGAAAAACGTGATTTTCGCCTTCGCTCCAAAACTCCAATAGAAGTTCTAGTAAAGTTTCTACCACTTTACTAGGGCATGAATTTGACTTGTGACTATGACTTATAATATAAAATACACTTGAAATAATTATTACTTGACACTGGCTAAATGCACAAGATTTTGAAGCCAAAATTAAAAGAAAAAAAAGCTCTGGTATTGGTATAAGACGTAGATTAATATCATAAAAGAAAAGTAAGTGAATATGTTCCAGATGATAAACGACACTGAACAGCTGAGTATGTTTATACTACATATCTGTTAGATCACATTCATAAACTGACAATTGCTACGTTCGTAGTAATCATTGATTGAATAGCTGGTGTCCGGTTCTGGGTGAGTAACGCTTGCGTACTATGCGCCGTGTATCTTGTTTCAACAAATGGTAAATCATCTGGGCGTATGAATGGTAGAGATGGTTGTAATTTTGCGAATCTGGCAGTAGAGTCATTTACTTTCATGAGTGCCTCTTTGGGGCACATGTGAATAAACGATTTTAAAGTTGGAATTTGTAAATATTCGATACTGAATTGTTTAACGAATTGTAAGAACCATTTATGTTTGGAGTGGATCACATTAAAATTATAAATCCGAAAGTTTGTGTGTAAGTGTGTAAATCTGTAAGTATGTTTGTTTTCTCTTCACGCTGTAATGATAAACGGATTTGGAATGTACATAGCTTATACCTAGGATTAACACATAGGCTACTTCTTAACTTGATAAACGCGGGCAAGGCCGCGGTGCACGCCTAGTAATCTATAAAACTATAGACAGCTGATGTTTTCGATATTTAAAAAACACGATTGTAAATATATAAATGCATTTATTTAGTAAATGTTGTCTGGAGGAGCTCGCTTTAAGCGATAAGACCGCCCATTGTAACGATTATTTCAAACAATTTTTTTGTATATCATTTTTTTAAGGTGTCTGTAAAAAGTTATTGTATTGTATTTGAGTGCGAGCTGTACATTTTGGACCTTATAAGTGGCAAATAGGTGGACGGTAATGCAATAGAGTGCATATGAAAAAGAAAAACAAAATCTTATATTATGTCCAATAGCTTTAATAACAATACCAAAGCTTGTTTTTTGCGACTGGCAAAATGTCGAAGCCCTAGGCTAGTGTGATCGAGTGTTCAAAACCTAGGCCAATCTACGACTGAAACTAAAAATGTAGTAGCATAATTTATAAATCTTTTCTTATTATTTTTTACAGAGTTAATGAGCAAATACGTAATATCAGTTTGAGTTCATGTCTATGAAGAAGGTGATATGGCGACGTTAATGACTCCACCACGGCCGATTAGCAACCTGCCGCGAAGCATCTCGAACGCTTCATTCAGTCATATCATAAACTCAATTCACTGTGAATACCTCATCTGCATATCAATGAATACAACATAGCTAAGAACTCAATTTTAAATAATGTAACATAAATGTATGTGTTTTAATTACGTCATGATTAATCGGATTATTAAGATTAATTATTGAAAATTAATATTCAATTATTAATTATGAAATCTCAAAATACGCTGAAATTTAGTAGATAATGTTTTACCATCGAACAACAAGACAAACTGTCAAACGTCATCCATTTATGGTTGACACACCTCCAGTACTGATATTCTATACTGATCAGATCTTGATAAATATAAATGGTACCAATTGGAAAGCAATATCTTTCAAACGAAAAAAAATACAGTCGACTTGAGTACCTTTTCCGTTTTTGTAAAGTCGTTATAAAATAAATTTAGACTCTAAATCCCTCTGATAGACGGACGGACGGACAAAGTGCCGAACCACCGGAGTTAACTTAAATACCTTGCTTCACTCGGTTAATTAACATTCTAGAAGCGAGTCACAGTTATTGTGTCGTTTCGTTTTATAACTTTTAAAGCCTACAATTTCTGGAAACCATTTCGCCGGGGCTACATATAAGGCGGATTATTTATTCAACGTCAGATGAATCGGCACAGTCAATCTGTATGAATCTATAGTTATTTATATTCGTCGTGGGCAAGTTGAATACGGAATGAGGGTTCGGGCTTGATTTTCCTGTAAACCGGATTAGAGTCCGTTATATAGATACCGTTTTATATGTCTGAAATGAGTAAATATTTCCATATATTTTTCATGTTTTTTTTACTTTGCGCGAGTGTCTATTTTATAAAAAAAAACTCACCTGTTGCATAAGTCTCCGGTAATATAAATGTTATTCACCGTTGCATGATGACGATTGATTTTGACAGTAGTTATTTCTTACGCAAGAGTTTGACGAAGCGGTCGAAGAGATAGCCACAGTGACATATACCGCACCGTATATAACAGTAATTTTTTTTTTTTTTTATTTGCGACAGACTAGTGTTTGACCACTATCTCACCTCATGGTAAGTGACGATGTGATCGAAGCTGGTAAACACACTAGACCTGGAATACGCAGGCTTTACTGAACAACTTACAACTTTATTGAATACCAAATTACAATAGAGACATAAGAAAGAAAACTTAAGCTATGTGTCCAAATGGCGGTCGAAATGCTCAGAGCGGTCTCTTCCAGACAACATGTTACACTGTTTATCTGAGCAGAGTATTTTTTTTTTTAGTTTTTGAATAATTTTATTTGATTACATAATTTATATCTTGATTACACTAATGATCAAGGCACGCAACGATGATACGATTACCGTGTTTGGATCACAATTATACTAATTCATGTGTACCCAGCTTAACTAATCCGACGTAACGTCGCAAGCCTATCGGTATTCTACCGTTTACATTTTGGCGAGTGTGCGCAGTAATTACACGAGTTAATTCCCCCATGCGCGTTTTACCATCTAACAACAAGACAAACTGTCAAACGTCATCCACATATGGTTGATATACCTCCAGTGCGCTTGAAGCGTTTCGGTTCTACGTTTATCATCCATACTGCGAAGGAGTAGAACTCATTACCTGCGTCATTGTTAGCCGAGGTGTATAATCTGGAAGTATTTAAATCAAGAGTGAAGAGATATCTTCTAGGCAAGCAGGACACATCATCGCCCGGATCATCACTTTCCATTAGATGAGTAAGTTATAAAAAAACTACAAAGAATTTCAAACACAAAAGTTTGAAAATTTGTGTCGTGGTATGTACCATTAACGTCGCACACAACCAATCAAAATTATTATATTAAAAAAAGAAATTGTGTACCGCAAGTTGTATCTAGGTACAAAAGGTTAGAAGGCAGACTTAGAACCCACTACGGGCAGTTTAAATTGAAATATCATTAATAGATATTACGTGTACTATTAATTTCCGTTATTCCAAGACGTGACACAGATTAGCTAATAGTTTGTTATAACAGCTAACCTGCTGCCCCTCTATAAGGAAGCGCTGCTTCCTGTTTGAATCGATTTGGATGACTCAGGAGTACGGCTTCCAGGATCGAGTGGCGTTGGGCCGTCACACAAAACGGTGGTATAGCTAATTACTCGTATAAAAAAACATGCTGTGTCTGGTATAACTAATTATAGGTTCAGGTTTCAGGTTAGTAGTATTACTAATAAGATGAATCTGCATCAGTCAGCAAACATTAGTTTAAACTGACTGCACCGACAATGGTTGAGCTCTCTGCCTTCCATCAAAATATACAGAGTTCTTCCAGCAGTGCTATAAATATATGTCTAAAAAATAATACAATGTGTACTACCGCTACGAAACCAATGAATAAGACTTGTAAAATTAGAAGTAATGAATTATGTATTTATCATCAAAATATTAATCGCTTCTCTGGCAAAATTTTAGATGTAGAGTTGCTTACAGATAAGTATCACCTAGATGTTCTATGTTTTTCTGAAACGTGGCTAAAGCCTCATAAAATGTCATTCAATGTTAACAATTATGTGGTCGCTAGTACGTTCAACAGAGTGTCTGCTGAAGGCGGTGGTACAATAATATTTGTTAAAAACAACCTTAAGTTTAAAGAAAGAAATGACGTGGCTACTTGCTCTGTGGAGCGGGTCTGTGAAGTAGCTTGTGCAGAAATCGCTGGTTATATAATTTTGTGTATTTATAGGCCACCTGCTTCCAATTTATCCCAATTTCTTGTAGTCATGGAAGAAATTTTAAGAAAACTATTTAAATGTAATAAACGCATAGTAGTGTGTGCTGACCTTAATGTAAATATTTTAGAGGACTCGGCAGATCAACAAAAACTTGTGTCGCTATTTGCATCTTTTAATTTAATTTTTTTATTTAAGGAACCGACTAGAATAACAAACTCTTCAGCAACCTGCATCGATAATATTATTGTAAATTTTGAAATTAAAAATAAATGTCAAATCAGTGGTATACGATCAGACCACATGGGACAAAAGGTAACAATATCAAGAAAAAAACAATCTTTTGACTCTAATATAGAAATACGACCACTTACTGAGAACAAGTTGAGTTAACTTAACGAAAATGTCGATTTAAAACTATCCCTTACCAGTTTTCCACTTGATGACCCAAATAATGTCCACCAAATGCTGAACTCGATCATTTGTAATGAATTCAATAAAATATGCCCCAAAAAATTAATAAAAGTGAACACTAAATTACAATTTAATGATTGGGCCACTAATGGTATACGGAAAAGTAGAGATTTCATGTACGAGCTTTACTATAAAAAATCTCTTACATCTAATGAACATTTTCACAAGTATGTTACTAATTATTCGAAAATTTTTAAACGCGTTTGCATCCAGGCCAAATCCAAATTCATAAGTGATAAAGTCTCAAAATCTAATAATAAAATAAAAACGGTCTGGAATATTATTAACACAGAAACTGGTAAAAATAAAAATAGAGATCGTGATTACAGTCTAAAAATTGGAAATAGATTAATTTCTAACAAAACTGACGTAGCCAATGAATTTAATACTTTTTTTACAAAAATTCCCCTTGAAGCAACAAAATCCCTAGACTCATCTCCCGAATTAGCTGCAAAACTGTTGCAACAAAACTTCACACAAGAAATTCCAAATTTTTGTTTCCGTCACATAACGGCCAATACCATAAAAAAGGCATTCAAAAGGATAACTATAAAAAACACTGAAGATTTGTGGGGTATTTCAGTTAAAGTTATTGGTTCCATACTAGATACTATTACGCCTTACCTTGTCGTTGTATTCAATCTCTCGGTCGATCAAGGAGTATTTCCTGATCTCATGAAACACAGCAAAATTACTCCAATTTTCAAATCGGGTTGTAAACATACTCCCTCTAACTATAGACCAGTTTCTGTATTACCTGCCCTCAGTAAAATATTTGAAAAAATTATCCTAGAACAGCTACTCTCCCACTTTAATGAACATAAAATATTACATGATCACCAATTCGGATTTACTAAATGTCGATCTACAATAGATGCCGGTGCTAAGTTAGTGTCACACATTCTCGGGGCTTGGGAGGGATCGCAGGATGCAATTGGGGTATTTTGTGACCTCTCCAAAGCGTTCGACTGCGTGGACCATAAAACGCTTATTAGCAAATTAAACCATTACGGTATACGTGGGACTGCTCTTGATTTGTTAGATTCATATTTATCGGGTAGGCAACAAAAAGTAGGCGTTAATGGTGTGACATCTGACGGGTCTACAGTTAAAATTGGCGTGCCTCAAGGTTCAATATTGGGACCCTTCCTATTTTTAGTGTATATTAATGATTTACCTTATATGACAACTTCGCTAGCATTAGATATTGTCTTGTTTGCTGATGACACGTCACTTATTTTTAAAACAAATAGGAAAGACGTAGAATTAAATGAAGTAAATTATGAATTAGATCTAGTATCGAAATGGTTTGCTGCTAATAACTTATTGTTAAATGCTAGCAAAACCAAATGTATCAAGTTTTCCCTTCCTAATGTTCCTTTGGTAGATGCAAATGTTACACTTGAAAACAACAAATTAGATCTTGTAAAGAAAACTGTTTTCTTAGGTCTGACTATGGACTCAAAACTGCAGTGGGGTCCTCATATTGATGTGCTTGCAGGTCGCTTGAGTTCCGCTGCTTTTGCGGTCCGTAAAATTAGACAGCTGACTGATGTAGCGACGGCAAGGCTGGTTTACTTTGCATATTTTCATAGTTTGATGAGTTACGGAATCTTGCTATGGGGATCTGCTGCCGATGTTGAAACTATTTTTATTCTACAAAAGAGAGCGGTTCGTGCAATATATGATATGGGTCCACGCGAATCGCTCAGGGAATTCTTTAAAGAAACAGGCATACTTACCATGCCTTCGCTTTACATCTTTGAAAATATAATGCATGTTCGCAAAAATATTAGTAAATATAAATTAAGAAGCGACGCACACAATCTTAATACTAGATATAAGCATAAAATTACAGTGCGCGCATTTAGATTAAGCAAAACGAATAAATCTTTTATGGCAAATGGTGTTAGATTTTACAATAGAATTCCTAAAATCGTAACTGAATTACCACTGGGAAAGTTCAAATCTGTAATAAAACGGGCATTAATTAAGAAAGCCTACTATAAAACCACAGACTATATTAATGACAAGGATGCATGGAGGCAAACTGCACAGGCTCTTTCTAGCGACTACCATAATAACACCTAGGTTAAGAAACTTATGTATTAGAGATTAAGAATGTTTAAAAAAAAAAAATGATAGAAAAAAATATGCGCCGCCGAGTTTCTTGCCAGGTTCTTCTCGAGATGGCTGTAATTTTGCGAATCTGGCAATAGATTCATTAACTTTCATGAGTGCCTCTTTGGGGCCCATGTGAATAAACGATTTTGATTTTGATTTTTGATTTTTATAAAAAACATGCTGTGTCCCAATGTTTTATACTAAAGACTAACTACATGCCCCGACTTCACACAGGTATAATTTTTTATAAAGAAAATTTGAAAGAAATGTTTACTGTTAGTATCCGATATAGATACCAATGCCATCACGATTTATTCAGAACTAGTCGTGCCCCGCGGCTACGCCCGCTTCAATTAACTTAAAAAGCCTATGTATTATTCTGGAATCTAAATCATCTACATTTTAAATTTCATCAAAATTGGTTCATTCGTTACGTAGATACGTGGTAACAAACATTGACACACACAAACTTTCGCATTTATAATATTAAGTAGGAAGGATTTTATATAAGATAGTTATGGTAAAAAGTAACCTTTTTTCCGAAAGGCCAGCGTTTTACCAACTTTCTCATGATAGTTGTGATGATGAGATGAATATCTAGTTTTGGAATACTTTTTTCGTAATTATGATGACAAATGTTTCTATTGAGGGTGGTGAACTCCAAACTGTTTTATAAATGACTAGCTTTTGCCCGCGGCTTCGCTCGCGTTAACAAGTATTATTTTAAAATTGACAAACTTTCATCCCCTATTTTATCCTCGTGGGGATAGAATTAATCAAAATCCTTTCTTAACGGATGCCTACGTCATAACATCTACCTGCATGCCAAATTTCAGCCCGATCCGTCCAGTGGTTTGGGCTGTGCGTTGATAGATCACTATGTCAGTCAGTCAGTCAGTCACCTTTGAGTTATATATATTTATATAATGAGTGATGGTTAAAAGCGTGCATGAAAAATACCACCAGTTTAGAGAACACAGAAATCTAAGTTCTACCCTGTTCCTATTCAGAAGGTAATTTCGTGATGCCTTGTTTCAACAGTCAAACCTAAGCTAATAGAGTTGTAAAACACACCATCACGGTAAATCGTGATGTCATCACCGAAATTCTAGATCGTCGTAGACGGGTATACTACGAGCTGCGCCACGCCTATGTCCAATTCTATCGTCTAGACTAATTTAGACTACAGATACATACATACTCTTAATCATACTCTTGTTTCAAACATACTCTTAAGCTTTTATCAAATCGACTATAAAGTACAAGTTGTGTCAAAGAAAATTCGACTATATCCAATACAAATACAAATAGATTTATTGACATAATAGGATACAACATTATTATCGTGCATCCATAGGCTCCCCAATTAGTCTATGGATATACAGTTTACGTAGGTATATCAGGATCCATTTGAATAAAAGTTCTAATAAGTAATTATTTGCTTTATGTCATTTTGATCCCGTTTGGATTCAGATCGCTGTAGTTTTTCTACTGACTTCACAAAATAGGAAAAGATTTTGCTTTCCAATTGTTCCCATTTTTTTTATTTTTTTTTATCTATATTTTGTAAGGGCTTTGAGTCACTTTGCGACTATGTCAGCCCTATTGGTACACTCCAATACTGCATAACTACAAAATGTTATTGATCTTGACGTACAGAGCCCTAGCTGCATCGCTTTCGGGTGCAGCCAGAATGCTCTGAAATACGCCAAGATCACTAGCCTTAAACCCAAATTCACTTAACATGAATGATCTCATAGATTCGCTCCGCTCACACTCAGTCAAAAGATGATACACGTCTTCCGGGACTCCACAAGATGTACAGTTGGGGGAGTCAACCCTCCTCATTATTGTTCCCATTTAAATTAGATCAAGATCTGACTAGTAGTTTTTGAGTTATCCTCAATAATGCGTATTCTGTGGACTACATTGACGATGTTCTCGTTTTTTACCGACTTCAAAAGGTACCTCATAACTTATTTCTTTGTGCGACGATTTCGATTATTATTTTTTTATTTGAAAGCTGGTGCTTTCCATGTGGTCCCATTTAAATTTGATTAAGATCTGATCAGTAGTTCTTGAAATATCTTCAATAATGCGTGTTTAGTACATCTAATCTGATCAAAGTTCCGAAGATAAAGCGGTGAAGTCGGTTTTTTTAAGCTTTGCTTGCATTTAATTATTCATGAAAAGGATCTAAGTATACAATTTTTTTCGTACATTGCCGACCAGTAGCGATTATTCACTAACTTCAACGTTCAATCGAGTTTTTGTATTGCTTTTTATCGTTTTGTATGACTGCGAACTGCGGTATAAAAACTAGTCTGCAACTGCTTACTAAAACTTGAAATTAACAATGCATTTGAAGGCTGCACATGTGCGTCTTTGCTGCAACTTTGTTGAACCATTATTTATGTTTATGACTGCATCCAACCGTGGTCGTATAAATGTTGATGACATAATTTTAGACTTGCCTACTCGTAATATGAGTTATCTAGACTTAGTTTGTTCTCAGTAGTTTCTTCGAAGGTAAGTACTTTAAACAAATTCTAACTTACCTACTGACTGCCGTTTGGTCTAATTGTTTTAATTTTTGGTTTGCTTTATTTATGACAAACAATACTAAACTATTAGTAAGTACACAGATTATTACTTTAAAAAAAATACATTTTCTTGATTGACTAAATACTTATACTAGATATCTTTACAATATGTTATTTATAGGGAAGTGCAGATACCTGTGTTTTAAGTCTAGTTTAGGCATTTTTGGCTCATTATATGCTTTGTTAACAATAATTTTGTATCTATAGTTCAATATGTCACTATACTAGAAAGTAAAAGTTATGAAGTCTAATTAATAATTTTGATAATTTATAAGGAAGCAAAGCTTAAAAAAACCGACTTCACCGCTTATATTTTGGTTTGGCTTGATCGATTTAGATAGGACCATCTCTACCAAACAAAACAATATTTTTGAAAATCGGTCCACAAACGGGGGAGAAATCGGTGAAAATACATTGAAAAAATTACATACTAACATAGAACCTCCTTTTTTGAAGTCGGTTAAAAAGTCATGCCAATTATTAACAACTTCGATTCACAAATGAGTTCACATTGTGATGATCCTAATCAGAGATATAAATATGATATTTTTTAAGTATAATTATAAGAAATATCAGAAATTCCGTAAAAAAAACATACTTTATTTGTTGTAAGATGCAGATAAAGTTATAACTCTTTCCATTAACCGCACTACTAATCAATCAATAACGTGCATTCATTTACCGTAAATTGAGTATTAGCGACTGTTTTCATTGTACTAATATCCGACGTCCGTTAAATATCGCACCTCTAACCGGCCTATGGGCATGTCCCACCTCTTTACCAATTGAGCTATTTGAATATTTTTAGGAGTTCTACTTTTCTATAGTATATCGATTTATAATATATGTAAAAATAAATGTAACACATGTAGATTTGACGATAGTGATTTAATTTTTATTTAATTTTTTTTTCTCTCTTCTCTAACGCATTCGCCTAAGTCAGTCTTCTGGTGAATTTCGATAAGAATGCTTTTTCAATGGTAAAATTTGGATAAAAATATTTTTTTATTTAGTATTTTTTTATTTTTGTGATCATTTTGTTTTGGGGTTTACTTGCCTGACATTGGCATAATTAGAAAGGTAACAAGGGCCACAAAAATATATTTTTTAAATAATTTAAATAAAAGATTTATTTTTGTGGCTTTCAAAATTCTAAATTACTAGTCGTTCACCCCGAACTGAGATCTCGCGCCTACATTTTGCCTGACAGAGATATTTGAGGTTGATTGCTTATAACTTTTTTATCTCAATACAATTGTTTGATTTCTGTATTTCTTGTTTAATAAAAGGATATAAAGGATATTATTGAACTGCTATTTGGCTGAGTTGCATGGCATTCGCCTTCTAAGTAGTATCGGGTTTGCTGTGTCCCGGCTGGAACACAAGTTTTCTCCCCAAGGAAAATTTGTGTTTCTGGTTCTAGTCGTGATGTGAATGAATTTGGCATCCACGACACAAGTCATAGAACTTAGTGTGGGGATGTGAGTGTGAAAGCGTTTATACGTTTATGTTATACTCATTGCCTGCGTCTTTGTTCCCCGAACGGTATAATCTGGGAGTCTTGAAGTCGAAGTCGAGTGAATAGCTATCTTCTAGGCAAGCATGTCCCATCTTAGGCCGCATCATCATTTTCCATCAGTTGAGATAGTGGTCAAATTCTTGCCTAATCTGCATAAAAATAAATATACGCAAGTTTTAGTTTTAAATATAAAGACGTTTTTGAGATTGACACTGGAACAAAATAGGTTTAAAAACAGTGACTTAAATGTCCTACCAAATTGTTACTGTCCAGCATAGATTTTTTTTAAAACGGTTTCGTACTTGCAAAGCTCTTTTTAACGATACTAACAAGAGAGCCTGCGTATTCCAGGTCTAGTGTGTTTACCAGCTTCGATCACATCGTCACTTACCATCAGGTGAGATAGTGGTCAAACTAATACTACTAGCCTGTCACAAAAAAAAAAAAAGTAGGCGCATCGTATTCGGTAGAGTGTGATTCATTCAGGCGATGTTAGCATGATGACTTCAGGTTTACTCAGTTTTATAAAATCATGTGAAAGTTTCGTTAGCACTACTAACCGACCACAAAAAAATTGTAACCAAGAGCCATTTGAAATAAGTATGTTTTATCGTTCCTGCGACAAATTGAGATTGTCCTTGAACTTCTGACCTTCACCTTAGCTTGCTTCAGTCTTCGTAAGCTGGATTAACGAGTAATATGTAACACATTTTTGGTTGAAAGCTTAATAAGCTGATAAGGCTGCTGATTCCAACCTGGACTTTATTTTACTATTTAAAGAAAATCAAATATAACGCAACTTATTAATATATAACGTTTTCTTTTCCCTTTGCCTAAGTTAATAATTTTAATACTGTTATTTTGCGACCCCTTGAATTTAATCTCTACGTGATTTTGTCCTGATATTCTTAGATTGGATTATCTTTTATTATCTTCTATGCTACAATTAATATAATATAATATTTTTAAGTAATTGTCGTTTTATACGCTACACGTTATATCTGTAAAAAAAAATATGACTACATTTTTCGCTGCATCTATCTAAAAGTGCGTGAGTTTTCGTTATAGCGTCATAAAGATATGGCGATATGGTGGTCAATTTAAAATAGATTTAGACTTTTTTAACCGATTTCAAAAAAAGGAGGAGGTCTTTTCGAATGATTTTTTTTTTCGGGTTGCAAAGGAAAGCGGTGAAGTAGGTTTTTTTTACTTTGCTTGCATGAAAATTATGTTTTTTCCGGTTAACAATTCACGTTGTTGTATGACAATGTGCACGCGCTGATCTCGCGCCGCCGCCGGCCGATGCTCCGGCATGCGACGCGGTAATTATAGACTGCAGCTTGCATACTTTCCTTTCGTCTCGGTGTGATGCTAAGTTAAGACAAGACAGCATGTGTTGCAAATCCCCGTACAATAGATAACAACGTTAATAAAGTCACTACAGCAACAATAGGTAAATGCAAAAGTTGTAAGTGCCTCTTAAGGCCTCTTCAAGTCAAGCGTGAACCAGTATTTTCTAGACATGCCCCACTGTCGACCGCATCTTCGCTTCGGTACTACTAGGGGGATCGATTATTGTAGCGATTTTAAAATAACAATAATAATAATAATAACGTTTATTGATACATAATCCGTTTACAATTTCAAGATATTTTTGCCCCCCAAACTAGGTTAAACTGTACGTTGGGAACCTCCTTCATATTTGATACAATTAGGTTGAAAAAAGAAAATATGACATACATTTATGTGATAAGTTGTAGAGCAAAAGAAGAGAGAATAAATTATCAGGGTTTTATCGCTTACATTTTGGAGAGTGTGCACATGATATACACCAGTTTATTTCACACCTTTTTAATCATTAATAAGACAAACTGACAAAAGTCTTCAATTTATGGCTGTTTTTCCTCTTATCCGATCAAAGAGTTTTGCTTCTACATCAACCATTCGTACATCGAAGGAGTTTAACTCTCAGCCGGCGTCTTTGTTCCCCGGACGATATGATTTGGGAGTCTTCAAGTCTAGAGTGAACAGATAAGCATGTATATCTTCGTCCTCATCATCGCTTTCCATCATGTGAGATAGCGGCTATAAGCTCTCCTATCAGGCATAAAATAAAATAAATACAAATTCAATCAGATTCACCAGAATCCTACTAATATTATAAACCCGAAAGTTTGTGTGTAAGTGTGTAAGTATGTTTGTTCCCTCCTCACGCTTTAACGGCTGAACGGATTTGGATGAAATTTGGAATGTACATAGATTATACCTAGGATTAACACATAGGCTACTTTTTAACTTGATAATAGCGGGCGAAGCCGCGGGGCACGGCTAGTAAATAATATTACAAAGAGGCCAATAAATAGTTAACTAGTTTCAGAATGGTTTTATCTATGTTTTTTTTATTAATTTTGCGTAAAACCTAATAACATAGCGTATAGGCTGACGACCGGCAACACCTGACTATCGCGCATCCTTTCAATCGGCAAAACTCGGAAGCCTGAACTAGCAGAAATAAGTAAAAATTGCGTGGAGGCTGTATCTCGCTTCCCGTGGGATAGCTGCTGCACCAGCCCTCTTATATTTATCAAGTTAGTTCACGTGAACAGTCATTCATAATAACTTAAGACGATACACAAATTTAATTTATCCGTTTGTGTAGTAAATCGGACGAGCATTTACTCAACATATATTAAAAAGAGATGAACATATAAATCCGAGCCTCTTCTCATTATTTCGATGATTAACGTGAGAGTAATACCATTTAAAATAAAACTGGGTTACATTCATTTCAATAATAATTATCTTAAGAATGTTGTAAAAAATATGTTTTTGTATTTTTAAAGACGCATGTGAAATTTGAATTCTTTGAAGACTTTAAATTATAGTTCTATCAAAAAAACTTTCACCATGTTTCTGAATTCCATTAATTTAAATTATATTCTCAAGCATATATTGACCAAATATAAAGACTTTTTTTGTCTTTACTGTATACGACTGCTTCTTAGCGGCATATAAAAATTGCATAGCATCTTAATGCTGTGTTTAACAACTAAATATTTGATAATAATAGCGTGAAGTTGCCAGAAACCAAGTGTGTTAAACTCTAAAAACATCAATATTGTTTGTTATAAGTAACTCTAGAGTGCTACGTCACATAAGCTCGACTTCCACGAAAGCTCCAAAACAACCCTATGCTAAATGAAATAATATATTGACTCCTCAGTGTACATAGATATTGAAAATTGTAGTGTTATTTGAAGCCAAATGTTGTCCTACGTGCTCAAGTGTTGGTCAAATCTTGACTTACTCTTCAAGATTTGTCAAAGTTAGCAAGATGTCATAGTAATATTATCATTGTAAATGTTGCTAAATGCTATTGTGTACTTATTAAGCTCAGAGTTTACCAAGCAATGGCGATTAAATATTATATAATTACTGTCTGTAGCATATGTATTAATCCAGTGTATCGGCTACCTCAAAATTTCACTAAAAGTGGTCCAACCGTTTTAGCATGAAGAAGTAACAAACATACAAACACACTCACAAACTTTCGCCTTTATTATATAAGTGTGATTATATCGAGTTCTTCGTTACTATATTAAAACGCTTGATAGCAATCTTTCCCATTTTTTCCCAAAATCTTTATGGTAAATTTTACTTATACAAATGATTTCAAACACTAAAAGAATCGGATCGCTCAGTCAAACGTTATACGTGATCATACAAAAACGTAAACATAAACGCTTTCACACTCACAGCCCCACACTAAGTTCGATGATTTGCGTCAAGGGTGCCAAAAGCATTCAAATAACACACACAATCATATCCCGAACCAGAAACACAATTTTTCTTGAAGAGAATATTTGTGTTACCGCCCGCGCCGGGAATCGAACACGATACCCCTGCATAGAAGGCGAATGCTCACCCAACTAAGCCAAAGGACAGTTAAAAAATATTGCCACTGCAACTTGCTAATCCGATATTCGATTAGCATTAGTTTGGCTATTTCGATGAATTAATTTCGATTGTCTACAAAAGTAAAGTCCACTATCAGCACCCATTGTATTGCTATCAGTTTTCCTCAAATAATTAAAAATATTAATGCGCTTTTCTTAATAATAAAGCAAAACAATTATACTCTCAATAGTGAGTGTTACTCTTGATAATAAATTAACAAATTTTGCATGAGTTTCCCTCATCAAAAAGCTCAAACAAACATTCCACTGTACCCAATACCCGGCAGTCTCGCCGGCTGACTCATTTCTTTATTATAATATGTCGTTTTCACGCAAAGCCGATTGTTTTACAACGGTCGAAGATTGACTGTTTTTGCAGTAGGTTAATAGTTGTCTTTATTATAATGTATGATATATCTAATACTGTAAGAATCTTTGTCCTGACATACTGATTCACTGACTGACTGACTGACTGATTTAGAGACAACGCACAGCCTAAGCCGTTGGTCGTAGAAACTTGATATTTGGAGGGTACATTTGTCTTAATACGTAAGGGTATACTAAGGATGGATTTTTATAAATTCTACCCCTAAGAGGGTTAAATGGGGTGAAAACGTTTGTATGAAAGTTCTTTGTTTTTGAACTTATAGCGATGAAAATTGGTATTTGAGTAGTTCATTTAATATCAAAAAGTAAGCCAGGGGTGCATTAATGTGGTGCAATGGCGAATGAAAGTTTACATAGAAAATTTTTTATTTATGAAATCAAATTTATTTAAATTGTATCCGAGTAGTAAAATGAAAGTAATTTTGTAAATAAGCTATTACAGTAAAAAAAAAATAACTACTCTGACGCGTAGTGAACACTATTATAATAACACTAATATTATAAATCCGAAAGTTTGTGTGGAAGTATGTTTGTTTAATCTTTACGCTGTAACGGCTTAACTGATTTTGGTGACATTTACAAAGCACAAAGCTTATACTCAGGATTAACACATAGGCTACTTTTAAACTTAATAAATTAATTAACTTAAAGTGGGCAAAGCCGCGGGACACGGCTAGTGTTACTTTAATGTTATTATGGCTTGTGTTTAAATTGAAGACAATTTTTCTAAGATTTATTTGTATTATAAAATATTATTTGAACTACAAGTATAAAAAAATAACTAGATTGGTAATCATAAACCGATCCGTCACGATACAGACAAGCCCTTAGAACTTTAAAATCGGCATCTTCTAGGCAAATTAGCAAATCTTCTAATTGTTCTACGACAAATCTTCTAAGTGTTCTTCGACCGCATTGTCTCCTAGTATCAGATGAGATAGTTTTAGTTACACTGTGGTGAATGTTGTTGGTGACATATTAATAAGTCTATAGATAACTATTAATTTGACATTTACTGTATTGTGCCATTGTTTATTAACCCAAAGTATTCGAAGAACAATTATAAAAATCAATACGTTTTCAGTCTTCTTGTGGTAAGGCCGAAGCATCATTATTTCCTAAAAACTCTCGATGACGTTACTCGCAAAAACTGAAGCAAGTTTCACCGTGTCGGTATTTCCGATGCATCTCGATCGTCGGTACATCCGATAAATGGTTTGCGCATACTGTACGTGTTTGCATGTTAATATGCTTTCGTACTTTATTGCTAAAGTAATATGGAGCGTTCGTTATCAGCATCATCATCATCATCATCTCAGCCGAAAAAAGTACACTGCTGGATGAAGCCTTCCCCAAAGATCTCAAAAAAGAACGGGTGTTAGCGGCCTGCATCCAGCGTCTTCCTGCGACCCTCATTATGTGGTTCGTCCACCTTGTGGGCGGTCTTCCGATACTGTGCTTGCCAGTTCATGGCCTCCTTTCGAGAACCTTTCGGCCCCATCGGCCATCGGTTCTGCGTACTATGCGCCCTGCTCATTGCCACTGCAACTTGCTAATCTGCGGGGCTATTTCGATGAATTTCGATCGTCTACAAAAGTAAAGTCCATTATCAGCATCCGTTGCATTGCCATCAGTTGGTTAAACAACTCAATTCCCCATAGGTTGCAGGTTTAATAAATCAAATGGAAATTAAATTCAGATATTTCTATTTTCAGCTTCGGAATCTAATACTCCTAAATTTATAGGTATATTTATTATCAGTTTATTTTAATTATTAAGTGTTTGTATAGGTTTAACGATTTTAGACACACTGTCCGATGTCCGATTAGACTTAAATGTACTTATGCATCTTTGACGACAATAGAATTGAATGTGGAGTTGGAATCTTGTTATAATCAACAAAAGAGAACTTGACTACCAGTCAGCAAAAATATGCAAATTTGAGAAGAGTGTCGCAGACATTTCTCATATTTATGAGCAGTCATTGAATGAAAGTAGAGAACATGTAATGATTGTTTACTAAAAGCTCACCCTCAAGACTACCAATCCTGCACTCAAATACGATTATATGGTACCATGGAGCTGGTCTGATGATGGAGAAGGAAGATGGCCATAGGCACTTCTGAACTGAACAAGATAAGCCCATCGAGTTTGTGCTCGTTTGATTCGTCTTGATTTGTTCTCTGGTTGTATAACAACTACAGCTGGTAAAAGCTTGATTTAGAAAAACTTTTAAAACTATTTCTTGTTTTTAGCTTCGGAATCTAATATAACAAAAAGTATAGGTATTGCTGCAAAGAACCAGATACGGTTTATTTTAATTGCTAAGTATTAGTATCTAATCATTTGTTTTGGTTTACGTTTTTTTTATTTCATTAAAAGGCTTGTAATATATTAATATATTTTCTAATCCAGCCAGTGTTTATTTTTTAGCAAATTTTTTCATAATTCTATTGACACTTAATGAGATGGCGTCATACTAATAGCGATAATAATCGATGGACCATTCGATGCGATGGACGCAGAATACTTTCAAAAGAATCATCGACAAAATTGACGATCATAAACAGATATTGTTTACGTCCTGTATCCGGATTAAAGATTTTGTTTAGCTTAATTATTTCACGAAAAGAAAATAATATTTTTTTTTAAAGAATATTTGAAAGTCTTTTGGCCTTCTCTCTGGCTTTAAATAGAGATAATAAAAAAAGTGTAAAAGTACACATTCTCAGTCAGTGTAGCAGTTTATGTTAAAGTTAAATTACTGATTAGCCATATTTTGGCTAGATTGTAATATTATATATCCTACTAATATTATAAATCCGAAAGTTTGTGTGTAAGTATGTTTGTACCCTCTTCACGCTTTAACGGCTGAACGGATTTGCATGAAATTTGGAATGTACATAGATAATACCTAGGATTAACACATAGGCTAACTTTTTAACTTGATAATAGCGGGCGAAGCTGCGGGGCACGGCTAGTTATTTTCATAAATCTATCAGAGCCTGGTTGAGGCGACGCGATCATAATGCTGGTACTTATTTAGCTCAATGTATTAACATTGCAATTCAGACAGGCAATGCAACACTTGAGTTACTTGAAGCTCGATGACTTGTAGGTAACTTAGTTCTTTGCTGTACAGATAGGTTATTGGCCCGTAGACAGAGTAATTTAAAAAAATATTGTATTTAAAATAGGAAACTTATTAACAGGCATTCAACAAGTATTTTTTTAACTATATTTAAAACGAGGTAACCCTCGTACATGTACCTTCATTTCCGTTTCCCGAGCCCTAATCCGTACTACCCCTTAATGTCGAAAACGCACCGTCGCGTTTACTCGTATTACATAGGATGACATATTCCAAGTTCAACCGTTCAGCCGTTTATTCTTCCGGAGGCTCAGAACTCGGTAATCTAATAATAATACATCCTATCTTACCCCGCCTTCCTCTGACCTCTCTAGGGTTTTTAATTTCCCACTGGTTGTTCGAATTGTTCGCAAAAAGAGCGTCAGATTGCTCTGTTGATTAATTTGATTCCATTTTCTTACGTCAAATGTAATTAATACTTCGGTTTGAGTTGTTTGATAGACTTTGTGTTTTGGATTTTCCTAGCCTGTTAGATTGCAGCTTCTCTTGATCTAAAACTTTGGAAAACAAAACAATCCAATATTTTAGATGTTTATATTTATTTCTGTAGTTTTAACTGTCTGCGTACAATCATTTCAAATTTTAATATTAACCCATAAAAATAATCCGCTATGTAAACGTGTAAACTCTATATTATAGTATGTTTTGTCCATGGATTTTGTAGCAAACCGTTTGTATCACGATGGTTTTTTCTTAATTTGACTGACATTATGTCAAGCTTCACGTCAACTACAGAACTCCACCTTTTTATAAGTAAGGAGGTAAGATTTTATTTCGATTGATCTAGTGACGCTGAGTTTTTAACCAATTTAAAAAAGGCGGAGGTTCTCAATTAATCGAAATATTTTTTTATATATGTTCCCCGATTACTCAAAGACGCTTGAACTGATTCGAGTAAATTCTTTTTTTGTTTAAAACATTATATACTTCTAAGGTAGTCCCATTGGCACCAAGTCAGGATGATGATGGGATCCCAGAAAAATTGAGAGCAACTCGCAAATTTTATAGGAACGCATAATGTGTTTTATGTATTTTTTTAAACTATACAAGTATTTGCAACTAGTTCCCATTATCTCATGTTGCTGAGCTGATGATGGAAAAAATACCTCCTTAACTATTACGAAACAGTGGTTAAGGCTTTAAATATTATAGGCTCCTATAGAGGGCTACTTATTTGAAAAGGTATGGTGTCAAGTTGAACCTATACTAAATAGTCAAGATCCGATCAAAGGTTCCGAAGATAAAGCAGTAAAGTCGGTTTTTTAAGCTTTGCTTGCCATTTAATTATTTTTTTTGATATCCAAACTCTTGTTTTGTATCCGCGTTACCAAAGATTAAGTATTTAAAAAGCATAAATGGAAACAGTCTTTCAAGAATAGACGCCATCTTAGTTTATGTTTAACGTCAGACTTTTCTATAATACAAGAGAGTAGTGAAATATGGCTGTATATTAGCCAGGTGTGATTAATATAATTAAACGCAAGCAAAGCTTAAAAAAACCGACTTCACCGCTTTATCTTCGGAACCTTGATCAGATTAAATGTATGTATTAAACGCGCATTATTGACGACAACTCAACACTACTGATCAGATCTTGATCAAATTTAAATGAGACCAATGGGAAAGCAAAAACTTTCAAATCAAAAAATATATTTCTAATTCGGTTAACGTGGAAAGAAGTTATGAGGTAACAAAATTCAGTCGAATTGAGTACTTCCTCCTTTTTTGTGAAGTCGGTAGAAAACGCCTCATTCTAGAAATAAACCTTCCTATAGACTTTATCGCCGGAAGCTCATACCCTTTGTAAAGCACAATGCCGCAACAGCACAACCGGCTTTTGACATCACTTGATCCCAAAAAAGATGATGTTATAAGCAACTTGATAATGTTGCAATTCGCCGCAGTAATAACGTCAACCAACATAATCCTAGGATGTCGTAGAACATTTCGCCTGTCACGAAAGAAAGGCCAGGAAAAATCAATAGAGGTTTCGTTCCTTCGTTCTAAATGAATTCGTTGCGGGCTCCGAGACAATTTAACGACGATCTAACATTTATTGTCGAAACATGGCGGAGCGGAATTAATGCTTCAGGATTATTTACAACGAAAGTCTGGTGAAGTTTTATAGATATGACGTAAGAAGTATCGATCTTAGCTAGCTTTTCTGTTCCCGAACGTGACTATGTCAAATTCGTGGTACAATAGACTCCGTGACATGTGGTTTTTGCCTATTAAGAATTCGATTTTTTACTGCGGCATTAAATTTATTTAGTTTGTGCGTTTGATAGAAGCTGTTGAACATTTTGTAACGTGAATAATATTATATCGACTTAAATAAATCTTCAAAATCGACTTTCTGAAAAACAATGGTAGGTATATACTGTACATATCTGCGCCACGCTGCTCTGCTGATGTTTTTCTCATGCCGTAATCAACCGTGACGCATTTGCTGTTTATTTTGATTGTCTCAACACATGCAAAGTGCTTACAGTAAACGTTTTATGAACTCATAAAAATATGCAAAACTGCAATAAAATTGCTCAAGTTGAGACATTCAAATTTAAATCATTTGGCACTGAAAGAGGTAACTTAGCATAAGTATAACTAAGCCAAACTTATCCGGCGTTAAATTACTTGACACAAAAACTGTCATGCGCCACCGCAGCTCCATTGAATTATTCAATCAACATAATGGTGTTCCGACGTCACCGATGACGTAATAGGAAAACAGACGGAGCCGCCGGCTTCCATCATATCACAGTCACTGCGACACTTACGTAAGACACTTTTGAAAAAACAACAACAATACGATCTCAATCCCGGAAACGGAGAAAGTGCGTGTAGTGATGCGGCGTCGTTTCTAATTCCGCGGACACGCCGGCCGGCGAATCTCTCTGACACCTCGCCGCTGACAGCTGTCAAACTTACCTTTAACGAGGCGCTGCAGAATAATCTCCTTGTGCTCGCCAGTGTGGGGTTCCCCGATGACGGCGAGCAGGTAACATCCCGTGAGGGGGCTCGGGGGGGGCACGGAGGCGGACACCTCCGTCCCGAGGGACAAGGACCGCTCCTCGTCGTGGTCCATCGCCGACGGCGGCGCCGACGCGACTGCCGACGGTTCGCCCAGAGCGCTACTTGGGAACCGACCGCTCGGCACGAGAACTCCGATCGGAATGAGTTCCACAGCTCAGCGCGGCACCGACGGCGCGCGCACTCCCGCATCGACCGCCGCGCCCGCCACGCAGACGCCAACACTTCACCCCAATATCACCTCATCCCTCTCCCTTACCCGCTACCCCGTGTGTCGGAATAAGACAGCGATATATAGGGCGTATACAGAAGGCTCTGTAAGTTTTTCAGCGCACACGTGATCTGCATTGCGTCTAAACAACCCGGCTGAATAACCTCGGACCGGTGCCTCAGCTGTTTAACAGAATGCCACGGTTGTACAATCGATAATGGAGTGACTTGACGTTTGCCGGCAGCCAGCTGGGTTCCGACATTTCGTCCTGTTAATATCAATCGGTACTTTTCGATCCTTTTGAGGTGCAAATCGGTTAACTGAAATCTGGGATTTGCATTTCAAAAGATGTTCTAGAATTTGCTATAGAAATTCGTCAAAGCGCTGTCGTCCAATGGTGGAAGTGTAACCTAGAGCTTTAGGGGCCTATTGGCTGGGAGTCGGCCAACCGGAGAGACGGGGTACTGTTAGGACCACAAAAACATTAGCTGGGAATTCTCCCGAGTGGAGTATCTGACGGGTGGATGAGTTACTTGCCTGACCTCTGAATAATTATCAATTTGGAGATAAAATTTGAGATTCATGCTTACTGATTATGATTTTGGAATTACTGCTAAAAATATAAATCCTTGCGTTGGCGTGTGCGTTTTAGGAAATTTCGATTTCTTTTACAGCTGCGCTCCGAAACAACACACTAAAAAATCTCCTTTTCTAGGATATATAGTGGAGAATATGTGCGTTAAAACTAAATATCACACAAAAGACGCTAAATCGCTAGAAAAACCTACTAATAAAATATCTCGTTTCTACAATAACTGCTAACAGATTGTCATATTTATTATGCTTGCTTGTTTGTTGTATAGACTACTAGCTGTCGCGGCTTTGCTTGCGTTTAAGTTAATAATTAAACGCAAGCAAAGCTTAAAAAACCGACTCTACCGCTTATATTTTGGTTTTGGCTTGATCGGTTTCGATAAAATTAATATGGGACCACCTCTAATCTACCAAACAAAAAAAAAACCATCAAAATCGATAAATAATTGGCGGAGGTATCGCATAGTCGAATTGAGAACCTCTTTTTTTGAAGTCGGTTGAAAAGTAGCCTATATTTTATGTTGAAGAAGGTATAAGCTATGTGTATTACAAATTTCATCCAAATCCGTTCAGCTGTTACAGCGTGAAGAGAAAACAAACATACTTACTCATTTACACACAAACTTTTATATTAATATCATATATTGTGATTGTAATGTGATGTGCTATTATTATAGTGGTCTTAGTAAGGTGATTTCTTAAGCCGCCTGAAGGCAGTCGGCGGCTTAACGACTGTTGTCCGGGACGACGGCCGTGCGCTCCTAAGCACGGTAGCACTCAATTGAAAATACCACTAAACTGTCACCCATGCAAGCACAATGCTTGCTGAACATTAGTAACTCCTCGTCAATCAGTTACGATCGACCAGGCGGACCGCACAATGAGTGTCACAAATTTATATGATTAGTATAATAGTATGTATTTATATGCCTACTCGACAACCATTTGAAAACAATCTCACCTGATGGAAAATGATGATGCGGCCGAAGATGTAGTATGCTTGCCTAGAAGGTTCACTCTTGACTTGAAAACTCCAGAAAAATAATAAAGACAAACGCTTTTACACTCACAGCCCCGTCACAACACTAAGTTCAATGACTTGTGCTGTGGGTGCCAGAAACATTCACATAACACACACACACTTACAACCAAAACCAGAAACACAAATTTCCCCTGAGGAGAAAACTTTTTTTTTGTATTCTTGCCTGGAATCGAATCCGATACCACCTGCTTAAAAGGCAAGCGCACCCAACTAACCATCGAGCAGTTCGGATAATACCACATTTTTGCATTTAGATGTTCTTACCAACAGTTTACATTGTAAAATATTACTAAGGTTATATAACCTCATATCCAAAAATAAATGTGAGTCTCGATCTTTATCTCAGTTTTTGCATATGATAATATTCCACTAACAACAGATACAGTACCTATACTCATTCTACTGATATACGTAAGTACTGAAGATATGCTTCACAATGTTGTGATTGTGTGTGTGGTGTGAATCCTTCCGGCATCCACGGCACAAGCCATCGAACTTAGTGTGGGACTGTGGGTGTGAAAGCGTGTTTTTTTATAATAGTTTTAATCAACTTCAAAAAGAGGAAGATCTCAATACGATTGTATTTTTACAAGCGACTTCAAAAAAGGAGGTTCTTAATTCGACTGTATGTGTTTTTTCTATGTATGTTACGCGATAATTCCGCCAATTATGAATCGATTTTGATGATTTTTTTTGTTTGGTAGATTATAATTCAGACATGGTCCTACATAAATTTTATCGTAATCGATCAAGCCAAGACCAAAATATAAGCGGTGAAGTCGGTTTTTAATGCTTTGCTTGCGTTTAAATTACTTATTTTCTGGTTCTGAGTATAATGTGACAGTGTGATGTGACAGTTTCTGGCACCCACGATACAAGTCTTTGATCTTAGTGTAGGGCTGTGAATGTGAATGCGTTTGTTTGTTTATGTTTAAATCACTAACAAGACATCAAGCATTCTTAATGTCACCATCGTTTGATGAGCTGCCGCTATAATTACAGAGTTACATTTTCTTTGAATGATATTCTAAGAAACCACCGCAGAGCTAACATTAACTGTAACCTTATTATTTAACCCCTACTGTTAAGCAACTATACCTAAAGCTCGAGTTTTCCGCAGGGTAGAAAGGTCACGGAAGGTCGTTGGCGCGTTGACATCAAGTTGCAATGGGTAAATGCAATTTGTACATCGTTTTATTGGATGCATCGAGTGATTAGCTTTTCTATCTTATTGATAGAGCTTTGACCGGGGAAATGTTGGAACTAACAGAAGTTACAGGGGGTCTATTCCGGGCATAGGTTATCTTTACATCGACGTCGAATACGATCGATTTTCTTTTGTTATGAACATCGAATCAACTGAAATTTCAACCAATCGACTGTCGTATCGACGTCGCATCAATTTGAACAATCGTATTTTGACGACCAGAATAGACCTACAATTCGAATTGATGCGACGTCGATACGACAGTCGATTGGTTGAAATTTCAGTTGATTCGATGTTCATAACAAAAGAAAATCGTTCAATTTCGACGTCGATGTGACGCTCGGAATAGACCCCCAGGTCTTAAAGCTCGATCGATGTGGAACAGATGGAAACAAACATATTTCAAATCAATTACATTTGTTCTGGGTCTGATTGTGTGTATGCTGTGTTTGTTTACGGCATCTACAACACAAGTTGTCGAACTTATTTGAGACACATCTGCAACAAAATGTATGATATTTAAGAGGATTGATATTATTTTAATCACAATAATATTATAAATCTATATAAATTTAGAAGAGAGCTAAAAATAGTTTACGGTTATACACTTATATTTAATGTCATAACTTACAATTAATTTGTACCCGACACCTCCTTAATTTAAATATAAACGTAACCTACTAAACTGTTTTCAGTGTCTGCAGTAACTACATACATATAATTTAAACATATAAACTGCCCGTTGGCTAAGTTGGGCGCGCGTTCACCTTCTAAGCGAGTATCAAGTTCGATTCCCGGTGGATACACAAATTTTCTCCCTAAAGAAAAAAAATGATTCCGGTTCTGGTTTAGTAGGGCTGTGAACGTGAAAGCGTTTATGTTTTTTATTTTCAAATTCAGAAACCTTATCATTTATCATAATAATAGTGCTAATCTAAGCACCTCAAAATTTCTTACATAACAGCGGACAAGCGTGTATTACGCACTCGAGGTCAAGCACGAATAGCTCGATAAAAAACTAAGCCAGTTCAAGCTAAAACGAAGGCTATTTCTAAACTCCTAAATTACAGGTAGTAACCTAACATTATGGGCCCGTGATTATTTGAATCGAAGTTGGTTATAAATTGCTATTATGTAATAAAACGATATAAATTATTAAATAACTAATGGACTTACCAAGACATGGAGTATTTTTGTTGGGTTTCGAGAATTTTTGGTCATCTTTAGGACGCTACCAGAGTTCAAATACTCTGTTTTTTTACAATGTTCAAGATAAACCATGCGATTTATTGTTCCCGTGTTAGTATATTTCTATGAGAATACGATTTTTTCTAAGTAATATATAATTAAAAAGTGAATAAGTATCTTCTAGCATGCATGCGCATGCTAAAAATATTTAGCATGCGCAAGCATGCTAGAAGATACTTATTCACTTTTTAATTATATCTTACTGTTTTCTCGAATACGGCCGCATCATCGATTTCTATCAGGTGAGATTGTGAACAAATGTTTGCCTATAGAGCAAAAAAAAATACTTGAAAAAGAAAACAAGATGTTTATTAATGATTATATAGATATACGTTATAAAAAGATAATAAATATGGGTGATTTTTTAAATATCTACACTTATTTCTTTCTAATGTCATATGTCGTGACATAAAGCATTGTTTGTAGATTTATTGTGCGTACCGCTAAGGATGAGAGATCCACTCCTTATTCGAATCTGTTTCCCAATAAGTACAAAGGTTTGAGAGGTGGTAGAGCATTTTGTGAGTTGCTCGCCTGGCTTGCTACCAAAGTAGCTTACCACCATCAAGTTGAAAGTCTGCCGCCAAGCCAAATACGGTGTTCCGGCAGTTATCCTTGAGAGCCTGCGTATTCCAGGTCTAGTGTGTTTACCAGCTTCGATCACATCGTCACTTACCATCAGGTGAGATAGCGGTCAAACACTAGACTGTAACAAATAAAAAAAAAAACAAAAACAACTTGAAGAGTTTTCCAAAAAGTAAACAGGTATCTTTAAGTTAAACGTGCTCCACCTCCGAATGCATCGTCACTTACTCTGATTGGCGGTCATATAAAGGATTATAAAATGTTTGTTTACATAGCTAGAGAAAACAATGTGACTTTTTTTATTACATATAGCTTTTATATTTGACATTTCAGTCACGTAATGTAGAGGTCGTCGTCACATTTGTTCGACTTGTCTATTTTACTCCCAAGAATGTCGCTGAAAAAATTTAGGGAAATCACCGGGACGTGGTGGTTGGAATGTGTCTGACATTGTTGTTTAGTTTTTGGTCTTTGTCAAGGAGGAGCTTAGGTCACGGAGGGCGACGTCATTCCAGGCCTTACCAAAGTTGACGGTCGAGCTCTATGACGTCATACGATATCAACCTTTTTTTACAGTGTTCAACATTTGTTCCCCAAACTTTAACTACTGGATTATATACATTGTGAGACAAAGAACCCTTTACTGTACGAATAATGAGTGTAGAAGCAAAATGTTTTGAGTTAATGTGAGGGTATATGTCAACCATTACTCAGATAAAGAAATGAAGGAAGAATAACAATTTAATTTATAACGTTTCAGTTCAGTTCAGTTTGTTTTGTTGTTCGTTCATATAATGGTATCACACTTATATTATGAATGCGAAACTTTGTGTGTTAATGTATAAGTTATAAGTATGTTTGTTTTCTCTTCACGCTGCAACCAATGAATTAATTTTTATGAAAATTGAAATGTACATAGCTCACACCTGGATTTAACACATAGGCAATTATTTTCTTGATTAAATTTATTACTATTGTGCTCTAGCAGTCAAGTCAAAAGTGAACAGGTATCTTCTAGGTCCGCAACATCGCATTCCTCTTAACTTGAGCTAGAGGTCATAATATGCACATAATGCATAAAAATTTAGAGTATATTCAGTAGGTATCGTGCAGAATATTTTCACCCATAACTCAAAGCATATCTTCAGCTGTGCTCTATCGTTATCAGCTGTCCACACAATGTGCATCATGATAACAACTCAAGCTGACGTCACTCCAAAAATAGCTCGGCCATCTCGTATTATGATGCAAAAACTGTTTGCTAACCTTGAGAGGCGATGAAAGATATGTACACAAGGAGTGTTTATACCTATAATGTTCATTTTTTTTTTTTTTTTTTTTGTGACAGGCTAGTGTTTGTCTACTATCTCACCTGATGGTAAGTGACGATGTGATCGAAGCTGGTAAACACACTAGACCTGGAATACGCAGGCTCTCAAGGATAACTGCCGGAACACCGTATTTGGCTTGGCGGCAGACTTTCAACTTGATGGTGGTAAGCTTTGGTAGCAAGCCAGGCGAGCAACTCACAAAATGCTCTACCACCTCTCAAATGTCACCTGTTCATATTGTTTAATATTCATATTTTATACGTTTAGGTTTTCATTACAGTGAGAGTGAGGTGGTTGTAACATCGTAATTAAATTCATTATGGTAGTACATTTTCTCGGGCTCGCCTGACTTACTACCTCTGTACCGAAAGAAAGTTGGAGTAAAAATATCTATTGCCAAAATACCCGTTGGTTTGGTTTAGTTTCATTGAGTTACGTGCCATAATGCAGCTTTCCAATGGCTATAAAAGCCTAAGTAACGTCTAGAACTCAGCTATTAAGGACAGAAACTTAACCCCAACTTCCCCTCACACGTATTACGTCATGGATTACGTCATAGTTCACCTCTTGCGTCGATATTCTGCAGGTGAAACCTAACACGTAGCTATAAGGAGTATTCACGTCACACACACACAATCAAAACCAGAACCAGAAACAAATTTTCCTTGGTCAGAAAACGTGTGTTCTTGCCGAAAATCGAACCCAACACCCTGCTTAGAAGGCAAACGCTTACCCAACTAAGCCAAAGGACAGTTTAAATAAACTAAATAAATATTGTTGAGAAGAGAGATAAGACACAAGAATCAATTTAATATTATAGACTCCATCGAGTAAACAAAAAATTGTTGGACCCTCAACATGCCATTGTTATCCCACCAATTTAGAACTAATAGTTCCAGTTCTGTCTATGTCCATACTCATTTTGGCTCATTTCCAATCCATGCTGACCTACAAACACAAAAATGGCTCCATTCCGAATCACTTATCGGCTGATCAGTTCGATGAGCCGCGGATTTATCGGGAACACTCATAATTTATGAGCCGTTTTAATTTTACACGTTATCGCGACGGTTTTCGTCGCTCTTGGGAAATTGTTATTTAATGGTTCTTTTGTGAAGGTATAAAATATTCGCTTACTAGTTGAGCCCCGCGGCTTCACCCGCTAATTAATGAAGATTAAAATAGCCTATGTCCTAATCCAGAGTTTAAGCTACCTACATTCCAAATTTAATTAAAATCGGTTAAGTAACTTTACGGAGGTATGTGGTAACAAACATTCACACTCACACTCAAACTTTCGCATTTATAATATTAGTAGGATATGATATAATCTCTGTGTTTGACTACTATCAAGAACTATCTCACCCGTTAATAAGAGATGGAGTTGAGGGTGGCAAGCTCGCTAAGCGTAGAATGTGACTGGCTCTTAAGAATAGCTGCTAGGATATGTACTAGGAAATGTGTATGTGTGTAAGTATGTTTGTTTTCTCTTCACGCTGTAACGGCTGAACAGATTGGTATGGAAGTACATAGTTGATAATAGGATTAATACATACACTACTTTTTAACTTAATAAGCGCGGGTGAAGCCGCGGGGCATGACTAGTAAGTACATTATATATTTATAAAGATAAATTCATATTTACTAAACTTGCAATTGATATTATACATTTGTATTTAAGATAATGAGATCACTAAGAAGTCTATGATCCTCATTAGAATATATATGATTTGTTTTTTACAATCGGGTTTTTTATTTATTATTTAATTAATCCTTTACATCTATTATGGATAAACGTCTCCTGCAATATTATATTTTCTCCATTACCGTTCAAATCTAGCTTCAAAGACAAGAACATCGTCGTAGGGTCGCAAGTCTATCAGTCTTTTATAGGATACATTTCGGAGAGTGTGCCACGGAATTGCATGATCTGATTCCCCCATCCCCCTTTTGCCATCGGACAACCAGATCAGTCACGCGACATCGGTTTATGGTTGATATTCCAAGGGTGCGTACTAAGCGTTTTGCTTCCACATTATACGTATTGCTAAGGAATGGAATTCTTTGCCTGAGTCTGTGTTTCCCGTTAAGTACAATCTAGGAGTATTTAAATCTGGAGGTATTTTCTAGGCAAGCATGCTCCATCTTCGACCACATCATCACTTTCCATCAGGTGAAATAGTGGTCAAATGCTAGCCTATCGAGAATAAAATATATATCCGCTACAGAATGCTCCTATTATAAAGCTTCGTAGTAGGTTTCACATTTGGATGGATAGGGCATCCAGAAAAAGTCTCTTCTGAATGCCCTATCCATCCAAATGTGTATATTTATTTATCAATGACCTTTTTACATTTAACTAATGTTAGCATCTGATTCTGAGTACTAGTTATTTCAATCATCAGTAAGTGAAAATATGGTCGAGGGCGGCAATATCGCTAAGAATATAAGGGGAACTAAGTTTCTCTGCTGGAACAGTTTTGGTGCTGCAACAGGTTCTATCACCGTTCTACTACCGAACATCTAGACAGACGGCAATGCGGCATCCGCTAATGGTAAAAATACCGACCATTCGCACGAAGCGTTTCGCTTCCACTTTCATTATGAGAACTGCCAAGGAGTGGAACGCCCTGCCGTCTACTGTGTTTCCCGAAAAGTATAATATGGGGTTGTTCAAGAAGAGAGTGAATAGGTTTTTACTGAGCAAGCGTGCTCCATCTTCGACCGCATCGTCGCTTTCCATCAGGTGAGATTGTGGTCAAACGTTAGATTAGTCTCAAATAAAAAAAAATAAAAAAATAGGTAACTCTTTATTGTAACTACTTACAAAAATAACCTTAAAATTAATTATATGTAACTTAATTATAGCGTTCATATTAAACGGCGATCTCTTCCATTCTATCTCTTTCCTTAGGATGGCTCTAATTTAGAATAGAACGGTGAAACGGTGATTTTAAATTTTATGAAATATTAAATTTATATGCAAGATAAATGCTAGTTTGGATCTTATTAAACCCATTTTCTACCGACTTCACAAAAAACGAAGAAGTGCTCAAGTCGACTATATTTTTTTTTATGTGTGTCTCCTCATATCTTCGTTCCACGTGAACCGACTTCGAATTATTTTTTGTTTCAAAGATTTTGCTTTCCAATTGGTCCCATTTAAATTTGATCAAGACCTGATCAGTAGTTCTTGAGATATCGTCAAGAATGCGTGCTTAGTACATCTAATCTGATCAAAGATCCGAAGATAAAGCGGTGAAGTCGGTTTTTTTAAAGCTTTGCTTGCGTTTAATTATTTAAATAGTTTGTAAGTTGCAGAGACACTCCAGTTGGCGCAGTGGGCAAGTTTCTGCCCTCTGTCTTTACACTTAGTGTGGTGCTCTTAGCAAGAATGCGTTTGTTTATAGTTTATGAAAAAAAACATGCAGGGCAGTCTTTGGGGACTGCCGATGGAAGTGAGAACTAAGATGACAGATCCCTGTAACCAGTATAGCTAAAAGCGTTCGGTGACGATGACGCGAGTTTCATGATTTTTGTTCACCCAAAAAGTGCTCAACGCGCCTAAAGATGTTTTCACTTCAATAAACGAATATATTATCACCGTCGTCGTCACAATTGAAAATGAAAAATTATTTATTTCTGTAACCAAGTTTTGCTTAACTTAAAGTAGGTTGGAACCTTCAATTAAGTATAAAAATACCTGTGTCAGAAGACCCCACTCTTCCATATCCATACCATAAAATATATTTAGGTTTCAGATAAGTAGATGATTATTATACATACCTAATTAAGTTTTTTAAGTTATAATAATAATATTTAGTTCTTATACAAGTATCTATTAGTGTGTTTGTGTGTGTGTGTGAGAGAGTACGTGTGGGTGGGCCGTGTGTATGTGTGAGTGTAAGGGTGTGTGTAATGTTTACAATTAATTACACATATTGAGTAAAATTAAACGAAATAAATATTTTTCTTTGGATGTTTAATTCCTGTGTTACTACCACATTTACAAGCAGTACAATATGAAAATTCTACTCGATAATAAGCTCACAGCACATATATTTTTTCGTTTGCCAAACTACTGCCCCACATAAATAAACTGCAGTTGTAGTGCTGTAACATACAAAGTGAGGCCAAAAAATCCTTTAATATTGAGTTTTGGCAGGCAACCAATACTAGTGCAACTTAACTCTTAAACTACTTAACGTTATTTTGAAACTGTCAGTGTATTTAAAATGAAAAACAAAAATGCGGAATACTCACATAAACATACACATAAACGCTTTCACACTCACAGTCCCACACTAAGTTCGATAACTTGTGTCGTGGCTGCCGGAAACATTCATACATACAATACAACCAGAACCAGAAACACAAATTTTCCTTGGGGATAAAACTTGTGTTTCCGCCGGGAATTTAACCCGATACATCAATTATCAATGATTATGTTAACAAAAAGGATGCGTGGAGGTAAACTGCACAAGCCCTTTTTGGTGACTGCAAATTAGAGATAAACCTAGGTTGAAAAAACATAAGTATAGAGATTAAGATAAGTTAGTGTTTATTTGAAAAAATATGGCCACCGAGTTTCTTGCCAGGTAATTTTTGAGATGGCTATAAATTTGCGCATCTGGCAATTATAATTAACAAACTATTTTAAATTTGAAGAATAAAAAGATCTTTCTTAAATTACTATATAAAAAAAATTAAGTAGCTTATGTTTGCTAAATATGTATATTATTACATAGCAGTAAGTTTTTCTATGATAATAAAATAAAAATAGACCGTAAAGAATGCCCTAGAGATGATAAAATATTGTTTCAAACATGTCGCCGCCATGTCGACCGCAAAAAATATTATTCACGAAGGAACGATTAAGGCCGAAAGATTAACTTTTGGTACTTATAAGAGACTAACTTTTGGTACTTATAAGAGTGTCACTAGGCACTCACGAGAAAAGTTTAAAAAATAATCTGAGAAGTTTAAATTTTGTGAATAATGTATGAGAACATATGAGTAAGTCAACGCAATCTAAACGGAACAGCCTTCGTTCTTGTTTCCCAATAAATATAATTTAGGCCTCTTCAAGTCAAGAGTGAACAGATATAGGCTTGTAGACAAGCATCTCCCATCGTCGACCGCATTGTCACTTTCCTTCAAGTGAAATTGCGTTAAATTGCTTGCCTATTGTTGCCTACCTTTTGTATTGTTAATAATATCTTATGTAATTAAACACAATATCATTAATTGGGTTGGTTGTTTATATCCATTACCTACTATAAATTGAGAGAATTTCTAGGTCACCAATTAAATTATAGCATTATTATTTAGTGTGGGATGCCACGTGTGTTGACACTTTGGCGCCATCCCATCTTCCTGAAACCACGCTACAAGCTAGTGGCGCAGCTATGGCAGCTGAATCTCTCAAACGGCGCAAGTATTCCAAACTTGACAAAGGTTTTATATTTGTGCCGTTTGGGGTTGAAACGCTAGGCCCATGGGGACCGGGTGCTTTAGAAATTTTCAAAGATTTGTCTAAGAGACTGATTGATTCGGCACATGACCAAAATGCTGGTTTGTATTTGGGGCAGAGGATAAGCCTTGCTATACAGCGTGGTAATGCAGCAAGCATTTTGGGAACTTTGCCGAACATTAAAGATCGTCTAAACCATCTTTAACATTTCTTTTTATAATTTGTATCTTACTTCACTTAATTTAGCTATATTTTTATGTATGTATATCGTTATATTTTATGGTTCGTTATTAAGAGTTAAATAATTAGATACCTTTAGAATAAATAATAAATCCATTATTGAATATAATATCAATGTGATAAAAAAAAAAAAAAATTATAGCACGTTATACTTTTGACACGCACATTAAACGCTTTCACACTCACAGCCCCACACTAAGTTCGATGACTTGTGTCGTGTGACTGGTGCTGGAAACATTTACATCACACACACAATTACACCCAGAACCAGAAACACAAGTTGTCCTTGGGAAAAAACTTGTGTTCCCGCCGGGAAGCGAACCCGATACCCCTGATTCGAAGGCGAACGCTCACCGAACTAAGCCAACGGTATCGGGTTCGATTCCCAGCGGGAACACAAGTTTTCTCCCTAAGAAAAATTTGTGTTTCTGGTTCTGGTTGTGATTGTGTGTGTGATGTGAATGTTTCCGGCATCACCGAACAAGTCATCGAACTTAGTATGGGGCTGGGAGTATGAAAGCGGTTATTTTTTTTTATGTTTATCATCATATTTGTCTACTGCTGAACATAGTCATGTCTGAAAATGGACTATCTAAGCTTTTCTTTTAGTTGACACACTAAATGGTAGAGCTATTTTGTCGGAGTTGACAAACATTAATTGCTTTCAATTTTGTTATTTGCCTCGTTTATTACTCGGCAACTTAATAATTAACCAGTTATAAAGTTATAACTGAACAAAACGTGAACTCTATTGAACAAACTTCAGAGTGCCGTGAAGCGGGAAGCTCCAAAAATACGCTGATGTTAAAAGTTCGGCGGAGGCTTGAAGCCTTGGAAATAACTCTTTATTTAACGTGAATTGAACTTAATTAAAAGGTTCATTAGTAAAGTTCTCATTTTTTTTGTAAAATCTGTTTTGATACTGATTTCTACACAAATTAATGTAATTACTATGCATTATAAAAAATAACGCATTTACACTCACTGGAAATTAAGTTCAAATGTATCGTGGGTGCTGGAAATATTTACATCACACACAATCACAAACAGAACCTGAAACATGAATTTTCCTTAGAGAGAAAACTTGTGTTCCCCCCGGGAATCGAACCCTATACCCCTGTTTAGGCGAACTAACCCCACGGGCATTTTTATTTAATTCAGTAAGATTTTAAATAACATAACATCTGAGAGCTCCATAGTTATACAGCAAATACTTATATATTCACATATATAGACCGACAATCATAATTACCAGACCCCGTATTACGTATCTTTGTTGCACGCGGTTTCTATTTGAATTAAGCAAAAATGAACCTTATTTCTTAGGAGTTTTGTCGATTTAGTATTGAAACCGTTTGCAACAGAGATAGGTTATAGGGGGTCAGGCGTTAACGCCGGCTTTGCCGTGAATAAGTACGATGAACTGCACAAAAAATGTCGTAATGTCGTGTAGACTAGACATTGGTCTATAAGCTAATGTCCTATTTTTATATACCTATAATAACTCGGGCCAATTGTACTGTTCGCCATGCAATAGGACCTTTAAAACTATATTTGGATTCGCCAGCCATCTTCGTTCTCATGTTCGAAGCCACTGGTAACAAGGTTTACACACTGGATACGTCAAGGAGTCACGGGCATTAGTTCATATAGGCGCAGGTAATCGTTTATATAGTTACATAATTAAACGCAAGCTAAGCTTAAAAAACCGATTTTACTGCTTATATTTTGGTTTTGGCTTAACCGATTTCGATAAAATTTATATACGACTACCACTGAAGTATGATTTACGAAACAAAAAAAAACATCAAAATCGATTCGTAATTGGCGGAGAAATCGCGTAACATACATACAAAAAAACATACAGTCGAATTGAGAACCTCCTGTTTTGAAGTCTGTTGAAAAGGACATGGATTTTATGTCTGTGGTAATAAATTGAACAAATGAGAAAGTTTTAACGCGAGCCTATAAGATTTTCCATATTGATCTTTATTTTTATTACCGCCGAGGAACTTACAACTTTCTTTTACCCATGTCAGCTTATCAGATAAGTGAGCATTAAGAGAGAATTCCATGTTCATATAACGCCATTTACTCCATAATCTTTCTTCCACATTCCACTGTATACGTCTTCGCATTCTTATCTATTGCTAATCTACATACGGTACGTAGCTTAAAGAATAGGTACTCTGAAAACGCTCGACCAACAGAAGTGAGATCTCTGAGACAACTTTGAATGTTGACATGTTCCGAACATGTACAAGCGAACAGCATAACTTTGTATTTGGCAGGTATGTGCTTGTGGCTCTGTGAGCTAAATACCTCGCTTATTTCAGAATGGCTGAAATGTGATTTTTTTATGTTTCCAATTTGACAATATCTGAATCTATATAATTGTCGAACCTGCTTACAAAATTTCACAAGAATCGGTTGAGAAATTCGCCTTGTCTTATACCAATCAAAAACAAAAAAATATTGTGACGAACTAACAATTAATGTATGGAACCTAAAAAGAACCTCTGGCTAAATCACCATCTGCAATAATTGACCAATGAGCGCGAAGTCTGCGTTTCAGTTTGGGCAAAAATGGTTTCCTATGGTACAGACGGACATCCCCGGACACACGAAGGATTTTTGCCCAAGCTGAAACGCAGACAGTTCGCTCGCGCTTCTCGCTTGCTCGGTCAATTATATGTGGTATTTTCGTCACAACTCTCAATTTAGGTACCATACATTCATTGTTAGTTCGTCACAGTCAAATGTTTTTTTTAGTTGTTGTTTCTGACACGTCACCGATATAACTATTTACATTTTGGAGACAGTCAGCGGCATAAGTGTAGGTGCTTTTCGAAGGGCACCGATGGTACGCTATGATCGGTAAGCAAGTCATTCAAAGTATTAAAAGAGCCATATAAGAGTGGCAATTTATCTAGAACTAGATAGTTCTAAAATGAGGAGCTATTGATGCCGCATTTTGCCAAATATTTCATATACATGTTTTTGGGGGTCCATGGTTGTTCACGTCCGTAGGATTTAGCCCGCGATGTCCTACACGTGGCCCCTGGGTGGCGCTAAGGAGCAACCGATAAGAGGTGGGAGGCTCCGGCCGACGGCCTTCGTACCACCCCCCGGACAAAGCCATGGTGCCAAGCGAGCAATTCGCGTTCCACCATGATGTCCGGGCCAGCCGATACTTCTAACCTCTTTTACCTAATAATATACACAATGAGAAATAGTAACAGGAAAACTTTTAAACAGCGGAAGCACGTCCTCTCCCTACAAGTGCACCTGTCAAATATCCGAGGTTTGCACTCCAATATCTCTCCGGTCCACCATCATCTGGAGACCGCAAAACCTCACCTACTATTTCTCACGGAGACGCAGATCAGATGTCCAGCTGACGCGTCGTACCTAGCGTACCCGGGCTACACCCTTGAGCATAAGTTCAAGCCACGCTCGGGTGTTTGCGTGTACGTTCGCGATGACATCTGTTATCGGCGTCTCCGTAACCTTGAAGATCCCAGCTTCTCCTCTATTTGGGTTTTGGTGGACACCGGCATAGAAAAAATACTCTATGCCGGTGTCTACCGTTCGCACACAGGAGACGTGGAGACAACCAGGCTCACTACACACCTCAGTGAGGCGGCCGATGTGGCACATCAGAGGTATCCTTCTGCTGAACTCGTGTTTCTGGGGGATTTTAATGCCCACCACCAGGAGTGGCTATTCCCATACCAGATCACTGACCATGCTGGAAGAGAGATGCGCAAGATAGCTTTGACGCACAACCTCACCCAGCTGGTCCAAGAAGCAACAAGGATACCTGAAGTCGATGGCCACACAGCCAATTGTTTGGACCTTCTGCTGACAACCGATCCAGACCGATACTCAGTGTCGGTATCATCACCTCTTGGTAGTTCCGACCACTGTCTGGTGAAATTTGTATCAGTCCATTCCCCGCCCGATCGCAGCCCCACTGGCACCCGACGGGTATGGCGATACAAGTCAGCAGATTGGGATGAGTTGCGTTCCTTTTACGCTTCTTATCCTTGGCAGCAAGTATGCTTTTCTTCTAGCGATTCCTCTGCCTGCGCGAATGCTGTAGTGGATGTGTTGCGTCAGGGCATGGAATATTTTATTCCATACTCTGACGTACCTCTATCTAGCAAAGCTCGCCCCTGGTTTGGGGCCGAATGTGATAGCGCAGTAGCGCAAAAACACGAGGCCTACACCGCTTGGGCTGATGGCTTTGGAGAGTGTGCGCAGGAATTGCATGATTTAATTCCCTCTTGCCCTTTTTACCATCAAACAACAAGACAGACTATCAAACGTCATCCTTATATGGTTGACGTACCTCCGGTTCGCTCGAAGCGTTTTGCTTCTACGTTTATTATCCGTACAGCGAGGGAGTGGAACTCATTGCCTGCGTCTTTGTTTCCCGAACAGTACAATCTGGGTGTCTTCAAGTCTAGAGTGAATAGGTATCTTCTAGGCAAGCATGTCACATCTTCGGCCGCATCTTCACTTCCCATCAGGTGAGATAGTGGTCAAATGCTTGCCTATTTATCATAAAAAAAAAAAAAAAAAAAACATGTATTTTGATTTTCAATATTTAGTGTAGTAATTTTAGTTTTAAATGGTTTCTTACTTATTCAACACCAACTTAATATATTCGTTCACAACCGGGTAAAAAATGTTGTGAATTCTGAGTAGTGCAGAATGACCATCTTTATTATCTTGTAATTTCATCAAATAACTCGGGAGTTAGTGCATAATGTTAATTGAACGCGCATCACTGATCTATGCAAATGTAGCTAGCTTTATCTCACGGCTTTCTTTGTGTTTGTCAGTCCTATTCATAATACTAGCCGTGCCCCGCGGCTTCGCCCTCTGTTATCAAGTTAAAAAGTAGCCTATGTATTCATCCTAGGTATAAGCTATGTACGATACAAATGTCATCCAAATCTGTTAAAACGTGAAAAGGGAACAAACATACTTACACACAAACTTCATCAAAATTAAAATCAGAATCAGGATCAAGATCAGGATTTGGGTCTGGATCAGGATCTGGGACATGATCAGGATCAAGGTCAAGATCATAATCAAAATCATTTGTTCACATCGGTACCAAAAGCGCACTCACTTGAAATAAATGGCGGACAAACATAACCGCTTCGCAAAAGGAGACCACCACCTGCCACATTTGCCTCGGACCTGTGCTAGTCTTGTCCAGGTTTGACCCACAATCTTAACAATATCATCGACTCATTATGCCTGTACGTTCGCCGCTGTGTTTGCTAAAGCCTAACAAATGTATCTTGTTTCGACATCACGCAAATATATTCAGCTTCATAAAATTATAAATATAGTGTGTTCACACTACGCCGCTATGCCTACATTTATCACACATAATATTATAAATGTAAAAGTTTGTGTGTGTTGTACATGTATAAATATGTCTGTTTTAATGAAAATAATTGAAATATCTCAATAAATAGAAACCATTTTTGTCTTAAAATCTCACGCATATGATAGACTAGCTTTTGCCCGCGGCTTCGCTCGCGTTAAGAATTATTAATTTAAAATTGACAAAGTTTCATACAAACTTTCATCCCCTATTTTATCCCCTTGGGGGTAGAATTAATCAAAATCCTTTCTTAGCGGATGCCTACGTCATAACATCTACCTGCATGCCAAATTTCAGCCTGACCCGTCCAGTGGTTTGGGCTGTGCGTTGATAGATCACTATGTCAGTCAGTCAGTCAGTCACCTTTGAGTTATATATATTTATTTATAGATAGATATTCGACATAGATAAAGCGACGTGGCTCTGATATATATGTTTATTTCTTTCTAATGTTAGGCGAGTAAATAGCTTATCCGATGTTTAACGTATCCGGTTAGTATGGTCATAACTGGAAATAGCAAGAAGACTGCAGTTAGCAATAACTGAAACTGCAGTTGTTTAAAATGCAGTCCCCACATGCCATTCCATGTATTGGGATATTTGCCAGTTCTTTACTAAGTACCATAATTATTAACCTGTAATATAAGTATATTACATTAAGACATGTTACTTAGCTACACTTTTTGTGCAGCTAAGAGCTTGTCGTATTCAATATTGAGAAAATATTCGTATTTTAATACAATATAAACATAAACACTTTCACACTAAGTTCTATAACTTATGTCGTGGGTGCCGGAAACATTCACATCGCACACAATCACAACCAGAACCAGAAACAAATATTTGACGTGATAACGTTTTAAAAATCGATGAACACCGGCTGCACGCACGAAAAAGTGTCACGTTCCGCCTGAGCCTGAGCGTGCAAGCGAGAGCGCAGAACAAGCGATAGAGAGGCACAATCGGCCTACCTGCGTTCGTCTTATGACACGCAAAATTATCGTCTGTAAACCGACTTTACAGACAACCAATTTTTCTTGGGAAGAACACTTGTGTTCCTGCCGGGAAACGAACCCGATACTCGTTGCTTAAAAGGCGAACGCGCACCCAACTTAACTAATGAGCAGTTCAAATATAGATGAGAGAGTAGTCAAATGCTAGACTATCATAAAAAAGTATATTATGTACCTAACCTTAAGAACATATAATAGGGCAAGCGTGACGCTTACTATAAGACGAACGACTTTGCTCGTCTCGTCTCTCAAATATATAAAAAAATAGTACATAATAATAATCAAAATTATATAATTAAAGAAACATGATTAGTGAAACTTTCCTCTATACAATATTTTTTCAAACATTCTCCGAATCAACAAAAAGTTCTTTTTACTGAATTGTTAGGATTATTTTTTGAAGTACGTACCTAAATGAAAAAAAATAAAAATATTATTAGTTTTTTTTTTTTGTGACAGGTGAGATAGTGGTCAAACACTAGTGTTTGACCACTATCTCACCTGATGGTAAGTGACGATGTGATCGAAGCTGGTAAACACACTAGACCTGGAATATGCAGGCTCTCAAAAAGTGATAAACTTCACACGCAAATCATCTCATCATTCATTTATAGCTTCATTTCACACTGAACGCTTACGTATAATATCCGTTATATTCTGTACTTAAACAACAAATACAGAAATCAAACAATTATTATATAGAAAAAAAGTTATTAGTAAGTAACCTCAAAAGTTTTTCTCTATTGGGCAATATGTAGGCGCGAGATCTCAGATCAGCGCGAACGACTAGTGTATTTCTTTTTGTTTCTTATTCAATAAAGGTGAGTAAATAGTACTAATTCCACTTCTCTACAGTAAAGCTCTATAGGTGAAGTCGTGGTATCTATTTATTCCACTTCGACCCACAATGTAGTGGTGTACGTACGATAGCACGTCAGCTTTTTTTTAGACTTCTAAAATAAACATTGTGTTCAATGAAAATATCGGCATAAAGCTGTATTCCAAGTGTAGTTTTTGAGAAATTAGAACGTGTACTAAAAACCAATGTTGCTGTGAAAGTCAAAAAAATATTATAAATGAAAAACCAAATTGAATGTATTTTCACTATGGTAGCATATTTTCTAATACTCGCCAGAAGGTGCCATAGCCAGTATCTATTCTAGATCTATAGTGCTAAACATTCTCTATAACATTGTCACTCACGAACAGGTAGTTTACCTGAAAATAGTAATCTGATATAGTATATATAGTATCTGATTTGAACTGCCCCTTGGTTTAGTTTTTTTTTTATGTAGATAATTAATTGGTTTTGCGATTTGCAGTAGTTCGGTGCTAACGGTTTACTCCTTGGCCCTGCTCGCTTAAGTGGGTATTATCTTCTATAAGATTGAATCATGGGAAGCATTGTATAGATGAGAGACAATATAATCATGTGTGGATTATAGAATATAGAGTCATACTACACATGATATAGTAATAATAGTATAATAAATGTTTTTTTTATTTTTTTTATCAGGAATTTTGAAATAGATTAGAAAGCAGGATTATCGGGTTCGATAGTTGTGGATGTATCTCAGCGTGTGTGAGTGTATGTGTGGGTGTGTTATGAGAAGTTGTATAGGTAGGTATGTTGGTATGCCGTTTTTTTATAAAAGTCTCTTCAAAAATAAATCCGTGACTATAAAAATATTATCCTGCCGAGAATCAAACCCAGGAGCCGCAGCGTAGATAGAAAGGACTTGGCGATTGCGCCAACAGGAATGTGTAAATATGTATAAAAGTATAATTTTCCAAGTTTTAACCAGTTTTTCCTCATTACCTCATCTAGCTGCGACACAGGGCCGCACTTGGCTCTCTGCCCCGCCAGCCAGTCTCGTCGGTTCGGGGTTATGCAACTACATATTGAACCTACCTACTTATATGTAAGGCTTGAGGAAAACCTTTTGATAATATCTTATAAGAATAGCAAGTTCTAAATGCGCTTTTGACGGTTTTCCGGAAGCGCTATATTTTTTTTAATGTTGGATAGGCAAGTATTTGACTACTACCTCAGAGATAGTAGTCAAATGGAATGAATGGAAAGACGATGCGTCCGACGATGGACCATGAAAAAAGACATAAAACGAATCTTGGTCGGCAACAAGTCAGTGACATCACACAGTCAGTGTTACAAATGTCAATAAGCAACGATGACTGGTATATCCTTCTTTACTACCTATTGTACAAAAAAAACCAGTGTCAAACAACATACAAATTTGCCAGGTATTTCATAAAAACAGTCCTAGTCACTAGTCACAGTCAAAGTAAAAGAGCCAAGGTCCAGTCATAGTCAAGGTATGCTCTAATTAAGTGGCAGAAAATTTACTAGAACTTCTATAGTTTTGGAGCGAAAGCAATAATTTTTTGAAGTGAAAACATCTTTAGGCGCGTTGAGCACTTTTTTGGGTGAACAAAAATCATGGAACTCGCGTCATCGTCACCGAACGCGTAGTATACTGGCTACTGGCATCTGTCTCTTTCTAGTTTTCATCACTTGTAGCGCTCATAACACGCAGGGTGAACTAGATCTTGTAATATATTTGATATATTTGAACCATTTTTGATGATATTTGGTAAGGAGTTTATGTTATGGAGAATAATTAAAAGAATTTGTTTTAATGATAATAAAGATGGTAAAGCCGGATAAAATGTATTCCATCTTTTTACCATAATACTTCTTCAATTGGACGCAGCTACCTCATAGTTACCTACGTGCCTAAGTTGGAGATATAGTTATTTCAAGAATTTCATATCAATATAAAGCGCTTTTGATAACCGTTCAATCCTTTGAGCTCGGCTGCTCGGGAAGAGGAATTTCATATGGGTATTGGGCATCTAGGTTTTAGGTAAGTATAATATTCTAGGACATTTTCAAAGTGGCACGATTAGATCCACCTGTAGTGGATGGCACATGCAACTTTTTTATTTCTTGAAACACTACGCACCAATCAGATACCTTTGTTCTTATCTTAAACCAAAATTATACATGTGAAATGCCCTTCCGTTAACTGAGTTAGGTGTGCGTGTGGTAAATAAATATTTTTCGCAAAGAGAAAATCCCTTGCGAAATATATGATACTTAATAATTAAGTACCTGGACTAGACCGGGCTTTGCTCGGTTCTTTAGACGTTTTGTAAAAATAAAACCTAGCTACGATTTATTGCCCCGGAAACTCCCTGCATACCAAATTTCATGAAAATCGTTGGAGCCGATTCCGAGATTCAGATCATATATATACATGTATACAAGAATTGCTCGTTGAAAGGTATTAGATTTGTAACTTCAATTAGCCAGCTATTATTACATTTAATTAGATTATTATAATACTTTTATACCTTATAATTTTGTGTAAGATGTACATAAATCTAATAATATTTATATAGATTATTAAAATTTATAATCCTTGTTTATTTAACTGTGTGTACTTAACATCATAATTTATTAATATTGATATTTTTAGCTGACATTAATTCATTATATTACGATTGGTATTTCTTTTTTAAATTTTAATTATGTGCATATGTGACATATTTTCTTATATTTTTTAGATTTTTATTGTGAATTATTAACATTAGGTATCTGAATTTTTATGTATGATTAATGAAATAACAATCCTTTAATTATTGTAATTGGTGTAACCATGTACCGTTTTAATTAAAGTAAATAAATACCGAGTATATAAAAAAGTATTTCCTTTCATATATCAAAGCTCTTATATATGGATTTCCAGGACATGTTTGTGTGTATTTATCGGGGCTCAAATATCAACATGTGGGCCGTTTCCCACCACTCCCATTGTTGTTACTAGGTAGAGAAATTGTGTATTTACAATACAGGTATTATTGGATTACTGAGATAATTGTGTGTACCCGTAGTTCGCCAATTATAATGAGAATTGGATTTATAACATTAATATTTAGCTCAATCTAAAGGGATTAGGATCTAAGGGGCTCGACCTTGAATCCTTTTTTAGATTAAAGAGACAAATAATGTTATTTCCAATTGAATAATTCTAAAACAGTTATTAAAAGTATAATATGCTGTAACTATTGTTCTTGCAGTAATTTCCTGTTTGTTTCCAAATGTTACAAAATGCATAACGAAAGAGGCTACCACAACGAAGGTCCGCCTAGTGTGGAAGTTATAAAATCAATTTAATAAGTTATTTTATAAATATGGAAATAAATATATCATTTTAATACAAAAATAGACCGTGCGAGCAGAGCGGGCGAAGCGTCTCCGTTTCACCTAGGGCAAAATTGATTCCGTATGTCCGGCGGATTTCCGGTTGTTCTCCTCTACAGGTCGCAATTCTCAATCGATTATCGTGAAACTTTGTGAGCATGTTCGATTATTATATAGACTTTTGTAGACTCCTTTAAGTTTTTCTAAATGGTGGAAATATAAGCGTAGTGGGAGTTGTGACCCCATCATGAAAGTTAAATACCAAAACCAGACCAAAATCAATGAATACATTTAACTCCTTAACGTAAAAGATGTAACTTTGACGACCCAGTTGGCGCAGTGGACAGGTGTCCGCCCTCTACGCCGTGGATCCTGGGTTCGATTCCCGGCAGGAGAACAAATTCCTTCCCAAGGGATATTTATGCTTCTGGTTCTGGGTGTAATGTGTGTGTGTGTGATGTGAATGTGTCCGGTACCCACGATACAAATCTTTGAACTTAGTGTGGGGCTGTGAGTGTGAATGCGTTTGTTGATGTGGAAATGACTCGACACGAAACGCTGTTTGACCATTAGTAATAACTTTTTTTATTGATGAGAGGCAAACGCTCGGTATATTCCCACTCGCCCCTGCATGGATTTCCACCGAGTTCGATGGCCACTCTATCTGGAGTCGTATGTTTTCCACTTTAAAGTAGAAACTCTGTCGCCAAGAACCAATCAGTATTCCGTCCCTATCATTGAAAGCTCATTTCTATGCTAAACCCATAAGATATTAAAAATATGACTTCTTTCTTTTTTTCATGCTAAACGGGCAAGCATTTGACCGCTATCTCACATAATGGAAAGTGTTGATGCGGCTGATGTAGTATGATTGTCTAGAATTATTCAATATTTACTTTACAACATAGTACATACAGTTTCAATCATAACGCTTCTATAGAATACTGGCGTTGTGGCCAAAATAATATAGAAGTAAATATAATTGAAACTGGAAAATATCCAAAAATCTTACAAAACTAGAATAATGTCTATAGACGCTGCCAAGCTGAATACGTGACCAAAACCTAGTATTGTTGTATATCTACGTCACCCCCGTGTATATATCAAAACTATCTGCAAATATATGATGAATTGGCTATCATATTCTCATCTTATAGATTAATGAGAACCCTTCGGGGATTCGTGATAATTTTGTAAGTGGGTTGCAAATACCTTTCGGAAAATATTTAATCCGAAAAACATAAAGAAAAAATAGGGCGTTGTTTCTTCAGGCATTTTTTTTATCTATGATAGGCTAACGTTTGACCACTATCACATTCACAGCTTCACTTTTAGTTCCAAGACTTGTATCTTGGCTGCCAAAACATTAAAATCACACACAATCACACCCAGATTCAAAAGCATACATCTTCCATGAGGAGTAAGATTGTGCTCCTACTGGGTGGAAATCGAACCCAGACCCGTTGTGTCGAAAACTTACATTTGCCGATTGCGGCAACATAACATAACAAAAACGCACGCTCACAGCCCCACACTAAGATAGATTACTTGTGTCGTGGGTACCGGAAACTTTCACATCACACACACAATCACAACCAGAACCAGAAACATACATTTTCCTTGTGGAGAAAACTTGTGTTGCCGCCGGGAATTGAACCCAATACCTCTCCTTAGTAGGCGAAGGCTCACCCAACTAAGCCAAAGGGCAGTTCTTTGATTATAGTGTAAATTGTATGTTTAAGGGTATATTTGTAGTGCAATCTATTATATATATAAAAATCAATGACACTTTTCGTTGTTATTTTATAACTCAAGAACGGGCTCACCTATCCAAGCCAAATGCTTAGGCTTTGTTCGGACTATTTTGTAGATGGTTTATGTAAAGTTTGCACAAAATCGGTCGAGCAGTTCTTCATTTATCACAACTGGGCGAAGCCGGGGCGGATCGCTAGTAGTGTATATTTTTCTGGGGGTTTGGATTGTATACTGTGTAGGTATTGTAAGGCGTATGTGTGTGTGGGTTTGTATAGAAATGTTCGCTGTTGAATAGTCGTAATTAAATTTTCAATTAGGTTCTCTATTCTAACAAACGTCTGAAGAAACGAAGTAGACCTTTGACTAAGCCTTTGTTCGTCCGTTATACCTCAATCATCGTAACTCGGTTTCGAGGGTGGCGTACATAATAGCAATCTCGAGGATCTGAGACCTAAATGTAATACATTTTAGAAATAGGGCTAACCCTATTATCTGAATAATAAGGACATTTGTACAATGGCCCTGAGGCTCATAGGAAATTTTTCAGTTTGTTTCACTTTAGGCGGATTTGTTCTTATAAAATTACAACAAATACACAAAACACAAACGGTTTCATACTCACAGCCCCACACTAGGTTCGATGACTTGTGTCATGGGTGCCGGAAACATTCACATCACACACACAATCACACCCAGAACTAGAAACACACCCTGGGAAGAAAACCTGTTATCCCGCCGGGAATCGAACCACAAACCCCTGCTCAGAAGGCGATCGCTCACCTAACTAAGCCGATGGGCAGTTCAAAATGAGCATTGAAATTCAGATGATGAAAAATCCTCTGATATATCGATAGCGCCTGGTTGAGGCGACACGCGTGGTTTACTTATTTGGCTCAACGTATTAGCATTTTTCAGAGAGGAAATTCCGACGGCATGATGGGAACGCTAGCCACTTCTAGTAGGCTTAAGCATCTGAGTTACCTATAAGCTATGTGTTGTAGGTAACTTAGTTCTTTGCTGTACATAGTTTTAGTTAGGAAATATAGGCAATTGGCCCGTACCTACAAGCTCGGCGCCTTGTAGGTAACTTAGGTCTTTGCTGTATAGATGTATATAGTTTTAGGAAATATATGCATCTGACCCGTAGAATTAGGAATATTATAAACATTGTGTTATATAGCTATTGGGAAAAAATGATTTTCTTTAAATTTATTGAATTTTGATTATTGGGTACACAACCTAGCGCTTTGCACCCATATATATCATCACATAGCTTCCTAATGGAACTCGTCTTTGTGCCCTGGATGATATTATCTGAGAATCTTCAAGTCTAGAATGCATAAGTGTCTTCTAGGCAAGCATGCTTCATATTCAATCGCAACATCGCTTTTTCATTTATCGTAAGATGCTTTATCATTAACATTGTCTTATCATTCCTCATAAAAAAAAAAACCACTCTCTCTCTGAACTCTTTTTTCCAGTTCCTCAGACCTAAGATATTCCTTAAGGATAAAAAAGAAATATAACCCAACAGACAACCCAAGTTCAGTACACCGCCATATTTCACAAGAAATCTGATACTTTTCAGTAATTTCAGCACGTTCCAAAGGTTTCAAGTTGTTACGCAAAACTGTCGGAATTCGTCGCCAGAGGCCGTCGCGAAATGTTAAATTGTACAATTTTAGTGTCTTGTTATGCTAACAACTGTTGATGTTTGATGAGATATTGTACAGACAGCAGCGCAAACCACACAATTTATTTATTATCTAAAAGCTACCATTTGATCTTAATGCAGAACTGTGATAGTGAAAGCGTTTGATTTACCATCCTGCAACAAAATCAAAAACATCAAAATCAAAAATTGAAAAATCTGTGAGCAACGATTCGCCATCTATGTACTTACGAGTATATATGATTGACCAATCTATTGCAGTTAGTAAACTGTCCAGAAATGAAATACTCTAACATTAGTGCTTTGTTTTGTTTGACGACCCAGTTGGCGCAGTGGACAGGTGTCTGCCCTCTTCGCCGTGGGTCCTAGGTTCGATTACCGGCAGGAGCACGAATTCCTTCCCAAGGGATATTTGTGCTTCTGATTCTGGGTGTAATGTGTGTGATGTGAATGTTTCCGGCACCCACGATACAAGTCTTTGAACTTAATGCGGGGCTGTGAGTGTGAATGCGTTTTTTTTTTTTTGTTCGTTTAACTGTTTACTTATAAGTATGTGATTTATTAACTCATAAAGTAATGTATGTAACATTAAAAAATCACATATTCTTTGATTCAGTAAATAGGTACCCTATAAACGTATGCCTTATCTACTTAAGCGGCTTATGTATACTTAGAGCTTCAGTAACATAATATCGAGTGGCACTTAACGGAACTAAAACGATCGTAAGAAGTTGTATAATCGTTGACTTGACTTTGACTGAGCTCTAGGGGAGAGCGAAATGAAAAACCAAAGAAAAAATTTAGAATAATTTACATGCGATGGTAATCTTGGAACCGGAATATCGTGGTATTCTTAATAAACAAGTAAAATAAATCTATGATATACTAAAAAATAAAAAAATCAACTACAATAAAAGTGAACTTACTTTGTATAATTTACATTTTTTTTTTTTGTTAAAATGACCAATTATGAAATAAAAGAACTTTATCACAGCTTTATTATAAGTATTGAACATTTTAATGAAAATGGTTGGTTACAAACTTTAAATCGATTTTGATCCTAAATGGTAATTTAAAATGAAAAATGGTAAAAGAAACCTAAAGATGATATTCAAATACCTTTTCATTGATACTCTAAGTGACATTCATCGACAACATTTTTAAATTTTTTCACATATGGCGTCTGGTTGTCGCCATTTTGATTTTAATTATTTGTGTTTTTATAGAGACCAAACGCGTGGGCCGATTTAAATTATTCTTACGTCAATCGTCTGGACTTATTCATGCGAGTGTCACTACGTAATGACTTGTGTCGTGGGTGCCGGAAACATTCACATCACACACACAATCACAATCATCATCGACAATATATTATATTAGACATAAAGATTTATATAAGAATTTATTTGTGGTAAAAAAAAAAAAATTATAACTGAGAAAAGGGTACAAATTGATTTTGTTTTTAAATTTTTACCACAAACCGTTTTATTACTTATTTTCTAAGATTTTTTTACTTGTGACGCGTATAATGTTACAAATACTGACATCCTAAATTCTCTGCAGTTAAAATTAAATTCAGTTATCAGAAGGCTAAATTGCCGACACAATAATTTCCATACAAGGAAGCTTGCAGAGCGTCCCGTTTACCCGACACGATAATTTCAAACGAGCGAGCATATTCGTTTGTTCGATATTGAATACGTTTTTCTCGCCATATTGTACTAAATATATTTATCCTATAGTTACAGAAATATTTATAGCGTTTAGTAATTATAATGCACATATTATTATTTAAAAACTTTAACTCGCTGAGTTCCGAGATCACTAAGCTCCAGTTAATGACACAGCGGTCGCTTAACAGGGAAATGTCAACTAAATGTTGTATAGTAAAAATGAAAATGATAATTTTTAATTCTCGTGCAAAAAAGTTTATGAGTACACCTTACTTAACAAACATTACAATATAAAGTTGATGATCTCGCGTATTTTTCGAAATGACTGAAATGTGTTTTTTTTCTCGTTTTCAGCCTCCGTGTCTTTACCGTTTTGAAATTTTTCCAAAAGTTGAATCGACTATAAAATTCCCTATTTTCAAACCTGCTCACAAATATTCAAGTGAATCGGTTGAGAAATGCGATCTGTAAAGGAGAACGACCAAACATCCGTGCAAAAGAAAGCATCTTTGCCAAATCTGAAACGTAAATGCTTCGCTCGCGCTCGGTATCATTACCGTTAATATTTCTTAGCGTTTTACAAACATGTAAGATTTTTATAACAAACCAATAACGCTCGCTCGTTTGAAATGCCCTATAGCATAGACTTCAGCGTCCCGGGCCATCCCAACACGGTTATATTAATATTTAACATAAATAGCTGTGCTTGCCGGCAGTACGGGACACTTAGTGCTAAATTCTCCTCTAGCTAAATGATATGGTTCAAGTTACGAGAGTCTTGAAAACTCTGCTTTGATACGACTAAAAACTAAAATGCTACCATCAAAAGTTTGATCATTAGAAGTTTATAGTGATTTACAAAATTATGAAGTATTTCTTTGTACTTTTTGGTTGAAATTTAAGTCTATGAATTAATAATATATCTATATTTAAAACGACGAGGAATGCATAGTACAATATTAATAATAGTTCCAGTGGGCCCAAAACTAGGCATAGCCCGTATCTTGTGCCCTATTACTCTATAGTCATAAAATTTACAATATTGTAGTACTGCTATGGGCACGAAACCATTAAAATGGGCTCCGAGTAGGCACTCATAAAAGTCAATCACTCTAATTGACAGATCATAGAGAAATACAAGTACCAAAGACGAGTACCAACACAACTTCAAATTACCTATAATTGGTCTGCTTCTGGTAACCAGAGGCACCTAATCGTATATTGGTATTTCCTCTAACTAGGTTACTCTCCCGTAAGAAGAAATCAAGAAACCGCATGTCAGATTATACTAAGCTAGGTCATAGCTTAGACCGCCTTCCAGGCAATCTAAGTAATTCGCAAAGAGAAACGTCGTCGAATTATACGGGTTGGTTAATTACCATCCGAAGCATAATTTTGTAACCCTTCATAAACTTTACGTTGAATCTTTAGAAAACCTGTCAGGTATTTACTTAGGACTTCCCCGTTTTGAAAACACTGTTTTTGGATGTAATTTTACATAGGATTCTTAGAATGTGGGTTTCTGATTCTATGATTATTTTCAGAGGTTTGTTTAGGCAATGGGATTTGGAAAGCCTTTGGGTGGTCAGATTCGTAGAAGGTCGGTTTTTAAGCACGTCTATTACTTATTAGGTCAGATTGTTCTCTGTGCTGCAGGGCTTGAGGTCGATTCCCGGCAGGAGCACTATTTTCCTTACCAAGGGACATTTGTACAATATTTGAGACAACTTTCGCATTGTTATGCGAAAACAAAACAGGCTCTTTATTCGATCACATCGTCACTTTCCATCAGGTGAGATAGTGGTCAAATGTTTGCCTATCGAGATTAAAAAAAAAGCATATTCTTTGCTTAGTCAGCAACCCAGAGCTATCCTAGCGTTACGCTTGGGTAGTTGCCCCCAGGGAGAAATTCACAATACACCCCAAGCGAGAACTCAGTGCAGGCATTATGCCCCTAATATAATTTAGAATTATAATTAGGCTATTTACTAATTATAGCACAAACTCTGACCCCCAGTACATATACGATATACAGTCAGACGATTTGTTTCTCGCACAATTTCATTTAACATGAACGCTCTGTTATAGCCTCTGACAGACGTATAAGGCAACAAGTTCAAGGACTCTGTATTGACTGATAGTTTTGAGCCGGGGTTTGGCTTCACTCTGCCGGCGATGAAAAGAGATTTATTTGCCTACTTTTTTATGTTTCGTTGGCGTTTAATTTTGGTGCAATGAGGGGAAAAATATAGTTTCTTACACGCCTCATTAACTTATGCTATCGGATAATCCACTGTCCATTATTTGCATATACGACAGTTGAGTCATTAACTTTCATGAGTGCTTCTATATGATCCATGTGAATAAACGATTTTAAATTTGTGGCAAGTCTCTGCCGCGGTAGGTTCCGGATTCGATTCTCAGCAGACCATTTTTCTTTCCAAGGCACATCTGTGTTTCTGGGTGTGATTGTGTGCGTGATGTGAATGCTTTGTGCATGCTTTTTGAGTCTGAGTGGGTCTCAGATACAAATCCTTGGACGTAGTGTGGTGCTGTGAATGCGAATGGCTTAAGAAATTATTCTATGCTTTTTTCTTCTGTGATTTCGATAGCACATTCGATATCGTGCTTCATCCTTCAGGTAAAACAACAAGTCACCAGTTATATTGAAAAGATTAAAATCACCTCAAATTGCCTAAATATTACCTAACCTTCAGCCTTCAATGGCTCCCAAAAAATAAATCGCACGGTATAAAATATAGCGCCATTTCATTAAATTCGTGGGTTATTCGGGACACGGTACTGTGATGAATCAATGGAAGATACGCTATACTATAGTATTTTTATGAATCCGCCTACGTGTCTACGTACTAAGCGAAGAGTCTCACGTTCATATCCGGTGTAACACGTTTTCTCCTCAAGATGAATTAATGTTTCTGGTTCTGGGCATAATGTGAATGTTTCCGGCAGCCACGGTATACTTCTCTTAAACTTAGTTTTTGGCTGTGAGTGTGAAAACGAATATGTTACGTTATTTATTTCTATGTATTTTAAACTGCCCGCTGCACTGGACCAATAGGCCGCGTCTGCTTACTGGCTGGTACCTGTATCTATACCTATACCGATTCCCGGCGGAAAATCAAGTTTGCTTCGGAAAATGTGTGTTTCTAATTTTGGTTGTGACTGCGTGCGTGACGTAAATGATTCTAACACCCATGACACAAGTCTTCAAGAGTTCTGAAGAACCTAATTGAAAACCTCCTGTTTCTTAAGTTAGTTAAAAGACACATCAGTAATAGAATACCAGTATTAGAAAATTCGAAACCTTTGGACATTACCTTCGCTTAAAACATGTAAATAACGTATCTTCCCTTATTCATCCACGACACACATAAATAATGCTTGTGACCTTAATGTGAAAAACGATTTGGTTACAGGGAGAATGATCAAGGACATACCCGGGAATCCGAAAAGCTAGTGGGTAAAAATAAAAAGGACAAACCCCCGGGGAACGGTTTAAGTGGATATTGGAATCAAAAATGGTTGAGTAGAGCTGTTTCTAGACTTGTAAGTGGTGAAGGAATATAGGTAGGTTGATCTCTATAGTGCTTTAGGGACGACAAAAGGTCGCGGGCTCAATATCCGAGACAATGCCTACTACTTATTTTTAAACGCAAGCAAAGCTTAAAAAATCGACTTCACCGCTTTATATTTTCCTAAGTCGAACGTATTTTATTTGTTTATTTTATTTCTTTCCACGTGAACAGATTACGATCTGATCAAGGTTCCGAAGATAAAGCGTTGAAGTCGGTTTTTTAAGCTTTGCTATTTTATTTAATATTCAGGATTAATCAAAATACAGATTTAGCTAAACTACTAACCTAATACAAAAAGTCATTGGTCGGCAGTGTGCCCAAAATGCTGGCTGCGTTACCTCGTTGCACAGCGAGACTTAATTGCTGTGCAAAATATAAACCGGCATTTTGGTCACGTGTCGACTCTTTAAAAAACTGTTTAAAGCTTTGCTTGCGTTTAAATTATTTTATGGACGATAATCAGCAAAGCTTTGCGTCTTCTTCTCTTCGATCTTTTTAAACTGATTACATTGTATGAACAGTTTGTCAAAGTTGAATTTCGGCATAGCAAGATTGTGCTAGCAGGACTCCAATGGGAAATACGAATTACCAGTGACGTTGATGACGATGATGATGATGTACCAGCTGATTTCAGCCACGGCGACTGCTTTCAACTGCTTTTTTTACGCTTGTGTGCTCTCATGTGGCTTATGTAATCAATCTCGGTTCAATTAGTGAAGATCCTCGCAAACTGCGGACATGTGAGCACACCGTTAATGTATTGATAACTAATCTCCGCAGATGGTCAGGTTTTCAAATCATTGCGTTTGGCATCAAGGTCAGCGCAACGTTGAGCCTCAAAATCATAAACTCTAATTTTGACCAGGGTTCTCCTCTCAGACCAGTGACATTACTGAGCAGATGAACCCGTTGTATCAGAGGTTAAAATATTTGTTTTGCTTGAAAGTGTCTTGTTGGTAAAAAAAACAAACATAAACGCTTTCATACACAGCCTCACTCTAAGTTCGACGACTTGTGGCGTGAGTGTCGGACACACAGAACATTCACATCACACAAACAATCACAACCAGAACCAGAAACACACATTTTCTTTGAGAGAAAAACTTGTGATCCCGGAATCGAACCCGATTGCCGAAACTTGAGGGGTTTGTCTTGTTTAGTTCAGAAGTTCTTATGGCTACCTTCCATCTCCATCATCAGATCAGTTACATGGTATCATTGTATGTCACCGAAGATACATATGTACACCAAATTTGAGTCCAATCGGACATCGAGTAGTGCGTTTAGTTTAGCTTGCAAGATTTTATTACCTACAGACCGACAGATAGACAACGGGGTAGCTCAAAGCTTGTAAAATACCAAAAGAGCTCAAAAATTAAATTTCTAACATAACTTTTCCCCCAAAAGGCAAATCCCCCAGGGCCTCAAATGCCATCGATACCGTGATGGATGAGTAAGGGCTGTGAAAGCCATCGCAGAAGCTATAAAAACATTTTGTCGTTAAATGCGGCCATAAAATTAAATCGTCTGAAACAAGCGACACCTGCGTGTATAAAAGGAGCTTTATTAATGAATAGAACAGAATATCATTTTATTAACCCCCAGTGCAAATAATAAAGCTATGTATAAAGAACGTCTTCATTCTCGGTCACCGACGTAAGGTCGCAAGCCTATCGGAATTATACCGTTTACATTTTGGAGAGTGTGCGCAGGAATTACTCGAGTTAATTCCCCCATGCCCGTTTTACACACATACCATAGGACATACCTCCAGTTCGCTCGAAGCGTTTCGCTTCTTCGTTTATCATCCGTACTGCGAAGGAGTGGAACTCATTGCCCTCATCTTTGTTCCCCGAACAGTATAATCTGGGAGTCTTCAAGTCAAGAGTGACAAGTACCTTCTAGGCAAGCATGCTGTATCTTCGACCGCATTATCACTTTCCATCAGGTGAGATTTTGGTCAAATGCGTGCCTGTTGGGCATAAATAAATATCCATCGGGTGGAATTGTGTTCAAAAGTTTACCTAGAATTAAAAAAAAAACTTAAGTAATCACTCAATTAATCGATGGTTGTACGTGTACCGTTTGTTTAAAAAACAAACATTGTCGCTAGGCCTCCTGCTCTGTAAATGTTTTTTATCTCCATAGCGTTTAACTGCTATCTCACCTGTTGTTACGTGAACATGTGGTAGATGATGGCAAACCGCTAGCCCTAGAATGTGACTGGGTCTCAAGAAAAGCTGCCGAAGCTACAAAAGTTCAAGGGTCAATTGCAATTGGTCTACATCCTCGCTGCAGCACCAAATAGCTTCATATCAGCTGTTCCTGTGATCGCGTGCCACCGCATTGCGTCCATCGATCCGGCCGGAGCCGCGAGCTCGCGCGCCCGCCCGCCCTGCTAGGCGCCTATGGCATACCGGATTTGGTCGGATTACAATGTAAGTTTGCTGATACGTGTCGAAAAGACTTATGGTCCCGTTCGTGTAACTCAATAGGGGGAATATATACCGATGTGATGCACATCTGTTATACTGGATTGAACTGCTTTATTCGAGTCTTTTCTATCTATTCGTGTATTTATTGGACCCCTATAATATATGAATTTAATAGAACTATATAAATTTAGAATTGCTTTAAAATTTTTAACATATTATTTTAGGTTCTTTTTGCGGTATTTTTTTAGGTCGTATCTTTTATGATTCGCCTTATTCAGTTTTAACATAATAATTATTACTGCCGAAAGATTGTATTGCTTAAAATTACAACATAACCTGAATAAAAAGATTATCGAGATAATTAAAAAAACAGTCTTAATTTTAATTTACCGTCGAATGTGATGACGTTTAGTTTTATAGCTATACTACATTTTTAACGCCAAATTTATTATTTATCCGGTAATACAACCCAGTCAAATTAATTTAATTAAATATATAATTTAAATATTTAATTTAAATTAAAATAATTGCCATAAATCCAATAAAAAATATTGTCACAACGGAAGATCAGCCCTGATTTTTTGCTCAGCATTTATGCTGAGTTAAAATCGATTTGTGGCATTACCAAATTAATTTATTTTTTATGTTTTTTAATTGTTGTTATATACCGGTGTTCATTGTCTTTAATAAATATGTTCAACCTTTCTTATTTCGTAAAAGAAATTCTTAAGACTGACTTCACTATAATCGTGAAGTCCTCTTTAACTATAAATTTGGTACTAGAAGGTCTCGCCAAAAACTGTTAAAATGTTATTATTCTATACATTAATTAGCTATGCCCTTAGCAGTCCCTTTACATTAGGTACTTGAGTAGCAAAAGGTCTCAACTCTCTAGAGGTCTGGTTTACGTCAAGTTAATTATATTAAGAGCCTCACAAGTCAATACCTAGATGCTCTAAAAATCATCTTCAATTTTAAATGAAGACCTTTCGAATGTATTAATAACTTGATAATTCTATTATACATATTCAGGACTCACAAAATTTAATAACTCGATTGCACCTGCGCAGTTGTAGCCGGACTCTCGGAGCTTATACATATTATAAATACTGTATATAATACTGTATATACTGGAGGAGGCGATTTGGGAAACTGTAAGGCCTTCTCACAGTTAATATGTAATGATAAATAAATAAATAAATAAATAAATAAATAAATAATATTTGCCTATTTTAATATTGTATTAAACTTTTTAATAACTTTATAACCGCCACCACCTTGCACTGAGCTAATTTGTATACAACTTTGCTTGCTTATCATGAACCTACTGTTTAATTTTCGTCATAGGTATAAGTCCACTATATTACAACCTTTTAGAATATACAATAACTTACCTATATATCTAAACTTGAAAACTCCTTGATTAAACCATTTGGATAACAATAACACGACCGAAACTGTGATTCAGCAGTTTGGACTTGACTAGTTTACCATCGGCAATAAGTCTTTTGGCTCATCAGTCAATATATTTAAGAGCTTCGAGCTGTAACTTGGCAAATCTGTTCCGAGGTTGGACACTTAAATCATTAATATCCGGATGACCGAGCTTTGCTCGGTTTTTTGTTTTTGGTCGAATGTGTTTGAATTTTTAGCCTCAGAAAGCTCCATCTAGTGTCGAGTAGAAACAGTTTTTTACATCGGTCACGGCGTAATAGATGGCGCTGATAGTTTCTTAAACCCGGTTTTCAAATGCACTTTGGGAACCGAGCATTTCTTGGACCTGGAACGTTGATAAATCGATACCTTGGGCCGAAAAACCCCTAATCTGTAACTTTCATGAAAATCGTTGGAGCCGTTTCCGAGATCCAGATTACACATATATATATATATATACACATATACATATATATACCTACAAGAATTGCTTGTTTAAAGATATTAGATAGATACGATCGGACTTGATTAGATAAGAATCTGATATACATCTTATATATATTATTTCATAAAGTAATCTATGAAATACCGATAACCTCTTGGGACATCATTCCCGCCATGGCCACCAGACCGTCTTTCATAGTACGGCTATTGCTAATTCAGTTTTATGATTTTCCAAATCCATTTTGATATATATGATTTATCTTGTTTGTTAAGTCCAAGGAGTCAAGTGTCAGCTGGCTTTGGCGTGCATGTTACGATGCGCGGCGCTGCGATGCTGTTCTTTGCGGGACAATGTAGTTCCAACAACTAATGATATAGATTTTATAGAATACATCCTCTCAATTATATAGAAAATACTAGCAGTGCCCCGCAGCTTCATCTGCGTTAATAAAGTAAATAAGTAGCCTTTGTGTTATTCCGGAACCTTAACTATATATATTCTTAATTTCTTCAAAATCATTTGTACGGAAATACGTGGCAACAAACATTCACATACACACACATACTTTCGCATTTATAAAATTAGTAGCATTAGTAGGAAACCATTCAGAAAAAGTCGTAGAACAAATGAGCTTAGGGTTAGAACAAGAAACAGAGTCTGAGAGCTTTCTGGTATTTTACAATAATCCTGTTTATATCATCATGAAGATCATTGTTAAACGATAGATAAACCGCAGTCACGGCCAAGATGTCATTAATATTCCGGAATATAAGGGCGCTAACATTTCACTCAGGTATGATAAATTAGTTTCGTAGCAAGTAGCTGAGCCAAGTGCGGTACTGTGAAATATCTAACGAGTATGTAAAGTAATGAACCTCTTTAAAACAAAAGGCTACGGATAAAACTGTCAAATCAAGTGTCAAGAAAACATTTGCGCATTAACAGACAAATATTACTTTAGCTGCAAAATCCAAAGGTTGTCTGGAAGAGATCGCTTTAAGCGATAAGACCGCCGATTGTACACTTAAATTTAAGTTTTTAAAATTATTGTAAGTGATTTATGTAAGGTGTGACAATAAAGCGTTATCTATCTATATATCTATCTAATATACTAATTACACCACATTTTGGTCGTTCCGAATCCGAAAGTTTGTGTGTAAGTATGTTTGTTTTCTCTTCACGCTGTAACGGCTGAACGAATTTGTCTAAAACATAGAATATATATAGCTTATACCTAGGATTAACACTTTGATATTCTTAATTTGATAAACACGGGCAAAGCTTCTAAATCCGTTAAAATAAAAGTCTTGATAATTGACAGTTTTGTCCGCTGTACGCTGGTGTTCTTATTGACTTGCCATTGATACGAAGTCAGGTAAAACACTACTATTGATTTTTATACTATTGACAATGCGTTGAACTATAGATCGGACACAATTTATAGTAATATTATAAATTCTTAACTTCTTAGATCTTTCCTTACGTTGGTAAATCTGTGAAGTTACTAGTTCGTTTAACCACAAAAAAGAATGATATTAAACGATTGAAATTTAAACACTTATCATCACTAGGATTCGTCAAAACAAACTAAATGAGCATCGAGAAATGAGAATTAATCTTCAATCATCTTATTATGATTTAAATTGATACATCATGATTAATGAAGCATATCGTCCTCCACTGCTCTAAATTGTTGTGCCCAACAGGGTCTCTAATGTGCTGTCATTTATTTCTACCACCTATCTACATTTAGATAATGCAATAAAGATTTTAATTTGACATTAATATGAGTAACTAAATGTAATAAGTATAAGTATTAAAGATTTCCACCATCCACCATCTGGTTCCATCACCAGGCCATCTCGATGGAGCCAAATTAGTATTGTCGTCAGAATCACAAACATTTGCAAAAATTTCATTCGATACCACAATTAGAAACATGCTTAAATCAAAATCCAAGATTTGTTTATATATGTACTTATATATATAGATAAGTTTGTCGTTTACATAGAAATGAAGATCCTATTTATATTATAAATTCGAAAGTTTTTGTGTGTGAATGTTTGTTACCACGTATCTCGATAACGAATAAACCGATTTTGATGAAATTTAGAATGTCAGATAGTTTCGGTTCCGGAATAACACATAGGCTACTTTTTAATTTTATTAACGCAGGCGAAGCCGCGGGGCACAACTAGTAGTAAATGATTAAATAACAAAATAAAGAGACTGCCTACAGTTACTAATATCGTAGCCAGCTTTCGTAGCTCTTTCGTAGTACACCCTTCTACGTGCTACGGGCTACGAAGCGGTCTACAAATTTATCTACGCTGTCTTCCTTGGCTTTCTATACTTTAATGTAATTAGATAGCCGAGACGTTATCTTACACTTTCTTTAATGAAAATTCAAGTATATTAAATTGTTCTACTATAACTAAGAAGAAGAGTATAGCTACACTTGCATTATCTTCTGTATTTAGACTAGAACGAAGAGAAAATATAAAATGGGACTAGACTAGACGAAGTCTAAGGAATATAATTCTAATTGTAACATTATATTAATAGAAAAAAAATTAAAGCTAAAAAACGTGCTCTAAACAATACATATTTTGTTTTTTTATATACTGCATTGTTACTGCATTGTAATTATTTTATATTAAAATAAATAATGACTGAATAAATAATTTAAACAATTTTGGTAAATGCTTTTAAAACCAAACGAAATCTTAAAATGTGTAATAAAAATAAATTGTCTCAAAAACCTCATAGAGTTACAGATACTAATTAGCCCGCGGTGTCGTCGTTATTGCTTTTTTATGCTGTATAGGCAAGCATTTGACCGCTATCTATATGATGGAAAGTGACGATGCGGCCGAAGATGGCACATGGTTTCCTAGAAGGGACCTATTCACTTTAGACTTGAAGACACCCAGATTCACATACTTTCTTACTTAACACTGGATCACTAAATATTAAATACGAAATTACCGGGGACGTAGCTGCGGAGCACGGCTAGTGTAATATACATACTTTGTTATGATTTACTTCTAGAACAATAAATATTACAATCTGAGAAAATAAAAGTTTAATATCGTTAGTCTGTACGACTAATATTTAGTGACTGTGTAACCGAAAATAAGTTAAGAATAAATATCTAATATCATAAACCGCAATTCTGACACTCGTAAATAGCTTATACATTTAAGCATCTTTAAATTCAAGTCAGTGGATTCTATAACAATAAACAGCTGGTGACGTAAGTGGGTGGAGCCTCAAGAGGTTTTACAGCTTTACCGCTCCAGCGCACCTGCAACCTGTGTCTTGGACACGAATTGTGTCTTGGAAAGATGGAAGCTTTGTCTATATACATGAAAAAATTCTTCAAATTTGTGACAGTAACGGAATATTTACCATGTGTTTCGTTTGTTTGAAGTTTCCGATGTTTCGGCACTGTTTTAAGCGCCATTGTCACGGAGTAACTTGAGTAGTGAGGGTGGATGAAGATTTAGATTTACGCGCATCGGTTCTACCCGCTTTCGTACCCGTTTACTACGTTGGACACCTTTACCACTATTAACAATTTGAGTTTGAATTCGAACGCGACAGACAACACTCACTCATGCTAATAGTATCCTGACAGTAGTTATTAACACAAACATTTATAGTGAGAGTGACCATGGTACCTAGCTTAAGAACTTAAATCATTATGCATAGTCCAAATCGAATGAAAATAACATTAAATGTCACTTTCTATGTCTGACTGTCAGGCACGTATAATGGCAGTTGAAAGGTTTTAGATAGGGGATTACAATCACTTTATCTACGTGTTAACATCTCAAGAGCCTATGGACAGTATACCATATTGCCCATAGGCTATCAAGCTTGTTTAAAGATAGACACTTATCACGAACCTGAAAGAATACATACGTTATCTCGTCTAATTATGGCGTGAAGCAAAATAACCGTCAACTTACAATTCCTTTATTTATGCGTTGCAAGCAAGCATTTGAACACTATCTCTGTTGTTAGGAAATGATGACATCATCAAAGACTTTATCATACTTGCCTAGAAAATATATATTGACTCTAGACAAGACTCCCAGATGTAGCATTCGGGGAACAAAGACAACCAATGACTTCCAGACCTTTGCTGTACGGATGATGAACGTTAAAGCAAAATGTTTCAAAGGCACAGAATAAATTTCAACGATAAATAGATAATGTTTAACAGATCTTTTATGTTGATAGATTAACCGACTTCAAAAAAGGAGAAGGCTCTCAATTCGATTGTATTTTTTATATGTATTACCTCAGAACTTTTTCTAAGCGAACGGATTTTGATGATTCTTTTTTTATTTGAAAGCTGGTGCTTTTTATGTGGTCCCATTTAAATTTGATCAACTGACCAGTAATTTCTGAGTTATCCTAAATAATGCGTATTTTAATAAATTAATCTGATAAAGCATTCCGAAGATTTGCGTTTAAATTATTTTATAAACAATCCAGCCTCTCCAAAACGCCACAGCCTCTCCAAAACGTAGTAACTATATCCAAGCCCATTTTACTATTCAGTGCGTTCACCACAGTTTTGCTGACCTGTCCCGTCCTTCGGGTTGTAGACATACAGCCGCAGCGTGATTGGAATCTACATCCGGGTTGTTTTTACATCTTAGGCAAGATTATCAACAGCTGACCACGTCAGAGGAATATCAAAATAGTTCACCATGTTTAAAAACTTGTTGACCAAATACTGACTTCTGATTGTTTGAAAGGGATCGGTAATGGATTTTGAAGACGATGTAGGCATGAAATGCTGACTGCTTAGGACTAATAATCTGAATGGCTTTGCTTGCGCTTACGTTCAGTTAAAAATTCCTCTAATTAAAGCTGGTTACCACTGCTACCAGGCTTCAATATGAGTTTCAAACTGTTTGCTTTATATCTAAATATATATAACTCAAAGGTGACTGACTGACTGACTGACATAGTGATCTATCAACGCACAGCCCAAACAACTGGACGGATCGGGCTGAAATTTGGCATGCAGCTAGATGTTATGACGTAAGCATCCGCTAAGAAAGGATTTTGATAAATTCTACCCCCAAGGGGATAAAATAGGGAATGAAAGTTTGTATTAAACTTTGTCAATTTTAAAATAATACTTCTTAACGCGAGCGAAGCCGCGGGCAAAAGCTAGTGGATGATATAATCATAGCATCACACAGTAATTACATTAGTAAAAGATAATCCTGGAGGTACTGGCCGTGGATGTTAGTTTTTACTTATAATCCTATTCTAAAATCAAATTAACACAAGTTATTGAATATGAACTGCCCTTTGGCTCAGTTGGGTGAGCGTTCGCCTTCTAAGCAGGGGTATCGGGTTCGATTCCCGGCGGGAACACAAGTTTTCTCTCCAAGGAAAATTTGTGTTTCTGGTTCTGGTTGTGATTGTGTGTGTGATGTGAATGTTTGCGCTGTTTTCTCGTGGAGCCACTTCCGGCACCCACGTTTTCGTACTTAGTGTGGGGCTGTGAGTGTGAAAGCGATTATTAAAAATATATATATAAGACTGCGGCGGTGCATCCCTGTTTGCAGTTTGTATTGATCTTCTGAGATCACCTAGGAACAATATCTCTATTTGGAAATATTTATTGTCAATTATAAATTATTATTTTTTATTTAATTGATGCTTCTATTCTTCCTTTTGGGATACTACTATAGTATTATTGACCTTACCACACTTTCGCCTTCTTACTGTGTTGTGAGTAGATATATACTTGGGATATTTAGAACAGTAATTAGCATAATTATAATAACTACTTTGTTGCTTTAAGTTTACTTCATTTTTTATTAGTTCTATTATGGAAGAGCAACTGAATCCGACGCAGGTTGTTCTAGTGTGGGGTTCAGGGATTTGAGTTTGAAAACTATCGCGAGTGTTATTCGTTATTATTGTTTACTAGCCGGCTGGTACTCGCGGCGGTTTTGTCGGATTTTCTGACTAGTTTCGGACTTGTACAATGCCTATCATCTGGGAGGTGGCCGATCGCAACATTCGCGTCGCCTCTCCGCGCGCACTTCATGTGCGTGACGGAAAATCCGGGAGAAAAAGCAATAATAATGGGTTCAGGGTTCTTTAATTGATACATGTACATAAACATGTCTCTTATTTTAACTGTTTTTCAATAATTATAAATGTATACTATTGTTAGAATCAGAAGTAGAAATCATAAAAAGAATATACAAACTTGAACAAGAACCACTTTTATTACTTTTAACAATTTTATTATCACAAATCACAAACTTAATACCCGATACTTAAACAAAATTATGATTTACACGCGCAAAACAATAATTAAACAAAGTAACGATTACACACTTGCTATAACACTCGAACTATAATTGGAACAAAAGTGGCTCACGTGACCATAAATCGACCGACAAGGATTCTTGTAGACGTCCGTCCGCTGCGAGTGCCGAGAAGCAAAAAGGCCCTGTTGGTCGAAACGCACGGCTTTTATAGGCAAACGGGGGTAGCTTTTTGATGCGGAGGGTATGTTTCTAACACTATTGTAACTACGGGCCAATAAAAATAAATAATATAACAAATGTATACTTGTTCTTATTTCATAAGCAAATAATGTATTTTTTATTAATTTCTATATACATATTAATTAATCACTGATAGGTCAGCATGTGACCACTATCTTACCTGATGGTAAGTGATGATGTAGAAGGTGGTGCACATGCAAGGCTTAGAATGTGACTCTCTTTCAAGAATAGTTACCGGAACATTATTTTTCCATTAATATCTTTATATCAGGAGATTATCCACATGAGGGTAAACTATTACTCATTTCGGTACAGGGCTAGCTAGTCAAACAGTCAAAATCAAAATCTTTTATTCACATAGGCTCCAAAGAGGCACTCATGAAAGTTAATGACTCAACTGCCAGATTCGCAAAATTACAGCTATCTCTAAAAGAACCTGGCAAGAAACTCGGCACCGCATTTTTTTCATTCATTTTTTAATCATTCCTTAACACTAATACATAATTAGATTAACCTAGGTTTATCTATATTATGTAGTCGCTAGAAAGTGCAAGAAAATGTCCTACCACAATGGAAAACATTTCATTGCTTTATCGCAAATAGATTTGTGTAGTGGTACCCCCCCAGTACCAGTAGCAATTGTGTGTTACTGCCCCAGCAATAACACACCATTGCTACTGCCAGACCTTCAACTTACAACAACTAGATAATTATGTTTACCTGTAATGTATACTCTGTATACCTACAGGCTCCCTCCAATCGTCAACAGCTCGGCTAATGCTTCTCATCGCGGTCCAGTCACGTTCCCGGCTCACCACGGAATTCAGTATAACATGGTACAACTCAGTATATCCACATAATGTCGTATTAGCCCTGTTCGTATATATCAGGCTAAGACCAATATAAACTCTTCATTAAACATTAGGTCGCAAGTAAAGATAGGATATGTCGTAAAGACACTCGATAGAAGTGATTAGAAGTGAAAACTTCTTTAGCGGCGCGGCGTTGAGCACTTTTTTGGGATGGGTGAAACATTTTAAACTCGCGTCAGGACACGTGACCTGATCGAAAATTCGTAAGACGAAGGGAGAGTAGAGCAAAGAAGTAATATCCCCTTCTCTTTCTACCGCGTTTCTATGGTGACGATGGTATTGTTATTTCAAAAATGCACAACGTTAATGTTTAAGTTTTCGCTTTTACCGGCACTTCCGGAGTGTAAAACAAGGACAATATAATATCGTCCTTGTTTAATAATAAGAAGTAGTACCCGGATGACCGAGCCTTGCTCGGTTTTTTTTTATGGTAAACTAGCCGTGCCCCGAGGCTTCGCCCGCAATTATCAAGTTAAAAAGTAGCCTATGTGTTAATCCTAGGTATAATCTATGTACATTCCAAATTTCATCCAAATCCGTTCAGCCGTTAAAGCGTGAAGAGGGAACAAACATACTTACACACTTACACAAAAACTTTCGGATTTATAATATTAGTAGGATGACGTTTTCTAAGAATGAAACCTAGCTAGATCAGGATCTTGGAACGGATTTGAATGAAATTTGGAATGGACATAGCTGTCCTAATCCTAGGTATAGGATTAACACATAGGCTACTTTTTAACTTGATAATAGCGGGCAAAGCCGCGGGACACGGCTAGTAAATAATATACTATACAGAAATAAATATTAATGATGAAAAATGAAACAGGATTTTCATACAAATGTGTTTGTGTTTCTATTTTTTATATGGGCAACAAAAAATATCTGAACAAGTGCTGAAAACTGAACGCTCGTGTCAATAACGCCGCTATGATAGAAACATTCCACACAATACCAATTCCATATACATTAGCTGCCCCCAGCCTCCTCTGTCCCCCCCTCCTCGCCCGTCAACCCACGCGTAATGAAACGTAAACAAGCCAGATACCCTCCCTTAGTCCGGCTGCACACAGCCGATCGCCGTGCACGGTCGCACAGGATCTGGTTTGCTCATTTGGTTTTCGCAGAACCTGACCGTACGTCACGTGATTAATCAACTAGGTAATGTTAATTTCTTTATGACATCGTCTTGGCTTAGGCTGTTACGTTGTTATAATTTTGTGTGTATTAAATAAATTAAATTATTAATAAAAAAATGCACATCGTTTTAATACTAAACAAAAGCGCTACGCGCGTTTAGATTAAGTAAAACAAATAAGTCTTTTATAGCAAATGGGTTAAGAACAAAACTCCTTAAACTAAATTACCAATGTTCCAACCAAGTTCGTATCCATAGTAAAAAATAAAGAAAGCTTATTATATAATTGAACCCAAGCAAAGCTTAAAAACCCGACTTTACCGCTTATGTTTTGGTTTTGGCTTGATCGATTTCGTTAAAATTTATATGGGACCACCTCAAAAGTATAATTTACCAAACAAAAAAAAACATCAAAATAGATTCATAATTGGCGGAGATATCGTGTAACATACACACTAAAAAAAACATACAGTCGAATTGAGAAACTTCTTTTTTGAAGTCTTGTTCTTGGTTGAAAATCATTAAGTATGTTAATGACAAGGATGTTATAAGTGTCCCATATCCTTTATCAATGGTTTGTATGGAGCATTGTCTATGCCACGGTAACCGTACCTAACCCCTGATTCAGAACCATACAATAACTCAGTTACCGTAGGATTCGGTTAGTTACCGTACGATACAATTATTTTTAAAGTATTTTTAAAGAGAAAGTTAAACAATCGTATCGATTCGGTAAGTTACCGAAACGCTCTTTCGTGGTCGTATGGTAAAGGATCACACTCTGAATCAGGGTGCTGTACTGACCGGCTGTGTGCGATAGCTCTTAGAAACCTAGCTACAACTAGGCTACCTAGACACCTATAGCCCTGAGTTCTATAGTCTATTCGACAGCTTGTATTGTCTATTGTCTCATTATGGAGTGCCTTGGGATATTTTTTAGAGCATCGAGCGCTTTTTAACTTTTTGTGTTCATCAGACTGTTTTGCGCTAAGTATAATTTGTTTAAGTTATTGATTGTAGATAATGATATGTTATCTTAGATACTTAATAGCTTTTTCGTTCATCGTCCGTACTGCGAGGGGTTGGAACTCAATGCGTATGTCTTTGTTCCCCACTGTAATCTAGGAGTCTTCAAATCAAATGTGAATAGGTAATAAGGCAGGCATGCTACACTACCTAAAAACCTAGTCTTTATTTAATTTTTTTTTTTTTTTTCATTTATTTACCATATATTACAAAGTATACAAAAATTTGATAGTATAGCATTTAAAAAACCACTAAGGTTTGTAATATAATACTACAACTAGTCTACATTATACCTAAATAATAAGAAGTTGGTAAGTGCACATGTACGTCATCATCAGCATTCAAGTTGTTGCAAATAATAAGACTTCAGTTTGAATTTAATATTACGTGGTGTGATTTGTTTACACAAATCCGGTGGTAAGTCGTTAATTAGTCGAGGAACCAAATACAATGACGTTCACTCGCCGTAGGCATTGTTTGCGCCAACCGTACGTAGCCGGTTCTGAGCGATGGCCCGAGTGTATACAGGAATCAAATAATGCATGATAATATTCCCTATTAGTAAAGTGATTGGTATTATTAGTACTGGGCTATTATTAGTATGGGTATTATCTTTTTTTTTTTTGGGACTAAGCTAGCGTTTGACCACAATCTCACCTGATGAAAAGCGACGATGCGGTCGAAGATGGAGCACGCTTGCTCAGTAAATACCTATTCACTCTCTTCTTGAACAACCTCATATTATACTTTCGGGAAACAGTATTATCGCGTAATATTCATAACATGAGCGTACTGCTGCATGCTGTCTAAATTGTCATCTTGATGACCTTGTTTCATACATATATATAACTAGTATACTAATTCTGAATCAATACATGTATAGTAAACCTAGGAGGCCGCTATGCTGCAATAGATGTTTCACTATCAGTAAATCTTCTAATCCGTGTAGCAATTTGTGAAGCAAATCGATTCTCTACTACCGTGAACAGATCTAGCAAATAGAGTATATATAGATAGTTCAGTAAATACGAAGCGCTTACTGAGGGCCATAGTTTAACTAGTTGTTCGCGCCGAACTGAGATCTCGCGCCTCATAGAAAACAACTTATGAGGTTAATTGCTTATAACTTTTTTTCTATATAATAATTGTTTGATTTGTTGTACAAGTTCAAGATATAACGGATATTATACGTAAGTTTCAGCGTTCAGTGTGAAGCCGATTTTAAGATAGACCCCAGGACAAAATAGGTTTAAAAACAGTGACTTTGGTGGCCTACCAATTCGTTATTTTCCAATACAGATTTCTTTGAAACCGATTTCGTACTATACTTTTCAAGCTCTTATCAAAGATACCCCACAAAGGTAGATAAAAAAATACAAAATATTTTGCTCCCTCTTACATGTATGGGAGTCCCCATTATATTTTCATTTATATACATTTAAATACCATTTCTGGCTTTGGGCCGTAGTTTTACATATTCTATGAGAATTTGAAGTCATTTTTATATGGTTTAGACGCTAGATGCCTCTGACAGACGGACGGACGGACAAAGTGCTGAACAACCCAAATCAACTTAAAGATCTCGCTTCGCTCAATCAATAAGATCTAAGGGGTATATAATAGTCTATTATATTGCGTTATTCCTCTCCATCCAAAGGTTGTCTGGAAGAGATCGCTTTCAGCGATAAGACCGCCTATTGTTACACTTACATAATTTTTTACTGTCATTCCTATTTGTGTTCTTTGTTATTTTATGGTGTTCAATAAAGAATATATCTATCTATCAATCTATCTAATAGTCATCTCTAAACAGGTACAAGCAAGGAGGATGGTTACTTGACTGCTTTCACATTCAACACCTCGAAATAAGTACAGAGTCTTGTATGGTGGGTGCTGGAAACATTCGCGTCACCTACATTATGCAGTCCGCAAAAGAAAGGAACTCCTTACACGAGTCGGTATTTCCTGATAAAAACAATATGGGAGTTTTTAAGTCGCGAGTGAATAGGCTTATTCTAGGCAAACGTGCTCATCGTCGACCGCATCGTCGTTTACCAAGTGTATTTCATATTAAAAGTCCTAGTCACATGTCAAGTCATACACTAGTTAAATAACAAAAATTTTAAAAACTTCGTTTAATTTTTCAAATTGCTCACATTTCTCTGAATGTACATTTAATTTAAGTACATCCATAGATAAATAGTATATATACCCATAGATAACATACGCAAGAACATATGTCCCTGTTCTAAACTAATGCTAGAAATACTTCTTCACAGTGCACTTTTATTATTGTCCGAGCATGTGTAATGAAAATTTTATTACCGTTTACTTCCGCACATAAAAGCTCTTAATGATGAACCATTTCAATCAACACTTAAACAATGGCATAAAAGTAAAGCCCATTACAACTTATAAGAGCATTACGATGCCAAATAACTGATCATTATTCTTATGTGCATTTCTAGAATATTTTAACACATACTTGTATCAGAATCAGAATCAGAATATATTTATTGTTTAAAACTGTGTACATAGATCTTAAAAATTAAAATGTTTCAACGTTTCGGACGTACAATAGTTAAAATATATTTACAATAGTTAAAATATACACTGGTGAATTTTAACAAATTATAGCTTTTGTGTATATTTATGTACACACTAACATAAAGTATAATATTTTACAACTTGGTATGTATGTTTATTTATATACATATACATATGTATGTTTATATACTCGTAGCATCATTCTGTAATATGTTAACAATGCCCTTTTCGATGAGGTAGTGATAACATAACATAACTGCTTTCACACTCACAGACCCACGCTAAGTTCTATGACTTGAGTCGTAAGTCCCGGAAACATTCACATCAGGCGACCGACACGCAATTAAAACCAGGAACAAATATTTTCCTTGGGTAGAAAACTTGTGTTCCTGCAGGGAATCGAACGGGTACCCTTTAAGTCAACGGGCAGTTCAATAAATATTATCGATGTGTTCAAATACATAATAATTTGCCCGACTGTTTGAAAATCTTTGACAAAAACACAGTATTTGCCTTAAAAATGCGTTAGTTAAAAAGGCATATTACAGCATTAAAGATAACTTTGATGATAGATGGGAAATCTAAGCTTTTAAATAGAAATACCATGTACATACAGTCATACTTAGTTTTAAGTTAAGATATTTTAATTCTTGTATTAAGAAGTTAAGTACTTAATTTTAATTTAATGTTTAAAGACTAGTTTTAATTTAATGTAATCTTTTAAAGGTAAGTATCTTTTGTTACATTAGATATAAATATTATATGTATAATTACTTTTGCAATACCCTACCCGAGTCTATATTTCATTTCATATAATATAATATAGTGCAATAAATAAATAAAAAATATATATTTCTAAGTATTTAATTGAATATATTGTTAAGGTATTATTGTCGTCGGTTTATAGAATATATTTCGAGCTTAAATAGTGAGGAGTATTGAAGTCACAGACATAAAAGTATACGCAGTAGTAGTATGCCCGCACTATGAGACTTTGCGACTAAAACTTTCAGATAAGTGTCTTTTTGTACCGCTATATCGTAAGTAAAACACTTGCGCGAGGCAGTGCATGAGTACCATCTGGGAAACTATATAATGTTGTTCTTGATTCAAAACCTATGTCTATGTGCTTATACCTTTTTTTTTCATGTAGTTAAGAGACGAGACCAGCAGACGCTCGCGGTATGGTGTGGTAGTATGGTAAGCGTCACGCTTGCCCATTTCAGTGTCACCCAGAGATATTTAAACTTATATAGGTCAAAATCCTGTGCGGCAAAGCAGTGCTTCTCTTCTCACCCTCTTCACCCTCAGATGTTACATGTTAAATCTCTAAGTCCTTTTTTTTACTGATATTAAAAATTACATCTTTTTTGTTGATAAAAATCTTCCTGTGTAACAAACAATAAGTGAAAATATGCATAAATAGCAATTTTTGTAAATAAATCCGTTTTTGAGATAGACCCCAGAAAAAACAGGTCTAGGAGCAGTTACTTCGCTAACCTAATCAATTGTTATTTTCCAACATAGATATTTTTAAAACAATTTCGTTCTCCACGGGCAGAAAAACAATCATATAATTACAATTGCCATTTTCGGCTTTTGGCCGCAGCTTTACATATTCTCTGAGAATTTTAAGTTATTCACTTTTATGTGTACGACGCTAAATGCCCCTATCAGACGGACGGACGGACGTAGTACCACCGTGATCTGTAAGTACCACCCAAGTCAACTTAGATACCTCTCTTAGCTCGGTCAAGAAAAAGCATGAAGCAAATAATATCAATATATCTTTATATTCCTGAACATTATATTTTGGCGGTCTTCAAGTCTAGAGTGATTATGAAAATCTACTAGGTATGAATGCTGCATCTTCGGCCGCATCATCACTTTCCATCAGGTAAGATAGCGGCCAAATGCTTACATATACGACATTAAAACAAATTACGAAATTTACGTATAAGTATACTTATTTTTATAAAATGAATCTAAACCTTATAATAATTACGTCACCAAAGTAAAAACGACTGCCAACTATTACCATAAAGCAGGTCCCAGGCGGAGGAGCACTAAAGTTTTTTGGGACATAGGTCAGAGTTCGGGGACGGATTGTAGCCTATTTTTAGGGGTGGATGGAAAGGCCATTAGGTGCGCGGGGAAAGGTGACCTGGCTGACCGCCATTTGAGTAAGGTATTCTTTAAACACAAGCTCGGAAATTTAACTTTTCTTCTTGAAGTCATTGAGTAATTTGCATTCTTCTACATATCGAGTTAATTGCTCAAACTCTACATATATGATTCTTGCTTAATGTGTGGCATGTGCTACAGCTTCCAATGAGGCTTTTGTAAACATTTTAAATAAAGATAAATAAAATTGCATTTAAAAACTGATTTTAGCTGCATGCCCAAACACTTTTCTTACACGCCCAGGAATGCTGGTAGATAATGCTTCATAGCATTAAGTTATTCCTTGTACACTGTTTTGTGCTAAACAATTGAATAAATAAAAAATAAATCCTTTCTTAGTCATACCTATAAATGTATACATATTATTTTGTGTATATTTATCATTTATGTAGGATTGTGTAGGTATATTATGTATCTAATATTAATAATTAGTACAAGTCATTTATTTAAATAAGTGCTGAGGTACACAAGCGTACCTGATTGCAATATTTTTATCATCTCTCTTTGGTTGTCTAGATGAAATCGCTTTGAGCGATAAGACCGCCCTTTGTGCTCCTATGTTATATTTAAGATTTCTTTGTAAGTGATCTTTTATTTGGTATGCAAATAAAGAATGTATCTATCTATCGACGCGAAGCTAAGTGCGTGTATCCCGCTAGTTCAAAGGCCCGCCAGTGAACCATAGCGTTAGATCCGATATGCGGCGAGCACGCGACCCGCGAATAACGCGGTATATTTGGGTTATTGGGTGTCATAGTCACGCCTCCACCTGCTGCCTACATTTGCCAAATTGTTTGCTCAAATGCCATTTTGCGGTGAAATATTGTGCACATTTAGTTTTAGTAATTTCTATTGAAGGAAACTGCATGTAAAATGGTGCTGCGTTTCTGTGACGGAAGTTTTATGGACTACAGTGTCTCAATACCAAACGTCTCAAATATATATATAACCACGGCCAGGGTTACCATGTTTACAAGATTGCGCGACGCAAATGAGGCTAGTGTTTAGCAGCCTATGTATGTATGTGTGTGTTTTTGTTCCTATGTGACTTTCTATGCTCAAGCGCGTAGACCGAATACCGATTCTTTCTTCAATCGATTTGTCTGGGAAATTATTACATTATTATTAAGTCTTTCTATATTTATTATTTAAATAATAATAACAATGTCAGATAAGATTACAAAAGGGACATAAAACAAAAACATTGGGGGCTCCCCCATAAGCGCAGAGAACCTCCACGTGGTGCCCCTGGAAACTGTCTGAACCCGGTAACGCAGGTGTTCAGACAGGCTAATACTCTGCCTCACAGTTGTTACGTGCGGTAACTGTGTACTGTGACGGGATACCGAAATTGCGGGATGCGTCGGGGAGGTATGTAAAAGGCCCTTCTCAGGGCCCCTCCTCCGACCCTTCTACGGACCTCCTAGAGGCTCCCGTAGGGGAAAAAGGCCCTTCTCAGGGCCACTCCTACCCTCCTGCGGACCTCTTGGAGAGTTCAATGGAGGGTGTGGGAGTGTCGTCAGACTTGTCCGAAGTAGACGGGAAGAAAGGCAGCCGCCGAAAGCGACCGTCATCTTCGTTCTTCGTGCCCGGGCATTTAGACTCGGACACGGAGACCGAGGGGACCGCGGCCGCTAAGGTTCACAGTGCAAAGAGAGGGGGGAAGAGGACCACCAAAGCGGGTCCTTCAAGGAAAGACTGCGTTAGAAGTTCGCCGACGTTATCAGAAGGGGAATTGGAAGAGCTCTTGCGAGCTAGGCGGTATAGGAAGGGGTCGGCCGCTGCCGTTACCGACCTTTTGACTGCCACCGAGAGCGAGTCCGATACCGGTGTAATGGTTGGTGATGCCAGCGCGCTGAATGCCCAAGAGTTAAGGGAACATGCGGGAAATAGCCTCGCCTGCATTTTGGAGGTTGCCAGAAAATCTGGCAATCTTAAAGGCGAATTTGTTGGTCGCCTTAAAAGGTCCACGTCTACCCTGAGGGAGGTAGTTGATGCCTTGGCCAATAGGAGTGAGGCCGTAGAGACGCGGCGGTTAAGGGCGGAGAACTCCCGCCTGCGCCTTGAAGTCGAGTCTCGCAAGGCGGAGGTGAAGGCGCTGCGTCGTGGTTTCACCGAAGCCAAATCGGAGGCTGCTGCGGCTGCCACTGCCGCAATTGTCACTGATAGGCAAGCACCCCCCGCCCCTCAGTTGGGTGTTGAAATAGTGGAGGAGCTGAGGCGGTCCTTGACCATTACGTTCGGGCAAATGTTAAATGCCCGACTCGCGGTGTTCGAGGATCGGCTTTTGCCTGACCCGACGGTCCGTCCACCTCTCAAGGCGGACGTCAAAAACGCCAGGAAGGCAGCGGCAGCCACCGTGCCACCCAAACCGGCTCCTGAATCGGCTCGCAATACCGCCCACAAGGTGGACAAGCGGGCCGGTGATAAAACAAAGACGGCAACCACCTCTACGGAGGGACCGGCTGTAAATCCCTCTACATCTGGGATCTCCATCTCCGTTGTTCCTCAGGAGGAAACATGGGCGACGGTGGTAAGAAAGGGCAAGGGAAAGGGGAAGTCCTCTCTTCCCCTTCCCAAAACTGCGGTTGTCCCCGCGGTGCGGGCCAAAACCGCAAAGGCTAAGCCAGCATCCTCTGCTACAAAGAAGGTGCTGAAACCCCCAAAGTCCGCGGCTGTAGTGATGTCACTCCTGCCCGAAGCTGTGGAGAAGGGGGTCACGTATGGTGCTGTGATGAACAAGGCACAGGAAGGGATCGATCTCCAGACTCTAGGAATCGACAAGCTACGGTTCCGTCAGACGGCCACAGGAGCCAGGATGTTGGAGATTCCTGGCGCCCAAAATCAAGAGAAGGCGGACAGACTCGCGGAGAAACTCCGCGGCGTACTTTCCGAGGTGGCCCACATCGCCAGGCCAGTTAAATCGACTGATTTGAGGGTGACGGGCCTGGATGATGCGGCTACTAAAGAAAAAGTAGCGGCGGCGGTCGCCAAGGCAGGTGCCTGTGACGTGCAGCTGGTAAAAGCCGGGGACATTCGCGCCGGCATAAGCGGCGTCGGCTCCATCCTCGTGTCCTGTCCTACTACGGCAGCCAAAATGCTGCTGGAAAAGGGCAGACTCCTTGTTGGGTGGAGCTCAGTGCGCGTGGTGGCACTAGCGACGCGTCCCATGCGCTGTTTTAGGTGCATGGGGCTAGGCCATACCCGCGCCCAATGTCTCGCGTCCGCCAACAGGGGGGACCTGTGTTTCCGTTGTGGAGGTACAGGTCATCGGGCGGCCAGCTGCGGGAGGGCTGAGCCTCGCTGCGCAATCTGCGCGGAGTCTGGTCGGCCTTCTGGTCACGTAATGGGGGCACGTAATTGCGCTCCCCCGAAGACGAAGGGAAAGACCGCTAGGACCCAGGCTTTCCCCGCGGCAACTAGCCAGGCCGCCCCCGAGGGCGCACGCCAGTCAGCGTGCGAGGAGGTTGTGATGTCTGACTGATGGATCAAGTCCGACATCACAACTTTCTCCAGTCTAACCTTAACCACTGTGCTAGGGCCCAAGACCTGCTAATGCAGAGCCTGGCGCAGTGGCAAATAGACGTAGCGGTCGCGGCAGAGCCGTACTATGTTCCCTCCCATTCCTGCTGGGCTGGGGACCTGGACGGCTCCGTTGCCTTAGTAAGTCGGGTGGGCAGTCCCCCACTTTCAATCAAGGAGAGGGGTTCAGGGTACGTGGTGGGTAAGTGGGGAGAATACGCTATCGTTGGTGCTTATTTCTCCCCTAATAAAACCGTTGCAGAGCTGGAAGCCTTTCTGGATCTCCTGGCCGCGGCGGTAAGAAGGCAAGTGCCACGGCAGGTGCTCATCTTGGGGGACCTTAACGCCAAGGCCCGGGATTGGGGCAACCCCTCCACTGATTCACGTGGTGAAACTGTCAGGGAGTGGGCGGTTGCCTCAGGACTGACCCTGCTAAATAGAGGGTCGGTCCACACGTGCGTGCGGTGGAACGGGGGGTCCGTGGTAGACGTATCGTTCGCCACCCCGTCTGTCGCAGCACGTGTCCAGGCCTGGAGGGTCATGTCGGAGGTGGAGACTCTCTCGGACCACAAATATATAAGGTTCGAGATCTCTACCTCCGACAGCCAGGGAGGGTCCCAGCTTGCGGTGCAGGCGGATTTCCCGCGCTGGACGATTAGTCGCCTTGACGTCGAACTGGCGAAAGAGGCGGCGATCGTCCAGTCGTGGCTTGCCGCTCACACACACCCGGATGTGGAAGTCGCGGCGGGCCGTTTCCGCGAGGCGGTGACAGCCGTCTGTGACACGGCTATGCCGAGGTCCCGGCACCGCCCAGACCACCGGGATGTGTATTGGTGGAGTTCGGAGATCGCCGATCTTCGAACCATCTGTTCAGGGGCGCGGCGGCCCTATACCCGCTGCAGGAAGCGGCGTCGGGGCCGAACCGACGAACAGATGTCTGAGGAGGAGCTAGCTGTTGAGCTCCGGCTTTATAGCGTATACCGCGAAGCCAAGCGGGAGCTGCAGCTGGCCATCGGCCGGGCTAAATCCCAAGCCTGGGATGAAGCCCTGGAGGGGCTAGACAGGGACCCTTGGGGGCGTCCATACAGGGCTGCCCGGAAAAAGTTCCGGGGCCGGACGCCCCCAATTGCACAGTCCCTGGAACCAGACCTTCTGAGCAGGGTGCTGGGTGGGCTCTTCCCTGGAAGCAGCCCTCACCACGTGCCCTCGATGATGGCGCCTTCCCCCCCGGAGGAGTTGGACCCTAACTCCATCCCGCCCTTGTCGGAGGCGGAGATGGAGATTGCGGTCGACCGCTTGAAGGGGAAAAGGACCGCGCCGGGTCCAGACGGGATTCCAGGGCGAGTCCTACGGATCGCCTTGGGGGAGATGGGCGACCGGCTTCGGGAACTGTTCGACGAATGCCTTACGTCAGGACGGTTCCCGAAGCTGTGGAAAGACGGCCGACTGTGCCTGCTCCGGAAGGAGGGTCGATCTATTGACTCACCTTCCGGGTACAGGCCTATAGTGTTGCTGGATGATACGGGTAAGCTGCTGGAAAGAGTAGTGGCTTCCCGTGTCATCCGGCACCTAGAGGGTACTGGGCCAGGGCTGTCCGAGGCCCAGTATGGGTTCAGAGCGGGGCGGTCTACAATAGACGCTCTGCTCTGGCTCAAGGGGTGGACACAGGAGGCGGTCAGGGAAGGGGAAAAGGCGTTGGCTGTTTCGCTTGATATAGCTAACGCCTTCAACAGCCTCCCGCACGGAGCAATACATGAGGCGCTCCGCTATCACGGAGTGCCTCTGTATCTGCGGAGGCTGTTGGCTGACTACCTCCAGGATCGAGAGATCCTGGTGGTAGGACGTGACGGTATGAGGCGCCGTCGCGTCTCCTGCGGGGTTCCACAGGGGTCGGTGCTGGGTCCACTCCTGTGGAACATAGGCTATGACTGGGTGCTTCGTGGCACGCTTCCCGCAAATATGCGGGTCGCGTGCTACGCGGATGACACCCTTGTCGTAGCCAAGGGGAGGGACCTCAGGGAGGCGGTGCGGTTGGCTACGGTAGGTACAACTATCGTGGTTGACCGCATACGTGCCCTGGGGCTGGAGGTCGCCCTCTCCAAGACCGAGGCCCTATTGTTCCATGGGCCTCGTGGGGGACCCCCTCCAGGAACGCGGATCGATCTGGACGGGGTCTCGGTTCGGGTGGGGACCCAGATGAAATGTCTGGGTCTCATCCTGGATGGGAGGTGGGCTTTTGGGGCTCACTTTGCACAACTTGCCCCGAGAGTCGTGGGGGCTGCGGCTGCCTTGGGAAGGCTGCTGCCCAACGTGGGTGGCCCAAACGCAACCTGCCGTCGGCTTTACTCCGGAGTAATCCGGAGTATGGCTCTGTACGGGGCGCCAGTCTGGGTGGACGCCCTCAACCGCGGAAATAAGACTCTGCTGCGACGTCCGCAGCGGGTCATTGCGACGAGGGCGATACGCGGGTACCGGACAGTGTCCTGGACGGCAGCGTGCGTGCTTGCGGGTGATCCCCCCTGGGAGCTCCAAGCGGAGATCCTCGCCGAAGTTTACCACTTCGTGGCGGCGAGGAGGGCTCGAGGAGACCCCCCAGCGTGGGAAGAGGTCACCCGCATGCGGTGGCGGGCGCGGGCTGCCCTGTTGCGGCGGTGGACGGAGGACCTGGCTCCACCGGTCCCCGGGCTGTGGACGGTGGAGGCCATCCGCCCGGTCCTTCGGAGGTGGGTGCGGCGGCGTTTTGGGTCGCTGACCTTCCGATTGGTGCAGGTGCTTTCCGGACATGGATGTTTCGGAAAGTACCTGCACCAAATCGCGAGACGGGAGCCGACCCCGGCCTGCCACGAATGTGGGGCGCTGGAGGATACGGCGCTCCACACGCTGGAAGTGTGTGCCGCATGGGGCCCGCAGCGGCACACACTTTCAGCGATCATAGGCGGAGATCTCTCCCTGCCGAGCGTGGTAGTCGCCATGCTCGGCAGTGAGAGATTGTGGCAGGCGGTGGTCTCCTTCTGCGAAGCGGTGATGGCGCAGAAGGAGGCCGCGGAACGGGCCAGAGAGGTTGATCCCCTTTCTGACCCGATCCGTCGCAGACGGATGGGGGGGAGGAGGAGGCAGTTCGCCCGCCTCCTCTCTCCTCCTCTGTAGTGGGGTCACTAGTGGAGAGTCAGGGAGCTCTCCACTGGCTTGCACGGCCCCAAAAGTCTGAGGGGTGGCCTTGGTGAGCAAGGTCACCCCTACATGGGCGCAGTGGCCCGGTCTGTACTCGGGCCTACCGCCGGGGCAAGATAGTGACTGCTAGCGCGACCCTATCTTGCCCCACCTCGGCGAGGGACTGCTCACGGGGGGGTTTTTAGTGGGTTCGAGCCCCACATACCCCCTTCCTTCACCCCTGGGAAGGAAGGGAAGTGCAAGGCATTTTCCCCCCCACAAAAAAAAAAAAAAAAAAAGGGACATAAAACAAAAAGCACTAAACAATTTTGTAAGCCGCTTGCCGAAGGAAAAGTGCCCAGAATACTGGCTACGTTTCCACGTTGAATAACGATGCTATTTTTTTGTGCTAAATAAGAGCCAGCATTCTGATCACTTGTTGCCTCAATTAAACGTTTGAATAAATATTAAAAAATTACGTGTGCACCCGGTCCCCAAGGACCCAAAGTTTCTACCCCAAACAGTACAAACATATAAACTCTATCAAGGTTGGAATAGACCATGGTGACCGATCTATTTACAGCGGTACTACAAAGAAGGTTATGAGCAACATAAATATAGATATTAAAAATGTAATAACTGAACAAACTTAAATCTTCTTTCAAATCTCTTTAGATGTTTTATTTACAAGCAATTAATTTAGTTTCACCTGTCCAGTTGTCTATCTGTCGGTCTGTAATCAAATCTTGAAAATTAAACCCACTTCGCGATGTCCGATTGGATTTAAATTTCGTGTACTTACGTATTTTCTGTTACCATAAAGCTTTTTATGCCCGGTAGGCAAGCATTTGAGCACAATCTCACCTGACGGAAAGTGATGATGCGGCCGAAGATATAGCATGCTTGCCTGGAAGGTACCTATTCACTCTTGACTTGAAGACTCCCAGATTATACCTTAAGCTGGTATCTATACATTAAGCTGATCTGATGATGGAGACGGAAGATGGCCATAGGAACTTCTAAACAAAATAAGATAAACCCATCGAGTTTGGGCACGCTTGAATCGATTTTACATTTACTCTGGTCACACATACTCTGATTTATAATATAAACATGTTAGTACAATAATAATTACAATAATTAATATTATCCTACTAATATTATAAATCCGAAAGTTTGTGAGTAAGTGTGTAAATGTGTAAGTATGTTTGTTCCCTCTTCACGCTTTAACGGCTTAACGGATTTGGATGAAATTTGAAATGTAAATAGATTATACCTAGTATCAACACATAGGCTACTTTTTTACTTGATAAGAGCGGGCGAAGCCGCGGGGCACGGCTAGTATAATATATTGCATTAATTCCTGCGCATATCAGAGGTTGATAACTAATTACAGATTCTGATTGGTTATTAATTAGGCGCTTTAATTTAATAACACATCAGTTTGACATAGCACTAATGCGGGCCACGTGACCCGGATGACGTCGACTGTACCACATACTGAACGGCGGTTAACCGGCTGATTATGACACGTTTAACATAAATCGAGTACGAGGTAGAGAGGGGAGCGACTTGTGTACTGCGGGTTTACTGTATTATGTTTTTTATACATCTAGCCATGCATTTTTTATGCCCGATAGGCAAGTATTTGACCACAATCTCACCGGATGGAAAGTTATGATGCGGCCGAAGATGTAGCATGCTTGCCTTGAAGATATCTGTTCACTCTCGACTTGAAGACTCCCAGATTATACCGTTCGAAAACAAAGACGAAGGCAATGAGTTCCACTCCTTCGCAGTACGGATGACAAACGTTGATACAAAACACTTCGAGCGAACTGGAGGTATTTCAACCTTATATGGATAACGTTTGACAGTTAGTCTTGTTGTTAGAATGCTTGATCACACTTATATTTATTATTTATTCTGTGTGTGTAATGTGAATGTTTCCGGCACCCACAACACAAGTCATCGGACTTATGTAGAGTTGTGAGTGTGAAAACATTTATTTATTCTGGGCTAAAATCTAGTTATATTATGTTTCCCAATTTATGTAACCACAATAAATAAGCATTGAGCTACAGATTTTTGTATATCGCTTATCTCTGGCGTACGATTGCTTCATGCACAGGTGTATTGTTCTCGTCGATATAAACCTCATCAGAATATATATTTAAATACCATGTAAAAAGAATAATCGAAGCGATTCGCTTCTACGTTTATTATGTACTGCGAAGGAGTGGAACTCGTTGCCCGCGAACTTTGTTTCCTGAACGGTATAATCTGGGAGTCTTAAAGTTTAAAGTAAACAAGTATCTTTTAGGCAAGCATGCTACATCTTCACTTTCCATCAGGAGTGATAAACATAGAGATATGAAACATCGTATTTCGATGGATGCGGTCAAATGCTTGTCTATCTGGTCAAATCTTGTCTATCTGTCAAATGCTAGCTGTCATAAAAAAAGTAAATACTTATAGGTAACGACGTCGATTTCGAACGATTTCCTTTTGTTATAAGCATCAAATCAACTGAAATTTTAACCAATCGACTGTCGCATCGACGTCGCATCAATTCGAACAATCGTATTTTGCTCACCAGATTAGACCTACTGTTGACATAAACTAAGTTGGCAAATAAACAATTTGTACCGACACTTTTTTTAGGGGTGAAACCCACCCTTCATTTTTCGCACCCAACATTCTGTACCTATTCCATCAAAACCCGCCCAAGCAAAATCCAATATCTTTCGTATAATTTACCATTTATTCTGCCCAATCGGAAAGCAATTTTCGCCCTAAATATCGTCATCGCGCCATTAAAACCGCCAATATGGCGGTTCTTTAATGAATTATTGCCATTTATCGCAATATTCGCCATTCTGTCGTACGATGCGCATTCTTCGCCATCAATTTTGGTAATGGTACTTACTAAGGGTGCTCTATAAAAGGCTGTAAACCTCTGGCCTTGACATTTAGCGAGCTTCGCAGTCACGTTGTCTCTACTTACAATTTGTTAGGGGTAGTTTTACTGCTGTTATGTAGTATTTGATTTGTTACATAACTAAAACTATAGGCAATATACTCGTACTTTTGTTGTAGTCAGGCAAAACTTTAAAGAATAAATTTTTTGTATATTTTATTTGTATATTCATGTGTTTGTTTTTTCTGGTCGGCTAGTGTATAATCACTGTATCGCCTGAAGGTAAGCACGCGTGCCTAGAAGACCTATATTATTTATGATTTATTTTCGATTTGAAGACTCTAAGATTGTACTTATCTGGGAATACAGACTGGAAAGGAATTCCACTATTTTTCTGTGCGCATAATGAACGTGGAAACAAAACGCTTAGAGGAATATCTCGGATGGATTCTTTAAGACAAACAATCACTACTATAAGTGCATAACGCTTTTCATCATTAAAAAACACCCAAAACGGTTATTAACATCTAAATGAACTGCTCTTTAGCTTAGTTGGGTGTGTGTTCGCCTTCTAAGCAAATTTTCCTTGGGGAGAAAGCTTGTGTTCCGCCGGGAATCGAACCCGATACCCGGCGGGAACACAAGTTTTCTCCCCAAAGAAAATTTGTGTTTCTGGTTCTGGTTATGATTGTGTGTGTGTATGTGTGTGTGATGTGAATGTTTCCGGCACCCACGACACAAGTCATCGAACTCAGTGTGGGGCTGTGAGTGTAAAAGCGTTTAAGTTTATGTTTATGTTTAAATGTCATTATTCTATAAAATAATACTTACACGACTGAATATAATTAATTACTCTTCCTCTCTATAACTGCAACCTCATGTTGCATGTACCCGACAGAATCCATAATGATCTCAATTATAATGCAAAATGCTGGCAAATATTTTGGACAGAGATTGAGTATTGCCATTCAACGTGGCAATGCTGCCAGCATTTTGGGTACTTTACCTACTGGTAGCGGACTATTAGATTAAGTTTTGTACATATTTATATCTAATTATAGTTTTTTTTTGTTTAATTTTAATTTAGTTTTTAGTTTAATGTAATGTACAATTGCTACTTAAATTATGTTGTTACTATGAATAAAGTTATTTATAGTAATACATTAAAAAAAAAAAGTACAGTTAGTAAACGCAATTAAATAGCAATTATAATGTTATTTTAAAAACCCTTGTATCTCACATACCCACACACTAAGTTCGATGACTTGTGTCGTGAGTGCCGGAGTTACATTCACATCACACACGCAATCACAACCAGAACCAAAAACACGAATTTATTTTGGGGAGAAAACTTGTGTTCCTTCTGGGAATAGAGCCCAATACTCCTGCTTAGAAGGCGAACGGCCACCCAACTAAGCCAACGGGCAATTCATTAGAGTATCCCCTCCGCCTCCTCTCTCCTCCTCTAGTCTCTAGTCTTTTCACTGGCTTGCACGGCCCCACACGTCTGAGGGGTGCCCGATTTGTACCCGGGCCTATCGCCGGGGCATAATAGTGACTGCTAACGCGACCCTATCTTGCCCCACCTCAGCGAGGGACAGCTCACGGGGGGGTTTTTAGTGGGTTCGAGCCCCACATACCGCTATTCTTCATCCCTGGGAAGGAAGGGAAGTGCTAGGCATTTCCCACCCCCAGAAAAAACATGGGTAAACTGAAAAAAAATTAGTTGTTATCGAGCGAACAACCCTTTGTGTTAATAAAGTCGTGTTAATTCACAAAGGTCGGCGCAAGGGCTCGGCATTGTTACTTACAAAAGGCCACTTTATATAGAGCATTATATCGGCTAACTATTTACCTTTACGCCCTTGTGTACAGTACCTAAACCTTCCGATAAATCTTATCAAGTGTCGGGCCCATGCCTCGATGCCCTGTAGCCAAAAGGCTAATTCTACTGACACCCAGATTTATGTGGTGGTTCCTGAATAGGACTAAATAACCTGAAAAATTGATTTTATTGTTACAAGATGATAAGTCGTCGTCTAATATTTGACACTCATTGACTGAGTGACATATTAACCATGTCTTATTCTATTTCTAAATCTTAAATTATTTTAGCAATACAATTAGAAAAGTATTGTACAGTATAGATAACAAAAGATTTTAAAAAAGAATACTTAAAAAAAGAACTACATGACTAAAACTTAAATTAAGTATTTAATGAATATACACATAGTTTCATTGACGTACAGACTGGTAATACTATTGATGTATACTGGGTACCCAAGATGCCTAGTTTGGGACCCACTGGAACTATTATTATACTATGTATATTTCTCTCTCAGAAAATAAATATCATTCATTCATTTTGTGGAGGTCACTCATTCATTCATTTTGAAGCGTGTGTGAACTCTACACTTCCTCTTTTGCAGTACTGATGATACAAGCCCAGTTATTTTTTAGTGTTTACCTTTCTATGGCTTTAAATATTTTTGTCAGTAAATCGTTGTACTTTCCTATAAAACATAAACATAAACGCTTTCACACTCACAACCCCACACTAAGTTCGATGACTTGTGTCGTGGGTGCCGGAAACATACACAATAATAGACTATAAGCTGTTTGGATTGTTCCCATCATTAACGCCGCAAAATCTACGTTGTAAATCTATATTTACATGCCGCCAGAAATGTTTTTACGTGTTTTAACAAGATATTTCTTATTCTCGATAACCAATTATTTCACCACCACCTCACCCAATGGAAAACGACGATGTGGTCGAAGATATAGCATGCTTGCCTAGAAGATGTTTATTCACTCCTGACTTTAAAGACTTCCAGATTATAACGTTCAGGAAACAGAAAAGAGTTCCACTCCTTCGCGGTACGGATGATAAACATAGAACTGAAACGCTTTAAGCGAACTGGAAGTATTTCGACCATAACTGGATGACGTTTGACACATGGTACCGATGGTACACATGGTACAGCGTCGAACAAGATTTCGATTCTGAACAACCAGAACCAACATTGAGCAGTCCGTAAATCGAGTATAATATGTCACTTTATACATAGAAAAAGAGGAATGTTACAAAGAGCGATGAATCTTGCACATCATCAATTCTTGAATTTCCTTTATCCGATAAAGGAACATCTGAGTGACATTCCGATATCACCTTATTCCTCTACCGCATTATAACATACCGGAATATAGACTAGAAATCAATCCTTCATGTTCTGACACGGGTGAAGACCTTCACAGGAACAGGGAACAAGATCCGTTGATTGTTCCGTCGACGCCATTTGTTGGGGTTTAAACAATCAACAATGTTGGTTCGTTGATGGTTGATTCCAATTTGTTTATGACGGTGATTGATGTGGGTTGATAATTACTACATACATGTGGCTATGTGAAGGTTAGGATGAGAAACGTCCTATCTGTCGTCCCTTTGTAAGGTCATATTTTTATGTTTGTTACATTATTAGGAATATACATTTTTTCATAGAGTGCGTCACCGGGTTAGGTTAGCTGATTTTCAAGCTTTGAGAAGTATTTCGCAGTATCAAGCTGAGTCCAGACATATTCTGACAGTACTGTACACGGCAGCAATATAAATACATCCTCTAATTTACAAAATTTTCTAGTTAAGTCAATTTTATTTTTTTATTCAATAAAGTACTGAGAACGATCTTTTAACTTTTGTTAATGTGTACAATTGTGTTGTCAATAAAATTATCTTTCTTTCTTTCAGATTTTCTCCTAAAGGAGACAAAGAAGAATATTTTAATTTAGACTTTGTAACCGTTTTACTCGGCATTCATAACATAAGCTGATAAATAATACTTTTTTTTTACTATTAAATAAATAAAATAAAAACATATTCGTCGGAATTTGAATGATATGAAAAGGACACGTTTTTTTAGAATTCGTAACGCTTAAATTTATATGCGAAAAAATATTATGCCATGAGCATCCAAATCACATACATTTTTCGTTTTGAAACCATTTTGTTGCGTCGTTTTATATCTGTAAAGCTATATCATATACCTACCTACCCACCTACGTATATTTAGTAGACGAATGACATGTTCAGCTTATTTATTTTTGCAACTTTTAATATTTTTTCGAATCATTTTAAAAGTGATACGTCGTAAAACAATCTTTTTTACCAATGGGATAGAAATAGCTCATCAAACTGAAAGCCTTTCGCGTCATACATTTGTTTGATCAATCTATTTCCATCAAATCGATTCAATTCGACGAATCAAATGAAATCGAATATTTCGTCCTATGTGCCTACCTATGTCAATCGCAATTAAGTCACGGACTTATTAAATGGCCAGTTTTGAACATGAATGTCATTGCCTGACTACAGAAAATGAAAAAGGAGGGTTATGATTTTAGTCAGTTCAAACAAAAAACGAAATCAAAATCAGTCTAGCCGTTTTGGAGCTACAATGGCGCTAACAGACACTCAGATCTTTTATTTAACTATTTACTTTTAGCATCATAATAATGGGACAAACTATTAAATTATTGCATTTTCGCGGTCCTTGATAAGTGTGCAAAGTTTCAAATTAATTCGACGTTGTTAAGTGGGCGAAAATCATGTTCAAAGAATCCGTTACATACATACATATAGAACTAGTAGAAGCGTATTAAAATGGCTTATTGTGAATTCATTTCTTTTTAGACGGATTTTAGTTGTTGAACGTTCATCTTTCTTTTCAGTTTATACAATTAAGCGCAAGCAAAGCTAAAAAAAATCCGACTTCACCGCCTTATCTTCGGAACCTTGATCAGATTTAATGTATTAAACATGCATTATTGACTATAACTCAAAAACTAGAGATCAGGTCTTGGTCAAATTTCAACGGGACCACATGAAAAGCACCAAGCAAGCTTTCAAATAAAAAAAAAAACATCAAAACCGGCTCACAGCGAAAGAAGTTATGAGGTAAATTTTGAAGTCGGGTAAACGAGAACATCGTCAAAGTAGTATACAAAATAGGCATTATTGACGATATTTCAAAAACGACTGATCAAATATTGATCAAATTTAAATAGAACCAATTAGAAAGTAACATCCATCAAAATAAAAAAATACAGTCGACTTGAGTACCTCCTCCTTTTTTGGGAAGTCGGGAAAAAACAGTCTATTGGCATAATCCGTCTCTAATAAATCTTCAATTCAGTCTTATTATGTCTCAAACTCTCGCGAGCGCCGAAATTGTTTGGGAGGCGAACTTCATAATAAAGTGAAATATTCTAGACTCCCGTCGCAGGCATTCGCCTAATAAACTGGAGAACTTTCGAGAATGCATATAATTTATATTTGGCACGTCTTTCATGATAATAAGGCATTAGTCTGTACTGTAGAGCCACTTTTATGTGTGTATGCTGAGCTGCCCGGCGCCGCCCCGGTAAAAAAAAACATAGCCTATGACACTCACAAATAACGTGGCTTTCTATTGGTAAAATCATTTTCAAAATCTGTTCTATAGATCCAGATATTACCCCCTACAACCTCACAAACTCACAAACTTTACCTCTTTATAATATTAGTATATATAAGTTTTTTATCATACGGTGAAGGAGTGATGTAATTTTAGCTACGTATGCATTTACAATTGTATGTAAGTATGTTTCTTACAGCATCTATAGTAAGAAACCAAAATAATATCATCGTTGAATTAGTTTTTTTGTGAGTTATGTTGTAATTGTAGTTTACACAATTTTGATGTTTTTTTTTTAGTGGCACACTAAAAAAAAAACATCAAAATTGTGCAGTCGTTTAACAGGAGTTCAGTCACAGTACGTACAGAACAATTATTTGGCTCAACGCATAACGCATTGCAATTCAGAGATGCAATGCCACTAGCATGATGAGTACGCTACCCACTGAGTTATCCATAAGGACGGCCTTAGGTCTTTGCTGTATAGATGTATACGTTTTAGGAAATATTAAATTCTTGAGTATTCAGGTTTTGCCACTCCCCAGGGTTTGGTATTGTTCTCAAACGATTGTATCTCAAAATTCCATACTTTGAATCTTATTTAATTTTTAGTTGACATCGCTCCATGGATATTTGAGTACTGTAAGCAAAAAAAAAGTTGAATAAGGAATATGGGGTCTAAGGTGAGTGTAATCATGGTTCCGTCATAAAGTCATAGGGGCTGAGTCACCCACGTCCGTAGGAGGATACCCCTTAAGTCTGACTCCCTACACGTGGTCCCCGGGTGGTGCTAATCAGGTGACATTTGAGAGGTGGTAGAGCATTTTGTGAGTTGCTCGCCTGGCTTGCTACCAAAGTAGCTTACCACCATCAAGTTGAAAGTCTGCCGCCAAGCCAAATACGGTGTTCCGGCAGTTATCCTTGAGAGCCTGCGTATTCCAGGTCTAGTGTGTTTACCAGCTTCGATCACATCGTCACTTACCATCAGGTGAGATTGTGGTCAAACACTAGCCTGTCACAAATAAAAAAAAAAAAAAAAAAAAAAAATAGTAATAAAATAATTATACCGCAAGCAAAGCTTAAAAAAACCGACTTCATCGCTTATATTTCGGTTTTGGCTTGACCGGTTTCGTTAAAATTTATACGGGTCAACCTCTGAACCTCTACCAAACAAAAATTGAGAACCTCCTTTTTTGAAGTCAGTTGAAAATGTTTTGTAAAACAAATATCAACAAAGCAAGGTCCACTAAGTTTCACGAAAGTAATCATTTCCCTATTTACTTTGACAACCTTCGCTCTTAAACAAACAAAACCCGAAAAATATTACACAGGATATAATAATCGGAAGATCTGTTGGATCTTCCACAACCCTCCACAAAGGGTTGCGGAGATACTTCATAACCCGAAAAGACAAACAAGAACATTATTATGTAGGTCAGGAGAGTGTAATCCTTCCTCCCCCATCGAGCCGTCCATAAATACCGGTAATACCGGAATAACTTGCAGACACCTTGCTAGCTTTTATTACACCCGGGGCTCTTATTTACAAAAATATATAGCGGTTACACAAGGTCGCGAGTGCTACTACATAGTTTAGTACATAGATTTTTAAGGAATTTGATAATTGTAAACATACATTACTAGTCGTTCGCGCCCAACTGAGATCTCGCGCCTACATTTTGCCTCATAGAGAAAAGCTTTTAAGGCTACTTGCTTATAACTTTTAAGCTATTGCATAGCTTCTATCGCGGGCCTTGAGCGTGGAGACCGAATCCAGAAATTCCGTAACGAAAATAACCTAACACCCCCCACTCTGACCGCCACAGCGGTGATACTTTTTAGTTTTGCCATCTATCGATGAATAGCAGAACTTTTAATGACTTTTTTGAAATATCACGCTTATCTCTTTAGTTCAGCAACTCGCCTCTAGGTGGCAGGAACAAAAATTACTGCATAAATAAAATAAATACATAATTATAATTGCATAAGTTGATAAAAAATGCTATGCAATAGCTTTACCGCGGCAGCCCTCGAGTGCCACACGTCTTTTTTTTTCTATAGAATAATTGTTAGATTTCTGTATTTTTTGTTTAATAACAGGATATAACGGATATTATACGTAAGTTTCAGCGTTCAGTGTTGAGCCACTTTTGAGATAGACCCCGGGACAAAATAGGTCTAAAAGCAGTGAATTTGGTTGCCTTCCAAATCGTTGTTTTCCAACATATATTTTTTTAAACCGGTTTCGTACTCGACTAGTCAAGTCCTTTTCAACACCCAAGGGTAGATAAAGAAATAAAAAATATTTTGCTCCCCGCTTACATGCATGGGAGCCCCCTTAATACTTTAATTTATATAATTTTAAATGTCATTTCCGGCTTTGGGCCGTAGTTTTATATATTCTATGACAATTTGAAGTGATTTGCTTATATGGTTTAGATGCTTGATGCCTCTGACAGACGGACGGACGGATAAACGACCCAAGGCAACTTAGAAATCGAGCGAAGCGAGTAATATACATGTGTGTATATTACGAGACCCGGATACCGATATTTTCGGGACAGTTTTGTTTAAACAACTTTTAATTAAAGATTGAATAGAATATACACCATCTTAATTATCATAAAAAATATAGCTTTTGAAAGAAAGTCGTAAAACTAAATGAACTAAGGGTTAGAATAGGAATTAGGGTCAGCTTAGTGGTATGCAAATGGCCCTGTTCTCGTACATATTCATTGAACCGTCACAAAAGTTAATTTGAAATCAAATGAAAATACAAATAACCAATTTGAAAGACTTTACAGTACAAACAAGAGTTTTTTGACTTAATACGTTATTTTATGTATGATTTTCGAGTTAATTTGAATATAATTTAACTAAATTACATGTCTAAATTACAGTCGTGGTGGATCATTGTCAGATAGCAGCAAGCGAGAAGGAACAATATGTTTGTTTTAATTAAAATTCACACACATTTTGAACTATTACATTACAACGGGAATTAGCGTCAGTCGTTTGTTTGTTTCATTGTCGATGCCTAGATTGTTTCTGCTTCATTCGGAAACCTTCTTCAAAACGCGACGGCGCGGCGATCGCTTCGTTATTTTAAATGTAATAACATAAATATGTACCTTTTTAGTTTAAAACATCATTGCTTCCACCGGCAGGTTTGAAAACAAACACAGTCTTATATCGTATATGCATGGAAAAAAATATATCACACCCAAAACAAGAGCACAAAATATGAAGAGGGAATATAGGGAGGGCCCTAATGAAGGAAACTTATGAAGGAAAATTGTACTCCTACCGGGATTTGAACCTAGAAGTGGGGCAGAGACTTGAACAACAAAAACTAAGACTTAACCACTGCGGTAACTATGTCGTCAATTAGAATATTACTTGACTTCACATTTCCGTTTCGAAGTCGATACTCAAATTGCGTAATGATAATGGTGCCTTTATCGACTATTGTCTCATCTATGACCGCCATAGATCCGCCCATGCCCCTTGCCCTTAGGGAGGCGGCCCTGCGACCTACTTAGGGAGGTCGTTGACCCAGCAAGGTCGTCAGCTGATCGATTACATCAATGCCTCTCGTGATGCCCATTTGGAAGGTAATGGAATAGTCAAGGGAAATTGTTGTTTAGGGCTGTAAGATGAAACATGGGGCGTAATGTTTTTTTTTTTTTTTTTTTAATTTATTTATGGGCTTTGTCGCTAAGCGACCACACCACCCAATAGAACAAAATCAACAAACAAAATTAAATAGAAAAAGCAATATTAACTAAAGAATACAATACATATGCTAAATTTGACGTTGGGCAGGCTAGGATACTATTACAGAATCCAACATCAAATAAATTATGATTCTGACCAAAGTAGGATCTTCTAAAGCCATCATTCCGCACACATTCCAACAAGATATGTTGTACATCTTCTAAAACGCCACACTCATCACAATTGGGAGATGGTACTTTTTTCATTAGAAATGCAAACTTTTTTGATGGAATGTGTGCAGAGCGTAGTCTGAGAGCTGTCACCAAAGTTTTTCTATTAATTGCACAATTATCAATCCACGGAAATTTTGGTATCTGTGGCTGTATAGTACGGTACCAAATACCCTTTTCTCTTGACCTTTCATCAAAGTATTCTTGCCATAACACTCTGCAATGGTCTCTTATTATGTTTACTTGTTCAGAAAACAGAGGCACTACCTGCAGTGGAATACCATCTACTGCCGCTTGTTTAGCTAACTGATCAACAGCGTCGTTTTCTTGTAGCTGGATATGAGATGGTATCCACTGCAAATATATTTCTCGATTTCTGGCTTTTAAACTTAAAATCGATTCCAAAATACGATAGGCAATCGGTGCGCCTCGCGTAGTCTGCGAGGTACATCGAGCCAAATGTTGCAACGAACTTTTAGAGTCTGTTAATATAACAAATTTATCAAAATTTATTGATTCGATGTAGGATAAAGCTTCTGCGATCGCAATCAATTCAATGTGCATAATCGATAAATCGGAATCAATTTTAAGTTTAATATGACATCCTTGTATAGGATCCAAAAATGCAGCGCCTCCATTGTTACCTTCTTTGGAGCCATCCGTAAATATTTTGTAACAATTTGCAAACGTTGTTCTATATAATTAGTACATATAGTCTTAAGAGCATAAGAACTAAAATATCTTTTGGCACGATCAATCAAAGGGATAGAATTGAACAGGGTATTTGACAAATCTATATTACTCATCCAGGTCTTCAACGAAAACATCTCAAGCTTAGTGCTACTATAAACTGATACAGAATTTAAATTTGATTGAACGAGAACTAGAAGGGGACTTTTTTTGTTAGACCAATATTGAGATCGAATGTTGTCGGAAAGATTTTGTAAAATTTTTAGTGATTGATTATTTGAAATTGATTTAGATTTAAGCCAAAACTTTGCACCCAAATATCTTCGACGTACACAAAGAGGTGGTAGGTGTAAATCGCTTTCCATTACATGGATCGGAGTACTTCGTATATAACCGCCGATTACTCGTAAAGCCTGATTTTGAATTTTATCCAGTTTATACAAATTGGTTTTACAGCTATTATCAAATAAAAAACTAGAATAATCAATGCGACTTCGAATCACAGCTATGTATAAACGCCTTAAGTGTTTCTGATGAAGGCCCCACCCTGGTCCTGCCAAAGCCTTTAATAAATTTAAAAATCTTGTAACTTTTAGCGTAATCTCGTTGATATGTTTTCCCCATCTCAAAGGACTGTCCAGCCACAGACCCAAATATTTAAAATGACTTACAGTTGGTAAAATATTATCATCAATTCTTAGGTCAACTGTTGACCTAAATCTACCTTTTTTAAATACACAAACCTTACTTTTGGTTGGAGAAATACTTAAACCTATCGGAGACAACATTGAATGTAGTTTATGACAGGCTAGTTGGAGTTCTGTAACTGCTGATTGTATATTATTTCTTGAAATATATAAAACAAAATCATCGGCGTACTGAGAAATAGCTACATTTTGTATATCTTTGCACAAGTCCATCGTAGCAATATTAAAAAGAAGAGGAGAAAGTGGATCTCCTTGTGCTAGCCCGCGTCCACTAGTTCTAACAAATTCATGTCCTTCTGCAAAAATCTTCAACCGTCTGTGACATAAGTATGACCAAAGATATAAACAGATCCTCGACCCTACTCCTAATTTATCTAGAAAGTTTGTCAGGTAACAAATGTCCACGTTACTGTAAGCACTATCTATATCAATAAAGCAAGCTATAGTTAAAAGATTTTGGGAAAATCCTAATTGAATTTGAGAAACTAAACGTGTAAGATTATCATAGCATGATTGACCCTTCCGAAACCCTACCATGTTTTCCGAAAAGAGTGAGTGTTTTTCAACAAACCATTCTAATCTTTTGTTTATAATAGAGTGTAAGATTTTGCAGAGACAAGATATTAATGATATAGGTCGTAGTGCGGTTTGTGAGTTATTCGTTTTGTTGCCCGGTTTGGGAATCGGAATTATTTTGACTTCGCGCCATTGTGAAGGTACAAAACCAGACGAAAAAATCCTATTATAGAGACAAAGTAGAATAGACCTACCTATAGCTGGAAGGTTAGCAATCATGGAAAATGAAATTTCGTCACATCCAGGAGATGTGTCTTTTTTTTTTAAACTATTAGTTAACTCTTGCATAGATATATCGGTTTCCAAAACCCCATTATTTAGCTGAAATTGTGGTTGAGATGAATTAACATAATCAGGTGTTAAAGTGGCCAGTAATTTTTCTGCACTCTTCCGATCAACAGCGCGTCCAACAGAGTTCACTCGACAACCTTTCATCCACTTCATCCTGCGCCACATAACCGATGGGGAAGTTGATTCATCAACAGTAGAACAAAAGTTTTGAAATGACTTACACTTAGCTAAACGAATGAGTCTCTGTGCATTGCTAATTTTATTTTTAAGGCATTCTAAATTTTCCGGAGAAGGACACTTTCTCAAGTTCGTCAATGCAAGACGTCTTTCTGCGACTGCTTTCGACAACTCTGCATTCCAATACGGTTTGGGTGAAAATGTATTATTAAAATGTTGTGGTATTTTAATGTACGGGATATGCGCTATCGCGGCGGTTTGCAGAGCATTTTCGAACATATTATAAAATTCTTGTGTATCAGGCGGAATAATAAAATCTAAAAATAGTTCTTGTAATTTATCTGTGTAGGATTTCCAATCACTTTTTTTAAAATTTCTTTTTTTTGTCATTTCTTTAGGTAAATTCATAAGACCTGAAATTTTTATTATTAAATGGTCACTCCCTAGTGATTCATTTGTTGTTTTCCATGTTAGCATAGAAGCTAAATCACACGAGACAAACGAGATATCAGGCGAAGATTGTTGCAACAGGCCATTAACTAGTCTTATTCTAGTAGGAGCGCCATTATTAATTGAAACATAATTGTAATCTAGCATACTGTCAAAAATTTGGGATCCTCTTTGGTCGGTTTTGCACGACCAACTCAAATGATGGGCATTAAAATCACCCAAGACCAAAGATTTATTATTATTACACATAGAAAATATAGAATCCCAATCATTCTGAGTTGTAAAAGCAGTTGATGGGCAATATATAGAAATTATGTTCTCAATATACCGACAATTAATAATTTTGATGTGTAATAGTTCGATATTTGGATTTGGAGTACGCGACAAACAATTTATCGATTTAACAGATTTATGCGTCAAGATAGCCACTCCACCATAACCGTCTGCACGATCTAATCTATACGTGTTATAATTACTTATATTTAAATAGCTATCGGCTATAAGCCACGTTTCACTTAATAAGGCAACAGTAATTTTTTCTTGCGTGAGAAATGATTCTAAAGATATGGCCTTGGGTCTTAAACTCTGACAATTCCATTGTATAATATTTACGTTAACAGTTAAATAGTTGTTATCCATATTCATTAATGACAGCGCTCATGAGCGTTGACATTAAAGAGCTTACGGATAGGTTGCCGCCGAACTTAGATTTAATCCATTCTATTGCAATTGAAATCAGTTGACATATTTTATTTTCCAAGGATTGCCTACTTAATATAATGTTTTTAAACTGAATCAGCAAACGGATAAAATTAAACTCTTTCGAACTATTTTTCTTATCAGCAAAATCATTATCGTCGTCTGAATAGGTATCGGGGCAGTCACCTAAGTTCCAGTTGGTTTCCATTGGTGGAGCCGGCGGTGCTGGCGCGGGCGGCGCGCCATGCACTGTAGACGACTGAGGGGTAACGACCGGGGTGGGCGGGCGTGCAGCCAGCCGCTGCTTCCTTTGCTTTTTGCGACCTTGAGCTATTTTATACGGTTCTCCATCCGGCTTAAATAAATCAGACATTAGTTTTTCTGGTTCAACTGGTTTGGCAGAATCCTGAGGGACAAAAATTGGGAAACTCTTAGGTACTAAAACGGGGCTTAAGTCTCTTTCCGGGACTGGTGAAGGCGGGATGTACATAGTTTTTGCCCTTCTATATGTACAATTAAATTCTGCCATTAGTTTCCTTATTTTCCGCTCCATTTTAAAAACTGGACAAATCCTTTGTAAGGCCATGTGATTTCCGGTGCAATTTATACAGTAGAACGTAACGCTCTTACAATTTGCATGTCCTTTCGAACATTTCGGGCAGACTGCTTTTTTCGATGGGCACATTTTCAAATTGTGGCTGAATTTCCAACACCTGGAACATTGAGTGACAGGAAACACGTATCTATCAACCCTTACTCTCAACCCATGAATGAAAACATGAGGCGGAAGTATAGAACCTTTGAACCCGAGGCGTACCGACTCACTTTTTATCCAACTAGTTCCGGAAGCGCCTTTCTCATTTCTTTTGTTAAGTCTCATCACAGATAATATTTCGACATCAGAAGTTAGGTTTTTACTAATATCTCCATCTCCAAGGTCTAATTCAACATTTTTAATGACGCCATATGATAGCCCTACTTCCGACGTCTTTTGACATCTCCACCCAAGGTCAGCAAATGCCTGGCAATTAATAAATACATCGGCAAAGGTGTCTTCATCGAACGTTAATAAAATTTTATACGGGTTAATGTATTTTACCCGGCTAATACTTTTCACATTATTTTGCTTAAACAAACGGGCCAAGGCGAATTGCTTGGGTAAAGCCTCAGTACATGTAACACATACTTGTGTTTTTTCTTCATTTTCATTCTGACTAGACCTTCTAATAATTTTATTACCTCTCCCCATTCTCTCCCAACTATCTTCTGATGAATTCTCTTCTCGGTACCTTTTTCCTGATCTATTTATCTCCTCCGTCTCCATATCCAAAATAGGTTGTTCTGATGTCTCACTGCATTCCTTATTAACAATATGCTCACTTAAACTTTTGTGTACATCAACATTGGTCACGTCACTTTGCTGTTGCACTGTATCATCAACACAATACGGTTCATTCTCCATTGTGCACGGAAGGCCGCCCGGCTAGGCCGGTCGAGCCCGCGCTTATCGCAGATTCTTTGTTATTGATATGTTAATGTGTTTTGCGACTAGAAGATGCACGACCTTATGCAACGAGGTGCAACTAATCACTGGGGGCGTAATGTTAATGCTGGGTAAAGATAGATATCACGCGGCCTTTATGTTATACCAAACTGGTTCCTTTTTAACCGAGTTTCTTGCCAGGTTCTTCTCTAGATGGCTGTAATTTTGCGAATCTGGCAATAGATTAATTAACTTTCATGAGTGCCTCTTTGGGGCCCATGTGAATAAACGATTTTGATTTTGATCTTAACAAACTATAAAAAAGGAGGAGGATCTCAATCCGACTGTAATTTTTCTTTATATGTGTTATCTCATAAATTCTTTGGTTGTGAGCCGATTTTGTTAATTATTGTTTTATTAGAAAGCTGGTGCTTTCCATGTAGTTCCATTTAAATTTGATCTTGAAAATCTGATTAGTAGTTTTTGAGTTATCATCATTAATGCGTATTTTGCGGACTACATTGATGATGTTCTCGTTTTTAACCGACTTCATAAGTTATAAAATCAGATACTTCCATTCCTTTGTGGTTCGCAGAACGAGTGTAGAAGCAAACCGCTTGGTCTGGCTTGGTGGAATGTCTACAATATATTTATCGTCGTATAAAAGGAACTTTACTATCCAATAAAGTCGTGACTAACTCGATTCGCTGGATCCTGGCTGGCAACCTGCCAGGCGACAACCTTACCTCTGAAACAGTACTTTAAAGCACAGAACAGAAGAAGGAGGTCAAATTTATAACTGACTTCAAAAAAAGGAAGAGGTTCTCAATTCGACTGTATTTTTTTGTATGTTCTCTTAACTTCTTTTTAAATTTAATCAATAAATTTGACCAGTTGTTTTTGAGTATCGTCAATAATGTGTAATTAATTCATTTAATTTGATCAAGGATTCCGAAGATAGAGCGATGAAGTCGGTTTTTTTTATTTTGCTTGCTTTTAAATTATTCCGATACATCTTTACTTCTTTATGCGTAGGAGAACAGTATAATTTGGGAGTCATCAAGTCTAGAGTGAACAGATATCTTCTTGCTTCGGTCGCATCATCACTTTCCATCGGGCGAGATATGGGCTAAATGCTTACCTATTTCTATGCTGGATAGGCAAGTATATGACCACTATCTCACCTGATGGAAAGATGCGGCCGAAGATGTGACATGCTTGCCTAGAAGATATACCTATTCAGTCTAGACTTGAAGACACCCAGATCGTACCATTCAGGGTACAAAGACGCAGGCAATGTGCTCCACTCCTACGCTGTACGGATGATATAAACTTGCTTAATTAAAAAAAGTGATAACAGAGATCGGCTTTCAATAAAGCTGTCCAAATCGTGGATACCGCTGAGCGCTTGTGTTCATTCTGAACCAAATTCATTATTCGTGAGTCACTTTGCTCCTTGATCGGCAGGAGATGCACGTGCAGGTGAGCTGGGCGGCTAGATGTTAGACACTCTATTACTATTTTGTTATTATAATATTCGTGAGTAATCCTCAGTGGATAGAATAAAAAATGTTAGAGACGCGAGCGATTTAATTCCGTATAAAAATGGCATCAAAAATTGGTGAGTGGCCTTACACTTCTTCAATTTATCCTGTCTTACTGGTTAAACACAATAATGACTTTACCCACGAGCGCGGTTGGGGCGAATTTGGCGATGAGCCAAGAAAGACAGACTTACATCCAGAAGTATGAAAATCAAATATAAAAGATCATGAAAATTTTGTTTTTATGCTAAGTATGGATTTGAATGGCAAGTTATAGACCGTGAGTTTTCTGCTTGTTACCCTATCTAAGATTAATTAATAAAACCAGTTTGTAGAGATAACACTTGTAGCTTTATTTATTTATTTATTTATTAGCAAACATAACAGAATACAATCATAATAGGAACAAATTATAGAAATTTGGGATTGATCTAAATTGTATTCCTTAACCATGTATGCCTAAAAGCAACAGTCTAAAAATTTTCATAAATCGCTAGAAAAGTTATAGTTTCATATAACAACTAGCTGCGCCCCGCGGTTTCACCCGCGTTCATAATGATGAAAAGTGATGATGATGATGATGATGAAAAATAGATGTTGGCCGATTCTCATAGATACCGGATAAGCACAAAAAATTTCATCAAAATCGGTCAAGCCGTTTCGGAGGAGTATGGCAACGAAAACTGTGACACGAGAATTTTATATATAAGATTATCTTATGCATAAAATCATTATTATTATTATTATATATTCATACAATTGACGTAAATAGAATGTTTCAAAAATGTTTGGTAGGCATATACATATAGTTGAATGTTGGGTAGACTTTTTACTCACTAGCCAAAAGGATGTCGCGAAGTCTTAGTTCGTGCAAACAACTTTTTATTTTTAATTTAATATAGGTAAACTCTTGACCACTTTTACACCTGATGGTAAGCGACGAGCTGGTCGACGGTGAAGCAAGCTTTCCTAGAAGATACCTATTCAACCGCGACTTCATTACTTCCATATTGTACACATCAGGAAACACCAACTCCAGGAGTTCCATTCCTTTGCTATTCGCACAATAAATGTGGAAGCAAATTCTACGTCCGCATTTGTGGAATGTCTACCATATAGCAGTGTGGCTTAGCTGTTTGTCTGCTGGTCTGATAATATAACGAGGATGGGGACACTAGGTCGTCTAGTTCCTTGGCACACTCTCCGAATAAAACCGAAAGGCCAGTAACCTTTCGGGCGATGTCCTATTAAAAATCCATGCTAAGATTTAAATCCATGTTCTTTCTTTGTAAATCTCATCCGTGCAAGAACTGCTGATTTCCCGTTTGACCTAATTGCTAATCCTACGCTAGACAAAAACCGGTAACTACCGATAATCCGCTCAGAGTGCAGACGAAACCTTACCTAAGGCGCGTCAGCCGAATTATAAGCATAGACCACTGAGCAGATGGAGGACTAACACGAGTTTTTGCTACCAATAATTGGTTTGAACTAGGAACTGACTTCAATTGCTACTAAGTTTATATGCCATGGTACATGGCAGCTTGGCTCCACGAACTGAGTCAGCGGTGTAGGTACATATTTACTGTAGATATACCGCTGACCGATAGAAGAATAAGACCGCTGAAGAAAAATAAGGCTATGAATTCATAGGTTCATATTTTGAAGGCTGTAAAATAGTTTAAAGGCATGTCAAGATTTGACTGCTGTTTCTGCAGATACTAAGCGACGCACACTTAAAATCATCAAACATCTAACAATACTTAGTAAGTCCATGGAAAATAAACACAATAACAGGCCTATTATTGAGATAAGAGTAGAAACTTCTGTTGATAAGATATATGCAAGCTGAGGGAAAGCTCTTTTCAAAAGTATACTACGCTTCATACAGTGAAAGAAAGACAGAAAAATATATTTATTTGCAACAATAACTACACGCCAGAATATTTAAAAGTTAATGTTACTAAAAGCTTTGTATAGTGCTTAAGGTATACCAATGTTAGCAAAGCTGCGTTTTTTTATCGATTTCTCCCGTTGTCAATCAAATAATAAAATGTTTAAATTTAGAATGAGTTTCAACAATGAAATGCTATAACTAAGAATCCAAAACGTAGCTCGTAGTCGCAAAGTCTCAATTTTAATAACCACTACAATCACAATTAAAAATTTGTATCGCGGATACTGACAACGTTTAAATCACAATACCTAGGTATTAAGTATATAATAATACACACGCAAATACAACTAGGCACACAAAAATCATCCTGCGGGAATTAAATGTCATGTCTGTGGAGAATCAGACCAAAACGTCAAAAAACTTAAAAACAAAAGCAATAAAGAAAGAAAAATAATTTATGTACTCATTGAGAATGTCTGCCAGTTTACACACTGACCTTCTTAAAATCGCGTTTGATTGGACGTTATAATGTGTAAAATAATCGTGATTATAAACATAAACGCTTTCACACTCATAACCCCACAGTACGTTCGATGACTTGTGTCGTGGGTGCCGAAAATTAACATCACACACACAATCACAACCAGAACCAGAAACACAAATTTTCCATGGAGAAAAAACTTGTGTTGTCGCCGGGAATTGAACCCGATACCTTAGAAGGCGAACGCTTACCCAGCTAAGCCAAAAGGCAGTTTGTTATTATGATTGTTTTATAAATGGTGTACATGTATTGAGAAGTTTAAATGCGTTCTTAAAATGGGGTGTCTATCCCTTACATGCTCTGCTGCCCCTGGCCCCCGTCCAACGTCCAACGGCGATGACTTGCTGAGTCCCGTTGCCAACGAATCCGAACAGAAACAATGGAAACTTCGGTAATGTATGGACTAACTTGGAAGTGCTAATTATCTAATGTACTGGGCTACTTCACACTCGCTAACGATCTCATGAAGACTATAGAGGTATCTGGGTAAGCAATGACAGCTCAGTTGTAAATTAGTAATGGAGGTTGGATGATCATGTTGCGGTTTCGAACCCTACCACGGGCTTGAGCTCTTGGTGAAGGCAGCATTTATTTATTTATCTGTAACTATGGATTTTACATTATTTTGGTATACAACACTTCTATATATATATATCTACAAAAATTCTATTGACTTTTACAAATTGTGCGAAATAGTCGGATACAATTGTAGGATACATCATGTTTTTGACTAAATTACAATACCTAATCACATCACACTTATACTATAAATGACACCTCGTCCTGGGTTCGATTCCCGGCAGGAGCAAAAATTCCTACCATAGGGATATTTGTGCTTCTGGTTCTGGATATAATGCATGTTTGATGTGAATGTTTCCGGCATTCACATACAAGTATTTGAACTTAGTGTGGGACTGCCAGTGTAAATACGATTGTAAATTTTGTTTGTTATAAATCCGAATGTTTTTGCAAGTAAGTAGATGTGTAATTTTGTTAGATTTTTCTTCTCGCTGTAACGGCTGAACGGATATCCAAAGTTTACACCTAGGTTTAATACATAACATGGTAAAGTGGAAAATTTAATTCAAATAACAGAAAGACAACTACTCTCGATCAAGTCACTCGTTTAAACAAAATAAAACTAAATCAAAATCAGTCCAGCCGTTACGGAGTTACGATGCCACAGACAGTCAAACTGTTACTACAAATACAAAATCTTTTTTCAGTTAAGTGGGGTCTGACTCCAACTGTGTTAATAAATAATACATCCGGAAAATATAGGTATATGTATACCATACAAATGATACAAATCATTCCCATTTCATTAGAGCCGACACGAAATACAAAAATTCATGTTGAAGCAAACACTAACGACATTCCCTACAATCAAAAGGCAATCATGCGGCCTTCTCAGTATTTTCTGCGCTAGTTGCCGCAAACAATACTGGTGGCGCCATCTATTACGGGGTGTTGGAACTTGATATCATGCAGCCGCTATTCTTTATTATTTTTATTATTTTTTGTCTTTGTTATCTTGTACATTTAGCCAGTGTTAATTAAAAAATAATATATTTTAAGTGTATTTCGTGTTAAAAGTCCTAGTCACAAGTCGCAGTCAAAGTCAAGTAACGTATTCACTTTCGCGGCAAAAAAAACCCGCTATTCTTTAACGAAATATTTTCGTGGGACTTTTGCCGCGAAAGTGAAAAAATTGGCGTTGTTAATTTTGTATATTTTTCCAAAACCTGTGATTCTTCGAGTGTTTATGTGTAATAATGGTGGATTATTAACCTTTAATACTTAGTTAACGTGCACGAGTGTAGGCGAATCATACAAAGTTGAAAAACGCGATTTTCGCTTTCGCTCCACAACTCCAATGGCAGTTATAGTAAAGTTTCTACCACTTTACTAGGGCATGATATGACTATGACTGGACCTTGGATCTTTTACTTGACTTTGACTGAAACCTGTGCCGAGGACTCATATTATGAAATTTACTTGAAATACTTTATTACTTGACACTGGCTAAGTGCATAAGATTGCGGAGCCAAAATTAAAAAAAAAAATGGCAATTAGAATCACATTAGGTGAAAGAATAAAATTCAAATAGTTTATTCACATGGGCCGCAAAGAGGCAATCATCAAAGTATATGACTCTACTGCCAGATTCGCAAAATTGCAGCTAAGTAAATTAAGTATACGCGGCAAGCCTATATGAATGTGTGAACCTATCCTATTTCAAATACTATATATAAAACTTCTAGATTTTACTTATCAAGAAACACAGATGGTTGGAAAAATAAAAGGAAAGCAAAGCACCTTAGATTCTTTCTAGGCTTTCTTCCGAGCCTTGCCAAGTTTTTTATTTATCCGTGTCGCGACGCGTTGCGGAAACTTGAAAAAAAAGGAAATACCCAGAATACCTGTACATAGGGTTGCCTCTCGAAATCTAGATAAAAATAAAAATTGATTATAGTGTACAGATGTTAAAAGAAAACATGCAGGACGAATCTTATAAGAGGACTCACGCCATCATTAAATAAAATAAAAATAAATACAATAAAAAATCAAATTATTGCCAAAAAAAACACATTAAAACAAGACAAACTTAAAGAAATTTAAAGAAATTAAAACAAACTTAAAGAAATTAAAGTCGACGAACTTTGATAAGATTATCATAGAATAGGTAGGTAGGTATTTGAAAATAATCTTAAGGTTTTTTTACTATTTTTGATTTCGAGCGATTTGTTTGGTAGATTATACTTCAGAGGTGGTACCATATAAATTTTATCGAAATCGATCAAGCTAAAATCAAAATAAAAGCAGTGAAGTCGGTTTTTTTAAGCTTTGCTTTTAAGTTTAAATTATAACTTAAATTTTGAATTCATGTGAATGTGTTTATGTCATGTAATTTTTGCTAAAATGGAAGTCCACTGCTGGACATAGGCCTCTCCAATTGCACGCCACTATAATATGTATTTTGTATACTATACCATAATGTATAGCTTCATAAAGCATTAAGCACTTCTATTGTACGGTAGGCGTTCAAAAAAGTTATAGCGGTTGTAACGCTTTGTGTCAGTGATCCCCAGCATCATTAGCGCCGGGTTGAATGAGTAAAACATCAACAATATTATAAATCCGAAAGTTTGTGTGTAAGTGTGTAAGTATGTTTGTTCCCTCTTCACGCTTTAACGGCTAAACGGATTTGGATAAAATTTGGAATGTACATAGATTATACCTAGGATTAACACATAGGCTACTTTTTAACTTGATGATAGCGGGCGAAGCCGCGGGGCACGGCTAGTAATATATAATTATCTTCTATCGCAACATCACTTTTCAGCAGATCTTTTTTTTTGACAAATAGACTAGCATTTGACCGCTATCTCACCCGAAGGAAAGCGACGATGCGGTCGACGCGACGGTGGGACATTCTTGCCTAGAAGGTACCCGTTCACTCTTGACTTGAAGAGGCCCAAGTTATACTTATCGGGAAACAAGAACGAAGGCAGGGTATTCCACTCCTTTGCAGTTCGCATTATAAAAGTAGAGGCAAAACGCTTGGTTCTAATCTGAGGAATATGTACCATAAAAGGAGATCCTCTAATTGCTGCCTATAACTGGTATTAGCAGTTTCCAGAAGTCTGAATTGCAAGCCCTGAGCACAGATCACCTAATAGTTTCTACGTAACCTAAGTCTAGATTGTGAGGATGTATTTTATTGGGGTAGAGAATATTCGGCAACTCTTCGGTATTCGGCCTATTTTTACTATTTTGACGAATGACACTAATTTCTAAATCCGAAAGTTTGTGTGTAAATGTATTAGTGTGTAAGTATGTTAGTTTTCTGTTCACGCTGTAACGGCTGAACGGATTTTGCTGAAATTTGCAATGTACATAGCTTATACTCGATTAACACGTGTTTTTTTTTCGGTTAACCTTCCATTACACTATTTTAGTTATCCTTGAGAGCCTGCGTATTCCAGGTCTAGTGTATTTACCAGCTTCGATCACATCATCACTTACCATCAGGTGAGATAGTGGTCAAAAAGTAGCCTGTCACAAATAAAAAATAAAAAAAAAATTAATATTCAATATAGGCAAACTTTGACCACAATCTCAACTGATGGCAAGCGACGGTGTGACTGAGCGGTGCGCGTTCACCACCCGCCCTCTATTGCAAAAACGGTGGAGCGCATGAAAAAATGTGTCATATAAAATTTGTCGTAAATTGTATGCTCTTCAATTTTTTTTGAATATGTTTACATGATTAGAGGAATAAAAACTGATTTTTCGCGAAATCGCTAAAACTGTTTTTTTTTTACTTTTGATCTTTAATAACTTACGACGCAGACACGAGATTATAAGAAGCGTTTGAGATCATTTTTAAAAGGCCAAAATATTTTTTTTTTGTTTATACGAAAATTCAGCTGATTCAGAGGTTGATCGCTAATTTGACTGGACTACTAAGTATTCATTCGGTTTATAATAATGTCAATGTATGTAGACAGTATGTACATGACTGTAACGAACGAGTTTTTTTACCTACTAACAGTGAACGAATGAACTTGTTACTTGTTAAAACTGGCATTGAAAACACCACTATAGTCGCGTTGAATTGGTCGACGCCTGAAATCGCGTACTAGCGCGGACCAATCAGAAGATCAGATCTGGTCAGTTATGACACAGAACGGCAGACAATTTAAACGTGTTATCTCATCACTTTCATGTTTAATCAGGCGGAATATTCATCAGGACGGCCAAATATTCGGCTTCGGCCAGTGGCCGAATATACTATTCGTCACAACTCTATATTTTATTGAATGATCGTATTGCGCAGGTCGCACCGCGATCGGCTCCTTATGTTTGCTCTGGATTTCTGTAATCCGGAGAGATAGAAAATGGATTTTCTTGGATCAGTTTGTCTCCTCACACATAGTTAACAGCATTAGATATAATAACTACACATTCTATATAAGATTTTTGTTCTTAAGCATTTAATTTCTTAAGCATTAACTTTCGCAGTGCTTTGACGAGCAGGATTTTGAACTATATTCAAAACTCTGGGTGGTACTGGGCTGTAATGGGCAAGCGTGACGCTTAACAGGCGAGCGACTTGCTCGTTTCGTCAAATCAAAATCGTTTATTCACATGGGCCCCAAAGAGGCACTCATGAAAGTTAATGATTCTATTGCCAGATTCGCAAAATTACAGCCATCAATCAATATGTTCATAAAAAAGTTAGATAATTCCTGCTACATACTCTGCGTTCATAAGGCCCGAAATCATTAAGACAAGTTTACGGCCTGATGCTTAAATATCCGGTTAAGCTTAGGCAATTGTCATTCACCGTAGCATGCACAGAAGAGAGAAAAAGAAACGTTAACATTTTCCCTCTTCTGTGGCGGCATGTAATGACGTTTGATTTTCACTGCTATAATATTTAACATAAATATGAACTTTTTTTTAACTTTCGCGTACTTCAATCATGTATGAGAAAACTGGGTCTTTTCGCAGTCTCTCGTGACCACTATGTCAATGTTAGTCAAAATAATGTTATTTTGAGAATAAAAGCGCAAAAAGACCTGGTTTTCTCATATAAACATGATAAACATGTACTACATTTTTTTTATACAATGTAACCTCAACCATTATAGAAGCCTTCTTTCAATCCACTTCAGCGACCAAAAATCTTAATCGGTTAAGGCTGATTGATCAAAAGCATTAGGATTGATAACCTATCAATCTAAGTGACAGCCCGCAGGCCCTGTGAGCTGGAGCTGATAAGAAAATTGACTATTTTTGTGAAAGTTAAAGCCGCAGGGATGTAGAACTTATTACTTATAATATATCCACTGCCACAGTTATTTTTAAAAGGCACTACAAATATTTTTAATTAATCGTAATACAATAATGTTATAAATTGTATTTGGTTAATCATAATCTTTTATTATATATGAGTTAAGTTTTAATGTAGCCTATGTGTTAACCCTAGGTATAAGCTATGTACATTCCAAATGTTAGAATGATGTCAATATAAAAACTAAGTCAGGCTAGTTATATAGGTACCATTTATATAACCCAAGAAATATTGGTCCAATTTTTATACTTGTTGTTTTTTTTTCTCCTCCGCGAAAAGCAGAATAGCGTAAGTAATATTATATATTATATTAATAAAGCATCGGAAAAAAATACGAAACATTGTTTTTGTACATTAATTTTCTCACACATCATATAAATGATTGTTCGTGTTTCATGCCCTGAAATACTTTTCATTTAATTATGATAAAACTTTTGCGAGTTGTTCAGAAAAAGGCGCGACCTCGCCAAAAAAAAGTTTGACAATGACAATTGGATAACCTATAATTTATGTCGTATACGGCTTAAAACACGTAAAACATGTTAACTTACTTTGTAGTAGGAAAAAAAATTGTCCGAAACTAGTCGACTACAAAGTAAGTTGTCATTTTTACGTGTTTCAAGCCACAACATAAATGAGATGTAATACTCACGATAAGTGGTTTTAATTTTCAAGTTGGATAACCTTTTTAGTGCTTGGTAAAGTAGGTAATAGGCAAACATAAACATGAAGTAAAATTTAAATTTAATATTTAATTTATTTTTATTTTTTAAACAACCGACGACGCCCAACTTTCGTCAGTCTTCTCCATGTTGTCTAAAAGAAATCGTTTTCAGCGATATACGAGTCGTTTTCTTTTCTGTTTTTGGGTGTTCAAGAAAGACTTTATCTTAGATAGATAAACTCCTTGTTACTTTCCATTAGTCTAAATTGTATCCACATCTGCAGATAAACCACGTGTTAATTCAATGTCAAACGCACTCATACAACTTTCATTTAATTACGATATTGTTTTTATTAAGCAAGACCAACAACTTCATTAATTCGCTGCAGCATAACCGCATTTCTATATAAACCTATGGGTACGTCGTAAATCCTGGCAAAATTTCAACAAAAAGGAATCGACCGATCCGCATAGCAGCACTGTGTCAATGACCCCGTGAAAATACCTGTATCTAGACATTCTGGGCTAAGCTAGGTATAAAGTTGACCTACCTAGGTTGACTGGCCAGGGCGCTGGGAATTACCTACTCTGCCAATTTGACCTAAGTGGGTGTATGATATGAATAGTGTTCATTTGATCTAGGGTTCATTTTGATCCTAACTGACTAAATTAACCTGGATATATTATTAATATAAAATAATTTTATTGCCCATTGGCGTAGTTGGTTACGCGTCTGCCTTCTATGTAGTGGATTTTGGGTTCGATTTCCATTGGGAATACAACATTGGTTTTCGCCCCAATGGAAATTTGTGTTCCTAGTTCTGGGCATGATTGTGTGTATGATGTTAATATTTCCGGTGTGATTATTTCAAAAAATCTTCGAACTTAGTATGGGGTGAGAATGTGAAAGTGTTTATTTTAGTTTATTTAAGTTTCTATGGTACACATGTTCTAACATTTTCCATTTATCCACAAAGATATTAGACGGTTTGGGGCAGAATTTCCAACGAAGTAAATAGCTCGTACCATCGCGGTTGTAAAGATACAGCTACAGATATTTTAATTTACGTAACAATAACGTATGTAGGGGAAAATTCAATCCCTGTGTTTATGTGAAGTTCAAGGTTCTTCTAGTATTTTGGCTGCTTTCCAAATACGTATTAATTTTATGAGCTATTTGGCCAAAATATGAGCTCGGCTGTCGCCACCCTTAATAAAAAAAATATGCACACCCACAATACGTTTTTTTTTAAAAGACAAACACAGTTAATGTTATCGATGATCAATAACCAAATCTATTATAATATGTGTGTATAAAATAGGGTATTTTACTTTAGTAGGTACGCGATATTTAGAGATTTGTTGTTTTTCATATATATACCATTTTTAATATCCATGCACAATAATATAATTAGCCTAAATATGCCTAAAACCATTCAAAATAATACAAGTCAGGTACGTTTTACAAACACATTATTACGTGCACTAAAGTTGAAGACAAGTTTTCAACTATAATACTTATAGAGTATAATATTCTCATCTCAATTAACATCTCTCGTGAATCATATCATAAAGTTAGATTGATTTTGATTTTGACCCCATCTTTACCGAGAGCACCAACATTTTACCATTTTCCAATCAATCTACACCACACCAATCCAATTTTTAAAATGGCAATGTTTTATTATTAAAGTTTTCGCATAATTAGAAACAAACCTACGCTACGGCATAGTAGAAATATATGCTACGGTTTGTTTAGAAAAAATTAAAAATTAAGAGGGGTTTAATAAGTAAATTCTTGAGTTTTCGTGAGAATTAGGCAAGTGATTGAATGACGTGAGTGATAGCCTCGGTGATAGCTGTCTGTTTTTTTCTTATAATTTTGGGTTCGCAATCTTGCGCATTTTGCCAGTGTCCAGTATCAATATATTTCAAGTGTATTTCATATTTTCATATTAAAAGTCCTAGTCACAAGTCAAAGACAAGTAAAAGAGTCAAGGTCCAGTCATAGTCAAGTCATGCCCTAGTAAAGTGGTAGAAACTGTACTAGAACTTCTATTGGAGTTTTGTAGTAAAGGCGAAAATCACGTTTTTCAACTTGGTATCATTTGCTTACTCTGATTCACGTTTATGTATTAACGGTTAAAAGTCCACCATTATTAGTAAATTATTACACATGAACACTCGCCAAAATTCGTACAAAACATTGCCAATTTTTCACTTTTGCGGCAAAACTCTAGTCGTATTTTAATAATATTATAATGGCAATGTTTTGTACATGTAGCAACACTTATGCTGTCGCTTCGCTTGCCAAATTTAACAATTGACATAATTGACAATTCGTGACAATGTCAGACACATTCCGTCAAGCGATTGTCCAGAAAAATATTTTGCTTTTGTAATGTGAAAATTTAAAGCTTTTCATCTTCTATTACAATTTACACTTAGAAATAACATTTACGGAAACGCAATTTGTGATATGAGTAGTTTGAATGGCACGCAAAAGCCAATACAAAACTGTTAAATGCGGGGACTCCGTTGCCGTGTTCAAAGATGTCGCATTTTGGGTCTGCTTACAACAGAACAAAACGAAAGTGACTAGAAGTTGACCGTACATTCCGTGCTCAAATTTAATTAGGATTGTTCTAAGCTGACAAAAATGGCGCAGACTGTTAGGCGCCCTATCGAAACTCGACATCCCTCATGCTATATACCGAGTAGAATGAAGGAACGGCGAACTAAAGCGAGGCTACTGAGGTAAATTTCACGCTAATTAATTCAATTATTATCTCTAACAGCGCTGCAACTCTCGTTTTTGCGCAATTTGCGTATTTTTTACCGAATCTATCGATTTCTAGATGCACGTGTTTTATTATTGCATCGTAAACAATAAGGAGTACATGGCTTCAACTCGTGATCCTTGTTTATCTACTCTAAATTCCTTAAATTCAGTATAGATAAGATTAATGCTCTTTGGATGATATTCAACTCTTTGACTATCATTATGGTAACTAGCTATGTTGATGGATTAGTCAGGATAAAATATAGTCTCCAATATTTTTCCTTGTTTTAGACTACATTCCAAATTTAATTTATATACATGTATAGTATATGTTTTACCTATTGAAAGGTAACGCACAGGTACTTCTTGGTTTGTAATGAATTATTTTTTTCACTAAAGCTTGTCCACTATCAACACCTGATGTTATACAGTGATGTGGGGAAGGAAGGGGAATATTTGCTTGGAACATGTCTCTCTACTCTTTTCCAGACACTACTTATCAGAAAGTAGGTTAAGGCAAGGAGTTCCACTTTCCAAAATTAATGTGGAAGCATTATGTTTCATGTGCTTTTGTGGAATATATACCATTAGAGTGATTAAGAATTTTGGAACAAGTGGCAAAAGCTAAATTTTAAAATTACATGTGACAACATATCTAGAAAATTGCTGCATTTATTTTACCCAAATACAACTAAGAATATTCTCAATCAAGTCGCCTTTCAAGCAAACAAAAAACTAAATGAAATCAGTTCCGCCATTTGGGAGCTATAGTGACAAACAAACATACAGATATATACTCGTAAACTTAAAAACCCCTCTTTGAATTGTGGTTTAATAAGGACTTGAAAGATGAAATGAACTGCTTAGTGTGAGTGTGAAAGTGTTAAAAAATCAATTGAATAGGTACCTAATTCCCTACATTTAAACAATATATAAATAAGTTTCATAAAGGATCAGAAAGTAACAATGATGTGCCAAAACTGGTAAATCAAGTCTTTAAGTAGGTCACATTTTGAGGCGGCAAGCATTAAGGTTGTTGACCATTCTGAGAAAATTTGCATTACATTTTCCTGGTGATTTATTGGTACCTTTCTGCTTACAAGAAGAGTGACTAATAAATTATACTAAAAATGTATGGTAATAGGAAATATTTGTAGATTTTTTTTTTAAATATAAGTCAAGTATTTTTTTTATGCTGGATAGAAAGCAATGATACAGCCAAAGATGGAATGTGCTTGCCTAGAAGGCACATTTTTACTCTAGATTTGAATACGAGGGTCTGATTGTACTAGATTGTTTGCTGTACGGGTGGTAAATGTAGAAGCAAAATGCTTCTTTATTTTCATTTTGAACCTTAGAATTACATCAAAAAATTATTTTCTTAATTCTAACCCGATCATTCACCGCCAACTAAACTAAGTTAGTTTAGCTTAACTCACATAGTTGAGTTAGTTTTTCAGAAATCAAAGATCATTAAAATCAGTCCACCCGTTCTCGAGTTGTTAGTGTTGTAACAAACCCAACTTTGATTTATATATATATATAGATTTTCATGCATATTGTATTTCAGATTAGAACAACAAAGGAAACAAGAGAAACCAGAAGACTTTGTCTGTTACTCAGATAGTGACAGCGAGGAAGAAACTCCGACGCAGCAACACAAGATCCTGTCTACCTCATATAACTTTATAGACTATGTCCGCTCAAGAGAAATACAGGCACCTGAGGTGAGATTATACAAGTTGCTTAAGTTTTACTTTTTGCAAGGATTATTATTATTTTTGTCTCTTTTTTGACCCAGTTGCCATGGTGAGCAAGTGTCGGCCCCCTACCCCGTGGGTCCTGGGTTCGATTCCGGGCAGGAGCACATTTTTCCTTAAGGGACATGTGTGTTTCTGGTTCTAGGTATGATTGTGTGTGTGATATGTAAATGTTCCCAGGACCCACGATAAAAGTCTGTGAGCTTAGTGTGAGGTTTTGTGTAAGTGTGAATGCGTTTTTTTTTCTCGGAGTCTTCTACTCAAGTCCCCTATTCTAATTATAATCTGACCGTAATAAGGCTTATCAGTAATTTAACTTTATAACTGCTATTTTGCTATGACTGAGATTCATGTCATGAGTCCATTAACACTTTTCTTATTATTTCTATTTAAGATATGTATCTTTATATTATATCCCATAAAGTTTATGTGTGAGTATGTTTGTTCCCTATTCACGCTGAAACGGCTGAATGGATTTGGATGAAATTTAGAATGTACATAGCTTATACCTAGGATTAAAACATAGGCTGCTTTTTAACTTTAAGGGCACAAGACAAAAAAAAATTTGTCTTCCTGGTTGATCATAACGATTGGCAAGATATTAAATACAGCCAGTAGTATAGAATAATGTTTAGTATTAATCGAGTGTTGATGGCACAGCTGACAGCCTCGGTTATTAGTATTATCAAAACCAAAATCGTTTTTTCACATGGGCCCCAAAGAGGCACTCATGAAAGTTAATGACTCTACTACCAGATTCGCAAACCTGGAAAGAAACTCGGTGGCGCATTTTTTCATAAATTTTTATGATATTGTTAAACACCAGTGCTTAATTATACTACATTAATGACAAGGATGCATGGAGGCAAACTGGTGTAACCGACAGTACGTAGCACTAGTAATAAGATAACTTTTTGGTTGAAATGCTAGAACGTTTATTTCCGAAATTATGATGGGATTACACAATATTTTTAAAAGCTAAGGAAGCGCGCGTTGTGCGTTGAGGCGGTGCAATGAAACTCCAAAATGGTGTCCAGCCTATTCCTCCTACCTCAGCTCGCACCCTGCGCATTCCCTTTAACAATGTGGGTAGGTAATCTACTATATAAAAATAAGTGGGGTTTTCCTTCCTGACGCTATAACTCCAGAACGCACGAACCGATTTCCACGGTTTTGCATTCGTTGGAAAGGTCTCGGGCTCCGTGAGGTTTATAGTGGCGAAACGGAGTTCGCCGGGTTTGCTAGTCTAATAATAAGTAACAATCATGTAAATTTACATTAAATAGGTCGCGTCGCTGACACCTAGGTATATCTATATTATTTAGTCGCTGAAAAGCGCTCCATGCATCCTTTTAATTAATGTTGTATAATTATCTATTAGTGTTTAAGAATGTAGTCAATCGTTGTATAATAAGCTTTCTTTATTAATTTATTATTACGACAAAAGTGCACACCACAAGCAATTGTTTTGCATATCATTATCTACGTATCCTACAATTTCTTATAAGTCAGGTCTAATAAGGAATTGAGTGATTATATACCTGCAGTAAGAGATTAACTATTAGATAACCTTACAGAAGGTTATATTATTTTTATCAGATGTTCTTGAAAATGCAATCATATGAATTAATAACTGTATTTTTTTTTAACTTGCATATATATGCCTAAAGAATCTAGTCTATATGATAAATACCATTTTGTGACGTTTTACATGGGCTTCAGAAAATACTATATACTTCAAGAGAGAGAAAATTGTGCTCCTGCACATTGGTCGTCATAATTATAATGATGATAGGATTCTCAAAGATGCTACATGTAAACCATTTGGAGATGATAAATTGATAATTGATAATTTTACAACTCCCGTCCTTTCCAGGCACGTTCAGTGGACGAATCATATGCGACTCGGCACATGCTCACACATGACATGTTCCGGGAGACACCTATTAACCTCGGGAACATGAACAAGGTGTTCTGCTCACAGTGGCTCTCCGACAGGCAGGTTGTGTTCGGCACCAAATGTAACAAGGTGAGAAATAAAATAGTAAACTGTACCTACCTATATTTAAGCATATGAAATTTGCATTTTTATTGATATAAAGAACATTCACTTTCTTTTTTTATGGTAGTAAACAAGAAGACAATACTGAAAAGAAATCCGTGATGGTATAAGTTATAACATGTTCACCTATACACATTAGTTACATTTTCGTTCCGCATTAGATGCATTGTCGTCCCATATGGAACGCACATCTTACTGGACCTATGTCTCTTTTGACCAGTTACAACAAACAACTAGCTCTTGCAATCCTGCTTTTAGCTAACACAAAAGATCTTAAGGCATTCGTTTTGCCCTGAAGGGTATAGGCAACGGGGGCTTTAGTTTTGTCCTTAATAGGCAACGGGCTCACAAAATAAACAGCTGATCATCGCACAAAGTTCTTTAGATAAGTAAATAGTTCACGCACCGGGAATCTACCCGTTGAGTGATTCCGCGCCGCTTGCGCATCCGTAACAATGAGCCACGTCAGTCATATCGTGTTAACGAAGCCAGACATACATAAGTTTACGCTTTTCAAATAAAATTTGAACCATCTCTTAGACTTTTAAAATTCTACGGTTTAAAAAAGTTTATATTCATATTCATTTATTGGTATAAGAATATTACAAGTCAGAAAACATTATTGAAAATAGTCGTTATACAAATACTCAATGTAAGGTTCATCTAATTAATTAAAAATAATTCCTATAGTGAGATGACATTGCATATTTATTATAATATATTATGTCAAAATATAGAATTTGTTATGCTTTTCTGTGAAACATTTCATCGAATGAATAAAAGGCCTACTTAGCAGGCCACTTTTAATAAAAAGTCAAGAATTTTCTCTACTAGACAGACGGGCCATGACATGCACTAACTTTGATGGCCTCATAACCGATGCGCGTTTCTTGTGGCGTATACATGATTTTTACGTTCATTAAATATGGTATTTAGAAGCATGTATCGCTAGTCACGTGCCAAACTGCTAACCGTCCGATGTGTCGTCAGCTAATGGTGTACGACGTGCGCACGCGCACGCTGGACTCCATCCCGACGCTGCGCGCGCGCGCCGCCTGGCCGGCAGACAACCACCAGACCGGCATCCACGCGCTGCAGATCAACCCGTCCAGGTACACTATACGAGCCCGCGCTCCGGATAAACCCTTCCAATTAACCATTAGATGTTCTCGCACTCCAGAGTAACTTTTTCAGATAACTTAACACATTAAACGCCATAGTAGTCAACCAAGAGCAGGATCCGGTCACCGCTGTCCTTAAATTAAAACGGGGTCAAATTTAACCTTAAATTGTTAAATTTAACCCCGCGCTCTAGATAAATCCTTCCAAGTTCCACACTCTTCTACTAAATATGTCTACGCCCTACTGATAAACACTTCTAGATAACTATATGTCCATGGGTCCAGATAAACCCGTCCAGTTAACTATGTGAGCCCGTGTTCTGGATAAACTCCTCAGGCAGCTATAGTGTCCCAGTGTTCGAGATAAATCTTTTCAGATACATATACTACTCACGCGCTCCAGATAAACTCTTCCAGGATCTTGTATGTCCACAAAAAGTAACTTAAACAAAACCAAAATGTTTAAATTCGCATATGTTTTTTACAACTTTTGGGGGCTGAGTCACCCACGTCCGTAGGAGGATACCTCTTAAGTCTGACTCCCTACACGTGGTCCCCGGGTGGTGCTAATCAGGTGACATTTGAGAGGTGGTAGAGCATTTTGTGAGTTGCTCGCCTGGCTTGCTACCAAAGTAGCTTACTACCATCAAGTTGAAAGTCTGCCGCCAAGCCAAATACGGTGTTCCGGCAGTTATCCTTGAGAGCCTGCGTATTCCAGGTCTAGTGTGTTTACCAGCTTCGATCGCATCGTCACTTACCATCGGGTGAGATAGTGGTCAAACACTAGCCTGTCACAAATAAAAAAAAAAAAAAACTATTTATTTTACCATATGTACATTCTGATTATAATAATAATGTTTAAATTGGAATACTCATATTGACATATTGCGTGAGAATCTTGAATGCATTGTAATTGCTCTGTGTAAAGACACATTGGTGCTTTATCATGCTCCTGTGTCTCTGCTCTGTGTATACCTACGGCCTGATAATATGGGGTAACTCAGTCAACAAAATATGTCCGAGTATGTATACCTACTCCTTTTAGAGCCATTAATTAGGAAATGTGAAAGCGATATAGCACCTAGATAGATAGAAAATTAACGTCAATGATTTAAAGAAACAGCAGGGGTTTAGGACGAGTTTGTACTCGATAGTTTGCTACTTACAGCAATGCAAGAAAACGAAAAGAAAACAAGTTTTTGCATGCGAGCACGACTAGTAATTAGACATTTAGTTCGGCTTCGACTCGCTCACTCATGAGCCTTTCGGCTCCATCGGTCAATACGAGGTGGTTTAGTTCGACTCGAATCGTTTCCGAAAACAGAAATTCGTTTCTTCCCCTTCCATACGTCCTCCCAGCAACGAAAGGTATCATTAGGTATTCGCGGACAATCATATCGTCGAGGCTGAAACTCGTTCGCATTCGCAGAACGTTGCTAGCGACCGGCGCGCGCAACTCGTGCGAGCTGGCGATATACAGCCTGCCGACGCTGGACCCCGTGTGCGTGGGCGAGGCGCACCGCGACTGGATCCTGGACATGTGCTGGCTGGACGACGAGTTCCTCGTCACGGGCTCGCGGGACTCGCGCCTGGCGCTGTGGCGCGCGCCGCCCGCGCCGCCCGCGCCCGGCCTCGCGCCCGCGCCGCCGCACGACTACGTGCACCCCGTCGCCGTCAAGGAGTGCAAGAGCGGTGAGTCACACGCTACTGGCGCAAGGAGTGCAAGAGCGGTGAGTCACACGCTACTGGCGCAAGGAGTGCAAGAGCGGTGAGTCACACGCTACTGGCGCAAGGAGTGCAAGAGCGGTGAGTCACACGCTACTGGCGCAAGGAGTGCAAGAGTGGTGAGTCACGCGCTACTGGCGCAAGGAGTGCAAGAGCGGTGAGTCACACGCTACTGGCGCAAGGAGTGCAAGAGTGGTGAGTCACGCGCTACTGGCGCAAGGAGTGCAACAGTGGTGAGTCACACGCTACTGGCGCAAGGAGTGCAAGAGTGGTGAGTCACACGCTACTGGCGCAAGGAGTGCAACAGTGGTGAGTCACACGCTACTGGCGCAAGGAGTGCAACAGTGGTGAGTCACGCTCCACTGGCTCAAGGAGTGCAAGAGTGGTGAGTCACGCTCCACTGGCTCAAGGAGTACAAGAGTGGTGAGTCACGCTCCACTGGCTCAAGGAGTTCAAGAGTGGTGAGTCACGCTCCACTGGCTCAAGGAGTGCAAGAGTGGTGAGTCACGCTCAATTGTCTCAAGGAGTTCTATATATTTTTCCTTTCACCTAATTCCTAAAATGACTTGTATCACTATTCCTTATTATCTTGCTAGGAGCCAAAGTCCGCGCGCTGACGTTCAACTCGAAGTGGCGCGAGATCGCGGCGCTTACCCTGAACGGCTACATCCACGTGTTCAACGCCGAGACCTTCCGCCAGACGCTCAGCCGCAAGCTGCCGTCTTGCCAGGACCTCGTCTGCCTCGCCACACAGGTAACACGACGGGGACTGTCCACCCCTACCTCTAAACGAAAAATGGAATCCTTACAGGGTTACTTGGTTTTTTTATACTCGTAAGGCAAGTATTGACTACTATCTCACCTGATGGAAAGTGATGATGCGGCTGATGATGTAGCATACTTGCCTAGAAGATACCTATTCACTGTCACCTTGAAGAATATTATTCTATACATATGTGTGACTGAACTTCCTCCCTGAACGGCTGGACCGCTTTGATGATTTTTTTTTTGTGTGTTCAGGCGGATTCAAGAATGATTTAAATTCACAATAGATCCGATAAATCATGTTTTTTATTAATTAATTTAAGTAACAGATCCGCTAGTAAATAAACATAATTTTTGTACTAGAATAGTGTTCACTAGTATGATTGTAGAACTCTTCAGCAGAGTTCGCTTGGAGTTATACACTTCTGCCTTTACATTAGTGTGCAAACATTTATGTTTCAAATCTATAAAGGGAAGTTTCCGGCGAAAATAGTAAATATTTATAAACTTATATTAGGATGAAAGTAGTGCATTGTCGCGCAGGATTTGAATTGTTGCAGATTAAAACATAGGAGATAGTTTTATGAGGAACCGGGTCGCTCGTGACCTACAAACCTTGCCCAGACGATTACGAACACTACGAAAAGAGATTGGTCTAATTATTTTCTAGTTTTTGTGAGACTAACGCAGAACAGTTGATTTATATATACATACTAGCTGACCCGACAAACGTTGTTTGGCCATATACATTATTTCTAGGAAATATTTTTTTAGTTCCATAAAAAAAATAAAGGTCGATAGTAGACGGGTGAAAATTAAGGGTTGTATGTATTTTTCAATTCTAAATCAACACAAAAAATGTTGTCCAAAATTTAAAAAAAAAATGTTAAGGGTGAACTACCCTTATCACTTAGGGGTATGAAAAATAGATAGTAGCCGATTCTCAGACCTACTGAATATGCATATAAAATTTGGTAAAAATCAGTAAAGCCGTTTCGGAGGAGTAAGGTAATTAACATTGTGACACGAGAATTTTATATATAAGATTTACTAGCTGACCCAGCAAACATTGTTTTGCCATATAAATTATTTCATGAGGAATAATAAAAAAAAAAAAAAAAAATTGTCCAATAAATATATATGTATAAAAAAAAATTGAGTTGGACCATTCTTAGCATTTAGGGGTATGAAAAATAGATGTTGACCGATTCTCAGAACTACCCGATATGCACACAAATTTCATAAAAATCGGTCGAACCGTTTCGGAGGAGTTTGGTAACAAACACCGCGACACGAGAATGTTATAAATTAGATATATATATATATAGATAAATATGTCTCTATTGTCTGACTTTAGGATAGCGGTATATACGCGATCGGGTGTAAATCCTACACTCTACTGCTTGACTGCCGCACGCTGCAATCCGTGAAGAAGATTACGTCGCGGTACAACGGATGTGGAATCAGATCTGCCTCCTTCAGAGGAGACATGCTCACCATCGGCACTGGACTTGGTACATAAACGTATTTTTATAACTAGCTACGACCGCGGGTTTACCTGCGTAACTCCCGGGATACAAAGCTTATGTGCTAATCCAGGGTGTCAACTACCCCCATACCAAATTTTATTCAAAATTGGTGTAACTTTTTGCGTTTGAACAAGTAACAATCTTTCGCCTTTACAATATTAGTGTGATAAGCGCTTTCACAGCGCTACACTAATTTCGATGACTTGTTGTTGTGGGTACCGGAAACATCTCACACGATCACAAACAGAACCATAAACACAAATTTTCCTCGTGGAGGAAACTTGTGGTTCCGCCGGGAATCGAACCCGATATCCCTGCTAAGCAGGTTAACGCGCACTCAACTAAACTAACGGGCAATTCTCAATTAAATGTATTTGTGGAGAATAAGTTAAGTATTCAGAGATATATATTTTTTTAAAACAGTTAGTAGTCCGCCATATTGGATTTTAAAGTGACGTCACTTTATTTTTCGTGTTTTTCTCAGCAAGCCCTTTCATGTAATACCAATATTGTAGGAGTGCATTAAAAATAACTTGTCCGCCATTTTAGGTGTTCCGCCATGTTGGATTTAAAATGACGTCACACAGCTAACCATGCATTGGCCTCGATTCTGATGTACACTCACTAAATTAAATTTAAACTATCCCTGTCTCTTACAAAATAGAAACACAAGACAGAGACAGCATACATTTTAGAGTTGTCAAGCTAGTTTATCATTTAAAATATGAACAGCAGAAAGGCCGTGTTTTTAGTCAACACCAATAACATACTCGCCTAATCTTGCATAGACATCTAAGTTCTGACTAACTTGACAGCACAGCAGTATGCTATCTCTGTCTTGTGTTCCTATTTTGTAAAAGACAGGAATAGTTTTAATTTAATTTAGTGTGTGACATCAGAATCGAGGCCATTGTCGTCCAAACCAAACGTGAATACAAAATTTCAGCTCAATAGGTTGAAGATATCTGCTTCAAAATTGGGTCGCAAGATTCCACCCGAGCAAACGGTTACATACATACAATGCAAGTTAAATAAAAGCTTGTAAAATGGACGTCACGCGATATGCACTATGTACTGATTTTATAATTCACCACGTGATCACATTGCGTAATGTCCCAGGGTTGCTGATGTTCTACGACATCCGAGCGGGCAAGTATCTCGAGAGCAACATCCACTCGTCCAAGACTGTCACACTGAAGGCCTCCAAAGGATACGTGGTGAGTACGTGATCACGACCAACAGACATAACAATGTTACTTTCATACAATGTCAGAATCAATTATTATCATCCCGTCTTGCCACTGAATGGAGTTGGAATAATATCAACTCAACTTATGAAACAACATAGTAACGCGGGGCAAGATCGAAATTTGAGCATCTGGGGGAGTTAGATAGATAAATGATTTATTTTTATAGTAGTGGGGCCCATGTGAATAAACGATTTCGATTTTGATTTTTGATTTGAGTACACCAATTCAAAAAGGAAATAACAGCAAACAATAAAATTCAAAATAACTTAGGTATAGTCGAACCCCTGCTTAGAAAGCGAACACTCACCCAACAAAGCCAACGGGCAGTTCAAAAGACAGTTGTCAAGGAATTGGTGCGAGGTTTCTCGGGGCGAACTACTAATTTATTCATAACTTTTAATTTGACTCTTAATTTTTTTTTCTTCGCCTACCTCCCTTTTTTCTAAATGTTTGTAATTTAAGAATACGTTTCAGTTCCCGGACGAGGAAGCGGAAGGGTTCAACCACGTGAAGCACGTGCCTGCCATCTACACGCACTGCTACGACGCATCAGGCACCAGAGTGTTCACCGCCGGCGGGCCCCTGCCCGCGCCGCTCATAGGGAACTACGCCGGCCTGTGGCAGTGACGCCGCCACTAGCCCTCGCCGCCGGGAACGAGCCGGCCTGTGGCAGTGACGCCGCCACTAGCCCTCGCCGCCGGGAACGAGCCGGCCTGTGGCAGTGACGCCGCCACTAGCCCTCGCCGCCGGGAACGAGCCGGCCTGTGGCAGTGACGCCGCCACTAGCCCTCGCCGCCGGGAACGAGCCGGCCTGTGGCAGTGACGCCGCCACTAGCCCTCGCCGCCGGGAACGAGCCGGCCTGTGGCAGTGACGCCGCCACTAGCCCTCGCCGCCGGGAACGAGCCGGCCTGTGGCAGTGACGCCGCCACTAGCCCTCGCCGCCGGGAACGAGCCGGCCTGTGGCAGTGACGCCGCCACTAGCCCTCGCCGCCGGGAACGAGCCGGCCTGTGGCAGTGACGCCGCCACTAGCCCTCGCCGCCGGGAACGAGCCGGCCTGTGGCAGTGACGCCGCCACTAGCCCTCGCCGCCGGGAACGAGCCGGCCTGTGGCAGTGACGCCGCCACTAGCCCTCGCCGCCGGGAACGAGCCGGCCTGTGGCAGTGACGCCGCCACTAGCCCTCGCCGCCGGGAACGAGCCGGCCTGTGGCAGTGACGCCGCCACTAGCCCTCGCCGCCGGGAACGAGCCGGCCTGTGGCAGTGACGCCGCCACTAGCCCTCGCCGCCGGGAACGAGCCGGCCTGTGGCAGTGACGCCGCCACTAGCCCTCGCCGCCGGGAACGAGCCGGCCTGTGGCAGTGACGCCGCCACTAGCCCTCGCCGCCGGGAACGAGCCGGCCTGTGGCAATGACGCCGCCACTAGCCCTCGCCGCCGGGAACGAGCCGGCCTGTGGCAGTGACGCCGCCACTAGCCCTCGCCGCCGGGAACGAGCCGGCCTATGGCAGTGACGCCGCCACTAGCCCTCGCCGCCGGGAACGAGCCGGCCTGTGGCAGTGACGCCGCCACTAGCCCTCGCCGCCGGGAACAAGCCGGCCTGTGACAGTGACGCCGCCACTAGCTCTCGCCGCCGGGAACACATAGCTCGGCATATTGGCACTGCAATAAAGGAAAAATAACTACTTGGCTTTGTGGTCTGCCACTGCAATACAGGAAAAATAACAACTACGGCTATATGACAAGATCTGTCAGTGTAGTGCAATAGGGAGAAAAAACTAACATGGTTTTTTGTGTTAGTGACAGATTCCTGATATCCAGCGTAATGCAGATGAGTGTGTTAAGGAAACAACAAATAATTGTTACAAACAAGCCTGAGGCAGTGACTGATTCCTTGCACACGGACAAGGATGAGCAATGTTCTATAAAAACAATGCTTAGATGGTTGACTGTTTTGTAGTTTAATTTTCAAAGAAGCGGCTTCAGATGGAATGTTGAAACATATACAATTTTAGTTAAGCCATTTACCTAAAAAAATCCTGACTCCATTGACTGCCCACCAAGTCCGTAGTAAGCAAGCAATGGCAGACTAAGCATTATCACCAATGCAATAGAAGAATAATAACTAACTAACAACCCACTGGCCGAAACTTTACCAAGTGTGCAATAGAATAAGATTATATTAAATGCAATGACCAGTGCCTGAGGAAATAACCAATATCTATGAAATCTTAAACGGACAAATATAACAATCACTTCTTGGTCCGTGGCATTGATGAACGCTGGACTTGTGTTGCAATCTAAGTTTGATGAGTGAGTTTTGGTGCAGCAGTAATGCTTTCAAATAGTTTTATGAATATAGCACTTTTATTTAGTGCATATTGATGTGGCTTTTAAACAAATGACTGGACAAAATGTTTGCCGACAGTTTCAATACTCAAATCAGAGTACTGACAGACGTGGTTTCTACTTAGTTTTAGGCACAAGTACACTTTGCAATCCAACCTTGAAGTTTGTATCTGATAGTCTGACAGTCTTGAATCTGTTCAAGTACCAGTTACATATATAGTAACTGCATTTCTCATTCAATCTTCATCAATATGTGCTAGCAAAAGTGCTTTAGATTATAACGATGCAGCAATAAGACTTAGTTAAGTGATTTACATGCAATAGACCCTGTTATTATGGTAATTATTGAGATATAAAAAAATATATAACATTATACTAGAAAATCTTAATGAAATATCCTAGCCTTCAATATAACACCAAGTTTCTATTGTACATATTTGTGAATACATAAACATAATTTAGCAATAATATCCATTTACCACTCGGATCTCCGTATTTAGCATATATATGTAAATATCTAGATTTGTCTAGATTAGCCCTAGGGCATAATTAGATTAATTAGTGTAAATTATTAAATAGTTTATTTTGGTCAGCAAACAGTCGTATTTTAATTGTTTAGAATATTTAAGTGATACATACATTATTTTGTGAGAGTATTTTTTAAGGATTTTAAGGTAAATGTTCAACACTGCCCTGTAATCACTAGCTAGCCCATTCATCAAGTAATTTGAGTCGTTTCATATGACGGGAATATTGTCTTTTTAATATATTCTTGCACTGACAAACACGTTTTTTCTTTACAACAAGAATCTACAAGTCGTGTAGTAATAAACTGTATTATATTGATACGTCGATCTACCAATACAAGGATTTCGGTATCGCACTCATGAGGGACTTGATACTTGATATACAAAACGCCAAAGGCCTGTAAAATGTATGGCGCGTAAGGGACTTGATATACAAAGCGGCCGTCTCTTCCCACCGCGCTGCCTACGCTTAGTATAGGCTCTAGTGTAACAAAATATATACAAAGCGGACAGGGCGCGCAGTCATGTTCCTAAGTATCCACGGAACATAAGCGACAAAACGAAATATAAGTGACAATCCGAAACTTAAGGTGGAAATAGTGCGACTGTTGTTAGTCGAAGCTGCGTACTCTAATAAATTGTTCCAAGCTTAAGGAAGTTTGTGTAGATTTATTGGTATTATTTCGTAAAGTTTGTGTTAGACCCGAGGTACATGTTCGTAGGTTTGTGCTGATAATGGTTAATTTCCTCGAAGATTTCGTGCCTAGAAAAAATATATAATATTAATAAACATAAGAAACTAGAGTATAACCAATAAAAAAATACCAAAGGCCTTATTTATGAATTAAATGATTATAGAATATAGTCAATAAAGTTAATCACGAAATGATAATAGAATTTAGTGAATAAATGAGGCATTTTAGTATATTATTTTATTTGATTGGTCATACTCTAGTTTCGTTTATTTATTAATATATTTTTTCCTAGGCAAGCAAACTTCGAGTCCAAATGTTTCTTTCATTTTTTAATTCTATTACAAAAAGCCTTTGCACTTTGAGCTGTTGATAGCTCATTTGCAAAACCAATATACTGTATTTGTATTATTACTGTATTACCTTAATTTGAGTGAATTAAGATAGTGAATGGTCAACTCACACTGAAAGCGCATAGGTACTAGCGACAGTCGTGTGGGGTATCGCGAGGATTCCCACTGTTGAAAACTTACTAGGATATGCTACGTTCTACATCACTCAAGGAAAGTCGTGTAGCGGTCAACATGATTAACTTAGATTGATTTATCTCACTCAGTCAGCTCAACCGGTTTTATTAAAATTCGTTTTGAAATGACGCGCAGTCCAAACGCCTGGCGGATACTGCGCAGGCGCATCAAGAATCAATGTTAGATATTTTCTTTTTGCATCGAATGCTCCTCTGCTCTATCAGTGTTAATTGACCCTAAAGCGTACATGTATTCGTTTTCCCTTGTATTTATTATTTAATTAATAAGCTTTTGCGTGACCAATTTACTGTGTTGGTGTTTATTATCGTTTTAGGTTATTATAATTTATATTACCTAACTTAATTATGCTAAATAAAGTTTATGAAAAATGTCAAGAACTTTCAAGCAGTTTATCACTACTCATACAATACAATACAATACAAAATTCTTTATTGTACACTAAAAAACAAAAAGATACAAACTTAAAACTACGAAATTAATATTATAAGGCAGTTTAATGGGCGGTCTTATCGCTTTCAGCGATTTCTACCAGACAACTCATGTTCGTATTTAGAAATCCTTGGTGATGACAAATCACATATTATGAGAAGCTGGCATTGTGCGAAATTAGCGTTTTGCAAGTAAACATGTGCATAAAAAGCTGTATAATATAGTTGAATCTCTGATATACCTATTTATTGTATGTATTTTGTTTGACTGTATTGTTCTAATTTCCTTATAAGGACCTAAATAAATAGTTAAACTTAGTGATAACTATTACATTATATATATTTGCTAAAATTCGTTTAACATAATGACATATATTGGTGTGTTTATACATTTTCTTACCAAATACCTATCTAATTATAAAAATGAAATATAAAGACTAAAAGCCGATGTTTGTTTGTCATTTCATCACAATAATATAGCAATTTATTATGTGAGCTGTTTTAATCTAAGCGAAGAATTATAATTACATAGAAGCCGCGAACCGAAAAGATTTTACAAAAGACTTGAAAAAAGGAGGTTCTCAATTCGACTGCATGTTTTTTTTTGTATGTATGTAACGCGATATCTCCGCCAATTATGAAACGATTTTGATGATTTTTTTGTTTGGTAGAGTATCAGAAGTAGTCCGATATTTTTTTTTTCGAAATCGGTCAAGCCAAAACCGCTTCATGCTTCATCTTCGGCCGGATATTCACTTTCCATGTTGAGATAGCTTCCAAATGCATACCTATCTGCATAAAAAAAAAGACTAAGGCGCCTTAGTTTTCCTGTTAAAATTTACAACAACATAAAATCAAACCACTTTTTTATCAAAATTTTTTATTTAAAAGCTTTTTATAAATGCATCATTGAAACCGTTTCACAGGCGTTATAAGTCGCACATATAAACTCAAATTGATTAATTTAGCAAAATACTTATTCCAATTCCATGTAAAAACACTCGAAATCTTACTTCGAGGTACTCAAAAGGATATGCTAGTGTTGTCTCTTTCACACCGTACCGATTCTGTGAATTGCGGTTGGAAAATTAGCGAAATGTCGAATTCGCCGTAATGCGAAAAATCTGTGATACGCTCAAAATACATCAAACAACTCCTCAGACCGAAATTAAGTGTCAAAGGAAGTGTTCAACTTTATGTATTGCGAGAATTACAGCAAGACAAAATATACTCATTACGAAAGTTTGGGGTATCAGTTATAACATCGCAATTCGCGTCTCTGTTCAAGAGGCTTTATAGCTAACATAGCTTAGCACTTTATAGCATTATAGATATTTCACTCCCCGTTTTGGCCACTGGCAGCACCCAGCCTATAGGTATAGATGTACCTTCTCGGTTCAGATATTGATCCCATTGAGACCTGGAAACAAAATTATTGTCTTACCATTTTCGTTATCAACTAATATTAAGTATTGAGCGAAAGACTGGAACATATTGATTTGCCCGTGTCTTTGTTCCCTGGATGTTATAATCCGGGAAACTTCAAGTCTAGAGTGAGCAGGTACCATCTGGCAAGCATGCTACATCTTCAACAGCATCTTCGATTTCCATCATGTGAGATGGCGATTAAATGCTTGCTTATACAGCACTAGCGATCCGCCCCGGCTTCGCCCGGGTGTGATAAATGAAGAACCGCTCGACCGATTTTGTGCAAACTTCACATAAACCATCCACTAAATAGTCCGAACAAAGCCTTCCCTGAATATTTCGTGGTATGGCACCCAATTATCAGGCATTGCAATACCGTCCGTACAACATTGGATGTGAAATAACAACACGGACCGATTTTGTACAGCCGATAATACGCAGTCAGGAAAACGAAACCAATATTTGAATTCAATGTGCACGAAGTATCAGGTCGTGCAATACTGGCCGGAAAATATTAGCACGAGCTGATAATGTACAGCCAATAATGCACGGCCGATTAATCCTTGTACAAAAAAATGTCAGAGTCAATGCCTCGTTTGGATGATCCAGTAATTTCAAGAGGGCAAGGACCTTCCTCCCATTGGGGGAAGGGGGGCTAAGGAACTCCCCCTACGGAAATATGACGAATTATATTTTGTTATTTTTCATTTTTATTATATTTTAATAACTTAGTTTTGAGCGCTTCGCCGGCCGCTGCCGCGGCACGCTCGCTTTGCTCGCTCGGCTCGCGCTTTGTTTTGTCGCAGTTCGAACCTAACCTAGACTTGCAGCCACTTTTATAAAGACTACAGAGAAGCAAACGTGTTTATGTTCTTAGGTTAGAACTTTTTAATAGTCTGTGCCAACTCTCCTAGCGACTCGCCTAAACCAAACGCGACGCATCGCATAGAGAGTATATAATTGTATATGGTTGGCTTGCAATTATTGGCTGTGCAATACTGGCCGTACATTATCGACACGAAGTGATTTTACGCAGCCAGTATTACACAAGCTAATATTTGAAAGCCATAGAATTATTGACTGTACATTATCGATACGGACCAATTTTTGACCCAAGCGAGATGAAATTGGCGACCCAGAAATGCACGGCCTGATATTTCAAATCCACATACATGAATTATCTGGGTGTGCATTCTTGGCTGTACAAAATCGGTACATGTAATATCGGGTCGTACATTATCGTCTCCCTTCCATAAATCGATAGAGTTCCTTATAAAATTAGCAGGGACATCAATTAGGTTTAAAAATAAAGGTTTCTATGGTAGATAATGAATAATATTAAAGAAACAATGAGGATGTATCTACCTGACTTGAACAAATCGCCCGACATCCCCTGTGAAGTCCACTTGAGGCAGTGTCCCTCCAAACATAGCTTCCTTCCACTCGTCTAAGTTGTCACCAACTTCTTTCTCCGTTTCATTTTTGCTAGGTTGAATATCCTCTGAGTTCAACTTCAGTTTTGCTCGCAATTCCGTTTCCTCTTGTTTGTACATTGCTAGCCGTTTTGTCCACATAGCTTTTAATTTTTCTATTAATGAGAATAACAACAAGTTATAGTTGTGATATGGAACAGGATGAGAGAAGCAGAGGATCATGCTCAGTTGGGTGCAATTGGAGAGGGTATGTCCAGCAGTGGATTTCCATAGGCTGATGATGATGATGATAGTTACAAGAGAAAACAATAACCTTATCAATTACTGGCCAGAAATTAAAACAAGCAAAGCTAAAAATAAACATCTTCACCGTTTTATTTTCAGAACCCTTGATCAGATTAAATGAATCAAACATTAATTATTGAGGATAGTTAAAAAAGTACTGGTTCTTACTGGTCACATTTAAATGAGACCAAATGGGATGCACCAGCTTTCAAATTTAAAATAATCTTCAAAGTTGGTTCACCAAAAAAACAGTATTGAGGTTACAAACAAAAAAAAATACAGTTGAATTTAGTAACTCCTCCTTTTTTGAAGTCGGTTAAAGAGATGAGGGCAATGAGTTACACTCCTTCACAGTACAGAAGACAAAGATAGAAGTAAAACTCTTAAAATGAACTGGAAGTAATAACAACAATAAAACTGTTCCATAATAATGGAACAGTTACTATAGTTAGTTGGTCTTACCAATATTATTTTCAAACACTTCTGCCTCTTTCTCCGACACATTCTCTCCCCGCCCTGTGGCAGTATTCTGCCGCGCTTTGCGTAGCTTCACAAGAGCATCCAGTTTCACGATATACTTTTTTGCATCTTGTTTCTTACGTATGGTCTCTCTAAGAACAATGTCCGCTTGAAACTTCACCTCTTCTTCCTATGAATAAAGACAATAACATGTTTGTTGTTTTCCAATTCAAAATATACAAGTGATTTTAGACTCAGATAAAAGTGCTTCTGTGATGAAAAAATTTAATCCCCATAAATAAAAAAATTGGAAATTTTGTCTACATTTCTGATAAATATGTATAGGTATGAACTGCATGCTGGCATAGTTGGGATCACATTTACCATCGATGCAGTGGTTCAATTCCCAGTGAGAACACATTTATTTTTTTTAATTTATGTTTCAGGTTGTGACTGTACATGTGGAGTGAATATTTACTGCCCCCACGACACAAGTCATTGAACTTAGTGTGGATCTGTGAGTGGGAGGGTTCTTTTTTTATTTATTTGTTATATGTCTATATTTACTATCTCACTCGTTTGTAAGTGATATAGAATTGAATAGAGAACTTACCTGCTTAGCTTTATCCATGTCATCTTGAAACTTTTGCAAGTACTCATCAATTTTCCGGGACTTTTCTTCGTCTTGTTTTTTCTGTTTTTCTTTTTCCTTTCTCTTATCAATTCGCTGTCGTTTCTGGCGAGCCCTCTTTGCGGATCTTTTGGCTAACAACTTTCTGAGTACTTCCGTATTTAAACTGTTGATGTTAGAGAGGATTTCGGAAACAATAGCTTTATTTTGCTCTATTTGTTTTAGACACGAGTTCCACTCCTCATCAGGAAGGTTGTTAATGTTTTCCGATAGCATCTTTTCTTTCATTTTAATTTCTTTCAAAGAGAGGGCTAGGTTACGTATCTCATCTCGTACTTTGGATATGCATGTGGAAGTTGCTATTTTCACAGGCTGAGTGTTTGGTAGTCTGTTTTCGAATTGCTTGATGATGTCATCATCAGAACTGTGAGTAGGAGGAATGAAGAAAGGAGGAGGCGTCGGCGGTGGTGGCACAAAAACAGGCGCATAACTTTGGAATGTTGATTTTCCACAGGAATTATATTTATAATATGAGTTACTGTTATTATAAGACATGATTTTTAAGATAAATTAAAATTATATTTATAAATTAAAAGCAAAGTAAAGATATTATGAAGTTACAGGTTCAGGGAGCTGTATTTCCGCTTCTTTAAGAGCCAGCTCTGCTGCAATGTACTCCTCAGTTTCCTTTAGGTCTTGTTCAGTTTCTAGAACACTTTTCAGGTCTGCAAATGCTTTCTGCAATCTATAAGAAAAAATATACCAGTTACGCCTTCGCAGATATTGATCACTTTAGATGGAAATCTACCAAAAACTATTGTGAAACATTGATGGCGATTCATGATCATGACCAGTTTTAACTGTCATTGTTAGCTCTTAGTCATACTATTGTTCATAACCTTTGTTAGAATCTACTTTGATATAAAGAAATCGCCGCATTCTAACCTAACCATCTGCGAAATTGACCGTCACTTACTCAAGAAATACACTGCTGAAGGCCTAAAAACTTGTGAATACCGTATATAACGACTAGAAATCAGTCATTTATGAGGTTACTCACCGTCTCTGGCAATCAGGGACCATCATCAGCGACTCTTGTAAAACCTCCTCCTGTTTTCGAATGTTGTGCTCGTCTTGGCCCTCGTCTTTTATCTTTTGAATCCTATTCTTCTGCTGTTCAGCTTCCTTCTCGTAGACCACCTTCTCCTTGGCAATACGTTTTACGACGCCGGTCTTGATTTTTATTTGGCGAATTCTGGGATCTGCCATTGTTGATGATTTTCGATTGATTTTAAATTGATTTGACACAAAGGAATGACGCTATTTGACAGACGAATTTTGTGTGACCAGACTCAAATAAATTTTCCACGCAGCTCGGCTTAAATTGCCAAAGTTTTTGATACAGCAATTAGAAATGAGAGAGAATATAATTATATCAAATGAAATGAAATGAGAGAGAATGAAATGTACCTATCATAGAAAATGATAGGTACATTTCTTTTTAGTGAAATTCGCAAATTCTACTGATGTTTTATAAAATCCTGCTATAAGCTGAGTTTTTAGTCTCTGACTGACTATCAAGTCAAGGCCTTTATTCTCAAGAACGCCAAGCCAAGTTCTTAGCCCAAGTTTAACTGTAAGTGCAATTTCTTGCTGAAATCACAAATACTGCTAAATCTGGTCACACTGGAAAGTGCAATGCGATGGGTGAAAATGACAGTGACATTAAGGTTACAAAAAATACTATGGCGGGAAATTCAAAATTGAAAGTACTTCAGCAACAAAAAATCAAGTTGTTTTTGTTGGGCAAATATATTGAGGAAAGGGGCCGGGGCGCATCATCCTCTATTCGAGTTAAGTAAAAATAGCTATGTCGGATACCTGCAGAGGCCAAAGAGTATACAGTCAAACATGCTGCAAGAATTAAAAACAAGCCTACTCTGGTAAGGAATTCTATTCCTTTTCGCTACCTATATGTAGGTATGCATAAAACGCTTCAGTGGTAAGATTACACAAGCTCTATAAACCTAACTATAATCTTTTTTTATGCAACTGAGACGAGATGAGTAGGGGGCTCACCTCACCTGATAGCAACTAGTCGTTCGCGCCGAACTGAGATCTCGCACCTACATTTTGCCTCGTAGAGAAAGACTTTTCAAGCTTATAGTTTTTTTTTCTCTAAAATAGTTTAATTTCTGTATTTGTTGTTCAAGTACTTGATAAAACGGATATAAGTGTGAAGCCGTTTTTGAGTAAGCTAGTAAGTTAGGCTGTAGTAATATTAGCTCAGTGTTTTTGAGACTGACCCCGGGACAAAATGGGTCTAAAAACAGTGACTTTGGTGGCGTACAAAAACATTATTTTCCAAAAAAAATTTTTTAACCTGTTTCGTACTCTAATGTTCAAGCCCTTGCGCCTTAACGACCCAAGTTAACTTAAGAGATTTCGCTTCGCTCGATCAAAAGCGTTACGTTTGCCGCCCATTTCTGTTCAGATAGTGGTGGATGGATTGTCGTTCGGGTGGGGCTTGCTTGACCCAGATGAGTGTAGATTTTGCTACTGCTGCAGCAATACTTAGTTATCATGAGACAAGATTTGTCACGTAAGAACTCAGCTGATTTTAGGGAGGGGGTCAAGCCCTGCGTATTATGACCAAAAAACAGCCTGTTCAACCAGTAATACAAATTTTGCTTGTGCAGAAAACTCGTGTTCCTACACTTCCCATAGGAAATCGAAGCAGCCTGCCACAAACCAGTCTGCCTGCAACCTGCAGCGTAAAATTAGATTAGATATGGTATCCTATATATGATTATATCGTGGACTACTGAAGAGTATTCATATGAATAGATAAGTTTTATTTATCTATAGTTCTCGTGATAATAGCGCTTGTAACGAGTCCTTCGCATCCTCAAAGAAAAATGAATAATTAAGCGAAAGCAAAGCTTAAAAAAAACCGTCTTCACCGCTTTATCTTCGAAAGTTTGATCAGATTAGATGTACTAAACACGCGTTATTGACGATATTTCAAGAACTAGAAAATGGTCAGCAGAATGCTATACCACCAACGCTGTTCTTCCGTTGGAACCATTTAATTCTAAGATAAGTCCTTATCTTAGTAAAGTTCCGAAATCTAGATACTTAGGTACTTTATTTTATGTTTGTTGTCACGTTAACATTGCAAAACAGAATACTCAAAGCTATCTAATCTACAAGATATGAGTAAGGAGCCGAACGCCGCTCTACCCACCAACCGATAATCTACGGAGATGAATTATATTACGTAATTTGTTTTAAATACATGATGTTATACATATTACAGATTTCAGAATTGGTAAGAGACTGAGTGCTACTAAGCGGTTGCATGTGCGACTTTCAATCCTACGCACCAAGGTTCAAATGCCGCCCGGCCCAGCTTAAGACCAATATTATGTGTGGAATTTATATTAATTATTGCACTCGGAAAAGACCATAAACGTAAAGAGAAGCGCTTTCAAACTCACAGCCCCGCACTAAAATTGACTAACGCTATCCTGGGTGCCAGAAAGTCACGTCAAATCCAAAACATATAAAAGTAATAAACAATACAATATTACAAAATAAAGAAAACTGTAAAAAAATACCTAAACCTAGTATGCCACCAGCAACGGGGCAGGGCCCAAGCTACCGGTGCGGTAGGTCAGTGCTGCAAAGAGAGGAACCTCCTGACAATACGTGCCGTGTCCAAGAGTACTGCCTTCTGAATCTGACCCTTGATCCAACCATTTAGCGAAAGCCTCTTGAGATGTTGATCGAGACTTTTCGCTATTAGCCCATTCGCCGAGACAACTATCAGGACAATAATCGTCGAATATACATCCCACATGGCGGTTACATCGAAGGCCAAGTCAAGATACTTGCTTAGCTTATCCTTCTCAGCCTTCACAAAACAGTCTCATTTTTATTATTTGTATAAAACTTTTTCGTTTTTCTTCTTCGGATGCTAAATTCAATACAATTTTGTTCGTTTTAGTTTAGCAGTGCAGCATTTCCGTGTGGTGAGCTCACCAACTGGTCCCAATGGAAGACCTTCGCTGATCTCAGACCGTATATTCGACGGTATATTCAGAGTTACAGTAATTTAGTGTCAATAACTTGTACGTTTTTATTAATAAATTAATGTTTTACACGGTGTTTTTATCGTACTTAAGTTCTTTACGTCGACCCTCTAGCCTCCGAGCATCGCGCATCATCCTGAGGAAGGACAACCAATTTGTCCGACAACAAATTAAGTCGACGTTTTTACGTATTATGTGTTATAAAACTTCAATACACCTAGAATATAGAACATCATGTAGAATACATAACTCCATGAGACACTACAGGGGATTTGAACAAGAGATTTATCTCACACATGCTCATTGATACATAATAGATAAAACTGACAGGTGAAATAAATAGAATAAGCAACCAGGAACGTTTGCAGTGTGCGTTTAATAATGAAGTGGCTGGTGCTGTTGGCAGGTAGGCGGAATACTGCAATCATGAACTGTGACAACAATAGATATTAAACCCATTTCATAAAATATCCCGTTACGTTCCCACTGACTTCGGTGACTCGGGGCTATCTCTTAAAGGGAGAGTCTAGGCCACGAAATAAGATTGGAACTAATTGGAAGTGAAATGGGGCTCGGTAGTGCCAGAACCATCGTCGCCTGGGTGAGCGTTCTAAGCAGGAGTAGCGGGTTTGATTGCCGGCGGGAATACAAGCTTTCTTCCCAAGGAAAACTTGTGTTTCTGGTTCTGGTTGTAATTGTATGTGTGCGTTATATTATATTATCTTTGGTTGGTACGTAATGTTTGTGTTTTTGGCATCCGCGACACAAATCTTGTGTGTCAAGTGAGAAAGCGTTGAAAAAGCAATATAAATAAAATACAGGTTATATATATCGTATACCTACTCATAATACATACATCTTTTTAGGTGTATCCGTGGCGCTGTGCGCAGTGCCGCGCGCGCCTTTGACGCGAGATCTCCTGGTGGAAGAACACGAAGATGGAGGATTCCTCCTCTCTGTCGTCGGATGTAAGTCGTACATAATTATCTTGAATAAGACCACAGGCGGCCCCTAGAAAGCCACAACTCGACAATGGAACAGTTCCAGTCGCTAGCATCCATAAGCTCCCGGTGATATTAGGTAGGTTATCACCCCTAGTGCCAGAATATATAGGTTTACATAGCAGAGAAAGGCCCTACTTTTTTTGCCGCGTCTTCCTATCCATATTCCTTATAAAGAAGTAAGTTATCAGTTGTAGCGGTTCCCAACCTCTAGGATGTCATACCTTAAACACACAACTGAGCTATCTGAGCACCGCTACAAGATACGAATTTATCATTTGTTTGTTAGAAGATTTTTATTAATAAATATCGAACGGTTTACGGAAACGGGGAGTTACTCGTTGGGATATACTTTTCCCATCGAGTAACACTGTTACTGGTTGCGACATTGTTTTTTTAGAACAATTCACACTAACGTAAAAGTGGAACTCGATGGGGAAAATATTCCTAACGAGTCACAGTGTAACTCGTTTAGTGTGACTGGTTGGGAACCCACCGAGGGAAGGACACATTGAATGACGTGTCACGCCATCCACCGACCGGATTAGTTTGTAGCTATAACACATAACACATATAACGCTCAGTTGTAATTTCTAATATTTTATCTATACAGCATCCGGGTCAGAGATCCTCGGCCACATCGGTCGCAAGGTCTCGGCAGACGCGTTACAGGGAGACGTCACTTTCGAAGTACACTCCGCGTATGACGAGCCCAGCGGCGGGTACAAGGTGACCATCAGCTGGGACGGGCCTGCTGACGCCATCTTTGAAGACTGCTTTGACTTTGGTAAGCTTAGTACCACGTGAACTTCTGCAAGTCCGAGAACTGAGAATTCGGGACTAAATTTTGCCTAATAGAGAAAATCTTTTGAGGTTAATTGCTAATACTTTTTTTTCTTTGTAATAATTGTTTGATTTCTGTAATTGTTGTTCAAATACAGGCTATAATGGATATTAAACGTAAGTTTCAGCTTTATATGTGTAACTGTTTTTTGAGATAGACCCCGAGACAATATAGATCTAAAAAAATGACTGGTGGCCTACAAAATTGTTTTTTCAAACATAAATTATTTTTTAAACCGGTTAAGCTCTCTACTCAATAAGCCCTTTTCAACGATTCCCTTTATGGGGTATCGTTGAAAAGGGCAAAATAATTTTTAATTTATTTACGCTTGTATGGCTTAGACGCTAGATGCCTCTGACAGACGGACGGACGGACGGACAAAGTGCTGAATCGCCCAAACTTAACTCGATCTTTCGTTTTCCCAATTAGATTCGTTTTCCCAATAAGATATTAGATTGGTTTTGATCAAATACGGGGACTTACAATATACTTGATCATTTTAATTTATTGCTCGCTTCACTCGACCCCACGCTATTCGCTTTGCCGCGCCGCCCGCTAGCTAAATTTTCTTCGTGGGCGTGCGTGACGCGTGATAAAATGTTTGAATTTTGCTAGATAACCGAGATATCTATTAAGTGTTACCTGGTGATAAGTTTTCGTCATTGCAAATGGACCTGATATGTATAAAACTAAGATAAAATCATAATCTTTTTGAATACATCATCTCTAAGCAAGAGTGGAAAAAGTAGCCAAGTAGATATTTAACCAGAAACTTAGGTCACAACTTTAAATATTTCAGCCGATAATATGAGTTATAGGTACCTACATAAATAACAAAATAAATTGAAACTATAAGGCATAGTAACTCATTTGCTCATGTCTAACTCACAGGCACCAAGCAATGGTACGGAGGCCCGGAGCAAAAGGAGCAGTACTGGCCCATCCAGAATGGCAGAATCAGCAAATACTCCATCATCTCCAAAGAGGACGACAACTCCGCCGTGTCAGAACGTTACTGGCTCAACTCCGCTGGCCAATATATCTACATCCAGCCGGAAGCACCACTTTTCGTCGACCACCATAACATTTTAGACAATCACATTTGCTTCGTTGCTGAAGTCGCCGCGCCTTACTCCTCGCGTCGTACCCACAACGTCTTGAAATACGATATCTGGTTCTTCGAAAACGCTAAAGTCGCACAGCAGCACGCCGTCGATACTTACCTCGGTAAACCTTCCGGTCTTCCGGACTACAGAATGGTCCAGTACCCTGTCTGGTCAACATGGGCGAGATACTCCAGAGAAATAGACCAGGAGAGTCTGTGGACCTTCGCCAATGAGATCAAAGACAGTGGATTCCCTAACGCTCAATTTGAGATCGATGACCTTTGGGAGATCTGCTACGGTTCCCTGACCGTTCAGGAGAAGAAACTCCCCGATTTGAAGCAGTTGGTCCAAGATATTAAGAGTCTGGGCTTCAGGGTTGCCATTTGGGTACATCCGTTTATTAACCAGGACTGTAACCCCTGGTATTCTGATGCTCTAGAAAAAGGGTAAGAATTGGATTACTATTTGGTACTTAGGTAAATATATTCTAATAAAATAGAAGCGCAGTGTGGAGCGTCTTTCAGCATATATTCGCGATAACCAAGCTTAATTTTTTTTGTGTTAATATGGAATTAAGACTATTACTGAGCGTCACAAAGAAAACACATTAAATTAAAACTTTTGATCAACACAATATTACAATTAAGAATCTGTGAGAGAGGCAATGCAGCCAGCATGATGGGAACGCTACCCACTGGTAGTGGGCTTGAGCACTTGAGTTACCTATAGGCTCGATGGCTTGTAGGTAACTTGGCTCTTTGCTGTATATAGTTTTAGTTTAGTTTTAGGAAATATAGGCAATTGGCCCGTAGATCTTAGATTGTATAAAAAAAAAAAAAAGAATCTGTTGATATCGATAATATGGTCATTATGGTTGACTGTGGCAAGCACGTACGACCTAAAACTGCCTGTAGAGGATATATGCAAGAATTCTCGTGGAACTGGTAAATTGATAGCTGGCTAGGCGAGCATGAGTCATTTCTCTACCATGATGGATATCATAACGATGGTTCCTTCACCGAAAGTGCAAGGTCAATGTGGGATGCTGAAACGCAATATTTTTTTTTTCATATTTTTTACATTAATTTCATAGCATACCATTGTGTTGTTCTGCGATGACGCTCTCGCTACCTTCTTCGGCCTAATTAAAGACAGTTCACCTCCCCAGCTACCTAGTGTTGAACGAGGAAGGAAGCCCAGATACCACGTGGTGGAACAACAACGGGTCGGTGCCGGGGTACATCGACTTCACCAACCCCGAGGCCGCCGCCTGGTACACGGGCCGCGTGCGGGACCTCATCGACACATACGACATCGACAGCGTCAAGTTTGACGCGGGGGAGTCCAGCTGGTCCCCTCAGGTGAGCATCGCCATCCTCGAACTTCTTCGAAATGTGTGGGAACCTTCGACCTACTCGTAGGTACATAAAACATGCAGATGCTAGCACGGAACAAGGGAATCAGGCAAAAAAAAACTGGTCTCCAGAAGATCAGACCAAAGAAGCAACCAAATCATTTTTCATTTTGCAACATAGAATCTCAAGCGACCCCATTCTATGGGAGAAGGACAAAGTTAAATTGATAGTAATTATTTATCAGCCTGTTTAGGCCTGTTATAAGCTTGGATGACTATCACGAGATCCAATATGGATCTATTCATATTTATATTCTCTATAGGTTCATTTATTAAACTTTTATCATATTCACGATCTAGTGAGAGCTTTCTTTTTCATATAGTTCTCTCACAGATCCCAGTCCAAAACGGCGACATCGACCTTCACCCGGGCCACATCGTGCAATCATACGTGCGGGCAGTTTCTCAGTTTGGGCCGATGATCGAAATCAGATCTGGAATGAGGTGCGTACAAATCCTAAATATTTTTATGCATCTGAAAGATGAGACTACTATAGACTGCTATAGAGAACTTTAAACAACATTTTAGTTTGGAACTTTAAACAGAAAATGTTGCGCGGCGCTGTGATGTCCTTAAGATATTACAGTACTAGAGTATAGCTTTTGATGGTGCTGTTGTAAGATGGTGACGTGCTTTTTGATGGTTCCTCAAACGTGTTAATTTTATTCCGACGCCTTGATAATCCCGTAAGCCAACCATCGCAGGTGAGCGATAGCTGTCGTCGTAGGTAATATACAATTAACAGCGTTTGAAAGTCGGTTGTCGCAGTAGAAAAAATGCTATTAATAGAGTTATGTAATTCTATAATGTTACGTAAAATCAGCAGCACACTAAAACATTGAATAACTACTTCTAGGATGGCACTGCAATTCGCACTACTAGTTTAATTTGAACTAGTCATGGTTTTACAGTGCATATGCGGCTGATCCGAAAAGGGGTAGCGCTGACTCGCATGAAACCCTAAACTTCGTTTTGAATCGAATTTTTTCCTACTCCTCCCTTTCGATATGCAGGTATTTTATACTCTTCTCTTGTCCCAGGACCCAAGACCTCCCAGTGTTCATCCGCATGGTAGACAAGGACACATACTGGGGCTTCAACAACGGGCTCGCCACGCTGGTGACGACGCTGCTGCAGATGAACATCCAGGGGTACACCCTGGTGCTGCCGGATATGATCGGCGGGAACGGGTATAACGAGTCTCCCAGCAAGGAGCTGTTCGTGAGGTGGCTGCAGGCGAATGTGTTCATGCCGACGCTGCAGTATTCCTTTGTGCCTTGGGATCATGATGACGAGGTATTGTTTATTTAATTTGTTATCTACATCAGTTGATTTTTTACACGCATATAGGTGAATCTCAGGGGACGGTGCCCCCGAGTGCTAGATAAGGAAATGCCATTTAGAAGTATTAATCTCTTAGGAGGGTAGAAATAATAAATCTTGCAATGAATACTGTCATCCGGCTCGAAAGACCAAAAAATATGTACGGTACGTAGTGAGGTTGCAGTGAGATATAAATAATAAATTGTTTATAATACATAACTATCATTGTTTATTGTTCTCTTAAATTATTCTCAAACTATGTTTAGATGTTTGTTAATGTTGGTTGAATGCACCCGTGTGCTGCGATAGAAAAAGTGTACTGAATACAAAATAGTTTTATAATAACGTGGCACGCATCGCGGTGCTCAGTTAAATGTTTTCTGGATGACGGACTAAAAGACCAGAGAGATGGAATTCTGTTAACAAGTCAGGTGGTAGGACTTTCTTCCGCTTGAAGCGATATCATCCCATGCTAATCAATAGTAGGACTGCGCACTAATACTGGTTGAACAAGCGAGACGTAAAGAGAAGCTCATTGCAGCTCCACGCGGAACTTCCGTCGCTCTTGATCAATGTTGACGCGCGAGACTTTGATAAAAGCATGCTTTTAGGTCTTTCACCCGTGATCAAAGTCTCGCACTGCAGGTGTAAATAGGCAGGCGGTCTAGCTTGCTTATCAGGCTAGAGCCTATATAGTCTTCTTTTTTACTAGAATTTAAATAAAACTATCTGTTTCTAGGCTGTAGGCTGCCTGTTTGTAGGCTGCCGCCACTACACGCAGCTGCACGCGGAGTACGCGGACGAGATAGTGTCGGCGATGCAGGCGTCGGTGGAGCACGGCACGCCCGTCAACCCGCCCGTGTGGTGGCTCGACCCCTCCGACGAGGTAGCACTCGCGGTGTGGGACGGTGAGTGCACTATTTGTTTGAGGGGGGAAATGGGAAAAGGAAGGCTGTGGAAAGAACGATGTCTGAGGCTCGACCCCACTAAGTAACCTTTTTAAGTAACTTTGCTCCCCAAGGCCACCTTCAGGAAGGTATAAGGTTAAATCGTATTCCATTCAAAAATGTTTAGCGTGACGTTTTAATCATAACCTACAAGTTATTTATACAATGTGTAATAGAAAGGGGTATCTCAAGCTACATGTATGGAGTCTAACATGAATTTCTATATTCGTGGAAGCAGCTAAAAGTTTCTAAAAATATTGAGTTATGATGAATTAAAGTTTCTAAATATATAAAGTCGTTTGCAACATTATTTCATCAGCTACCGTTGTACACCACATCTTTGGACCTAGACGTCTGACAGTGGTGGTTACAAAGGTCACGCGCCACAGATGTTGTTTAATTTTTGCACGGAAAAAAATATCTCCGGTTTCGACTTTAATTCTCTGGGTACACAATTACACACACAGAATAGTATTACTCTTTTACAAATACACAGTATTAGTACACCTTTTTGATACAGGATGAAAACAACTTTGAAAACTCCCCAAGCGTTGTCACAGGATCATAAATGCAGAACCAGAAATATATTACGTATGTGTCTCGAAAAATTTGAGCACAAACATTCCACAAAACCAAAACACCTGCAACAATCAAATGTAACAGCTTCAACACTGGATCAGTTATGCCAGCATCCCAAAACCACATTCCGTTACTTAAAGGAGCTGGGGAGGATGGGGTAGTTCCTGGCAGGAAATGCACGATCACCTTGGGGTTCCAGCTTGAGCTGGACACACGCCCCCACAGTCTCGAAATGTCTCAATCACGAATCCTAAAATAAGATTTCCTAAAACACAATTTTATTGTAATTGCAGAGTTCCTCCTCGGCGAGAAGATTCTCGTAGCCCCCGTGCTAGAAGAAGGCGCAGTTTCCCGCGACATCTACCTGCCGAGGGGAGAGTGGGCAGATCCGGCCGGGAACACTCACTCGGGGCCCGTGTGGCTGCGAGACTACCCCGCGCCCTTGGACACGCTACCCTACTTCACTCTGCAGTGATCTTCTAATGCTGGGAATTCTGAGGAAGCTTGGAGACCACGAAGATGCGCTGATTTATTGATTAAGTGTAAATAAATGTTTAACTCAAAAGCAGTATTTTTTTTTTGTTACAGAATTGTAGTCTTACCACTAGATATAAAATTCAAACAAGAAACTAAAGTTCGTTTTCATGACTCTAATATATCCCATCTCGCATACGGTACGCTTCTTAAAAATATAATTTACCAAACCTTTCATTTAAAAATCCCTGTTTAATGGAAGGGGAAATGGAATGAGAGGGCGAGAAAATGGTTTTAGTTCTTGACTTCGTACCCCCTAGAGGGCGCCATATTCAATTTAATGTGACAGCCTATAATCAGCGGACAAATAAGACGCTTCCAACGACACCACATTTGTCAAATTATGATAAGTAGTTTAGAAGTTATGAGGAAACAGATGAACATACATACATACACACATATCAGTCAAAAACCTTGCTTTTTGCGTCGCCGTAGTCGGAAATGTAGTTTATTGACATGGGCCCCAAAGGGGCACTCCTGAAGGTAATGACTAACTCTATAGAAATGTACCGCTGAGTTTCTTGCCAAGTTCTTTTGAGAAGGCTGTCGAATCTGGCAGTAGAGTCCTGTAGAGTCGATCACTTTTATGAGTGCCTCTTCGAAGCCCAATGATTTTTAATTTGAACAGGATTTTAAACTGTTGATGCACATAACTTTTACAATCAAACGTGATGCTTATTGATCAGGCGAGCGACTTGGTCGTCTCTTCTATTTATTGCATGAAAAAGAAAGAAAGAAAATACATTTATTTAAAGCACGCGTCTGACCACATATATGGTTCCCTGTTTTACCTGATCGTATTTAGATACAAGTGCCAGATGCTAAACAGGCTAGGCTTTAATTGAGGTCTTGTTACTCATTTAAATTAAATTTCTTTAGTCTGCCTAGACTGCGGTAGCACACGACCGGCTCGATCGGAACACTACCAGAACAAAAAAACCAAAGCTGCCCGCTTCAAAAGAATCTGTCATGTGCTGGCTGTTTTAAATGGTATCTCGATACATTCCTTTGAAATCTATTTAAAAAATATAGAAAACGCATTCACACTTACAACCCTACACTAAGTCCAAAGACTTGTATTGTGGGTGATGGAAAAAATTACATGTCGCACACACAATCCCACCCAGAACCGGAAGCGAAAATCTCCCTTGGGAAGGAAAATTGTGATTCTGCCGAGAACCGAACCCAAGACCCCCGGTCCAGAGAGCAGAAACTTGCCCAACAAGACAACTGGGTCGTTTAATTTAAAAAAAAAAGAAGTGTGGCACTCGGGGACTGCCGCGGTAAAGCTATTGCATAGCATTTTTTATCAAATTATGCAATTATAATTATTTATTTATTTTATTTATGCAGTATTTTTTTTCCTGCCACCTAGAGGCGAGTTGCTGAACTAAAGAGAAAGCATGATATTTCAAAAAAGTCATTAAAAGTTCTGCTATTCATCGATAGATGGCAAAACTAAAAAGTATCACCGCTGTGCCGGTCGGAGTGGGGGGTGTTAGGTTTTTTTCGTTACGGAATTTCTGGATTCGGTCTCCACGCTCAAGGCCCGCGATAGAAGCTATGCAATAGCTTAAAAACGGTTTTACTTATTCGAAGTATATCCCCCAACCAAAATGAAGGGACCTATTCTGTTTTTAACGCCTACATAAGCGTCACAGACATCTATATTATAGAAAAATGGATTCTTTTTAATTGATAGCTGCTTCTATTGTCTTTATAATATCTATATATATAATAGTATATATATTTATATATACCATTATATATATAGATATTATACTTTACAATAACTTTAACCTACCTCGCCCGAACTTTTGCCTTTTGTTAATAATTGCTTATAAGGAACGCTTACATTACTTTCGTCTCTATGATGTACGAGTAAGGCTAGACATTTTACCTGATATTGATTATACTAGTTAAAACCCGCGACTTCACCCTTTTTAAAATCAACCTGCTTGTTATTTCAGAGGTTTTTCATAGAAAACTAGCCGTGCCCCGCGGCTTCGCCCGCTATTATCAAGTTAAAAAGTTGCCTATATGTTAATCCTAGGTATAAGCTATGTACATTCCAAATTTCATCTAAATCCGTTCAGCCGTTAAAGCATAAAGAGGGAACAAACATAGGTAATAACACACTTACACACAAACTTTCGGATTTATAATATTAGTAGAATTTACTCGTTAAAACCCGCGACTTCGCCCTTCTTAAAAATTAGCCTGCTTGTTATTCCAGAGTCTATACATAGAGAATGACATCGACATTAATTCAGCAATTACTGGTATGCTTCCTTTAAATTTTTGAACTGCCTGTTGGCTAAGTTATGTACGCGTTCGCCTTATAAGTAGTGGGTATTAGGTTCTATTCTCAAAGGAAACAAGTTTACTTTTTTTTATGCATAATAGGCAAGCATTTTACCACTATCTCACCAGATGGAAAGTGACGATGCGGCCGAAGATGTAACATGCTTGCCTAGAAGATACCTATTCACTCTTGACTTGAAGACTCCCAGATTATACCCCTCGGGGAACAATGACGCAGGCAATGAATTCCACTCCTTCGCTGTACTCCCAAGGGAAATTTGTGTCTCTGGTTCTGGGTATGACTGCGTTGATGTGAATGTTTCAGGTACCCACGACACAAGTCACACAAGTAGGTGTGTGGCTTTGAGTGTGAAACCGTGTTTTAAAAATAACACACTAAAATTTGACTTACTAAGTATTAGTATGAACCGATACCATCTGACATACATTGTGATAAAATGAACCCAAAGATAATGTTTAGTCTTTGAAAGAACCTTATCAAATTGAGACTAAAAATATCAAGATACCGATAATCAGCCGGTATCTTTATCTCGGGCGTTCTAGAATGGTGGAATCTTATTGATTTGACAGTGTGTGGTGAGTGGTGACAGTTTGAGATGGCGGCACTCAGAGCATTTGTTGGTAAGTTACATAAGAAAACAAGATGGTAGCATAGGGGTGCAATATGGAAGGAATGCTAAAGCGCTAATTAAGCTAATTTTTTGTGCTCGATAGGCAAGCATTACACCACCATCTCACCTAATTGAAACTGACGATGCGGCCGAAGATGTATCATGCTTGTCTAGAAGATACCTATTCACTCTTACCTATACCAATCTCCCACCTTGAACACAGTTCTAGGTAAGCATGCTTCATCTTCGGCGGCATCGTCACTTTCCATCAGGTGAGATAGCGGCGAAATGCTTACCTCTATATCATAAAAAAAACTCTTGACTTGAAGACTCCCAAATTATACCGCGGAACAAAGATGAAGGCAATGAGAAGTCCCTCGCAGTATGATAAACGTAGATGCGAAACGCTTCGAGCTAACTGTAGGTATTTGACGTTTGTATTGTAATTATATGATAAAAAAATTGTTCTTATTAGGACGGACATGGGGGAATTAATTTGTGTAATTCCTGCACACACTCTCGTAAATGTAAACGGTAGAATACCAACCAATAGGTTGGCGACCTAACGTCGGTAACCGACTCAGCAATGCCAGTTTATAAGACGTTTGTGCTTGCTGAACCTTCAATCTGCCTTAGCCTTAGCCGCTGAAACAGAGGACTTCGAATTTTGATTGAAATTTGAAAAGATTTTGAATTTTGACCAAAAACAAACATGCATGGTTCTCTCGACTTGTATAACATATTATCAATATTATTAGAACTGCCCGTTGTGCTTCGTGAGTGTTCTCATTCCAAGCTGGGGTATCGGGTTCGATTCCCAGCGGAAACACAAGTTTTCTCAGCAACAAAAAAAAAAATTTCTGGTTTTGTGATTGTGTATGTGATGTGAATGTTTCCTGCGCCCACGACACAAGTCATTGAACTTAGTGTAGAGCTGTGAGTGTGAGAGTTTATTTATTTTATTTATTATTTATTGTTATTGCCTTTCACACGCCTTTCCCCAAATCTTTTATATTTTTAAATTTATCTTGTAGATAGCGTATCAGGACATTGTGATTACAGATCCTTGATTTGTCAGCCAGATCAATTAAAAAAATATGTCAAACTCCTAAACAATCTGCCCCCTTGTCTGATGAATGTTAACGTAATTGGTTGCATAGGTATTTGCCTTTTCTGGGTAACAGATTCCATACCCGGTGGGACCACTAACTTTCTGGATAAGAAAAATGTTCTTCTAGATCTGGTAGTTATTGCGTTAAAAGTCATGTCGGTTTCGATGGCAGCTTAACCAATTCCCCATCAAAAAGTACTTCTTTTTGATGGGGAATCGGTTAAGCGGTACGGATGACACTTCAGCATAGTAAATTATTGTAATTACCAACTACTGAATCCTTATGTTCTACTTCCAGCGCTCTTGACGCTAGCGGCGCGTGCGCATCCTGCAAGCGTATCTTTACGCGCCGATGACGTGACTTTGAACCTAGAGCCACAGCTCACTGGTGGATTCCAGGTGGTACTCCTCGAAGGTAAGCCCTAGCTTAATATGGCTCAGATAGAGAAATCTGACGCTAAAAAAACGGTACTACGGAAACTCCTTCAGAATCTAGCTATCATTTCTAGGTTTGTAATATGCTTAAACATTCATCACAAACTTAGCGGTGGCTTGATTTCCTCAAATCCCCAGGTGGTGAGTAAGGTAACGCCCGCTGAGAGGATAACTCCCCGAGGTAAGACAGTAAAAAAATCTCCGTCAACAACAGAAGTAGGACTCTTGCGAATTCGTCTGGGGAGGGATGGCTACAAGGGCGAATATGCAAATTAATTAATGCTCAGTAATAATAATTACAACAGTCTTTACATTGGACCTTAATTCCCAGAGCGACGAGCATACGGATTCGCAAGTAATTCTACCACCCGGTTTTTCATTGCGTAGTTAGGTACATGAACGAGACAAAAGAGTTTTTCTTTTTGTTTTTAATTTAAAAACCTACTACAACAACTTTCTTACTGTAGTATATATGCAAACAACAAAAAACAAACGCACTTACATTCACAGTCTCACACTAAGTTCAAAGACTTGTTCGAGGATGCCGGAAACATTTACATATCACATACATAATCACACTCAAAACCAGAAACACAAACGTCCCTTAGGAAGGAAAATTGTGCTCTTGGTGGGAATCGAGCCCAGAAGAATCTTGTTCTCTGTGTCAACTGATGGTATGCCAAATGTATCCCAATGACAACTTGTTTTTACAGGTGACGAGCGCACAGTTTTTGGCCACATCGGTAGAACACTTCTAACAACCTTCTCGATAGAAAATGTCGATGGTGGTGTGGAAGTACAGATGGGGGGAGCCAACTTGACCCTCAGTACCCTTTACGATGAGAAAACCAGCGCGAGAGGTATCAAGGTCAGGTGGAACGCTGGTCCTGAGATTAGGCTAGAGGATTGTATCGATTTTGGTAAGAAACCAAAGGAAACTATTGCGACTTGCTTATGATAGATGTACTTTTGTATTTCTGAATTGTTTTATATATATAATATTGGAATAAGTAGATGTTGGCCAAGCGAAATGGCGATAGGTTGAGCAAGGTCTTAGATTAGTGGAGACCAAGACAAGGCAAACGCAGCGTCAGACGTCCAGCAGCAAAATGGGTCGACGATATTATTAAGACGAATAGTAAAATATAAGAGAGGCCTATAACCAGCAGTGGGATCAAATGGATGAGGATGATGATTATGATGAGGTAGTAGTTTTCTGTACCACATCTATGAGACGTACGAAGCTTTACATGACTTTATTTTTTATTTTATAATTAAAGGTTCCAAGCACTGGTACGGAGGTCCGATGCAAATAGACCAAGTCTACCCCATTCAAAAGGCTGAACAGCGTTATGCTCCATGTTACTCCAAGGAACTCGACAACGGAGCCATCGTTGAGAGATACTGGCTTAACTCCGCTGGGGAATACATCTACGTCCACCCCCAAGTGCCTCTGTTCTTGGATTATAACAACTTGCTAAGCAACCACATCTGCTTTGGAGCACAAATCGCTGAGCCGTATTCTTCTAGACGGAATCATACAGAATTGGCGTATGATATTTGGTTCTTGCCCGATGTGAAGCAAGCTCACCAGCATGCCGTTGAGAACTACTTGGGAAAGCCTTCTGGAGTTCCTGATTATCGCATGGTTCAGCACCCGATTTGGTCCACTTGGGCTCAATACTCCAGAGATATTAATGAAAGCAACATATTAGCATTTGCGCAACAGATCAGGGATCACGGTTTTAATGACTCTCAATTCGAAATTGACGACCTGTGGGAAGTATGCTACGGATCTATTACAGTCGACGAAAACAAGTTTCCTAACTTCACGAAAACTATTCAAGATATAAAAGCAATGGGTTATAGAGTCACCATTTGGGTGCACCCTTTCATCAATAAGAACTGCGAGCCATGGTATTCTGAAGCTTTACAAAATGGGTGAGACAAGAGACATTCTTATTTACATCTCAGAATTTCATCAGATTTAAATTTGTAGGTTAAGTTTTTTTTTACTTTTTTAGTTTATAGCTGTTATGCCTTTAAACATTTTATTCTTATATATTTAACTGTTAAACATTTTATTCTTATTTAAATTCATTGAAATTAGGAATTTAATTATACTTACTATTTAATTATACTACTTGGTCGTTTTATCACTTAAATTTTAAGCATAAAACGAAAATGCATATTTTCCTTCGCTTCTATCCTCCAGCTTTAAATTCTGTCAATACGCCTCAGATACCTGGTCCTCACCGAGTCCGGCAGTCCAGACACAACTTGGTGGAACAACAACGGCTCCATACCTGGATACATTGACTTCACAAACCCTGATGCAGCTGAGTGGTTCTACCAGAGGGTCAAGCTCCTCATCGACACTTATGACATTGACAGCTTGAAGTTTGATGCTGGAGAGAGTAGTTTCACTCCTCAAGTAAGAATTGGTGAAATTATCGATGTTTTTACTAAATCTTTCTCTCTAATGACTAGACACATCAAAATCAGAGCGAAATAATTTGTTACATATGTACAACATTATGTAATTCTTCCATCCCCATTCCATCATAGAACCCCCACGCAAATTGTATTGCGACACCGATATTATGGGGGATATTACTCAAATGAAGCGTTTTGCTTACAAGATCATTATGCGCACTGCAAAGGAGTGAAAACTCCTTGCCAGAGTCTGTGTTCCCCGATGAGTACAATCTTGGAGTCTTCTAGTCGAGAGTGAATTGGTATTTTCTAGGCAAGCGTGCTCCATCATCGAACGCATAGTCACTAGGTTAGATAGTGGTCAAATGTTTGCCTATCAATATAAAAAAGTCTGTGATAGGTACAAAATGGCGCACGGTTCTTGTGAGAGAATATTCGTTATAATAGGTCTATATTTTTTTTTACGCATTCACACTCACATCCCCACACTAAGTTCAAAGACTAGTATCGTGGGTGCCGGAAACATTCACATCACACACACACATTACACCCAGAAACAGAAGCACAAATATCCCTTGGGAAGGAATTTGTGCTTCTGCCGGGAATCGAACCCAGTACCCACGGCGCAGAGGGCGAACACCTGTCCACTGCACCAACTGGGTCGTATCTAACATGTAGATAATAATATGGTTAGATACAAGTTATTGTGTATTCAGAATAAAGATATGCTAAAGATGGTTCTATAAATTTTCAGGTCGCGGTACAAGCTGGCGACATCGACTATCAGCCGCACCACGTGGTCGAGAGCTACGTACGGACTTGCGCAAGATTCGGCAGTATGGTCGAAGTTCGAGCAGCTTTTAAGTAAGAACACAATCTTTTAGTGCTTAATATAATAATAACAAAAATAATAATAATAAACACTTTCACACTCACAGCCACACACTAAGTTCAATGGCTTGTGTCGTGGGTGCTGGAAACATTCACATCACACACAAACATTCACACTCACGTTCTAAGTTCTTCTTCTAAGCAAGCTCATCAACCATTCAATATTTTTGATTATGTACATGCCGGACTTCATAGAATTTTTCAGGCATCTAGCCGATTCTAGCCTATTGTATTAATTTCAGAACCCAAGACCTCCCAATCTTCGTCCGCATGGTAGACCGCGACTCGATCTGGGGTCTGAATAACGGCCTCCCCACCATCGTCACCACCACGCTGCAGATGAACCTAAACGGCTACACCCTGGTGCTCCCCGACATGATCGGAGGGAATGGGTACAACCTCGACCACGACCAGGCTGACCTTCCAACTAAGGAGCTGTTCATCCGATGGGTGCAGGCTAATACTTTCTTGCCGGCGATGCAGTACTCTTTCGCGCCGTGGAATTTTGATATTGAGGTAATGAGGACACAAAAAATATTTTAATAAGAAGGTTAGGAACTGTCGGCTGCATTAACATGTAAACATCTCTTATAAAGTGCACAAATTCCGTTTACATTTGTAATACATTACAACATTTGTAATTTTTTTTTTACTTTATGCTCAAACGTTAGACCATTATCTCACATGATGAAAAATAATCGTGTTATTCAGCTGACTGTATGTAGAAACTATAGATCGAGTACTGATTTCTGGGTATCGAAATAGATAATTTTTGGGCATACGTACATAATTAAAGGAAACATACATAGGTAACTAAAAAAAGATGTAATTGCCGTCGGTTTTTAGTTTAGATAGATAGATAACACTTTATTGTCACACCTAACATAAATCACATACAGTATTTTAAAAAAAACTTAATTTATAGTGTACAATCGGCGGTCTTATCGCTAAAAGCGATCTCATCCAGACAACCTCTAGATAGAGAAGATTTTAAATAATTTGGTGAAACGGGGGAGTAAATACAAGTTTAGATATATATATATGTTAAGAAACATTGTTAAGATAATATTAATTTTATTAGGCGTTACTTTTCGGAAATTCATAACGACAAAGTTAATTTATTATATTTAGTTTATAGTATCTGGATTAACACTAAGTATAATAAATTAACTATATTGTTAAAACAATAAAGAGTTTTTAATTGGTCAATAGTCAAATGCTATTTCGTTTCGAACACATAAACATAATCACAGACAACACAAAACAATACACCACACCACATCACACGCAACTTTTGATATACCTACTTAACTCTGCTTGTGCATTGTCTCATATACAAATATATTTACATCTATCGTACATAATGGGATGCCATTATTACTTACATTTGTAAATGAACAATTTCCAATTAACATAATTGATCACTTGATCGACAGGTACTCGGTTACAACTTCAGTTTTTTCCATAAACAATCATCATTTCCACACGAACCTCGTTGCATAACAGATGATAATGTTTTAAATTCAGAAAGGAAAAATATTGCGGGATTGAACCTGCGCTTCAAGAGCGTCATGCTCTATGGCTCTAATCAACTGAGCTACCCAGGCACCGTACAAGCGAAGATTATTTTTCCTTATGGATTAGCATTTGAATGTTTTTTTAGGGTTCCGTACACAAAGGGTTAAATCGGGACCCTATTATAAAGCTAACAGACGGGAAAAAAATTAAGAAAATCTTTCTGCAATCAATGCCAATCTGACCTTTTTCAGACAGTAGAAATAAGCAAGAAATACACAGAGCTGCACGCGGCCTACGCTGACGAGATATACTCCGCGATGGAGGCGTCGGTACAACATGGTACGCCGGTCAACGCGCCGCTCTGGTGGCTCGACCCTCATGATGAAGAGGCGCAGGTCATCTGGGATGGTAAGGATAACTTCAAAGTAGGCATGCGCCTTGTAGTAAGCGTGATCGCCTCTGTTTGCATTAGGCTTACTACAAGGCATAAACGCTTGTTACATACAGACATAGCAAAAGATGAGATAAAACACTCACAGCCCTTACCTAAGTTTGAAGACTTGCTGGTTGTGGAAACACATCACACACACAATTTTACCTTAAAGTCGGGTGAGATAGTGGTCAAAGGTTTACATATCTTGAATAAAAAAAACCATGAACACATATTTTCCTTCTGGAGAAAACTAGTTTTCCCACCGGGAATCAAACCCGATACCCGCTGCTTGGAAGGAAGACTCGCAACCAATTACGCATTGCAGGCAGTTGTATGGACTGTTTCATATAATTTACAATGCTTACTCCGATGGGCTTGTGTGTACGAGTATAATGTAATAAAATCATATCACTTCCGCAACGAAATTAATCTTTCTTTATCTTCTAGAATACCTTCTCGGCGAAAGCATCCTAGTAGCACCGGTCTTTGAAGAAGGCGCTGTAACACGAGACATCTATATACCCGAAGGCACCTGGTTCGAAGAAGGAGACTTAAACAAGCCTCACGTGGGTCCTATATGGCTCAGAAACCACCCAGCTCCTTTAGACGTACTGCCATACTTCGTGAGAGAGAAGCAAGCTGTACCCGACACCGCGACAGCTCCTAGTGTTGCTGTGGTCCTGGTACTCTACGGACTGATTTTTAGCATTTTTGGTCTTAGCTTTATTTAAACGACTACATTATGTATGAGTAAGAATTAAAATGTTGTACTTGATTAGTTTATTTAATAAAAATAATATTTTTCTGAATTACTGGAAGCGTTTCACTTTTAATCAGTAATTAATTTATTAATTAGAAAATGACATGAATTGTGGACGTACTGGTACTGCCATCCTTTGTGAGAGAGAAGCAACCTAAACCCGACACCGTGACAGTCCCTTGTATTGCTGTGGTCCTGGCACTTTATGGACTGATTTTTAGTATCTAGCTTTATTTTTTTTTCACATGCCTAACTACGGGCCAATTGCCTATATTTCCTAAAACTAAACTAAAACTATGTACAGCAAAGAACTAAGTTACCTACAAGACATCGAGCTTATAGGTATATAGCTTTATTTGAACTACATACCTACTACATTTTGTAATAGTAAGCATTAAAAAGTTGTGCTTGATAAATTTATTCAATTAAAATTAATAATTTACGGAATACTTAAAGTGTTTCATTTTAAATAGGTAAAAGTTACTGATTTGCTGTACGTAAACATGACATGTGTAGATAATAGTATAGTGTATACGGAGTTTATGGATTCATTATTATTGTTTGTACGAGTTGTTTTTTTTTGAAGCCTACAATAGTCATTGTTCGTTTAACTAAGCATTAACGAAATGAATACATTATACTGATAACTGTGTAGACGTAATTTTTAAAATGGCTGCACTGTCTAACATGAAATTTACCAAACTTTTCTTTTATCAAGATTAATAGGTATTAAAATATATGTCAATATGCGAAAAGTTGTCTGTAGTTATGGGTATAATAATATCAGCTAACAAATATCAGCCGAACGATACTTCGAGATAGATATTCTTGACCACATCCACTATGCCATCACTCACCAGAACTGCCCATTGGCTTAGTTGAGAGCGCGTTCACCTTTAAAGCAGCAGGTAACGGATTCGATTTCCGGTGGAAACACAAGTTTTATCCCCAAGGGAAATTTGTCTTTCTTGTTCTGCGTGTGATTGTATTTGTGACGTACATGTTTCCGGCATGAGAAAATTATGCTACGGCTGGAAATCGAACCCAAGACCCGCCACGCAGAGGACAGATACTTGCCCACTGCGCCAAATAGTGGGTAGGATAGTGGTCAAACGGATATCAGAGATAAGAAATATATTGGTAGAGAATAAGCATGCAAGTATTCGAAATAGCTTGTATGTACAAGGTGGGCAATTTAGTGGTTTTTTCATGCTTTTATTTAGTTTCATATGTCCCGTTATCTGTCGGTCTGTAATTAAATCTTGCAAGTGTTATTAGACCCACTTCCCGATGTTCAATTGGACTCAAATTTGGAATACTCGTGTATCTTCGGTGACAATACAATCATATGGTACTATGGTCTGATGATAAAAACTGAAGACGGCCATAGGAACTTCTGTACTAAACAAGATAAAACCATCGATCTCGGGCTCGTTTGATGTATCTCAATAACTTCTCTGGCTAAATAATTTAAAAAAAAAGTTTTTAATTTATTGCTTGTTTTAAGCGCGAAGCCGCGGGGATCTGCTATTCTAAGATGACTGTTAGAAAATTGTAGTCGTAGGTAATTGAGACACTATCTTTTAATCAGATATTCAAGTGAATAAACGCCTGTCACAAGCAACCAGCCGCAAAAACAAGTTGATGTTTAGCTTCCGCTGGCTGATGATTATGTATGTGTTCGCGGTACTAATGGGATCATTAGAATATGTTGTTATCTGAGCGTTAATGGTAACAATGATTTCTAATAAGCTGCGGGTTTCAGGTTCGATTCCCATGGAAACAATTTTTTACTCCCCAAGGACAATTTGTGTTTGCAAGAAAGAAATAAAGATACATTTATTTATGACACACGCAACATTACAAAAACATCCAGTAAAATAAATCATATACACAAAATAATAAGTACATAAATAATAAAAAAATAAACATATAAAGGAAGAAGAGTGAAGTTGTGAGTATCATAAATATGAGTCACGACTCAGCATACGACTAAAGTTAAACCTTAGAACCAGAAGCACAAATGTCCCTAAATAAAATTGTGCTCCTGCCGGGAATCGAACCAAGGACTCAAAGAACAAAAGAAATATATTGTTATATTTTTTTAATTGTCCACGGAAAAACAAGTTTTCTCCCCAAGGGAAATTTGTAGTTCTTGTCCTGGTTGTGAATGTGTGTGTGATGTGAATGTTTCCGGCATTTACGAAACAATTCATCGAACTTAGTGTGAGGCTGTGAGTGTGAAAGCGTATGTTTTACTAAGCGTTTATATTACTTACTTACTTACTTACTTATCGGGGCGCAGTGACCCAAAATGAGTCTTGGCCTCCGACACCAGAAGACGCCATTTCTCTCTGTCTTGTGCAACTTCCTGCCACGAGGTGGTTTGGAGTTCACGCAAGTCCTTCTCTGTTTCGTCCTTCCAGCGGTATCTGGGACGCCCTACAGGTCGCCGTCCGGTTGGCCGTCCCAGGTACGCTCGCTTCGCTGCACGATCCTCTCCCATCCGTTCTAAATGTCCAAGCCAGCGAAGTCTATACCCTTTTGTTTCGCCAATGATGTTTGGCTCGGCCACCAGATCTTCTATTTCCATGTTGTTCCGGACACTCCAAATGCCATCCATCAGGATGGCACTTGGAAGCGTTTATATTATGCCCACAAAATTCTTATATGTATAATTACCCGTCTCCTACTTATATGCTATGTTTAGAGTACTTACCACATGTTCTCGAACCAAGTGGAAAACATTAACATAGTATGTTTTCCTCGGAATTTGAAGCGCCACTTGACGTTGTTTACAAACCATCCCCTTATGTGATACTTGACGCTAGATTGCCGGACGCTTTTTTATCAGCTATTGTTATTATACACGTGACGTCGTCTTTTAAGAGCATTTTACAATTGTATTTCTTCGAATACAATTTCTTCTATATATAAAATGTATATTAACAGATTTATTATTTCAAAAAATGCTTATAAAATTATATATTATACCTATGTATTATACTAGCGACCCAACTTCGCACAGGTGTAATTTAATATAAAATAAAATAGCGTATATTCATGCCCTTATGTTAAATTTACAAAAAAATATCTTAAAATTAATTTACTTAAAATTAGGGTACCCAAATTTCGGTGAAGGCCTCCTCCATTTCCTTCCACGTCCTTCGGTTCTGGGCAAAGCACCCGCTTTGCCAAGTTGCTCCCGGGTGAAATTTAGACGAAAAATGTTGAAGAAATTGTTACTGTGAATCTACGTAATAGATATGGATGATTTATGTAAGGTGTGACAATGAAGCGTTATCTATCTATCTATGGATAAGCCAAAGCAGAGTTTTCTTTTAGATTTAAGAAGAACTACAATTCTCCAGTACATCATTTGTATGTATCTATTAAGGTTTAGCCTCACTATGCCATGTAGGTACATTTATTTTTCGGCGACTTGCTTGCAAAACATTGCATTTTCTACTTAGATACATGTAAACTTTATCAGGTTTTCTACCGACTTTTAAAAAGGAGGAGGTACTATGTTCGACTGTAATTTTTTTATGTATGTTCACCTATTTCTCACGTATTTGTGGACCGATTCTCAAAACTCTTTTTTTGTTAGGTTGATAATACTTCAGAGGTGGTCCCATATACATTTTATCGAAATCGATCAAGCCAAAACCAAAATATAAGCGGTGAAGTCGGTTTTTTAAACTGTACTTACGTTTAAATTATAACTTCTATACTAACATTTCAAAAATCTAAAAAAATAAAAAAATATATGAACAAAATCATTTTCTCATAATATTTTATGGAGCTTTGGTGAGTTGTTGTGTGTCGGACTTGGTAAAGAAATACGCAAATATACAGCCTAAATGTATATTTGCGTAGTATGCAGCATAAATATACAGCTAGTTATAAATAAATAAATGCCAGATAACATCAAATGAAATCCGATCGGTGTGCAAGTGCTGTTAACGCATGTTTATATAGTGATACAATTAGAATAGTCTGCAGTTATTGTGCGAGGAGGCAGCGGGGACCACTGCCGCGTACGAGGACAGCTCTTGGTGCAGGATGGCTGGCTTCATACGTAAGTCATACATTCCGAACTATATTATATCGAGTAAGAAACAATGTTCATACATAAAAGTTTTCGTGAGAATTAAACATTATAATATTATTAAATTACGGCTATCACTCACGTCATTTGATCGATATTGTGTTTTTACAGTATTTGTGTGAAAAGTGGCTTTTTACAGTATTTTTAATACAAAAATAGTTTCTCACCGTTGATGGTATTTATTTTATGAAATGTCTCATTTACGGTATATTGGTTCTGTAAAAGGATTCCTAAATAAACTGCCCGTTGGCTTATTTGTTAGTGCGTGTCGCCTCCTAAGCTGCGGTATCGGGTTCGATTCCCGGCGGGACCACAAGACGTATTCTCACAAGGTAACAAACATTCACACACACATGAACTTTCGCATGTATAATATTAGTAGGATGTAGGAGAAAGATCTCAGTTCGGGGCGAACGACTACTTTATAACAATAATAATAGCGAAGAGCCAAGAGACTTATTAACAGCAACCAGTTTACTGATGCAAACCTTCAGAGCTTGGGGCATCGTCGCATGGTGGCGAGTCTCTCGGTATTTTATCGGATACATTTCTGAGAGTGTCCAACGTAATTACACAATCTAATTCCCCCATCCCCATTCCATCATCGGACATCGAGACAGACTCTTAAGCGACACCGCTATATAGAAGATATTCCACAAATGCGGACGAAGCGTTTTGCCTCCACAATCATTACACGAACTGCAAAAGAATGGAATTCCTTGCCTGAGTCTGTGTTCCCTGATAAATACAATATGGGAGTTATCCTTGAGAGCCTGCGTATTCCAGGTCTAGTGTGTTTACCAGCTTCGATCACATCGTCACTTACCATCAGGTGAGATAGTGGTCAAACACTAGCCTGTCACAAATAAAAAAAAAAAAAAAAAAATTTGAGTCTTTAAATCGCGAGTATATCTTCTGGGCAAACGTGCTCCATCGTCACTTACCGTCAGGTGAGATAACGGTCAATTGTTTGCCTATCTTGAATAAAATAAAAAATATTAATAATAATTTGCGATAGAATGAGCAGCTAATAGGTGGGTTTTTTGTCCACACATATCTCAGCGCGCATTCTGTAATATAACTAGAGTACTATCATGTATTATTTTCGTCCGTCCGATGACTGACGTCACAATGACTCAGCGCACTTACTACAATTTAACTAAACAATGCATCGATTTATTTAATTACATAAAATCCAAGAACAAGTTACGAACTTGTTCAGTTCCTTAATTATAATACACCATTGTCCTATAATAGTTCATCAACGCTGTAATTACAGTACACACGTAATCACAGGGTACGTAGTATGGGCCCTTGGCAGGTAATGAAAGTGTCAATGTTTTTCATAAAATTGTGGGAGATATATAATTATAAGAATGTCACAATCACACGTGACTTTGAAGGCGATTCTGCAGGCCTACCATGAACTTTTTAAGCCGACCAAGTTCAGGGCAGATAATTTATTGAATCGATTTTTGTCCTGCTAAAATTTGTATTAGATTAGATACTCTGCAATGCCCGAAGCCGGTCAAAACAGTTCAGAAATTGTATGTTCGTGGTAAGTACAAATATCGATCCAATAAATGAACTGCCCGATATTTGGTAGGCTTAATAAGTTCATGGTAGGCCTGCTGCTGTACTTCTCAAATAATGGTAAATGGTAGTAAGAATTACCTGCTTTGTAGCGGCCAATTGGTCATAAAAAATCTCCGCCGTATCTGCCTCTTGGCGGTGGAGTGTATGTTATAAAAGTATAGAATTAAAAGTAAAGAATTTAATAGCGTCGAGATCTCATTAGGGCATTTTCTAATGCACATATAACTGCACTTATGTCTTTACAACTATACAACTCTAGAAGCAGTAATTTTCAAGAAGTCGTATTAAATTCTCACACACAAATTCACAGACACGATGGACACAGCGTTGTAGTATGTTATAACTAATGTATTGTTTGTCAAATCTGTAATAAAATGGGCATTAATTTAGAAAGCTTACTATAAAACGATCGACTATATTAATGACAAGGATGCATGGAGGCAAACTGCACAGCTCTTTCTAGCGACTACCATAATAACACCTAGGTTAATAAAATTATGAATGTTTTTAACAAAAATTTATGAAAAAAAATGCGCCGACGAGTTTCTTGCCAGGTTCTTCTCGAGATGGCTGTAATTTTGCGAATCTGGCAATAGATTCATTAACTTTCATTTGAGCCTCTTTGGGGCCCATGTGAATAAACGAATTTGATTTGATTTGATTTGTGCAGTGGTATTGGCGGCGCTGGTTGCGTGCGCGCATACCGCAGACATCGAAATCCTCGACAACAACAATGTCAAGATCCGGCTGCAGGACAACCCCCACGGAGGACTCAACGTCATGCTGGAGAGACGTGAGTTGCTATTTTAACGAATAATAAGCTAATTGCTAAAACCATTTTTTTAAACAATCTTCTAGAAGTCCGCCATATTGGATTTAGAGCGACTCGACATCACATTATTTTTCGAGTTATTCTCGGCCCTTTCATTTTATACCCACATTGTAGGAGTGTCCGCCATTGTGGGTGTTCCGCCATGTTGCATTTAGAATGACGTCACACAGCTAACCAAATTAAACGTCCAAAATAAACGTCAATACAAAATCAGTTCAATCAAACCAAAAACCACATAAAAAACATCCAAATCGTACAAACACATGGACGCTGATGATATGACATGGATATAAAAGGTAATATAGGAAAAACATTTAATTTTTTTTTTAAATTATGCTATACAAACATTTGACCACTATCTAACCTAAGTGATGATGCAGCCAAAGATGTGACATATTTGTCTAGAAAATACCTTTTCACTCTAGACTTAAAGACTCTCAAATTATACCCCTCGTGAAACAAAGACGCAGGTAAGAGTTACACTACTTCGCATTACGGATGATAAACGTAGAAGCAAAACTCACTCGAAATGAGAAAGAATTTAAAAGTCAGTTAAAAGTATAACTTACCCCATCTCCAGGAGGGCTAACCCAAGTACTCTCCGTAATCGGTCGCCGCACGTCTGCCATCAAGGACGTTGTACAAAACGGTGACGTAGTCATCCAGTTCGCAAACGACACCACGGTGAGGATCAACTTGGAAGAAGTCGCGGGGGAGAGGAGCGGCCTGGTCATCACGCTTACTTGGGAGGCGCCCAAGACCCAGAGATTGGAGGACTGCGTCAATTTGGGTAAGGATCTTGATAACAGTTCAATATAATCAAATGGTGCTAGATTTTACAATAAAAATCCTAAAATTGTAACTGAATTACCACTGGGAAAGTTCTAATCAATAATAAAACGAGCATAAATTAAGAAAGCTTATTATAAAACGATTGACTAGATTAATGACAAGGATGCATGGAGGCAAACTGCACAAGCGCTTTCTAGTGACTACAGAATATAGATATTACTAGGTTAATATAATTCATGTATTAGTGTTTAAGAATGATTAAAAAAGTGAATGTAAAAATGCGCCGACGAGTTTCTTCTCGAGACGGCTGTTTTGCGAATATGGCAGTAGTCTTAACTTTCACGAGTGCCACTTTGGGGCCCATGTGAATAAACGACTTTGATTTTGAAAACATTTACCCTCCTTATCCACACACATTACCGTCCTTTGTGTTGCGTAGTAGGGTAAAAATACATCTATATTGGACTCACCCTATACACTACCTGTTATACTATTATGTCGAATGGTGACGACTTATCACTATTCAAGATACAAGACTGCAGACAATAAGAAGCTTTGTGTAAAAATAGCATGAGTATCATATAAGTAGTTTGCAGTGTTCTGTGAGGCGCATGGAAGTCTTTGTTTGTTTTGCACGTTTCTGCAGCTCGTAGGTACACGTTTCTAACTCCTTGAGGAAGAGTATCGGCTAATGAATTCTCCGCATCGTTTTTCTAACTTTTCAAGGTACTAAGGCATTGTTTCTATACAGGTTCCGGCCACTGGTACGGAGGCCCTCAGCAGAAGCGACAATACTGGCCGATCGAAAAGCTCGTCCTCCCCAACTACTCCTACATCTCCAAGGAAGCCGATAACTGCGGAGTCGCCGAACCGTACTGGCTCAGCTCCGAGGGAATCTTCTACTACTTCGACAAGAAAGTCCCACTCTTCGTAGATCAAAACAACCTCGAGAAAAGCGCAGCATGCTTCATCGCCCAAGTCAAACCTCCCTACTCCAGCAAAAGGGATAGAAACGACTTGATCTACGCTGTAGGCATCTTCGACGACGTTAGAAAGGCACACGAGTACGCCGTAGAAAGATACTTGGAGAAGCCAACTGGATACCCGGATGAGAGAATGATCACGCATCCCGTATGGTCTACTTGGGCTCGATACAAGACTGAAGTGAACCATGACGTGGTTCACGAATTCGCTGACGAAATCCTGAAGTACGGTTTCAATAACAGCCAGTTGGAGATCGACGACCTCTGGGAGATTTGCTACGGTTCGCAGACGGTGGACGTAACCAGGTTTCCGGATATGAGAAATACTGTTAACAAGTTGAAGGAGAAGGGATTTAGAGTTACCATATGGACGCATCCCTTCTTGAACAAAGGGTGTGAGCCTTGGTATTCGGAAGCTAAGGAAAAGGGGTACGTATCTGAATAATTATAAGTTAGTCTAATTAATAAGTCCCGAAGTTCGTTGAAGATTAATTAAACGAAATTTCAATGGGTTCCCACCATCCAGAATCCTATGTTTAGTTGTAGAAACTAATATTGTTGTTAAAAAAAAAATGCATATGTTTCGAGTAAATGTTCAGGCAGTTCAGAAATATGAGTTTTAATTGGTCTATTCTTCTAGGTACCTAGTAGAATCAGAGTCAGGCTCCATAGAGTCCAGTTGGTGGAACGACAACGGCACCACCACGGCCTACATCGACTACACTAAGCCGGTGGCCAGGGACTGGTACACAAGCAGATTACAGAAGCTGCAGGACGATTTTGGAATTGACAGCTTTAAATTCGATGGAGGAGAATCCAGCTGGTCGCCTCAGGTATCATCAACACACTATCAGATTAATATTATACTTGCTAAAATTTGTGTCAGTGACATCATAAATGTATGAACTCACGTCACGAATCAGCTTAGCCTATAGCGTCCGTTTTGGTATTTTGAATTTCCCATCTATTTTCATCACTTTTTATTCATAATGTTATAAGCGTAATTCTACAGCTATAATATTTAAAAAACGTAATGCGTAACCAATATTTAAATCTCATGCATATTATATATTGGCAAATAAATAACGTCCTAATTTTCCAACAGATTCCATCACTAAAAGGAGACATCCGTGACCAGCCGGGAGTGATCACAGCCGACTATGTCAGATCCGTGGCTAAGTTTGGGCCCATGGTTGAAGTCAGGGCTGGTTACAGGTGAGGAACTGAAGACTCCCGTTAACCACTTCCTACACTCGTTGTCGCCGAGTGTCACTTAGATTCAACATACAGCGCGGCTGTAATTTTGCGAATCTGGCAGTAGAATCATTAACTTTCATAAGTGCCTCTTTGGGGCCCATGTGAATAAACGATTTTGATTTTTGATTTTGAATGCCACACTGATAACTTTACCAAACACCTCTCTTTTCGGGTTGACGCTAAAACAAAACAGACTCATACTTACTTACTCCGTTGGCGCAGCAACCCAAAGTCTTGGCCTCCGACACGAGAAACCACCGTTCCCAGTTCTGCGCTGTCTCTCCAGTTGGCAATTTGGCGCTCACGCACGGTCGCCGCAACGACGTCCTTCCAGCGACCGGTCGGCCCGTTGGAACTCCAAGATACGCCTTCTTGGCAGAACGGTCCTCTCTCATTCTCTGCAAGTGGCCACGCCAGCGTTTGCTTCGCCGATAATATTAGGTTCGGCAACTAGCTCCTCAATCAAAACAGACTCATCAAAGTCCTCATCCCCTAGGACCCAGGACCTCCCGATCTTCGTGCGAATGATAGACAAGGACACATACTGGACGTTCGAGAACGGTCTCCCGACCCTCATCACGACGCTGCTGCAGATGAACATGAACGGCTACCCGCTGGTGCTGCCGGATATGATCGGCGGGAACGGGTACAACGAGCCGCCGACAAAGGAGCTGTTCATAAGGTGGCTCCAGGCGAATGTATTTATGCCGAGCTTGCAGTTCTCCTATGTGCCGTGGGACTTTGATAATGAGGTGAGTAAGTTGGAACTGCCCCATGGCGTTGTTTGCATGTATTGTCCGCGCTGTGGTTGTCTGGTTCGATCACAATATTCACTACAAAGGAAAGTATTGTGTGTGTATGTGCTTAACATAGTGCGGGGATGTGAGTGTGAAAAGAGTTTGTTATAACAAGCCTAAAAAACTGCCGACTTCTAACACATTTCGTTAATATTTTTCTTTGGCAATAGTAATGACAGCTCTGTTAATTGGTCCAAATTAAAAAATTTTTACATTATTTGGAATCCATAATTGTTTTTTTTAAACGGGCCTATATCCCCATGATCTCATGAAAGTTAATTCTTAAGCTATTCTTAGTGTAAAAATATTGTCCGTCGTTTCCAGACAATAGCAATAAGCAAGAAGTTCGTAGATCTCCACGCGCGTTACTCGCCGGATATCATCGAAGCATGCCGGAAGGCGGTGTCGGACGGCACGCCAGTTAACGCTCCGATCTGGTGGATCGCGCCTAACGATACTACCACTCATGACATCTGGGACGGTGAGTTACAACTTACAACTACCTCTTTGGTTCAACAAGCCAATTGCCTATATTTTTTGAAACTATACATATACAGCAAAGACCTAAGTTACCTATAAGGCACCGAGTTTCTTTACAACAGGGCATCGAGTACAACAGAATTTTAAAAGCAGAAAAAGTTTTTTGATCGGGAAAAAAGGAATCGGTACTGCCGAAAGCGAAGCGAGCCAAATTTACTTAATGTCACGATGGGTATCCTCTTAAACACTATTTATTTTAGACAAATGTTTTGTCATTTTACAATTGCAAATAGTTTAGGTAACATCTCGGGACTTGATCGCGCTAAAAACTATTTTTATTTACCTCGACGTTTCGGCCGTTGCATTGGCCATGGTCTCGAGACACTGGAGGATGCGGGTGTCAACGTGGGATATATATAAAGTTTAAAATTTACAATTATTGCAGTTCAATGACCAACTAATTAAAACCCCTCTTTTAAGTTATTAGCATTTTTATTGTTCTTAGTCGTGCTCTTGACAGAGCGGTCGTGGTCGTCATGTACTGTCATTGTCTGCTAATGCTCGCGTCACAGTCTCTCGCAATTTCTCTCTACCGTTTGCCAATCTAATTCATACATCTAATTACGCTTAGACTGTTACTTAATTTTACTTTTTTTTTGTGCTATTGGAGGAAATTCAGTTTGTACTGCGTGTTCATTTACATTAGCACACAGTGCTGGTTTTCAAATTACCCTCGGCGTAAGGTATATACCGGAATAAAAAAATACATAGCGAGGTCAAATTATGTTGATTAATCATTTTTCTACCTACGGGCCAATTGCCTATATTTCCTTAAACTAAACTAAATTATATACAGCAAAGAACCAAGTTACCTGCAAGACATCGAGCCTATAGGTAACTCAAGTGCTCAAGCCCACTACCAGTGGGTAGCGTTCCCATCGACCGAGCTAGTCAACAGCATTACCACACTGACAGCTAAAAATAATATTAATAAATTAAATAGACATAATTATAGATTAATCGGTATAGTACATTATTAGGAAAAAAAACAATTAAAATTATATTTATTCCGATTTTTTTTATTACAGAGGATCTTTTTTAGTTATATAAGTAGGTAATGTTGTCCTCTTATCCCACAGAATTCCTCCTAGGCGAGAATATCTTAGTGGCCCCGGTGGTGGAGCGATCAGCCCGGGAGCGGGATATTTACCTCCCCGCGGGGAAGTGGCTGGCGGGAGGAGACCCCAACAAGCGAATGGAGGGAGGAGACTGGCTACGGAACTACCCCGCGCCGCTGGACACGCTACCCTTCTTTGTTAAAGTTTGAATTAGGATATTTGCTAACTAATTGGAATTAGATATGTATATAAAAATGGATTTATAATTTGGCTGTTTTACTTGTAATCTAACTTGTAATTATCTCTGGTTTTTCTTCAAATTTTTTTTATTTACGATAGGCAAGCGTTTAACCACAATTTCACCTGATGGAAAGCGACGATACTGCCGAAGATGTAGCATGCTGGCCTAGAAGATACCTATTCACTCTTGACTTGAAGACTCCCAGATTATACCGTTCGGGGAACAAAGACGAGGCCAATGAGTTCCACTCCTTCGCTGTACGGATGATAAACGTAGAAGCGAAACGCTTCGAGCGAGAGATTAGTGAAATGACATGTTCTTTGGCTCCGATATTTATCGATATCGATAAAAAATCGTTGCAACGATATATACTTTAGTAAAATAAAACGAATAAATAACAGACATATCTGTATTACATAATGTTACTAGTTAACCGTGATGCTCTTCACAAGCCCCTCGCCTAGTATCCTGAAGTCTTCGACGAGCGCTTTAGTATTTACTTTGTACTTGGTTTCTCCATTGATGGTGACAGGGGTTAATGCGTTTGCAGATAGAACCTGGAAAATATAATACATTCAAAATCGCTCATTCACATGGGTTCCAAAGAGGCACTCATGAAAGTTGACGAGTCTGCCGCCAGATTCGCAAAATTATAATAACTATGGCCCAAAGCTGAAAATTCTGGTTAAAATGATATAAAAAATAATTATAATAGTTAAAATAAACAAAAAATACATATGTTTGTATTGTCATCGGTCCTCGATAAGTCTACGAAGTTTAAATGAAATCTGACGGTTCGAAGTGGGTCAAAATCAAGTCCAAACGAGTCGGTTACAAACATACATACAAGTGAAGCTGATAAAAAGCTTGTAATTATATAGAGATGGCGAAACATTAATTTTCGGTGCGTGTTTCTTTTGAACGAACTTTACAAGTACAAAGTTTTTAGAAAAAAATCTACAATTTTAACTAACAATTCCGTGAGCTAGACTTATTTTGTCCCGGGGTGTATTTTAAAACGGCTTGGCAATAATTTCATCCTCAGGTATAATATCAATTACATCCAGTACATTAACAACAAATACAAAAACAGTCGCGAGTCTGTCTTATCATAATTATCAAAAACGTGAATTACTCATTACTTTTATCTTAATTGACCGAGTTGAAGCATCTCCGTGGATGAACAAAAATGCTTTCGTATTTCCATTGTTAACCAATTCTTGGTCATTTTTTGGACAGGTTCCATAATTACATCGCTTTTTTTATCAATTTTGTATTTTTTTTTTATATTACTTTGGCTTCTCACTCTTTGTACATTTAGCCAGTGTCAAGCAATAAATTATCTCAAGTGTAGGTAATACATATTTCGTATATTAGTTGGCCTCATTAGGACCCATATCAAAAAACGATTTTGAATTTTTGATATTTTACATATTGTGTGAGAATTTGAAGTAGAATAGAATATAAATATTCATAAGTAATAATGATGGTTTAGAAGCCTTTGACAGACGGATGGACGGACAAAGCGCAACCCGAATTAACTTAAACATCTCTTCGCTCGGTCAATAATACAATATACCTACATCGGCTATAAACATAGCATTTGGTCCAATGGTGGATTTAGTTGTTTGGCCTGACCCAGTTGAGGGTAGAATTTGCAGCAATCATTATCACGAGACAAGATTTGTAACGAAAAAACGTAGATGATTTGAAGGGAGAGGGGGTTTAGCTCCTTAGAAACTGCACAAGCGCTTTCTAGAGACTAACATAATAACACCTAGGTTAATAAAATTATGTATTAAAGAAAAAAATTTGCATAAAAAATATGAGCCACCGAGTTTCTTGCCAGGTTCTTCTCGAGATGGCTGTAATTTGCGAATCTGGCAATAGAATCATTAACTCTCATGAGTGCCTCTTTGGGGCCCATGTGAATAAACGATTTTGACTTTGATTTTTTAATTTTAGCCCCTCTGAATCCGCCATTGATATGGTCCATACCTGGAAGTCCTTATGTTCGTTGACATCAGGTTTCCACAGCACGGCTATTGTCTGGCCGCCATATTGGTCGTGGAAGAACAACGCGAACTCGCTGTACGCGTGCTGAAACAATATCTTATTTAACCGGACCTTTGTAAGGCATTAGCGGAGCGGTAGCCAACGCTAAGAGGCCCTTTGGTATAATTACATTTTAATAATAACATATCAGGCGTGTCCAAACATACGACGCGACATCTCTTACGTTAGAAGTTGATGCCATTTTATGCTTGCACACGCCTTTACAATAAATTTATATTATTAACTATGGACTGGGGGATGGATGATATTGGGTTGACAATAAGTATGACGAATGCGAGTAAAAACTTATTATTATTATTTACCTAGCCCTCTTATCGTTGAATTATGTTATATTGGAAAATTAGATTCATTTACTATAACCTGGTTTAATAATCTTTAAAAAGCGTTCATGTCTAACTGCGAAAGAAATACTGCACATTACATTCATTAAAATCTCAGCGTTTTGCCGCTTTGGATTTCGATCTATATAAGTTCAAAAATCTCTGGGTGACACTAAACCGTAAGATGCAAGCGTGACGCTTACCGTCAGACGAGCAACACGCTCGTTTCGTCTATTAATAATATGAAAAAAAATGTTTATGTCACGTACCCTCAACTCGTCCAAGTACTTGTTAACCGGGTGGAACTCCACAATGGGCACGATGTCCCCCCCGGGGGCGCCGGTTCCCTCCCCCCCGCCCCCCCGCGGCGCGGCGTCCACACGCTCCGCCCCCAGCGGGACCAAATGCGCGTGCAGGTGGAGTAACACGTCGTAGCCTGACAGGGAAGGGACGAAAGCACCCTGGGAACAAATGATATTAGTTTTACCGCGAAAGTCATACAAATCTTCGGGTGTTAATGTGTAATAATGATGCATTATTAACCGTTAATACTTAGTAAACTTGCATAAGTGTAGGCAAATCGTTCAAAGTTGAAAAAAGTAATTTTCGCCTTCGCTCCAAAACTCCAATGGAAGTTCCAGTAAAGTTTCTACCACTTTATTAGGGCACGACTTGACTACGGCTGGACCTTGACTCTTTTACTTGACTTTGCCTGTGACTTGTGCCTAGGACTTTTAGTACGAAATACACTTGAAATAATTATTACTTGAAACTGGCTAAATGCACAAGATTGCGAAGCCGAAAAAAAACTATATCTACAGGTGATACCACAATGTTTAAATGTTTATACCAGAATTTTTTACCACCAAAAATAATGTGTCCAATTCGATATGTTATAATTCTATCGGATTATATCTGATGCTTAGTGCGGTGCCTTCTATATGTGTAAATTAACATGGTATAATATGTGATGTCTGGACACTGGTATTGTATAATTTTTGCATGCCGCAATGGCGGAATATGGAGCACTGTTTTCGTAACTCCCACTAGCTAATTGTACCAATATTCAAGCAAATAAAGATTTTGTATTTGTATTTGGTGAATAATGTTAATTTAGGGACATAATTACGGTACCAAGTAAGTACTCACACATAATCTCCCTATTCCTACAAAAAAATTGACCTAACGTGAACTTCTCTTCGGAGAAATAATTATTGAACCTTTACTAATATGAATATAAATATTACTTACCAGTAAATTATCGTTAATGTCGTCCATAAGCCCCCGTTGCAGGTAGTTGAGAGTAGTGTCGGCCAGCCGGCGGGCCCGCGCGAGGACGTGGCGCGAGGGCCCGCCGCGGGACCACGCCGACGGCAGCTCGCCGTCGTATGACGTCACTATACACATGGCGGGCCGCGAGGGGCTGCTCGACAGTTGCTGCTCTACTGCGGTTACTTCCTCGCCTGAAATGTTACCTACGTTACATATATCACTTAAAATAATTAACAACTTACATTTTAAAGTTATTTGAAATACTGTGGGCCTTATAAATAAGCTCAAAGTCACAGAACGAGCTATGGAAAGGGCTATGCTCGGGGGCTCTCTACGAGATCGAATCAGGAATGAGGAGATCCGTAGACGAATGAAAGTCACCGACATAGCCCGGCGGATTAGCAAGTTGAAGTGGCAATGGGCAGGGCACATAGTACGAAGAACTGATGGCCGATGGGGCCGGAAGGTTCTCGAATGGAGGCCACGGACTGGCAAGCGCAGTGTCGGCAGACCGCCCACAAGGTTGACGGACGACATTATGAGGGTCGCAGGAAGACGCTGGGTGCAGGCCGCTAACAAGCGTTCTTTTTGGAGATCTTTGGGTGAGGCCTATCCAGCAGTAGACTTTTTGGGGCTGAGATGAGGATGATGATTTTTACTTTGAAACTCGCGAGCAAATCAATATCTAAAGGCACTCATTATCATCGCATAGAATCATGATATTTGATAAGAACATAAAAAAATATGGGAATAATTTAAATGCAAGCAAAGCTTCGAAAAACCTACTTAACCGATGTATCTCTGAAACCCTTGATTATATTTTGGTAATTTTTCATAAGAGACCAACTTGACGTCTGGCGTTTCATATACATAAAAAACAAATATTAATTACGCTCTGAGACCCGTAGCGTTAACCCCCTTAAGGGCAATTTGAGCAAGTCGCTCGCCTGTATGGTAACCTATATGGTAAACGTCACGCTTTACAACCCAGAGTTTTAAACTTAAATATTTCAAAATCCAGCGCGGAAAAACTTTCCACTCGTTACCCTAAGATATAAGTTTGTTTTTACTATTATAGGTTACGATAGCGTGTTCCCTATTTTTGTTACAATTAAGAACCTCATTTTTTTCGGAAGTTGGTAAAACAAAGTAAGTCCAGTACGATTAACGACGAACTAATCGTTACACTCACGCGACATTTCATCATTAAAGTCCAGCACGATGATCTCCGTGGCCCAGTCCGTCCGTACGAGTGCTTCCAGCGCGCGCGCCAGCCCAGCGGTGGGATGCGTGGGAGGCGACAGGGGCGCGGGGCGCAGGAAGCATCGCGCGCACACCAGCTCCGCCACTTCGTCAGGGAAGTGCGGGGGCGACAGCAGGTGGGCCGACAGCCAACGTTTCAGCAGGCACACCGTGGCGCCGAACGCAGGGAACGTGCTGTGCACGCTGGGGGAACGATACGCTGTTTCACTTGATTGTACAAGCCTACGGTAAGATTGGCGAAAGTACAAAACAAGGCATATTCGATAAAATATCTATGTACAATCAACTACCTCCTACACTAACTGATCTGGATACAAAAGAATTCAAACGCAAATTGAAGGTGTTCTTTGAAAATAATCCATTTTACTGTTGAATGAATTTATTGATGTGTATTTATTTGAAATTTGTGTTTAAGACGACATTACACTATATTTTAAATTGACGGTTTGGTTCGGTTTTTTATATAAATTCTTTTTTAATGTTGGCTTCGCAATCTTGTGCATTTAGCCAGTGTCAAGTACTAATATATTTCAAGTGTATTTCATGTTAAAAGTCTTAGTCACAAGTCACAGTCAAAGTCTAATAAAAGAGTCAAGGTCCAGTCATAGTCAAATCACTAGGGCATGATTGATAAAGTGTTGGAACTGGACTTAAACTTTACTAGAACTTCTATTGGAGTTTTGGACCGACGCGAAGGCGAAAATCACGTTTTTCAACTTTGTGTGATTTGCCTACACTTATGCACGTATACTTAGTATTAACGGTTAATAATGCACCATTATTACACATTAACACTCGAAGAATCACAGGTTTTTCAAAATTATACAAAATCAACAACGTCATTTTTTCACTTTCGCGGCAAAACTCCGACATTTTGGATTTTATTGCTATGATTATAATTGGCATTCTATTTTTAATTATGACATTAAATTCTTTTTAAAATGTTGTATTCTACATTAAATTAATAATAATGTACCTACATATTTTATTTTTTAAGATTATCTATGAGTTTATTATGTTTTAATGGATTGTATACAGTTTTATTTGGAATATAATGTAACATGACTTGCCCAGTATAACAACTATGTTATAAGGCTAATAAACAATTTTTTTTTTTTTATTTGTGACAGGCTAGTGTTTGACCACTATCTCACCTGATGGTAAGTGACGATGTGATCGAAGCTGGTAAACACACTAGACCTGGAATACGCAGGCTCTCAAGGATAACTGCCGGAACACCGTATTTGGCTTGGCGGCAGACTTTCAACTTGATGGTGGTAAGCTACTTTGGTAGCAAGCCAGGCGAGCAACTCACAAAATGCTCTACCACCTCTCAAATGTCACCTGATTAGCACCACCCGGGGACCACGTGTAGGGAGTCAGACTTAAGGGGTATCCTCCTACGGACGTGGGTGACTCAGAGTTCTAATTCTTGTGTTGTTAATATTTCGAATTAGGATAAAACTCTATATTAATATTAAACTGCCCATTGGCTTAGCTGAGTGAGCGTTCGCTATCTAAGCAATATGGTTCGATTCCCGAGCGGGACGAGAGTTTTCTCCCCGAGGAAAACTTGTGTTTCTGGTTCTGGTTGTGATTTTATGGTGATGTAAACATTTCCAGCATCCACGACACGAGTCATCGATCTTTGTGCGGGGATGTAGGTGTAAAAGCGTTGTGTCGCTACACTAAGGAAAAAGTCTCGTTGCTGTTACTAACATTCTAGTGTTAAATGTGACAGCTACAATTATTTAGTAACAATCACATAATTATTTGGTAATTAATAACTTATTTTGTAACAATAACGTAATAACTGTAATTTTGACAAGAAAATATGTTTCTAAAAAGTTTTAACTTGTTATCCCAAATTTTTTAATCCTTGAACGTTTTTTTTTAGTCTGAATAGGCATGCAATTATCCTCTATCTCACCTGATGGAAAGTGACCATGCGGCCGAAGATAGAACATTGCCTAGAAGACATATTCACTCTAGACTTGAAGACACCCAGATTGTACTGTTCAGGGAACAAAGACGCGGGCAATGAGTTCCAGTCCTTCGCTGTACGGATGATAAACGTAGAAGCGAAACGCTTCGAGTGAACTGGAGGTATCAAGTTGACAAGCATACTTACCATGCCTCTGCTTTACATCTTTGAAAATATTATGCATGTTCGCAAAAATATTGAAAAATATAAATTAAGAAGCGACGCACACAATCTTAATACTAGATATAAGCATAAAATTACAGTGCGCGCATTTAGATTAAACAAAACGAATAAATCTTTTATGGCAGATGGGGTTAGATTTTACGATGAATTCCTAAAATTGTAACTGAATTACCACTGGGAAAGTTCAAATCTATACTAATAATATGAAGAGGTAAAATTTGTGTGTTTGTGAGGTTGTTGGAGGTAATCTCTGGATCTACTGAACCGATTATGAAAATTATTTTACCAATAGAAAGCCACGTCATTTGTGAGTGTCATAGGCTATGTTTTTTTTGCCAGGGCGACGCCGGGCATGTCAGCTAGTCAAGAATAAAATTAGAAGCGGGCATTAATTAAAAAAGCTTATTATAAAACGAATGACTACATTAAGACAAGGATGCATGGAGGCAAACTGCACAAGCGCTTTCTAACGACTACATAATATAGATATACCTAGGTTAATATGATTCATGTATTAGTGTTTCAGAATGTTTAAAAAAATTAATAAAAAAATGCGCCACCGAGTATCTTGCCAAGTTCTTCTCGAGACGGCTGTATTTTTGCGAATCTGGCAGTAGAGACATTAACTTTCATGAGTTCCTCTTTGGGGCCCAAGTGAATAAACGATTTAAAATTTAGAATTTTTGACATTGTCATCCATAATTGGATGACGTTAGACAGTTGTACTTACCCATGTAGAGCGCCTCGAAGCCTCGGCATCAGCACAGTATCACACTGAAGCCTAACACTCTCCTCCGTCTCTCGAAACTTGGCGACACCATTCTCTATCTCCTTCCTCGCTAGCGTTATCTCTTTCGGATGCGCGATGGCGAGTCGGAACACGAGGCCGTTCTTCGCCACGTCGATGTGTGCGGGGTACGCTTGTGTGGGTAGGGAGTATTGTTTGGACAGCCGGTCGGCGATTTGAAGGTGGAAAGCGGCTTTTAGGCAGCGAAAGGCTTCGATGTCGCCCGGCCACTTGCCGCTGTGTCCTGGGAATAAAAGTAAAAAAAAATATGACACTAACACTAAGTTTTGCTATCTACCGACTTCATAAAAAAGGAAGAGGTACTAAAGTCGACTGTATTTTTTTAAATGTGTTATACCTCATAATTTCGTTCCACGTGAACCGATTTTGAAATGTTTTTTGTTTGAAAGATGTTGCTTTTCAATTGGTCCCATTTAAATTTGATCAAAATCTGATCAGTAGTTCTTGAAATATCTTCAATAATGCGTGTTTAGTACATCTAATCTGATCAAAGCTCCGAAGATAAAGCGGTGAAGCCGGTTATTTTTAAGCTTTGCTTGCGTTTAATTATTTATGTTACATGCATTTTAGATAGATAGATAAACACTTTATTGAACACCTTAACAAATACATGACGATGAATTGTAATCTAGATAATAAGTGTAACAACAGACGGTCTTATCGCTAAGAGCGATCTCTTCCAGGCGACCTTTGGATGGAGAGGAGTAAGCAATGAAATTGGACGTCAGTGTTTTGTATAAATATAATAATATAGAAAATACAATAAACATACATAAACAATAATATACCTAAACTAAATTATGATATTTTATCACTTTTTATTCATTGAAATTCCTATACACTGGGGGCTGAGTCACCCACGTCCGTAGGAGGATACCCCTTAAGTCTGACTCCCTACACGTGGTCCCCGGGTGGTGCTAATCAGGTGACATTTGAGAGGTGGTAGAGCATTTTGTGAGTTGCTCGCCTGGCTTGCTACCAAAGTAGCTTACCACCATCAAGTTGAAAGTCTGCCGCCAAGCCAAATACGGTGTTCCGGCAGTTATCCTTGAGAGCCTGCGTATTCCAGGTCTAGTGTGTTTACCAGCTTCGATCACATCGTCACTTACCATCAGGTGAGATAGTGGTCGAACACTAGCCTGTCACAAATAAAAAAAAAATAATACACTATAGAATATAGTAAAGTAAAGATAATTCTACAGCTATAAAGACTCGAAAATAATATAAATATAGGTATATATATCTATATTTATATATAGGTGACCTATTATTTGTGAATCTTTCTGTGAGGTCTAGGTCGACAAAATCAAGATGGAACGATGTCATCAGGAAGATAGCGGGCTATACGTGGATGTGAGTGGCGAGAAACAGAGGCGAATGGCAAAACCAATGGGATAGGCCTCCCTTCGGTTGCCCAGCAGTGGGCAATATTTTATTATTTTTTAAGTTTCGTTTGTATATATACTGACGCGCGTGATGTCATGCATGGGTTCCGCCTGAAAACTAGTTACTGGGTAGGTAGGAGGGTTCTGCCCACCTACTTACCTAGTTATATGCCGAGTCAGGACCTCGTTTGTGACATCACGCGGCGTTATATTGTTTATTTTTGTATTTTGTTTTGTGCTTTGTTTGGTTTTTTTATGTAAATAATGTAACGTCGCATGTTGTCCCGAATAAATGTATTCTCTTTCTTTCTTTCTTTCTTTCAATATCATTATAATATATTTAAATCTCTATTTAAGCATGCATATTCCCTTCAATTACAAAGAACGACTGTTCCAATCGATACGACCAATTTGAATGGATGCTACAAAATGCATGCCGTATTCGTGAGAGGGGAAAGGTTTTTTTTATGGCAATTGAGTGTCGAAACGAGCAAGTCACTCGCATGGTAAGTGTCACGCTTGGGCATTACTTTTCAGTGTCACCTAGAGTTTTGAACTTAGCGGCAATGCACTGCGCTCATCACCCTGAGATAAAATAAAATAAAAATAAAATAAAAAAGCCTTTTTATTTCCAGTAAATTTTTCACCCTGAGATTTTTTTTTATTAGATGTTTAATCTGTATAAGCCCTGCAATTTCACTGGAAACATTTCAAGGCATCAGCAGTCAAATTGTTATTTTGTCTGTGGTGGTATTACTGTCAAATAAAATGTCATAACTTACCCAGTTTGAGTTTTGCCGCAAAAGTGAAAAAATGGCGTTGATTTTGTATAATTTTCTCAAATCTATGTTTTTTCGAGTGTTAATATGTGATAATGGTGGACTGTTAATACTTAGTAGACGTGCATAAGTGTAGGCAAATCATAAAAAGATGAAAAACGTGATTTTCGCTTTCGCTCCAAAACTATAATAGAAGTTCTAGTAAAGTATCTACCACTTTTCTAGGGAATGATTTGACTATGACTGGACCTTGACTCTTTTATTTGACTTTGACTAGGACTTTTAATATGAAATACACTTGACATATTGTATTACTTGACACTGGCTATATTCACAAGCTTGCGAAGCCAAAATTAAAAGAAAAAAAAAGAACTTACCCAGTTCAATGACAGCGGTAGACACCGGCGTGTAGTCCGGCACCGATGGTGTACCATCCGACCTGGTGATGGTCTTGAGCAGGCAGGTGGAGGCGCGCTTCCACGGGTTGTGGAGGGGAGGCCGGGGGAGGGGGGGCGCGGGGCTACTGTAGCTGAACACAGGGGACACACCTGGGGGGAGTTAAAAACAAACAAAGTTGTATCACTTGTACCGCAGGTGCCCGAAACATTTACATCACAATTACACCCCGGGATCAGAAAAACAAATAACACTTGGGGAAAAAATGTGTCTTATAACCGGGATTCGAACACAATACTCGCTGCTTTGAAGGCGAAAGCGCACCGACCGACGCCAGGGGGTAATGTGTTTAGATTGCATTAAAAGCATGTATTTAAATGATCGATTTCATTTAAAATGAAAAAAAAAAATATATTAAAAACCATCAATTATTAAAAAAAACATCAATAACTTTCTATAAAAACGGCAAAAAAATCATGTCTGTTGTATGAGGCCCTCCTTAAATATTTGTTTTATTTTAATTTAATTATTTATTTTTAAAGAGAATATATAACTACATATTATGTGAACATTTCAAGCGTGTACCAGTTGTTATAGCGGCAACAGAAATACATCATCTGTGAAAATTTCAACTGTCTAACTATCACGGTTCATGAGATACAGCCTGGTGACAGACGGACAGACAGACGGACGGACAGCGGAGTCTTAGTAATAGGGTTCCGTTTTACCCTTTGATTACAGGACCCTAAAAATGGTGAAATATTATTTTTGTATACAAAATATAGGATCAAATAATATTGTCCGTTTTTTAAATACTTATGGGCTAAAATTACATTCAATACTAATTAAAACATACTGGTAAAAACTAAGTTTGCCTGAGTATATTTACACGTACACTCACACAGATACACTCTATCACTAAACTTACGGAATTATAATAGTAGTAGTTATAACAGTGAGTATGTTCTTACCATAAACAGCGCTGATATCAAGCGGCAGCTGCGTCAACTGCCTCAAGTCCCGACGCAGCGAGTCGAAAGCTTGCAGCGCTTCAAGCGAACTTTCTTCTACATACAGCGGTCCGTCCTTTGAATACTGCTTGCGAGCCGTCAAACAGTCTAGTTGGTTATACACGTGGAACAGATCTGATGATGGAATGCCTGTGGAAATAATATACTTTAATATAATTTTTATATTTATTAATGTTTACCTCCTTATAAACACAACACACTTACACACAAACTTTCGGATTTATAATATAAGTAGGATAATTAAACCCAAGCAAAGCTTAAAAAAACCGACTTCACCGCTTAGGTTTTGGTTTGATCGATTTCGATAAAATGTATATAGGACCACCTCTAAAGTATAATCTACCAAAAAAAAAACATCAAAATCGGTTTATCGCGCAACATACATACAAAAAAAAACATTCAGACAAATTGAAAAACTTCTTTTTTTAAGTCAGTTGAAAAACTACTACTATAATGGCTTCCTATAATTTAAAACAAAAAAAATATAGGTCATAATTTATTACTGCAGTGTTGGATATTTTTAAACTGTTTCAACCACGGAAGAAAGAACATCTTCCGTGGTTTCAACCATGGTATTTATCTACTGTTGTTTCTTTTCAACCGACTTCAAAAACTTAGGTTCTCAATACGACTGTATGTTTTTTTTTTGTATGTATGTTACTCATGAAAGTTAAAAGATTAAGATTAGTTAAGTTACAGCCATCTCGAGAAGAACCTGGCAAGAAACTCGGCGGCGCATTTTTTTAAATTCATTTTTATCGATCGAGCCAAAACCAAAATATAAGCGGTGAAGTTGGTTTTGTAAACTTTGCTTGCGTTTATTTAGTTATTTTTTTGTTCTTTGCATCTTGTGCATTAAGCCAGTTTCAAGTAATAAAATATTTCAACTACACTCTCCAAAATATAAAAGGTAGAATACCGATAGGCTACCTTACTTCGATGCTCAGCAATTTGGACACGACTAACTGATCATCATCGATAAATCTTTTCGCTCGTCATTTGATGGCCTCAAGAGCTTCAAGGTAGTTCTTAGCAGATCCATCCCAGAGGTGGCTGCAGTACTCCATAACAACTTTAATACATACATATATATTATAGTTATAGATATTTTTGGTAATATACATTCAAATAATAATATATTCTATATTAATATAAGTATACAATACAAATATAATACTTGCGCCTACGTACTTATTAAGCACAGAAACTCTTGATACGAGTAAAAGGCCTGCACTGTAAGCCATTTTTAAAATTTCCCTTTATATGACCCTAAGCTTGAAATTTCTATTATGGGTTTAGGGAGTCTAATATAAATATCAGGTACCATGGAGTGTTTTAGCGTTTTTTACTAGTGTGTGCGGTACAGCGGCAAGCAAATTGGCATACCTTGTATGCATGCATCGAGGATGCATCGAGGATTTCGCGCGCATATATTGCTGTTAGGAGAATAAGGAGGGAAACGGATTGTCATTTTGCTGCATAGACCGTTAAAAGCTAACTGACCGTATTTGAGTAGTAGCAGATAGTGGACAATCTGTGCAGTAATGGAGCGTCGGTCCGCGGCGCAGTCCCCGCGCCACACGCAGGCCTCCGTGATGGAGCCGTCCTGGAACCGACGGAGCTCCGACTTGTCGCCCCAGAATGCTCTGGAAACATATTATAGCAAATATTTAAGCCCCCGACTCAAATGGAATTATACGTTCAACGGGTCTATCTGTGAGTGACATTGACTAACAAATGGTCTAACTGAATTTGATTTAGATGTTTTGTTTAAAAGGTGACTTGATCGAGGGTGTTGGGTTAACAATTGATATTTAGTATGGTTGTATTTGTATACATATATTGGTTGGTAGTGCAGGGAAAAATCAAAGACGCCAGACCGCGTGGTCTGACTGGTATTTTCTAGGCGTGCCCTATTTTTGACCACATTGCCACCTTCCTTTAGATGAGACAGTGGTCAAATGCCTATAAGATCACCGGCCAGATAAAATCTTCCATAGGCGGCTCCTTAAAACCCGGTAAAAGTCAGACTTACCTAAACTGTTCAGCCTCTGGTAAGTTAGCTGGAGGTCCTTTCTCTACAATATTCATTGCATTTTCTGGATTCAGTATTAAACCAAAATACAGCTTCTCTTCAAACCTGTAACAAAATTGTTTTTATAACCCTCTTTCTGCATAGTTGGTAATTAAACAGAATTCCTATCATAAAAGCTAGGATAAGTTTTAATCTATACTAATATTATAAAGCTGAAGAGTTTGTTTGTTTGTTTGTTTGAACGCGCTAATCTCAGGAACCGCTGGTCCGATTTGAAAAATTCTTTCAGTGTTGGATAGTACATTTATCGAGGAAGGCTATAGGCTATATTATATTTACAAAAAAATTAGGGATCCTTACTAAAAGTCCAATAATCACGCGGTCGAAGTCGCGGGCACTGCTAGTGGTTTTATATTGGCAAAAGCTTTGAGCCCATCAGAGATGTCATGGAATTATTTAGTGTGTAATATTTCTTTTCTTCAGTGCTAATGGCTGAGCAGATTTGGATGAAATATGAACCGAAGGTTGCGATTGTGTGGACTTGCCAAACAGTTTGTCTACCATAGTCATAGACTACTTACTGATTTTTGTGAATGCAGGTAATTTTCAAGTTACCATTAAAGTTCGAAACTACCATCAAGGCCAATCTGCAAAACTAAGTGAGTATGTAACAAAGGTATATACTTATAAAAGGTACATAGCTTTCATTACAGTTTTGTAATCTAGCAATATTAGAGCCACTTCCAACTTTCAAGAATGTCTCCTAGGGCAGTTATATTTGTAACTAGCCGTGCCCCGCGGCTTCGCTCGCGTTGATCAAGTTAAAATTGAAAAAGCCAATGTGTTAATCCTATAGGTATAAGCTATGCCAAATCCTTTCAGCCGTTGCATTAGAAATAAATTATAAATTTTTAATGTATTTGTGGTTAACAATTTTGGTGATAATGCCTTACACATAAAAGATAGATATATGCTGTCGCGAGCTTTTTTGTACGACTATTTAAGATAAAAATTTCCATAATACATTATACATGTATAACTCTTAACAGTTTTTGCAGCGCACGCCAGAATAGCTCACAGATGGCAGATTTTGGACCATTCACACAATATTTTTATAAATTATAGCCTATGTGTTATTCTAATGTACTTATAAGCTATATTATTAAATTACATTTAAATCCATTCAGTAGTTTTGCGTGAAAGAGTAACAAACATCCATACATACTAGTTTTTGCGTTTATAATATTAGTAAGGAAAGGATTTTAATTTCATTGTTCCACCATACCCTTCAGCTTTAGCCTTTTCTGGAGTTTTCTTAACTGGCCAGGAGAAGTCAGCTTCCACGACCTGAAGGATCAGATGAACCCTGTCTCCGAGTCCTTTGACCAGCAAGCTGTGTAGAGTGTCTGTGACCAGGGCCAGTCGGTCTAATCCATGGTTCACAAGAGACTCTTTCGAGGTTCTCGATAGGATGGTCTCTTTGAGTGATGGTAGATTCTTAAATCTGAAAAACATGAGAAACTCAGGTTATTTAAAAAAAAATATAGGTGTTATGTATGTATGTATGTATGTACTTGTATTGGGTAATCTCTTGAATTAGGTATTACATATTCCGTGCTGAAAAGGAGTGGTGCTCATTACATTATTATGTGTTAATCCAGGGTATAGGCTACATACATTTTAAATTTCATGCAAATCCAGTCAGCCATAGCAGAGTGAAGAGAATACAAACATACTTGCAGATTTACACACTTACACACATCTTGGTGCATGGGCTGTTTTCCGCAACTAGGCCATATGTCGGCCCTTTTCGCGTGTAGTACATACTTACACACAAATAAACAGATTTATATTAATGGTGTGATGTAATACTACCATAAAGAACAAAATGTCTTCCTCTTAATAAAAAAAATAAGAAAAGTGCCAATGGGCCAATGGACACATTAAGTAATTGTAGACTCTAGCAATCTAAGTTTAAATAAAATTACTCTTTAGCCAAATACAGGCTTTATTGTAAAGAAAATAGGAAACGTGCTTAGGAGACATACTAAACGAAAAAAATATAATAATTGGTGTGACAGTCATATAATACCTAAGTATATTATCAAACTGTAGCAAAGGCTTAACTGGCGTCATGAACAGTGGAATAAAGCTGTTTATCTTCCCATCGTCCAGCATCTCAACAGCCAGTGCGGACTCTCTCCTCAATGCGTCATAGGTCCCTTTGCACATCTGCCAGCAAATGTTATAGTAGCCTGTACAGTCAATGAATACCACTGGGAAATGCTGATGGAATTCCTCTAAGGATGGTGTGACTTGACCCTTGTGGAGAGAGATACCTTTCTTGTCGAGTTCTGATGATTCTGTAAGATAATAACCGTCAATAAAGTTTTAACACAAAAGAAAACCAGGTTAAATTATAAAATTAGAACATCATTTAATTCACAGTCATTTAAATAGACATTATTAAGGATAGCTCAAAAACTACTACTCAGATCTTGATCAAATTTTAATGGGACAACATGGAAGGCACCAACTTTCAAATAAAAAAACAATCATCAAAATCGGTTCACCTAGAAAAAGTTCTGAGGTAGCACACAAAAATAATTAAACGCAAGCAAAGCTTAAAAAAAACCGACTTAAACCTTTTATCTTCGGAACTTCATTCAGATTTGATATACTAAACAAGCATTATTGACGATAACTCAAAAACTAGAGATCAGATCTTGATCAAATTTTAATGGGACCACATGAAAAGCACTCGTTTACTTGAGTACCTCCTCCTTTTTTGGGAAGTCGGTAAAAATACAATTGAATTGAGAATCTGCTCCTTTTTTCTGAAAGTCTGCCACTTTATAACAATAAGCCAAGTAAGGGAAAGAAATGCATGAAATGTTAAATGAACCATCTAAAGCTCTGGGACCCCATCCTGCTGGTTCAATAAAAAAAAAGCATGGCATCACATCCTGTGTGAGAAGCATCTAGACAAGATAGACAAACATTTAGATGATCTCATCACTATAGTTTACTTCACTATGGAAAGAAAAATATTCATTTACTTACTAGCCATGCCCAGCGTCTGCACCCACATTTATCGAGTTACAAAGTAGCCTATGTGTTATTCTAGGTATAAGCTATGTGCAATCCAAATTTTATCCAAATCTGTTCAGCTTTAACAGTGTGAAGAGAAAACAAACATACTTACACATTTACACACCTACACAGAAACTTTAAATTTTTATTCAAGATAGGCAAGCTTTGACTACTATCTCACCTGATGGTAAACGACGCTGTGGTTGATGATGGAGCATGCCTAGAAGATACCTATTCACTCGGGATTTGAAAGACTTGAAAGACTGCCATATTGTACTTATCAGGAAACACAGACTCAGCCGAGGAGTTTCATTCCATTACGGTTTGCACAATGAATGTGGAAGCAAAACGCTTCGTCCGCATTTATGGAATTTCTACTATATAGCCTGCTTGTCCGATTATAGAACTGGGTCGGAGGAACTAGATTGCAAACTTTCAGATTTTTAATAGCAAAGTTTATTTAATACTCACTCAAGGCAATCCAAATATTCCGTACAATCTGATAACTGCTCATTATATTATTAATCCTCTTTATCTGAACGAAATAAGCTACCAGCAAGCTGACCACATATCCTGATACTTCGAGCTTCCGCTGTCGAAGCCATATCTTCAGCAGAACTACCGCCTGCTTTAAATTCTCACTCTTCAATAACACTTCTTTCAAAAGGTCCTGATTTGCAGATGCCGTTAAGTCACTTAAAACTCTGCTGTTGTAATATGGAGTTGGAGGTCCAACGTCTGCATTACTTTCACTTTCTGTCGATAACAACCATGATTCTCTCAAGTTATTCCTTGTCGGACTAAAACGGTGGAACTTGTAAGCTTCCGCTTCACACGTAAGACTTATCCTTACAGTTATATGATTGCCCAACTTTCCAGCGGGTTTCAAATCAAGTACAGGTTTCGTTTCGCTACCCTTTAACCAAGTATATTTCAGGTCTTCAACTGATTCACTCTTTACAATGTGAGATGCAATAAACGCTAAGTATGCAGCATGCTTTTTATGGTACCTGTAATTAACTGAGTCGTTTTTCGTGTACGTCTCTGCTGGCACAGTCACCTGCAGGTCTACTTTCAGTTGTGAATTAATTGAACATCCTAGGCCATACGATCCAACAATTTCAACGTCTTTGAACTTGTTAAATTTGAACATGCATTTTGTCTTCTTCAACTCACTGCTTATAGGTATTTTTACTTTCAACCGCTTTGAAAGAGTCTGTTCTGTCAAGTCATATTCGTTCTCATCTTCCGGTATGGCCAGCAAATGTGTTCTTAAGTTGGCAAACCACTCGTTAAACTTTTTCTCAGTTTTCTCCTTTACTTTGACCTCTTGAAGTATTTCATCAACTTGTAAGCGGAATAAGTTGGAGTTGAATAAGTTTTCTGTTTCTTGAAGTCTGTTCAATTCCTGCGCTGTCGGCTGGCGGTAGAGGCCGAAAGTTTTCTGTTTCTTTGCGCCGTCTTTGCTTTCGTCTTCAGCAATTCGTTTACCGTTTAAATTGGGAATTCGAGTCTCCCCATCTTCCTCGGAAGATTTCATACCCTAAAATACAGATTTGAATGCAAAAATGACGTATAAAACACGACGATCGAATGTATGAATTAATCGAGCTTATCTTAGTTATTTGTAGATATATAACATCACCCATAATAATAATAAAAGCAGTAACTTACCCGCTTCACCATTATTATTTACATATAATTCGTAAAACAATTAATATTATTTAATTTTTCCCTCACTTTATAGGTTACAAAAATAAAAACAACGTGCGACAGACGTTTCTGTTTTGACACTCAATTACTGACAAACAAACTGACATTAATTGATTTGACATTTGTTTTTTATGGCAATGCCTAGGTAAACCTGCAGGTCTACCATGAACTTTATAAGCCTGCCTAGTTCGACTTGAGAATCATTTTGAATTCATCAATTATTAATTTTAAATTTCTTAAGACAGTATTCACCTCACCTCTCAGAGTTCCGTCATCAAAATACCAAACATTTAGTTTTGATTGAAGTCGTTGAATTATCGGATTGACAAGTAAAGAAAAGATAGCTGGGTCACCCTGCTGACAACCAACGGAAGACAAAAAGAAAAGAAGACATTGTTGATTTGTTGTAAATTAATTTTGATTGTTTTCCATGACATTGCCTAAAATTAAATAACTCTGTAATTTTATCTTTCACTTACGTCAGGAGGGTGCCTCAATCAACAGGATTAAAATCATTCTTAACATCCACCTATAACAAAACCTCTCCACAATTTTGATTCAAAAATATTCTTAGTAAATGGACAGCAGCCTCACATACACCACGCGAACCAAAACCAAGCTGAATAGGCTGAAAAAGATTGCTTTAAGAAGCAAACATTTTCTTACAACCGATTTTAGCCGCGAGACGGTGATATGTGGTGCCTACCGCTATAGGCCTGTTACCACCATCTTTTTTGTTTAGTTAGTAGCATAAATTTTCACCATACAAAACATCTGTGACGTCATTATTAACTTGACCTGACAACATCAGCAAGCAAATTTTTAAGTCTACCAAGTTCCGGGCTGTTCATTTATTGGATCGATATTTGTCCTGCTAAAATTGCTGCTGAACTGTTTTAACCTGCTTCGGGCATTACAGAGTAATTCGTCTAATCTAATACAAATTTTAGCACGACAAATATCGATCCAATAAATGAACAGCCCGGAACTTAGTAGCCTTAAAAATTTGCTTTCTTTGTTCGCGGGCTGCTGTCCATTTAATAGAAGGTCCATAAGAATATTTTTGAATCAAAATTGTTGAGAGGTTTTGTTATAGGTGGATGTTAAGAATGATTTTAATCCTGTTGGTTGAGGCACCCTCCTGACGTAAGTGAAAGATAAAATTACAGAGTTATTTAATTTTAGGCAGTGTCATGGAAAACCATCAAAATTAATTTACAACAAATCAACAATGTCTTCTTTTCTTTTTGTCTTCCGTTGGTTGTCAGCAGGGTGACCCGTGCGGCCCAGCTATCTTTTCTTTACTTGTCAATCCGATAATTCAACGACTTCAATCAAAACTAAATGTTTGGTATTTTGATGACGGAACTCTGAGAGGCGAGGTGAATACTGTCTTAAGTAATTTAAAATTAATAATTGATGAATTCAAAATGATTCGACTTGAGAATCATTTTGAATTCATCAATTATTAATTTTAAATTACTTAAAACAGTATTCACCTCACCTCACAGAATTTTTTGAAATGTGAACTTTTTGTTTGCTATAACTGTTCAGACAAATCAATCAAGTAACGCCTAATTCAACAATTTTTCGGAGATTTTATTAGCTGGCGACCCTTAAGTAATTTAACCGTTAATACTTAGTACATGTGCATAAGTGTAGGCAAGTCATACAAAGTTGAAAAACGTGATTTTCGCCTTCGCTCCAAAACTCCAATAGAAGTTCTAGTAAAGTTTCTACCACTTTACTAGGGCATGACTTGACTATGACTGACTACTTGACTTTAACTGTGACTAAGACTTTTCTTATAAAAAATAGAAATTGATAATATTTGTTTAATATTTCGACTGAAGGACTATGCATCCATGGTCATGAAATAAAAATTAAAAAAAAAAACTCTTTAAAACGTGAACTGCCCGTTGGCTTAGTTGGGTGCGCGTTCGCCTTCTAAACAGGGATATCCGGTTTGATTCCCGGCGGAAACACAACTTTCTCCCCAAAGAAAATGTGTGTTTCTGGTTGTTATTGTGTTTGTGATGTGAACGTTTCCGTCACCCACGACACAAGTCATCGAGCTTAGTGTGGGGCTATAAGTGCGAAAGCGTTTATTTATATTTAGTCATCTTTTTTTATGATAAAACTGCTCGCTAGCTTAGTTGGGCGAGCGTTCGCCTTCTAAGCAAGGGTACCGGGTTCGATTCCCGGCGGAAACACAAGTTTTCTCCCCAAGGAAAATTTGTGTTTCTGGTTCTGGTTGTGATTGTGTGTGTGATGAGAATGTTACCGGCACCCGCGACACAGGTCACATCAACTTAGTGTGAGGCTGTGAGTGTGAAAGCGTTTATGTTAAAACCTCTATCTGCAACAACAACGCCCCCCTGCAAATGTCAGTCAAGTGCCACAAGATCCTTGTAGAACTGTATTATAGTTTTGGCGCGGAAGCAAATAATACCTACGTTTGTCAACTTTGTATGTATGGTTTGCCTTTACGCATGCACGTTCACTATCCCACCAGTATTACGACACTAAAAAAATCACAAGGCTATGCATCTTGGCATTACGCGCATCAAAAATAAATAAAATCTAAAACATTTTTTTTACGCTTTCACACTAACAGCCCTACACTAAGTTCGATGACTTGTGTCGTGGGTGCCGGAAACATTCACATCTCATATACACAATCACAACCAAATTAATTGGTATTCACAATATTACAATGATGAAATAGTTTATTTTGTTATGAATCCAATCTCTACACATGCAGGTACGTTGGTGATGTGATCGGGGATGGTAAACAAAATAAAGTCATTATGTATTACTTAATAATTTTATTACAAAGTCAATGGGGCAACAGATGCAATTTTTATGCCTATTATAATAAATATTTAAAAATGGTTCTGTACAAGAGTCATATTAAATACAACAATAACACTTAACTATTCTAATACAGCAGACGTTTTGAAGTTCAAAACTTTCAGGGTAACGATAATCTCAAACTAGAGATATAAAATACTAGATTGCTAGGCAATACTGTCAGTAATAATTTAGTTAAATAGTTATGTCTACGTTTCCAACTACAGCTTTGGTCGGCGCTTTACATGTTAACATTCTTCAAACCAAATGCATTACGTTTCTAGGTACGTGAACGCTCCAGTTATGTTATTCGAGGAAAGGGGGTAACTGCTAGCAGCCATAGTGGCAAAAGAGGGTGACCATTTCAGCAGCGTTTGTTTACTAAAATTACAGTACACGCTCGATTACCTAACCTTTTGTTTACAACCTCATATAACTATGATTATTGTAATTCACAAGCTTATTTAGCTACCAAGGTAGAAACAACGAGTTCTGTTTACAATAATTACTTTATGTTGTCTTCTTTATTCTTGTGTACATTTTGATATTTATAAGCATTTTGTAATTCTTGTGTGATCATATTATTGTTGCCTTTCGTAACACTTTACTGCAAATAACTTGTTATTATTATTGTATGTCCGAAATGGACAAACTGCAGTGACAACCTATCTGTAAAACACCTTTTATACACAGTTGTACAAAAGTTTACTTTGATTTGATATTATGTAAACAAAGCAACAGATTCGTAGGATTGATGTAACTAGGATTTTAGCTATACATGTATATGCGAATCGCTGGGCAAAAATGGTCATCATCCTTTACTCTATCTTTTATTTTTTATAGTTTGGATATGATAGCGTTGGTGTATTCGCTGCATTTGCCCTTGCCCCCCAGGTCGCCGGTGAGGTTTTTACCCTCGCGAAGCACTTCGTCAACAGCTTTGGCGATGCGGTCCGCGTGCTCGTTGAGTTGCAGATGTCTCAGCATCATGATGGCGGAGAGGAGCAGAGCGGTCGGGTTCGCCAAGTCCTTGCCCGCGATGTCCGGGGCTGTGCCGTGCACCTGCACAATTACACCATTGTATAATCCTAGTCATGATAACAGTAGGAGCTGAGCTGCGATCACGTGTACAGTCAGCAAGTGTAGCCGAACATAATAATATACATACAGATTGTCATAATAGCTGAACATCTTCAAAGTAACTAACTGCGACCCGTGACTTGCGCGCGTTAATCAAAGTAAAAAGCAAGATATATCATAACCTAGATAAAACTTTTATGCTACGTTCCCAAATCTGTTCATCCGTTACAGCGTGACGAGAAAAGAAAGCTACACACACACACTTGAGATTTATATCATTAGTGTGATGTAATTATAGAACATTATTCTCGATATATTAGAGTCAAAAAATTGTTTTTAGCGCGATTAAAGCCCGAAATAATATTTATTAAAAAAACATCAAAGAGAATTTGCAATAGCCGTACCAAGACGTTGATCTCTATGGTTGAAATGATGTCCCAATAGCATTCAGGTACTGAACAAATTACCCTGTGTAATGTGGTTGTTGTTAATACACAATGTTATAGTGTGCGTAAACCGTTTCTACCAAACTTTCAACTCGGAAACCCTTGGTTTCTACACACACATACACACGCAGAATCAGTACAGATATACGTGGCCAAACGAACACATCTACAGTATAGTAAAGACTGGAATTCAAATTGTTACAGACCTTTTTATTCCAAAATAACTCGTACAGTGGTAATTAGATTACAATAGTCTATGCAGCTAAATTAGAGTCCGTGTCGGGATTCACATGGTCAGAGGACATTTATAAAGGAGTCATTTGTAAATAACAACAATAACAGATTGTCCATTATGTCACGCGTCTTTATTAAGTTAATCAAGTACTTAAACACTTACACAAAATAAAATGATAAATACATAATAAACAAACCTAAATCAACAAGTGTCCTCGGTTTCAATTATTCAATTTACATTTCAGATTAAATCTGACAAATAAATAAAAAAATATATACAATTTTTTAACATTCTATTTAATAGAATCGGCGCAATGTTGTTTTTATGTTACACACTATAATCTCGGAATGATGTGAATCAATAGTGGTTAGATTCAGAGTCCGCCCTGGGGCAATGCCACAACATTGCCAGACATTCAACCACCAAGCAGCAGTGTGCTAACATTATTGTATTTCAGATTGCAGGGCAATGTATCAAGTGAAATTACAAAGCTAGAGATTTAACATCTACTATCTCAGTGTGACGACCGCAGTGATTTTCCGCACTGGATTTTCAATCGAAATTCAAAACTCTGGGTGGTACTGCACTGTAATGGGAAACGTGATGCTTACCATCAGGCGAGTTAACACAGTAAAAATGAAAAAACATAAAATATTGAATAAATAATATATAAAATATCTAAGTAAAAACAACATTGTTCAATACTAAGTAGCCTAAATTGTATTGTTGGCTATCAATGGTATTCAATTACAAAAAATATAATCCAAATTCGACGTAGATAATAAATGCACGAGTGTTTCAAAATGTATTACAACAGTAAGATCTTAAAGTGAGGGCTTGCACCAAAAATATCTATACGATACCGATATTTGAAAAGTAACAGCATATCGGAAATGTAACGAGTACAGGTATTTCCTTCAGATATACGCGAATAAGTCGACACCGCGAACAAACCCCACCCTTCTGAAGCCGCGACGGCGCTTTATCGCTTTCGCTGCCGAACTGGCGAAATCCCACACGCACAGTCTGCATATATTTGCAGCGAAGAGGTTAATGAAATAAACTATCGTTTACCGGTATTATCACTCTTAGGGTTATAGCACACTCAGCGAGGCGGTTCGACCACGTCTCTTCTCTTCTCTTCTATCATTTACATAACCTTTTAATAGCAAGATCTGTTATATCAGATCCGGAGAGATATATTAAATGCGGTGATGAAAAGACGGACAGCCTTTACCGCCTCGATGTGCAAATGCCCATAATATGTTATACCAGTAGCAAAATGAATATCTGATACCGATATTTTCTCAAATATTCAAGCGCATATCAATATCAATATATCGGTATCGTGTGAAGGCTACAATACTTCGTTTTTTTTTTAACATCGAATAGGGCTACTAAATACACATACATACCACCATACTGTTAGTGTCATTAAAATTAAATCAATACTGCAATACTTATTTGTCATAGATGTTAAATTGCGACAATTTAAAATAAAATCACATAAAAGGAACCATTGATTAAATCAAAATAAATCCATACAAAACTAGTATCAAAGATAATACTCCAAATCAAAATACTGTCACATTGCATAATAAGTTACATGGCGATCACATCTCTTCGTTTTAATACATACTGTTCACAATATTTCACATTAATATTTAATTAATCATTTGAGTAAAAACTACACAAGCATATTGTATGCTAGGAGCACTCGGCGTTATTTAATATTGTAATGGTAACTAACACGAGAATAAATAAATTAACTAAGTACCTAATGAAAAGCTTATTACGAGCCATTGCGGTTTGTTTATACCGATACTGTAGATACGTCACTTAATATTTATATATTAAACTAGAAATTGTATTTAAAACTAGTTCCAGCTGGCTTTCTTCGAAAATTCCCCCCATACCTCTTTTACAATCTAACAACAAGACAAATCTTCAGTCAGTTAGTTCCATCAGGTGAGGTAGTGGACAAATGCTTGCCTATCTAGCAGAAAAAAAATATCTTGTTATTTTGTTTTTATAGTACAAGTATATAAAATGCATAGATGTCGTGCAAAGCAAGCATGATATCTGGAATTCTGGGCTACAAAAATATCTAAAGTAATATGTCTAAAGTAACTGTGACATGTTTATATTAATTAAATCTTACTTTGCTGCTGTCGTAACTTGGGGCCGGTAACGAGATATATCGATACTTTTGCACTAATACTTCAATTATATATCGATATTTATATTTCTTATTTAAACGTGTCATTATAAAAGTATCGATAGCCGATAAGAGGTGAGATTGTCATAATCTGGAACCGATATCGATAGTTAAAATAAAACGATAATTTTTAGAAAACACTTCAATTATGTATCGATATTTTCATCGTTTTTATATGTGTCGGTATAAAAGTATCGATAAGACTCGTGAAAAATATTAATTTTCGCTAAAAGTCACGGCTGTTTGGACTTTTGTTTTTAAAAATCTTAGTATTCTAATTTGAAAATCTCAAAATTCGCTTGTGTAATTAAACTTTACCGATATCGATAGTTCAAATATAACGATAATTTTTAGAAAACACTTATTATGTATCGATATTTTCATCGTATATGTGTCGGTAAAAGTATCTATAATTTCTAAGAATTGTTTAGTTGTACACTTTGTAAACTGGTTATACAATAAAGAGTTTTGTATTGTATTGTACTGTATCAATAAGACTCGTTAAAAATATTAATTTTCGCTAATAATCACGCCTGTTTGAACTTTTATGTTTACGAATCTTAGTATGGTAATGTGATAATCTCATAATTCGCTTGTGTAATTAAACTTTACTGAATGTAAATATACACAAGGATGAGTACACGTGTTTTTGAAGTGAAACTTCTTATGGGAGAGCTTTGAAATTCTGATCCGCAACCTTTTTGTGTGACAGAATAATTAAAATGTTTCCCTGTAATACAAAAGTTTCACTTGTATTGCGTGTGTTTACGACACACTCTGTTTTTGTTAATGAATTCGAGTATACATAAGACTTCTAAGGAGATTAATTTGAAAAGCGAAGCTAGCAACAGACTATTATTAGTATTTGTCAGCCCACCTATTACGTATCTTTGTTGCACGCGGTTTCTATTTGAATTAAGCAAAAATGAACCTTATTTCTTAGGAGTTTTGTCAATTTAGTATTGAAACCGTTTGCAACAGAGATACGTAATAGGGGGTCTGTACCTAATTGTTATCTTTCGCTCAGAAATAATAATTTAAATACACGCAAAGCTTAAAAAACCGACTTCACAGCTTTATCTTCGGAACCCTCGATCAAATTAAATACGAATTATTGAGGATAACTCAAAAACTACTAGTCAAATCTTGATCAATTTAAATGGGACCACATGGGAAGCACCACCTTTCTAATAAAAATAACCATCAAAATCAGTTTAAATTGAAAAAAGTTCTGATGTAACACATTTTTTTAAACACAGTCGAATTGAGAACCTCCTTATTTGAAGTCGATTAAAAATGAGTTGTTAATTGTGCACGTTCAAGTGACGTATCTACATTCCAATAAGTGTTATATACAGATCTATGCGTCTAAATGAAAGGCGAACATGTCCAACACTTTGGCAGTCGACAATTGTAACAACACAATTATCTCGAATTCTATTCGCGATTCTAATAAATAAGCTTTCAATTGGTTAACATTTAGTAAACGCTTAGTTTCTAAATTTTTTATCAACAATTTGATCTATAAATTGAACTAATAGAGGCTGATTTAGGGTTTTGGTCGTTGTACTTATTATCTTTAATAATGATTAAAATTTGCTATAAATAGAGTATAGTTGATACCGATCGTCTTTGGCAGAAAATAAATAGAATAGAGTGAATAGGTATCTTCTAGGCAAGCATGTCACATCTTCGGCCGCATCTTCACTTTCCATCAAATGCTTGCCTATCTATCAAAAAACTATTTGATATTGTCCGGGTAAATTGTACTTGATTTATGTTTTTCGCGACATTCAAAGAATATATTATAGTAATCAGTAATTTTTTTTTTTAACCTTCGCGAACTGCAATAATGTTATATGAGAAAACCGGGTTAGTGAAAATAAAAGCGCGAAATGACCCATTTTCTCATAAAACATCACAAAACATTATCCAGTGAAGGTTTTCAACACTAGTACAGTGCCGGATTAAGCAAGTCCCGTAGCTTCTTTCAAAGAGCCCTTGATCTGCTATGGGTTCTAAAAACCCAATTCTCAACATGTTTATTTGCCATCTATAGGTTACAATTTCGTGGGTAGTAATAGTGTATTAGATTACTATAGGCCCTGCTAGGCTCTGACAAGTACAAAAAGCCAGAGATGAGATTTCCGATTTGGTCCGAGTTTGAATTGTATTATATACCGTCATTGATAAGTAGTGCACAATCCTGCAGGGGGTGGTTTAGAATCGACAAACGGGCAGAATAAAAAAAAAATACAAAATTTTAGCTCATTTTTTTTTCAGTAGTAGTAAGTAAATTCTGGCCCATACAGTTTAGTAGTAACTGTCAAGTAAACTGGCAAAACTTAAACAGCTGTAAAATGAAAAATATATATGTTTTTTTTAGTTTTTTTTTTATTCGAACCATTTGTCTATTATAAACCATCCCGCGAAGGATTGTGCACTACTTACCAATGGCGGTATATATATCGAGATTATGCGTAATTTTTTCGAGCTTTAAATTTTTCCGGGACCCCCTTTCGCGCGAGGCCCGTAGCAATTGCTACTCTTGCTGTGTGGTTCATCCGGCACTGATAGTACACATGATTTCATACGTATTAGTAAAACGTAACCTTAGTTTTAATGGTTTGATTAAACATAATAAATGCAATCGGCTACATTAAACATTTTTGAAAAATACCTAACAATAACCTTTAAATAACGCGAACTTTTCGACCATGTACAATAATTACTAAAACAATGTTATAATTTCACTTTTCCGCCAAAGAACCATTAAGTATGTTTTTAAGTTATTTTCCATCTAATAGCTTAATACAGCAACTTATTCAAATATTTCAGAATTAAACGATTTAAATCGTGTGCGTGATATGAATGTTTACGGCACAAGTCATCGAACTTAGTGTGAGGCTGTGAGTGTCAAAGCATAAAAAAAACATTATCTGTCGACAATTATAGATCTGTTTTTTTTTGACGCGCTATATAAGTATTGTACGAGTAAAAACAGCATAAGTATAAACTACGCCACGATTCTGTATTTTAATTCTTTATCGCTGCTTTTCCGCTTGAATCACAATATCCATTTGTTTATTTGATTTTACTGATATACAGCTAACAATAAAAAGATTTAACATTGACATTCGATAAATCTCTGTCAAATTAAGATAAGATATAGAATGATCGAACATATGATTGAAATAGTATACTTCAGCGAGTCAATCTAATCTTATGCAATCACCGTTTACATTATTACATGAAATATGTACAATCTACTGGCACCGATTGAACGTAGATATTACTATGATGTAACGCACCTCCATGTTAATTGTATTATAAGTACATGAAATTATGTAGATTGTACTGGAATTACATTACTGATAATATATCTTTATTTATGTTATATTTTAAAAGTTTCGAGTTTCTTGCCAGGTTCTTCTCGAGATGGCTGTAATTTTCCGAATCTGGCAATAGATTCATTAACTATCATGAGTGCCTCTTTGGGGCCCATGTGAATAAACGATTTTGATTTTGATTTTGAAAAGACGGCGAATTTTTCAGGAGTGCATGTATAATTTGATAAAAAACTCGCGCACATTTTGAACTATTAAATTAAAATGAAAACGGGAATTAGCGTGACTTACGCTTGTAATTAATAATTTTAATTTAATAGTGCATGTATAATGAGGTCTTGGGACCGCTTTTGATACAACCTAAACATCATTCGATTATATGGAAAACATTGCCTTAGTTCGATTGCTTGTCGAATAGAATAGTCTAGGGCAGTCCTAGTGTCAGAATTTTTCAGCCCGCCTGATAGCATCCGACATGTCTTAACGACTGTTGTCTTACGACTAACAACCGAAACAGCGACAGCTTAGCGTGCCCTCCAAAGCACGGTGACACTCTTGAAAATCCCACTAAACAGTCATCCATGCTTAACCTCGTCATACAGTTACGATCGAAGAGGGGGTACCCTACAAGTGTCACTATATGTAGCTAGTTATCGATTGAATCGATTGATGGAATCGTGGAAAAAATCGATCAGTATTCAAGCTAAATAATCACCCGCATAATATATTGTTGGCATAAGGTGTATTATTATAGATATTGAACCCGCACCTTGATCCTCTTGTGCTATTCCTAAACCAATTCGGTCACCCGTTCGTAAGCTTCCTGTGCGAATTTTATTTTAACTCGACTTTATGCGTCTTAGGTACATATCTATCGGATAACACGAAAATCATCTCGACCAATCGTATTATCTCATCAATTATTATATTATTTCCAAGGACTTCTTAAAAACATATACCGAATTTAATTCACAACATGAGTTCAAATGGGTGACGGATGCATTCTCCCCTTTTGCTCTCACTCCAAAAAGGATACATATTGTGCCTACTTACTCTCTTAGTGAGATGATAACGAATAGCTGTATTGAAGCAAGCCTTGACCGAAGCTTCAAGGTTCACGCGACTAATATTTCCTTCACTACATCTCATCTACCGACCGAGCAAAACAACCAGCACAACGTACATTTATCGACCAAAACCCCCCCGTCCACCTTAGTGCAAGTTGGAAATAATGGCGTCGGTATACTCGGAGCATTTGGATTGTCCGCCGAGATCCTGTGTTAGCACCGAGCCTTGCTTGAGCACCGTGAAGCAAGCGTTCTCTATTTTGTCCGCATGTTCTAGTAGCTTCATGTAGCGCAGCATCATCACTCCGGAGAGGAGGAGTGCGGTGGGATTCGCCTTGTCCTCTCCTGCGATCGCTGGAGCCGTGCCGTGGACCTGGAACATGTGGTAATGTAAGACTAATTGGTCGCTGGTAAAGGTTACATTTGACACAATGGAAGTTTGCCGATCCGAAGTTCGTGCTAGTTGCTGTTTTTAGGCGCAAATGTTTAACTTCAGTGGCAAATTTCCGTTGTTCCGATGCAGGTTAGGAGTTTAGAACACCATGGAATGTACAATGTATAGTTTCCTAATCGAATTCATGCATTAGTAAACCATTGAAGGTTTTGTTAACTATAATGTATAGTCCCTAACTAAGCAAGATTAGAGGTTCCTCAATCAATATTGATAAGTGAATTCCTAATTTCCTAATTTCGGGTCCTAGAAAATGTCTCAAATTTTATGTTAAATCGATTCGAGCTACATTTTGCACGTAGCTGATTAAAATCATAAAAGATTACATTGTACTGCCAAGAATGTTATTATTATATGATAAGATTGCTTAAATAATTTTCGTGTGAAAATAATACAAACAAAGATCTCATGATTTAGATGGCTTTAATATTGTGAATTTCTAGAAAAAAACTTCACGTTTTCTTTTACTATTACTGGTCTAACCTAAGTCTAACTTCTGACTGTAACTCTTTCATATAGTGATTGAGGGAGACAAAAACATTAGGTACAGAAGGGCTTTCGAGAATACATCCCGGAGCATTTTACTTGAAGGTTTTAGTGAACTTTAGAGTCTGCATCACTATATATTGATTTTTAAATTAGATTGTGTCAAATTACTTAGCAGGAAGGTAACGGTGGTGAAGCCTAAGACTGATACATTCTACTATAGTTTAACTTTTCATAAGTTACATTTTGAATATGTATATCTGAAAATATACCCTTTAGAATCAAGAGATGATCATGCAGGCAAACAATTAAACATACATGTAACATTTCCCTTTAAATATATAATATTTTACAAATCACATATAATCTTGAAGGGTTAAGCACATTCGACCAACATATAGGACAACACAAGTTAGTACGATCTTAGCCGTTCGTATATGTACCTGTTGCATTTCATGCTAAACATTCAATTTGTTTAGTTTGTAAACAAAACCCACACCGATGAAGAAGGCATGTTCTAGGGATACTACCTACTTCAGGCACCAGTCCATCTTAGACCTTAACTCGGCAAACAATGTTATTTAAGAGAGAGAATAAACATTTTGAATAAATTTAAAACTGCATATATAGCAATGATAAACTACGGCTCTTGAACGCTTTATAGAGGACTAACAGTATGAGTGTAGATAAAAATTATTTACTTCAAAAAGTTGTTTCACTATACGATAGCAAAGTTTTACTGAAGTGGTCACATCTGTTTTGAAACGGCACTCCGTAAATAAATTGCGGTATATTATATCATTGTTCTGTTCTAACAACGTGCTGTAGAAAAGGACAGCGCTATAATAGGGATGATGCCTGGGTAAAAAACAATATTCTAATTTTTCCTTCAGTTAGATAAAAAAAATGTTGGACATGTATTTTCTTATTTAACAAATCAATAGAAATTTACAAAGACAAAGAGCGTCAAAGTGTGAGAGCTCGTGACGTCACGCGTCAGTAAAAAGTGTACTGAGACGTGACGCGGAATTTCAACGCACTATGTCTTTGTAACTTTTTGTTTAATTGTCAAAAGAAAAATACGTGTCCAAAATTTTTTGATAATGTAAACGACGGACTATTTACAATTTTTCAAGCATCTAGAATCTAGCCTATTGGTATCGCAATGGAGATCCGGAGTATTCCTGATATAGATTCACACAGAAGGTTAGATGGTATATCCCATAGGTCATGCCCGCTTCGATGTTAGTCAAACGTAATGTTGAGAATAAACTTACATATCTCTTTGCTAACATATTCTTTCACAGCACAGTTTGTTTCGCTAACTTATTGAACAAAGTAGCCCAAACAGAAGTCGCAGATCGGTTTTTATATCCGAATTCGTCCTTTTAGTAATCGTTTAGTTTTTGTACGAGCTAGATTATTTGCAGTCTTCGATTACTCTCAAATGAAAAATAAGATAAAAGCACTGGATGTAAATTAAATTATTTTTATAGCCTTATAACTGTGTCTATTAATCCTAAAAATAAATTAAATAAACCGTACACTAATTTGATCTGTAGTGGTAATATCTAGGCACTATGTTGCTACGATTATTATTATTACATTTGTATAATAACCAGTCTATGTGCGCGTCTTTGCTAGAACAGCTTTATACGTTTCAACCTTTTCCTCGAACGCCATTGCTAGGTTCGAGAAGCCTTTACAGCTTTTTAATGTAAATAATAATAATAATCGTTTATTTCTCTAAACAGTTTATGCTATTCTTATAAATAAATATTTCGAAGAAGGTACAATGCTGTGACTACCGAGTATGCCAGCATTGCGCCACGATAATACTAACATGGCCGTAGTTTTAGCAATGATTATAAAACCCGAAAACGAGCTTTCATATAATGTCATCAACGCCAAAGGTATTTTGACAATATCGAATAGATCTTATACGACACATTGCATCACAACTTTTACCAAGTAAAATTCCCTCGAAAACAGTTTTGTTGTTGTCAGCCAGGTTATTTGACTTCTAAGCCAAGACCGGTAGCCCTAGCACGAATATTTCATTGTCTCGTAACGTTAACGTATCGAGCTTACCGTACGAACACGGAGCATTACGATAGTCAGTAGCACAAAGCACTTGTCATCTACTATCGAGAATTCGAAAGTATTACGAAAGTGACGTCATTTTGAGTAAAAAGGGGTGGGCTCAATTGAATGAAAGCCACGAAAAAAGACCGAAATGTTACAAAAAAAAATTAAATTGTTTATGCATAATGGTAAAAATTTGAATTTGACACCTATCTATTGTCAATCTGAATTGTCATTTTAATGTTTTTTGACTGAAATCGTCGCTAAGGACGGTCTCTAAGGAAGTTGAATGCCTCTTTGGTCAGCCGGAAGTAGTTTTGAAAGTTGTTGTTTAAAAGATTCAACGCATTATATTCATTATTGTTTGCCCGGTTTCCAATTTCTCTCTTAAAACCAATTTTAACAACAATGTATTTAATAACTTAATGAAAACCAAGTAGGTAAAAAATTTAATATCCTCAAACCACAGGTATCATTATTAATCTTGTATATATTTGCTCATTTATCGCATCATTGATGAGCCTTCCTGCTAAATAATAATGCATAGAGCTTCGTAGCATTTTATTTACTTGAAGAAAAACAATTCTAAATCGTTTCTAACACCTGACGAATGTTTTCTCACCGACAAATTCTAAGTGAATAAAGTTTCGTACGTTCTCGATAGCTTTACGATAGCCAGCCTTCGAGCTAATGTCAAAATAAGGTTCGTGCTCGCAATTTTCATACAAAATGTCTCAAGTAACGTTAACGTGACGATACGAAGGCGATAGGAGAGTTGTCAAAAGCGTTCGTGCTGCCGAATTTAGTTCAATTTACGCACTGTAGAGGCGCTGATAAAATTTCATATAAATTGTTGACGTTTACGATACGAACACTTTCTCGCAAGTTGTTCGTGCTAGGGCCACGGAATGTCTTGGAATTTACCGGTAATCATTGACAGTGGCGAATTACCAGCTATTTTCAACGCGTTATAATAATATAATAATCATTTTAACCGTCAGATGTATTGGAATTTATATTTATGGCCAGCCCAGTGTCGAGTCGCGAACAAGTAGGGCATCATCGTGTCAAACAACGATGTTTTTCAGGTGGTATACAGATAATTTAAGACAAGTTTTTACGGATCCTCTTCGCAAGTCCCGTGCAAACATATCTTTGTATACAAAAAAGTAAAAATCTGGAAAAATTAGTAATAATTTAGAAAAGCTTGACTGGTAAAATAGACGAGTAGACCACTAGGACCACACACGAAGCCCGTTGCGCTGTTCCGATCAAATCCGCTCCACATTCGACAACTAAGTAGGTACAGGATGCTATGCACGCCGCTGAGAACAGGAATATGTGGCCCAACATTGTCAGACACAAAGTGTACGCGGAGGTCACACGACCCTCAGCATTGAGGATCTCCACGCAGAGAGCGAGTGTATACTTACAGATTCGAAGAGCGCGCCGTTCTTGCCGATGTTTCCGGAGGGCGTGAGACCGAGCCCGCCGATCAGCCCCGAGCACATGTCCGACATAATGTCGCCGTACAAGTTGGGCATCACCTGCGAGGAAGTCGCTGTTTATTATTATGTTCATTCATTTTCTTAATGTGATTTGAATTATGACAAGGGAAAGAACTTTTTCCAACAAAAAAGAAAAAGAGGCACATGATAGTTACACTACTAATAAGTCATCAAAAAAAAGTCCTGCCCGATGTTCGTTTTGGCCATATTAACTCAAAAGTCGATAAGGTCAGGCATTATGTAATTATTTCTTCTTCTTATCGAGTCAATCAGTCAAACTCCACATATATGATTCCTGCCAAATGAGTCGCAAATGTGACAGCTTCCCTGGATGCATTTTAAAGATCCAATCGTGCATGAGTTTGGACTCGAAGGATATGACAATAGGTGCAACTCTGTGACAGTCTTCGATAAACTGTGTCCATCAAATTTTATTGGATTTCAGAGATGAACGGTCACTAATGCTTATACTGTCATATTAAAGGATTTGAATTGTATTGTTACTAATGAATTTTATTTGTAACCTGTAAGTGGGATGATGAACCTGGAAATCATAGTATGACGCAACTCACCAGCACGTCGAACTTGTGACCTGTATGTGACGCAACTCACCAGCACGTCGATCTTTTGACTTGTTGACCGAACGAGCGGGAAGCGTCTCCGTTTCAGCTTGGGAAAATTTGCTTTCGTATGTCCGGATTTCCGGTTGTTCTCCTCTACAGGCCGCATTTCTCAACCGATTCTCGTGAAATTTTGCGAGCAGGTTCGACAATTATACAGAATTTTTTGTCGGTTCAAATTTTGAAAATTTTTTCGTACAATACGCGAGCTCTTTAGTTCACAGAGCTACTAGTAAGTGTGATGTAGAACCTATAAATGAGTGTGACGCAACTCACCAGCACGTCGAACTTGGAGGGGTCCTGCACCATGTTGAGGCACACGGTGTCGAGGTAGCGCTCCTCGAACTTGATGTCCGGGTACTTGGTGGCCAGGTCGCGGCAGCACCGCAGGAACAGACCGTCCGACATCCGCCTGGCATTATACACCAATGTTATTACAACTATACTATACTCAGTCAATGGCTTCGATTGACCCACGATTAATTGAGCCGGGAGAGTGAATCGTTAGTCAATTGCTTTTATTAATTGTAAAGCAATGCAAAGAAAAATATCAGTCACCTAAAAATGATTTTCTGGCAGTTGTATATTATACTTGAGACCAAGTCATTCTAGGTCTAGCGTGTTTATCATCCTCGACCACATCACCACTTACCAACAGTTGAGATATGGGTCAAAAGCTAACCTATCAGAGATAAAAAAAAGTGAAATGCCTATGTTATTGTAAATATATGTCATGATTATTATAAGGATTATTTGATATCAAAACTATATTTATTCATTTTAATTTTTGATTTTTCATGACCTGGACGTGTTTTAGGTTCAACTTTTAATAATGAATGCAGGACAAGTTGTAGGTACTAATTATAACGTTTAATTTTATTCTGTATAATAATATATGTAAATTAAATTTACAGAATAAATTAAAAATCGCTATTCTCGTTTGTATATGTATGTACATAACTCGTCAAAGATTCGTTATTTCATTTTCTTTTATTATATTGTAACAATGAATAGCGTTATGTTTATTCAAGTGTTATACAGCAGATTTAACGATTTCATTTAGGGGCTAAGTTATTATTTTATGAGACTACTAGCCGTGTTCCGCGGCTTCGCCGGCGTTAATTAAGTTAAAAGGTAGGTTATGTTTTATTACCGTGTATAAGCTATGTGCATTGGAAATTTAAAAGCCGTTACAGCGTGAAAATATAACAAACATACTTACACATTTATATGCAAATTTTCGGTTTTTTAATATTTATGTGATTATAGTAATAATAGATTTAAATACGCGTTAGAGTAGTTATTTCTAATTTACTGTTATGACTCATTAATTTAATCATTCATCAATCATTTTACTACTCAGATAGAATTTACATTACTTTAACTTACATAAATAGAAAACTTTCCATATGAACTTTCATTCCCCATTGCACCATCTTAAAGCACCCCTGGCAAAAAAAAATAGACAATCTATTTTTTATAATAAATGAACTATCTAAATACCAATTTTCATCGCTATAGGTTCAAAAACAAAGAACTTTCATACAGACGTTTTCACCCCATTTAACCCTCCTAAGGGTAGAATTTACAAAAATCCTTTCTTAGTACACCTCTACGTACTAAGACAAATGTCCCCTCCGAATTTCATGTCTCTACGACCAGTGTAGACTGTGCGTTGTCTCTAAGTCAGTCAGTCAGTCAGTCAGTGAATCAGTATGTCAGGACAAAGATTCTTATAGTATTAGATAAAACAATCCTACTAATATTATAAATCTGAAAGTTTATGTGTAAGTATGTTAGTTCCCTCTTCACGCTTTAACGGCTAAACGGATTTGGATGAAATTTGGAATGTACATAGCTTATGCCTAGGATTAACACATAGGCTACTTTTTAACTTGATAATAGCGGGCGAAGCCGCGGGGCACGGCTAGTATTCAATAAAATCTTATTCAAATAATGCTTTCACATTCCCTATATACCATTACTATTATTTTATTTACGTTTACAACCATAACATGACTTATCAGTCTCGCAATAACAAGGAAATGTTTACTATAAACTCTTATCAACATATTTTTTAAACACACAGCTCCAAACTTAGTCCCCAATCACACCCAGAACCAGAAGCACATATTTTCTTGGTGAATATAATTGTGCTCCTGCCGGGAATCGATACTAAGACCTGTAGCGCAGAGCGCAGACTTGCCCACTACGCCAATAATATATAAACGTGCTAGTTGTGCCCCGCGGCTTTGCTTGCGTTAATTGGAATATAAAAATAGCAATTAAAGAAAACACTTGCACATAAACACTTTCACACTCACAGCCCCACACTTAGTTCGAAGACTTGTGTACACAACCAGAACCAGAAACACAAATATTCCTTGAGGAGAAAACTTGTGTTTCCGCCGGGAATCGAACCCGGATACCCCTGCTTAGAAGGCGAACGCTCGCCCAACTTAGCCAACGGGCAGTTTTTAATTATCTCCTATATTAGAGTTTCAAATGCCAACATACGTTATGTATGAAAATTAAAACTATAGTCAGTATTACACATAATGTTGTATACGGCTTGAAACACAACAAATTTGTATGAATTATTGTTTGAATTATGATGGACAACAAATTACTACTAGTTTGTTGTCCATCATAATACACTACTATATAACTATAACTACAAAGTAAGTCAAAATTTTCGACGTGTTTCAAGCCGTATACAACATAAATTATACGTAATGTAATCAAAATCCATCCAGGAGTTACAGAGTTCCCACATTTCAAACAATATTCATACAAATTTGTGTTCATACATATATTCATTCACGCCAACTGATTTAAAATATTAGTGTGAAACATAGTGTTATATTGAAAAACTAGCTTTTGCCCGCGGCTTCGCTCGCGTTTAGAAGTACAACAAACTTTCATCCCCTATTTTATCCCCTTGGGGGTAGAATTAATCAAAATCCTTTCTTAGCGGATGCCTACGTCATAACATCTACCTGCATGCCAAATTTCAGCCAGATCCGTCCAGTGGTTTGGGCTGTGCGTTGATAGATCACTATGTCAGTCAGTCAGTCACCTTTGAGTTATATATATTTATAAAAAAATAAATCCACGCTTTATTAAAAATAACGTATGTGATTCATGACGCAAGCTGATATCAACCCAGCGTCACTGCGATGCATGTGACATAAAACTACCAACAAGCTATAAATATGGAGCTCAATAACATTTGCATGCATATCAGTTTCAATGATGCATCCAGTATAATGAGTTTAATATGACACGTTAGAGGCAATTTGAGACATTACATACACTAAGTGGTTTCTTTTCATTTGTCCATGTTATCATAATTTTAAATCTAAATATATATAACTCAAAGGTGACTGACTGACTGACTAACATAGTGATCTATCAATGCACAGCCCAAACCACTGCACGGATCGGGCTGAAATTTGGCATGCAGGTAGATGTTATGACGTAGGCATCCGCTAAGAAAGGATTTTGATAAATTCTACCCCCAAGGGGAAAAAATAGGGGATGAAAGTTTCTATGAAACTTAACGCGAGCGAAAACACTAGCTGTGCCCCGCGGCATCGCCCGCTATTATCAAGTTTAAAAGAGGCCTATGTGTTAATCTTAGGTATAAACTATGTACATTCCAATTTCATCCAAATCCGTTCAGCCGTTAAAGCGTGAAGAGGGAATAAACATACTCACACAAAAACTTTCGGATTTATATTATCAGTAGGATTAATTGTCGTCTTTATTATGTCCTTACAGATACCATTCATAAAAACGTAGCGCCATTCAAACCCTAATTCTTATAATATAGAAACTAGTGAACTGCCCGTTGATTTAGTTAAGTGAGCGTTCGCCTTCTAAGCAATCGGGTTCGATTCCCGGCGGGAGCACAAATTCCTTCCCAAGGGATATTTGTGCTTTTAGTTCTGGGTGTGATGTGAATGTTTCCGGCACCCACGATACAAGAATTTGAACTTAGTATGGGCCTGTGACTGTGAATACGTTTGTTTGTTTAATAACCTAGGACCCACGGCGCAGAGGGCAGACACCTGTCCACGAGCGCCAACTGGGTCGAATTATTACACATTTACACTCGAAAATCATAATTTTGGGAAAATAATACAAAATCAACAACGCCATTTTCGCGGCAAAATTCTTGTATCTCACAATCAGATAACCTGTGAATATATTCTTAAAGAGAAACAGCGCCATCTTTGTGTCTAAAACACAAACTTATTAATGTCTGTATTAGAGATAGCTGTGATATTTCATACAGTTGTCCAGTAGCTATGAACCTACTCAAGAAAAGTAATGCTTTCAAATGTTTTTTTTATAACCAGTTTTTAAGTTTTATAACCAGAGAACTTGTCTAGATGAAGCTAACGAGCCCAAACTCGATGGGGTTATCTTATTTAGTTCAGAAGTTGCCATCTTCCGTCTCCATTATCAGGCCGGCTCCATGGTACCATATCATTGTATTATCACCGAAGATACATAAGTACACCAAATTTGAGTCCAATCGGACATCGGGAAGTGGGTCTAATTTAGCTTGCAAGTTTTGATAACAGACCGACAGATACAAACAATGGGACAGGTGAAACTAAATAAAAGCTTGTAATAATTAAACGCAAGCATAGCTTAAAAAACCGACTTCACCGCTTTATCTTCGGAACCTTGATCAGATTTAATGTATTGCACACGCATTATTGACGATAACTCAAAAACAAGGAATCAGATCTTGATCAAATTTCAATGGAACCACAAAAGCACAAGCTTTCAAATAAAATAATAATCATCAAAATCGACTCACAACGAAAGAAGTTATGAGGTAACTTTCGAAGTCGGGTAAACGAGAACATCGTCAAAGTAGTCCAAAAAATAGGCATTATTGACAAATTAAAAAACTACTGATCAGACCTTAATCAAATTTAAATGGGACCAATTAGAAAGCAACATCTTTGAAACTAAAAAAAAAATTTCGAATCACGGTGAGGAAAATTATGAGGTAACACACATAAAAATAAAAATAAATACAGTCGACTTGAGTACCTCCTCCTTTTTTGGGAAGTCGGTAAAAAAGCAGCGCCATCAATTTAGTTTCAAGCTCCGCACTTACATGATGTTGGCCTTGTGGACAGCAGTGACCTTCTTCCTCTTGTTTTCCCGAGCGAATTGGAAGGCAAACTCTGCCACCCTTTTCGAAGCCTCCTCAGTGATCAGCTTGATGGACTGCACCACTCCGTCGACGATTTCGTGCTCTATACCGGAGTACTCTCCCTCAGTATTCTCTCGGATTGTGACGACATCTACGTTGTCGTATAGGGTTTTGATGCTGTGGGCAAAGGAGGAAAGTGTTGATATTGTGGCTGTAATATTGCGAAACTGGTAGTATAGAGTTATTAACAATGAGTGCTTCTTTGGGTCATGTAAATAAACGAATTTGAAGTTGACTGTCAAACGTCATCCATATATGGGTGATATATATCCATTTCACTCGAACCGTTTAGACTCTTTCGCAGTATAAACGAAGGTGTCGAACTCTTTGCCCGCGTGGAGGCAAACTGCACAAGCGCTTTCTAGCGACTACCATAATAACACCTAGGTTAATAAAATTAATTATTAGAGATTAAGAATGTTAAAAAAAAAAATTAATGAAAAAATGCGCCGCCGAGTTTCTTGCCAGGTTCATCTCGAGATGGCTGTAATTTTGCGAATCTGGCAATAGAATCATTAACTTTCACGAGTGCCTCTTTTGGGCCCATGTGAATAAACGATTTTAATTTTGCGTCTTTGATCCCCGAACGGTATCTGTATTCAAGTCAAGAATGAATAGGTATCTAGCACGCAAGCATTCTCACATCTTCGTAAAGATAAAAAAACATACAAAGCACAGACATGTATGAGTGTATGTGACAAGTACAATATAGTCGGAAAAGTAAGGGGCAATCCTGCCTATTCAGCATAAGTAAACTATTTGTTTAGTCATTGTAAAAACTGTGACGTAAACATTATGATAACGGCCTTGCTCACAGGCCTTCACTGGGGTTTTTTTGATAAGAGTTTGTACTCGTAGGCCTATCGGAAGCGTGTCTAAATTTTTTTATTATCAATTGTTACTGATTGTGTCTGATTAAATAGCATACCAATTGCGATTTCATGTTTAAAATACATTTGTCAGAATTAAACGCACTAATATTATGAATATGTCTGTGTGTGTAGATATGTTTTAACAAGTTATTTTATAAAATTAAACAACGAAAAATACGAGAATTTTTATTTAACTAACCAACACTTACAGATATAGTGTTTAGCATTCTCTACCAAATCAACACTTCCATCAGGTGAAATTTTTTTTTTATTCAAGATAGGCAAACTTTTGACCACTATCTCAACTGATGGCATGCGACGATGTGGTCGACGATGGAGCAACATATTAGTCTATCATATCAGAGAAATACGTATAAGTAGCAGAAAAACAAGTGTTTATTAGTCAAGTCACTGGAATAGAATATAGGCTATTTCATTAAACCCCAAAAAAGAGGGTGTTATACGTTGTAGTGGTGCATCTGTGGCATCATGACTCCCAAACGGCTGGCCCGATTTAGATTTGTTTGTTTGAAAGTCGACTTGATCGAGAGTTCTTAGTTATGAATGGTGAATATTGGCGCAGCCGTTTTCCATATAGAGCTATCTCTTTCTGACTTTTTTTTTTAATACAGAATAGGCAAGCATTTGACCACTATTTCATGTCATTCTGCACTACTTCTCCATATTACTTTTCCATATAGAGCGTCGGGGGTATTATCAATATTTTGATTTCGCCACTAATTGTTCCAGTTTGTTCGGGGGAAGCCGCGGGGCACAACCAGTGATCTAGAGTAAATACATGTACAGATAACTCGTGACATGTGAATCAGATTGTAGTTCTGATAAATAAGTCATTGACATTGATACCAAGATAAGCCTCCAGGGTTATCATGTGTCGGAAACAATTCTACTGATAGGAGCGAGAATACTCGAGTAGAACTGTATAGCTATTGATGGGGCCCAGAACTGTTAATACCGCGTTATAGGATTTACATAAAACCTTTTAACACGCACACCTCCACACTAAGCTCGAAGACTTGTATGGTGCCGGAAAACATTCATATCGCACACATCAAACTTAGAACCAGAAACACAAATTTGTCTTGGTGAGAAACCTTGCGTTTCCGCCGGGAATCGAACCCGATAGCCGCTGCACGTTTTTAAACTCGTATAGATTATATCGTATTTGTTCCCCGAACAGTATAATCTGGGAGTCTTCAAGAAAGAGTGAATAAGTATCTTCTAGGTAAGCATCGGCCGCAAAATCACTTTCCATCACGTGAGTCGCAAAGGTTAACCCATCTGGCATAAAAAAAATGTTATCGATGTTACTCGGTAGGCGATGATGACTCCTTTAATAGAAACCCTGGCATGATTGAGATAAGTGGCTGCAAACGGCGTGAACGGCATCAATTAGTAAGTAGGTGCTAACTAGCTCAGGCATCACACATGGTATCACACAGTAGATAATGGAATCAAGTGGTGTGCTTATAGTTTTAGCATTGTTGTCTATAAGAGATAGACCGACGAAAAATTTTACATGTACAATGTAGATTATATAACATAGATATATATTGTTCTTGTAATATTAATTCGACGATTGTTTAGTTCCAAAATCAAATTGATTTATTCTCATGGGCCCCTACGAGGCACTCGTGAAAGTTATAAAGTTAAAATGTTGCAAGCATGCAACATCTTCGGCCGCATCATCGCTTTCCATCAGGTGAGATTGTGGTCAAACGCTTGCCTAACGTACTTGCATAAAAAAAAATTTAACGGCTCTAACTTTGCTAGATTCACAATTTTACAGCTATCTCGAATAGAACCATTGTGGCGAAGACGGGGATCTGCGAGTAATTCATGAAGAAAATAAATAATTTAAAAATTTTCATCTAAAAGTTGCTACTCCAACAAAATAAAAAAATATAAATACACTTGATGGAAATTACCTAATACACAATTAAACATCAATACATAAATCCTTTTTTTTTTGTATTCAAGATAGGAAAACATTTGACCTCCATGACCACTAGACCGGCGACGATGCCTAGAAGAAGCTTATTCACTCGCGACTTAAAAGCCTCTCCTTATAGAAATGAAGAAACCATCTACATACAAGTATGTATGTACATATACCTGCGCGAGCCATACTTGCATTTGTCCAGTGTTTTAAATTCCAACGAGATAAACACTTAAAACTAGTTATCTCCAAGATGCATTATGCAATGATAACACAAGTAAACTGGACACAAGCGGTTACCGCACTCAGACACGACCTAGACCAGTTTACTTATTGATTATGTTGTACGTTGACCTAATTTGTGATTTGAGATTAACATTGATACGACGACTATGCGACAGTATTAAATACCGAAGCTAAAAGAGGTTTACAATTTTAGCATAGTATGCATCAACTCATAAAGAAAGCATTTTATATAATTAAACGCAAGCAAAGCTTAAAAAACCGACTTTAACGCTTTATCTTCGGAACCTGGATCAGATTAGATGTACTAAACACGCATTATTGACGATATTTCAAGAACTACTGATCAGATCTTGATCAAATTTTAATGGGACCAATTAGGAAGCAACATCTTTCAAACTAAATAAAAATGGCTGCGTTTGGTCCCTAACTGCGCTTGAGTTTTATTCACACTTGGAGGCTCTAAAAATATTGTTCTAACAAATGTTAAATATATAACAATATACATTTATAAGTCAGCCAATTTCATTCCACAATTTTCATCTTCAACCTTCACTTTGACTAGTACAGCTTTTTGCAGAATCTCCCAGTAACTTGACATTGATGTCAAGTGTTTTACAACTATCTCTGAAGGTGTTCGTTTGATTGTGATTAATCGAGGCACTGAATGCACTACAGCATTTCTACTTGCATTAACAAACACTCTTATGGAGCCACCGAACGGGCTAGGGCAAAAGGTTGCAACAAGAGTGTAGACACCAAATGCAACCTTAATGCTATAATTAATATCGATATTTTCAGCAATTCTCTCGCAGTATTTAAGCTCAAAATTTTATGATATATGTCGCAATCACAAAGTACATTTGACCCTAAGTAAATTTGCAAAGTTATCGTATTGTTAGTAATTTTAAGTCTTCCTACTATTTTTATTTTCATTATTTTATTATTTCTTGCTTATTGTATACATTTGGCAAATGCTAGGCACGCCGAAATTGTCATGCATATCGGAAAATTCTGTTGTTGTACTTTTAATTTTAAGTAAAATTGTAATATGTATGATGTCACAGTGCTATATTAATAAATAAATAAATTAACAATCTGACAAACAAATTTGACCTATTAGACTAGACCTGCGGTCGGCAACCTGCGGCTCGCGAGCCACGTGCGGCTCTTTGGATGTGAAGCTGAGGCTCTTTAGTTCCGTACGCAAATATTATTTATTTAAAAGAAAACTTCTGAATCGATTAACGAGGATTAGGCGCCATTTCTATCGAGTCATTAACAAGCCTCCAGCAAAAAAAGTACATTTACATTACATGTATAACGCATGCATAGCGTTTTCTATACGATACTCTTAGTACAGTAGGTATTATTGCTAACATTAAGGATTATTGTTGCCACGAAAAAACTTTGTGGCTCTACAAAACGTTGAAATTTTGTAAATTGATATTTTTGACTCTTCCGACTCAGAAAGTTGCCGACCCCTGGACTAGAAAAAAGGTGCAAATGGGACTTAGTTACTAAATCTACACTGTCTGTATGTCTGTCTGCCTTATGAGGAAAAGATAGAGCTTTAAAACCTAACATTTTACAGAATATATTAATTAAATGATTATCAATATAGTACCTACTTATAGTAACTACTTAAATGGTCAATATTGTAATGTCACCATACAAGATGCCATAGTGAGGATGGGATAATTTTTGCACTAGTGTAAACGGGTATTTTTTTTAAAATTGCATTTAGTAAATTCACAAAGATAAGATATATATTATAATCCACTTTTAAATTAGTGGAATTAAGGCAAGTAACAAGACAATGCATTCGTTTATTGTTTTAATGATCAGCAGTTTGAAGAATCAATGAGTGCTAAAATGCTTTTTAAATACATGACTTTATTGTCATTAAAACCACAGTATATGTATAAATATATTATATTCCTAGCAGGTTTACCATACTTGACCACATTACCATCAGTTGAGATAGTAGTAAAATGATAGCCGCAGAAATGAAAAATAATTAACTCACCCATCCAAGCTCCTGCAAGGCCTGACGTTGGCATAGAGGTCAAACTCTTTACGAAGGGCTAAGTTGAGGGAACGGTAGCCTTTCCCGACCGGGGTCATCAGGGGACCCTTAAGGCCGATCTTGTTCTGGTTAACGGAGTCAATAGCCTTCTGGGGGATGCCAAATTTGCCATCTGGGCCCTAAAAATAAAAAAATGTATGATTTTTGCTGATGCTACTAAGTGATATCAGTAAATGTTTTCTTCCAAGAGGTTCACAAAAAGTTAAAAAAAACAAAATAAAAAATAAAAAATAGGCAAGTTTCCTGTTAAAGAAGACATTGAAATTTTGTGTATACATATATTATTATTTATTTATAAACTGCCCATTGGCTTAGTTAGGTGAGCATTCGCCTTCTAAGCAGGGGTATCGGGTTCGATTCCCGGCAGGAACACAAGTTTTCTCCCCAAGGAAAATTTGTGTTTTTGGTTCTGGATGTGATTGTGTGTGTGATGTGAATGTTTCCGGCACACACGACACAAGTCATCAAACTCAGTGTGGGGCTGTGAGTGTGAAAGTGTTTATGTTATGTTTTATTACAATCTCCAAAATCTCTTTTTTTTTTTTTACAGAGATTAAAATTTAATAATATAACATATTTGTTTAGATTTTATTTCTTAAAAATTTCTTTACTAAATGTTGAGTGCAAGACGAAAATCGCCAAGTTTTCCTGTTAGTCCAATTAGATAGTTTTACACTAGTCTTAAATTACAAATTATCTTTCCAATAAGATTGCAATCGGTATGTACTTAATTTCAGATATTTTAACACAATAGAAACTTTTGCAAAAGCACCATAGTCATGATTTTGAAAAACTATTCTAAACTCAGCAAAACACTTTAGCTCAGTCTAAAAAGACACAAGAATAATATATGTAACAAAAATAATCATTGTTTAATTCTAAATAATAAGGACTTACCCTAACAGCTGTGACATCAACTTCATCCCATTCAATGGGCACTTTAGCTGCCTCAAAGATTTTCTGCACGGCTACAGTGATTTCAGGACCGATTCCATGTCCTGGGATGAGGGTCACCTTCCTGACGCCACTGCTGTACTGCGCAGTCCCGCTCCGACTAACTGGCACCTGCCGCAAACCAGAAAATTCTGATCATTTAACCTCCAAAGCTCAAATGATAAAATCACAAATGTAACTCCCTAACCTCATTTTTCCTACCCTTTACCGCCCCGGCACTATCACTCGCACTCGGCTCCAACCACCGCAGCACCGATACCAGGACTTTACTCTCACGAAAAGACTCCAAAAGCACTTTTATGTAATTCCTCGACATAACTATAATACGTCTATTTTTGGACAGCAAGAATAATAGGTAAAACGGCCTCCGGAGGCGCAAATTATATAGGAAGCATGCAAACACAGGCACATTAACTATCACACAATCTTGGTCTACACTACAAACTTACGATTTTCCTGATTAATCTTGAAGCCATTTCAATAATTTCGCAAATAATCCGACGACGAGAGATAACTCCGCGGTGAAGGGCGGAGGGGGAGGAAGTTGCAAGCGCGGCAACTACGCATGACCGGAAGTTGAATTGAAGGCCGTGATAGATTATAGGACAAATGTATATTATCACTGTGTAAAATTATTAGAAAATGAATAACAACAGGGAGATACAACATTTCATATATCATCATTTAAATAGTTATCTTTAAGCAATATATCAGTTAAAGCAAATTTAATTCTGGCAATCGCTGCCTTCCCCTTTGCATCTGCAACGATCGTAACGTCCGCACAACCGTTCACTCCTTTTATTTTCTAAATTATTTAATTATAAGGTATCATAATTAAATATGTATTTAATCTTATTTTATAAAATCGCACTGCAATTCAGAGATGCAATGCTGCTAACATGATAGTTGGCAGCATGACCCACTGGGAGCTTCATCACTTGAGTTCCTATAATCTCGATGCCTAGTTGATAACTTATGTCTTATTTTAGTTAAGTATTAAAAAATATAGGCAATTAGCCCATAGATATAGGAATTTAAAATAAAAATCTAGTAATATTACATTTTGTACTAATTATTGCCAAAAATCTGAAAATAGCTGATTCAAATCTCCCCTGTGGTTGGTTGACTACCTTCATTTAGAACATTCTAATTAGCATTTTTACTTTGACCCAAAGCTTTACCTATTGTGTAAGAATTCTAAGTTATTAGCTTTTTGGTTTGTACCACAATGCACTAGAGTCTGTTACAAGACCACACATGTAGGTAACGATGGTAACGTACGCTTATCTGGAGTCCATACATTTTATAAATAAAGTGATCAGCGGTTTGTGTAGAGCTACACTAATGCGTCGATGAGCCAATTGGCTCTGTAAGATATGCACTACGCGTCCGCCTTCTAAGGTGGAGTATCGGGTGGGATTCCCAGAGGGAGGGAACACAAGTTTTCTTCTCAGAGGAAATTTGAATTTCTGGTTCTGATTGTGTGAATGTTTCCTACATCCACGACACAAATTATCGAATTTAGTAATGTGGGGCTGTGAGTGTGAAATTGTTTATTTATATATATATTACGTTTAATGATGTATAACATAGTGCTATGTATGACGTCACGTCTTCCTGTGAGAGCCTTAGGAACGTATAGATACGTGAACGTAGAGGTTGTTATGTGGAAAGTGGCAAAAAATAGAACCGGAAATGGGTTTTCATATGGCAATTTTTACAAAGAGTCAAAAAATGATTAATGTCAACATCAAAATCAGCTGGTGTTGTTTTGTTGTTATTCTTGTGCCATTTGCTCAAAATATTAAACTTTCCTCAATTGCCTGTTCGACTACTAATGAGTATTTTAAAATATTCTTCAACTATAGAGCAACATGGACCATCCACCGCTTCCTTTGAAATTGGCTTCAATGAGTTTAATTTCTCAATGCAAGTTGGAGAATATTTTATCCCAATGTGGAGACAAAAAAGATCTAATCATCGACCCTTCTCTCATTAAACCTTTGGAAAGAATCTGTGGCGTGAGCTGGCTAAGGTAAGGCCATCTATTTAAAGAGTCCTACGTCTGTAACTCGTTTCTTCTCGCCGCTGTTCTAGGTAATGCTCCTTGTACACGCCTTCCATCTCTGGCTTGCAATGATCTAAGCTATATGCAAACGGTATACATGTTAACTATTTTATTATACCTTTGCCGCTTAGCCAATACACCCAAATTACAACCAGAAACACAAATTTCCTTTGGGAGAAAACTTTGTTCCAGCCTAAAATCGAACCTGGTACACCTAGTTGGGTGTGCCTTCAACACCCAACTAAGCCAATGTAATGGTCAGTTCAAATCAACTACTAGCTTTTGCCCGCGGCTTCGCTCGCGTTAAAAGTATTATTTTAAAATTGACAAATTTTCATACAAACTTTCATCCCCTATTTTTTCCCCTTGGGGGTAGAATTAATCAAAATCCTTTCTTAGCGGATGCCTACGTCATAACATCTACCTGCATGCCAAATTTCAGCCCGATCCGTCCAGTGGTTTGGGCTGTGCGTTGATAGATCACTATGTCAGTCAGTCAGTCAGTTACCTTTGAGTTATATATATTTAGTTTGTAATAAAAAGGTGGCTGGGTGTATTCTCATGGAGGCCTCTCCTACTCTGTACCAAAATAATCATGTTTTACCATCTACATATCTTTCACTTATCACTATTATTGTCTCATTATTTCTTTCTTTCTATATCGCATTATGTCTGCATTTCTTACATTGCGAATCAATTGTGAACTGTACTTGTTGCAGGCAATATGGCATTGACAAGATATACAAAATGGATCCACAACTGGGCCCAACAGCTAACATCAACAGGGTTTATTTGATTCCCGCTTGCATCAACAAGTACAAATGTGTACTTGATCAGATAGCTTCTGTCATCAGCCAAAATGCTGCCCTCACCGATCTCAAATGCTTCCATATCATCATCGTACCTAAAGTTCTAAATTACTTTGACTCGATTCTGGAAAGCCGAGGTTTGTACGGTATTGTGCAGCTTCACGCATTCGCTTGGGAACTAATGGCCTTGGACGAGCAACTGTTAAGCTTGGAACTACCTTTTCTTTATAAACAGTTATTTATCGAACAAAATCATTCACTATTGTCAAGTGTCGCAATGTCTTTATGGAGTCTCTTCCATGTAACTGGAAGGCCTAAAGCTATGTTTTCGCTAGGAAAACTGTCTGCTAGTGTTTTGGATATGATGGAGATATACACTGAAACATATGCGAGAGACTTCGTAGACACAAAATCATCACTAGATATTGGAGCTCTAATTTTGATAGACAGAAACCAGGATTACGCATCTAGTCTACTCACTCCCGCAACTTACAGTGGCTTGTTAAGTGAGATGTTTAGTATTAATTGTGGTCATTTGGACCTGAATGTAAAAGAAACTAAATTGAAAAAAGGAAAACTTGACTTTGGTTTAGATGAAGATGCTCCACCGAGTAAAAACACTGTTATGATATTAGATAGCTCAATAGATAACTTGTACGGTGAAATAAAGCACAGACATTTCTCTGAAGTTTTAAGTGTGTTGAGCTCAAAAGCAAAGCTCTTAAAGAGCGAAGATATTAAAGCTCTCGGGCTGCAAGAAATGAAACTGTATGTCGAAACAAAGCTACAAAAAGTAGCCTTGTTTAAGCAGAATCTAGTCAACCATGTCCTAGCGTGTGAAACTATCATCTCGGAAATGAGCAACAAATTTGAGAATCTCAAAGAGACTGAAACAGAAATGTTGAACAATAGGAATAAGAAGTCAAACTTTGCATTCGTTGACGTGAACTTCGGAACGGACATTCACATGTACAATAGTCTTCGTCTTATGTGTTTACTGAGTCTAACTCAAGGATTATCTTACGAAGAATATAATTCTCTTGTGAGCAAATATTTGCTGGCTTTTGGGTATAAGTTTTTGTATATCTTCCAAAATTTAGTCAATGCTGGACTGTTGGTTCAGCCATCAAGTATAAAGCTGTCTTTGAACATGTCTTCCTTGGGTAACTTAAGTGACAGGTTACCGAAATGGCAGAATGAATTTCAGACTACGGCAAATAAGCTGAAGCAACTGCCACCTCAACCCGAAAAAGTGGGGAAGTCATCACCTAGTTATGTTTTCAATGGTGGCTACATACCCTTAGTAGCTACAATTTGCAATGCGTTATTAGCATCTGAAACACTTTCCGAAGTTCTAACGAAGCTATCAGCATTATCAGATTTAAAAGTTGGTGGTAAAATAAAGGACAAACTCAAAGATGGCATGGAGACTTTAAACGAAAAACTATCTAATTTGAAGCTGCAAAGTGACTTAGAGTTTGGCTGCAAAGATGTAAAAACCTTGACGAAATTGGTGAAGACTGAACCAAACTTGGGAAACCTGTTTCCTCTGAAACCGAAGACAGTATTGGTGTTTGTGATAGGCGGTGTGAACTTTGCGGAGATAGCAGCCTGTGACGTGGTCCAGACATCTACAGGAAGCAAGATATTTATAGCCAGTGATTGCATCGCCAGTGGGAGCGACCTGATGGCAGCAACTATGTAATTTCAATCTGGTAATAGAGACTATGATGCTACCACTGTATGATGGGCCTACTAAGGTCCACAATCATGTGAACTAAGTTTTATATACACAAGATAGGTCTCACAGATAGCCCTCTCTGTGCAATAAAATGCATTGAAGAAAATGAAACCGCACCTGTAGGTTTTCAATTCAACTATATGTTTTTTTTGTATGTATGTTATGCGATATCTCCGCCAATTATGAATCGTTTTTTTTTTTTTGTTTTTATCTGCGATCAGCCATCAAGCTATAAGCAAATGTGGTGTATCAACTATTGGCGTGTTGAGTGCCAGGCTCCAGTAAGCAAGGCACTTATAGTGATTCATTATTGCTTAAGTTTGAGAATGTGGTGCCTTTTGAGGCGCCTGCTTGTGCTCGGTTTCAGCAGATCTGACACCAGCTGATTTGGATGATATGCCAGCCTTTTTTTGTAGGCATTTTCTGTATTGTGTTTATTTTTTTTCCTCTTTTATTGTGTTTACTTTTATCTGCTCATGAAGTTCAGCATTTGTGATAAACCATGGGGCATTAGAGATTGTTTTCAATATAGTGTTCTGCAACCATTGTACTATGATCTTGTTTGAATTTGAAGCACTGCCCCATAGTTGTATCCCATATTATGTCCAAATAGGCTTTATCACAGCTTTGTATACAAGGAGTTTGTTTTTCAAGTGATTACTTTGACTTTCTTCCAAGCAAAATGAATTGATTTTGATGATTTTTTTGTTACACATATTGTTCATTTCCTACTCTTGGATCAAATCAATATAAATAACTAATAACCAATTGATTAAAGAGCGCAGAAGAACTGCTTAGGATAGCTCTGGAAAAGATAAAGAAGGATGACCGCCAACCTTTTGTGAAGGAGAGGCACTTATAACTTTCAAACTTTCGCGATTCAAACACATAGTTTAGGTAATATCTCGGGACTTAATCGCGCGAGGTAAATAAAAATAGTTTTTAAGCGCAATTTAGTCCTGAGATATTACCTAAACTATTAGAGGCAGTAAAAGAAGAAAAAGTATAAATAATTACAATGTATTATGTATATTTTAATTTTGTAAGCTTGGACTGAAAACTTCCTAATAAATATGTTTTGATTCAATTATGATTGTTTGAGTTGATTTAAATAATAATAAACCGTCATTTATCATACATCATCATAAGCATTTCATTAAAATAAAACAGTTCCATTTTAGCAAAATATTTTATTTTTTTCAATAAAAAATCCAACATATCACAGTACAAAATTGAATTTATGGAATTTACATGCACTTATCATATTATTTATAGAACATTATTTTTACATGCAAAAATATAAAAAGTTACAATTTACAATACTTTTGTAACAATTTAATACAAATTGAATAAAATTCGGCTACAATTGAGTAAATTAAAACCAGAATACAATAAGCAAGCTTATTGATTTTACAAAATTGTTATATTAATGATTTTATTATCAATATGGGGCGGTCCAGCCGATGTTTTTCTTATTGTTTATATAAGTGTAAAAGTTTTCCTTGTTCATTGTTGCAGGAGAGAAGATATACAGTCAATGAGATAGAATCGCGTTATTACAATATTAGAGGCTATCCTCATTTTCTAATTCAAAATGTTTATAAAGGTAGAAATTCATACTGAAACAAAATTGTCTTCTTGAGATGGCTGAAACAGCGAATCTGCCAATTAAATTAACTTTCATGAGTTCGAAAGCTTAATAACGTTTGCGTCCTGTGATTTAAGTAGTACTTTATTAGACATAATAATTGGCAAATTTTAAATAGAACATTCAACCAAGTTAATGAGGACTCATACTATTAGCTATAGATCTATTACTGTTACTGATAACGACAAGTCAGGTATAATTTGTTGATCTACCCTCATGTGTAGACTCGAGACATCACTAGTATTTTAATTTCGGACTACTCATGGTCGTCACTACTGCGCAAGTAGTTTCATTTTCTTTTCACTGACTTGTGAATTAATTCAATTTTCGGTCTAAATTCTTTGACACCTCACTAGTATTGTTTTTAATAAATAAATCCTCAAATTCGCCAGTACGGCGCGAACTTAGGAATGATTTTTTACACCATGACCAATGTCTGGGCTTGTGTATCGGCTTACCCTCATTTACACATATGAAGCTAGTGTGTTTGTTTATAAAATTACCCTCCAAAACAGTGTTGGGCAAATATGTAACAGTTCTTTTACGCAGTCACCGACACGTCGAGTGTTATTTGTCGGTGTACCCCCATATAGAGATTTCGCTAGTGTCGTGTACCTACTACCCTCATTTCCGCCAGTACTGCGCGAACTTGTGGAATTGCTCGACTAGTACCGCCATGACAGCTGTCACTGACATGTCTAGAAGGTTCTGGAGGTAGTGTACAGCTTCTTCATCGCCTAGATCCAGTCTGGAATGGAAAATATTTATTAAGTAATATTATAGTACTCGACTGATGAAGGAGCACCGAATGTACCGAAACTAGGCTCGTAACATTGCGAGCAAATAGCCGTGAGTAAAGTCATATAAATCCTTAATATAAGATAATATATTACACATGATGAAATCCACGACGGTAGGGCATTTTCTCGTGCTCAATCATCTGGCTTTCCTGTACCGAAATACAGCTGTAATGCACCACCAGTCAAAGAATCTGTCGTTAGTCTAATATCCTTGTGAGACTGGCTCCAGGCCTAGCATGTTTACTCCCCTCGAACACATTGTCGTGCTCATAAATGACTTCGGATTTCCATTTCTTCTGGAGTTCTTTTGGAGAAAGACGAGGAAATTATGATACATTTTCTACTAATATTCTTTTCTTGTAATCACGCTAATGTTATAAATGCGAAAGTTTGTGAGTGAGTGCATGTGTGCGAGTTTGTATGTTTGTTATTCTTTCACGGTTCACGCTGAAACAGTTGGACAGATAAGGATGAAATTTGGAATTTACATAGCGTATACCTAGGATTAGCGCATAGGCTACTTTTTAACTTGACAAACGCGGGCTTAACCGCGGGGCATGCTTGTCTCTAATAAAAGAGTATAGCCGCGGGTGACACCGCGGGGTGTTACTAGTGTTATGCTAGTGGTTACCTGAGTTTGTCCTGCACTTTCTTGACGGCTTTATCTGGTTCAAGCGCGATGTCAGGCACAGAGGCGTCCACCATCAACGAGAATAGATTCAGCATCAGGTTGGCGTGCCTGCAACGACGACCATACCAAACTGTGAGCCCCAAAATTGATGTTCTGGTTTCCTTGAGAGCCTGATGTTTTAGGCCTAATGAATTCCACATTATCATCACTTCCATAACAAAATTAACAATCTTGAAACTAATTTAACGAATCAGTTTAGCCAATTGCGTGGGTTTTACTATTTCGAATTTCGCGTTCATTTATATCACAATGTATTTAATACTATTTTAAATTAAAATCTTTTTATAATTGTAAGATTCTATAGCTAAATAATATTTAAATTAATATAATAAATAATAATAATATATAGATATTCAAAAAATAATACTTTTCACGCAAATTCCCTTATTATCTTATCACCTCACCCAAGTAGGACACTAGGCAAATTTGGTTACAAAGCAATTTCATGTATATATATATTACAAATAAAAAAATCTCAACAAGTCAATTTACTAAAAACATCAAAAACCCCGACTGCATAAAAGGGAAATTACTTCTCATTCGTAATGAAAAAAGATGACTATCAAATACCTCAATGTTTGTCGACATTTTTTTTTATTTAATTTTGATTACTGACACATATTCAGTGACATTCACAAGATAAGACATTCGTCTTATCTTGTGAATGTCACTGAATCGATGGTGGTCGAGGTAAAAATTATCAAAATCGGCTTACGCGTTTCAAAACCAAAATCGTTCACATGGGGCCCCAAAGTGGCACCCGCGAAAGTTTTTTTTTTATGCTGGATAGGCGAGCATTTGACCACTATCTCGTCTCTCCCCTATCTCCCTATCCCTCTCCCCCAAAGTAAGGTGTGATTTTCTCGCCAGGTTCCTCTCGAGGCGGGTGAAAATTAAATTTTAAAATACCAACATTACAGCCACCCCGAGAAGAACCGGGCGAGAAACTCACACTTTCCATCGAGGGAGATAGGGGTCGAATGTTCGGCTACCCAGATAAAAAAAAAAACTCAGAGATGTTTTTTTTTCATCCCACTGGGCCTCCAGAGTGGCGCAAAGGAACAAGCATACATACACAACACGTGGAATTCATTCGCAAAATCAGGTAAAATTAAAATTAAAATCGTTTATTCACATGGGCCCCAAAGAGGCACTCATGAAAGTTAACGATCCTACTGCCAGATTCGCAAAATTACAGCCATCTCGAGAAGAACCCGGCAAGAGACTAGGCGCATTTTTTTTTCATTCATTTTTTAAATCGTTCCTTAATACCCTCTTTTTATTATTTTCAATACAATACATAATTATATTAACCTAGGTATATTTATATTATGTAGTCGCTAGAAAATAATGAAAAGAGGGTAACTAGAAAATAATAAAAAGAGGGTAACTAGAAAATAATAAAAAGAGGGTAACTAGAAAATAATAAAAAGAGGGTAACCTTCTGAGATGCAGGAAGGCGGTGTAGCACTGCTTGCGGAAGTGGTGGTAGAGGTCTGCGTGCACGCCGCCCATGGCCTCCACCATCTCCTTGCTGAGCTTCATGGGCGGCGGCAGCGGCTTGGGGTCGCGGCCCAGGATGTACCCGAAGTCGATGTGGAACAGCGCGCCGCCGCGCGTCAGCAGCAGGTTGTCCAGGTGCCGGTCGCCCACGCCTGCCGGGGCACGACACCCGTTACCATCTTTTGCTTTGTTTTTGGTTTTTTGGCTTCGCAATCTTGTGCAATTTAGGGTCGAGTAATACAATGTTTCAATATTTCATAGTATATGGATCTAATAATTAAACGCAAGCAAAGCTTAAAAAACCGACTTCACCGCTTTATCTTCGGAACCTTGATCAGATTTAATGTATTAAACATGCATTATTGACTATAACTCAAAAACTAGAAACCAGATCTTGATCAAATTTCAATGGGACCGCATGAAAAGCACCAGCTTTCAAATAAAAAACTAATCATCAAAATCGAACCACAACGAAAAAGGAATGAGATAACTTTCTTAAGTCAGGTAAACGAGAACATCGTCAAAGTAGTCCACAAAATAGGCATTATTGACGATATTTTAAGAAATACTGATCAAATTGAAATGAGACCAATTAGAAAACAACATCTTTCAAACTAAAAAAAAATGTCGAAATCGACTCACGTGAAGAGAAGTTATGAGGTAACACACATAAAAAAAATACAGTCGACTTGAGTACATCCTCCTTTTTGGGAAGTCGGTAAAAAACGAGCTTGACGATTGGTTGCGAATTCCTAAACAAACTTTGTAAGAAAAGTAAACTTTTGACTTTCAATGCTGGGTGTTATGGATATGTCACCTTTCTGCTGCTCGTCTATATATAAATAAAAGTCCTAGTTTCAAGTCGGTCAAAGTCAAGTAAAAGAGTCCAGAGGGGTCAGATCGAGTGAAAGTCAAGTTGTGCCCTAGTAAAGTGGTAGATACTTTACTAGAACTTCTAATGGAGCGAAAGCGAAAATCAAGTTTTTCAATTTTGTTCGATTTGCCTACACTTGTGCACGTTTACTAACTATTAACAGTTGATACCACCATTATTACACATAAACACTCGAAGGCGAATATAATACGAAATCAACAACGCCATTTTTCAACAACAGTGAACTGCTTTTTATTATTCGTCGTAGGCAAGCATTTGACTGCTATCTCATCTGATGGTAAATGACGATTTGATCGAAGATGGAGCATGGTTGCCTAAAATATACCTGTTCACTCGAGATTTAAAGACTTGTACTCGAAGATTGTACTTATCAGGAAACAGACTCGGGCAAAGAGTTCCATTCCTTAGCAGGACGTATAATAAACTCAACTCACCCAACAAATAAGTTATAACGCAATACCCCGCGCAGCTCCTAATATACGTGTCCATAGTCTCCGGCTTGATCCCGTACGGAGCACCCTCACAAGGGTTGTGCTTCCGGAAGAAATTCTGTATACTACCCTCCGTCGCCAGAGCCTCCGCTACAGTAACGGACTCCACAAACTGCAGGAAGCCGTGCTTGGAACTCGTCGCTAAGACTTTGTAAGGCGTCAGTTTTAGGTCCAGATTCTCTCGACGCAACAGCTTGTCCATCAAAGTTATCATCTGTAAGATTAGCTGATCTTGTCGGAGGTCGTCGCCGTGTTTGAATATAGCTTCGTATTCGACTCCTTCGGTGGTCAGGAAGGTGAGTTTGGACGGCATGAGGGCGGATTTGAAGAGGCTGGCTTTCTTCGCGACGATCCCTTTTATTGTTACGTTCGGGTCGAGCGGGAACGGCATGGGTTCGAAGTTGGTGAAGTTGAATTTGAACGCGTCGGGGTCGGCCAGGAGGTGCTGCAACCTCTCGGCCTTCTTGTTCCGGTTGCCGCTTTCCCGGGTCACTGTTTTGACGAGCTTGACTAACTTGTCTATGAATACTTGTTGGCGGGTGAGGAATGAGCGCGTACGTTGGTGGTCGGAGTTGCCTGGAGAAGGAAGCTAGGCGTCAATATTGGAGTCTTGTGAACGTGAAAGTTGCCTTGTGAACGGTATTTATACGACGTTTGAGTTCAAAATATCACAGTTAAAAAGTGAATTCTATACAAAGCATTTAAAAACATAAAACATGCATTACTTAAACCAACAGTGACTAGGAAATAGATATTAAAGATAGTTGGTGAGCACGCAGTTGCAGTTTACTTTTAGCCAGTAAGTGCGAGAAGGTCCTCATGGCGGCTAGAGACATCAGTAGCGTAATTCCTCTCCATCCAAAGGTTGGATGAGAAGCTGGAAGAGATCGCTTTAAGCGTTAAGCCGCCTATTGTTACACTTATTTTGTAAGTTATTATTTTCTATTATGTTTTGTCACAAATATGGTGTTCAATAAAGAGTTTATCTATCTATCTATCTATCAGTAGGTATCTGTATCTATAGTTGACAAACACGCAGTCACAGTTTACCTTTACCCAGTAAGCGCGAGAAATTCCTCATGGATGGCGGCTAGAGACATCAGTAGGTACCAGTATACATAGTTAACCAGCACGCAGTTGCCGTTTAAGTTTTTCTAATCGTAGTCGGTGTGAGAAGATCCTCATGTCGGATAGATACAGCAGTAGGTACTGGTATAGATAATTGGCGAGCACGCAGTTGCAGTTTACCTTTAGCCATACGGTGCTAGAAGGTCCTCATTGCGGCGAGAGACATCAGTAGGTACCAGTATACATAGTTGAACGGCACGCAGTTGCAGTTTACCTTTAGCCATAGGGTGCTAGAAGGTCCTCATTGCGGCTAGAGACATCAGTAGGTGCCAGTATACATAGTTGAACAGCACGCAGTTGCAGTTTACCTTTAGCCATAGGGTGCTAGAAGGTCCTCATTGCGGCTAGAGACATCAGTAGGTACCAGTATACGTAGTTGAACAGCACGCAGTTGCAGTTTACCTTTAGCCAGTCGATGCGAGAAGGTCCTCATGACGGCCAGATACATGAGCCTCGCGGCCGGGTCCTGTGCGCCTTCCTGGTCCTCGCATTCTATCAGCAGGTACCAGTAGAGATAGTTGGCGAGCACGCAGTTGCTGCAAGCTCGCTCGATTAGGAACGAAGCCAGGCTCAGCCGCTCCTCTGTCGGGTCGGACGACTCTCTGGGAATGGAATTGCATGTATGAAAACTTAGAAAAAACCGAAATCTATATTATGTTATCGCCAGAAAGCGCTTGTTCAGTTTGTCTTCATGCATCCTTGTCATAATAAGCTTTCTTAATTATTTTTCTGTAGAAATTAAATAAAAAGACAAGGATTACGTTCCGTTAAGACCAAAGAGTTTAAGAGCGGACTCGGTACGCGTTTCGGTCCGAGCACGATTGCAATCGAAGGTGATTATAGAACGTATGCCGTAGCACATAGAGGCGGTTTTAGCGCAGTAAAAATATAATGGTTATCCAAGGTCGCGCTTTGCTTAGATTTTTATGATGTTTTCAATTCTCGAAAAGTAAGAAATATATCAAAACTTAAGTAGGTAACTGCTAAACGTATTCTACCTATTACCATTTATTTATAAAACCAACAAACATATTATATAAACAACATCGTAATCGGTCAATTCGTTTAAGAGCTATGATGTTAAAGACAGACACGCAGACAAAGAAATAGACATACAGACAAAGACATTAATCTTAAACTCCTTTCTTAGGATACAAGAAAGTCCATGTATCTGTTTACACATTTGCAAATCATAGATCTATCTGTGAAAAGTTACACTTGCTTGTCATATAGACTAGTGGGCAGTCTTGGCGTTAAGGCTTTTAAGGCATTCGACAATTTAAAGGCTGTTGTCTTACGACTAACAACCGGGACTGACAACTTAACCTGAAGCTCAGTTGAATATCCCACTAAACTGTCTCCCATCCAAGCACTGGTTTGACTGAACATTGCTCAACTTGTTAATCGAGCAGGCGGATTGAGCTAAGTGTTACTAATATCCATAGTAAACGCCTAAATATTTCCCTAAAAAAATAACTTAAAAAAGCAAAAACTAATGCTCCAGGTGAGGCTCGAACTCACAACCCCGGCATCGCTCACGGCCACTGCCTTATAAGTACCGTGCGCTAACCAATTGCGCCACTGGAGCCGCGACCGACTCGACGAAATTATGCATCGTTTAACTGACTCATTTGATTGTGACGTCACGCAATTTGTTACGCCGCCTGGGAATTGGTAGATAACTATTGTTTATACTGTGTTCGCCAGTTATGTTATAATTGGGTTTATCGGTGATACCTATTAGTTTTGTTTGGTATGATAAAAATGTTAGTTGGGAAGTTAACTTTTGCATTAGAAATCTCATACATTTATGTTAGGCATTTGCAATTATACTTTGTTTATATTATACTATGTTATCGTTAATTAGATATATTTTCGGTAAGTGTTTAGCATCTTCGACCGCATCATTACTTTCCGTCAACATCAGGTGAGATTAACAGCATTCTTATCCTCGGAAACCAAATTTACAACTGTGTTATTTTACACTAAGTTCGATGACTTATGTCGTGGATGCCGGAAACATTCACATCACATACACAATCACACCCAGAACCATAAACACAATTTTCCCTTGGGGAGAATACTTTTGTTGCCAACGGGAATCCAACCCGATACCTCTGCTTAGAAGGCGGACGCGCACCTAGCTAAGCCGTATGCCAGTTCGCGGAGCCAAAACTAAAAAAAAAATAGCTACCGGTCTCTATCAGAGACACCAACATTTATTTAATATAGCACTGCCACATCATACATATTAAAATTTAACTTAAAATTAAATGTACAACAAGCGAATTTTCCGATATGTATGACAACTTCGGCGTGCTTATCATTTGCCAAATGTACTCAGAAAGCAAGAATTAATCAAATAATGAAAATACAAATGGAAGAAATACTTAAAATTACTAACAATACAATAACTTTGCAAATTTACTTAGGGTCAAATGTACTTTGTGATTGCGACATATATCTCAAAATTTTGAATATTTTTACCGAATTGTTTTCTAAATTATTAATTATTAGTAGTTTTAATTTCTTACTCGTGTGTGTATATATCATTTTGAAATTATTGAAGTTGTGTTTTGACGTGTATCATACTAATATTATAAATCCGAAAGTTTGTGTGTAAGTATATTTGTTTTCTCTTCACGTTGGACGGCTGACGGATTTAAATGAAATTTGAAATGTACATAGCTTTTACCTAGGATTAACACATGGGCAAATTTTTGACTTGATAAACACGGGCGTAACCGCGGGCACGGCCGGTTATTTGTATGAATAAATGATTATTATTGATTATTATTATAACAACCTGCTGAAAGCATGCACGCATTTGGTCTTACACATATTACGCACCCAACTAACACACACACACACATACACATGTAAACACACACTCACACACAACAAACACACACACACACACATACACATGTAAACACACAGTCAACAAACACACACACACTTTCTTTAATTTTGTTTTTAAAGCATTAGCAGGTGAGATTGTGGTCAAATGCTTGCCTATCTGGCATAAAAAAAGCCAATATTATTCAATCCCCGCCTCAAGCGATAATATTTCCTTTCTAAATTTATCACTATAGTAGAATTAAATTCCAGGTCTAGTGTGTTTACCAGCTTCGATCACATCGTCACTTACCATCAGGTGAGATAGTGGTCAAACACTAGCCTGTCACAAATTGAAAAAATAGAAAAAAAATTTTTTTTGATAGTTGGTAGTTTTTTGTATTATCTTCCACTTATAATAAAATCACTGCTTCAAAGCGTGGGGCTGTGAGTGGGTATGTGCACTCACTCGTTATTATTGTCTAGTGGTGGAGGCTCCTCGTCTGACGCGACTGCGGCGGGACTTTCGTCGACCGAGCGCCGGCTGATCGTCGATGACGTCATCTCGCTGGCTGTTATCACTGTCAAATGTAATTATAGTGGCTGTAGATAAACGACGACGGTACAGAAAAGATTGATGGTAACATTTTCAGATTGATGGTAACGCTTTTTTGATAACAAAGGTAACAAACAAGTTTATGCGTGAAGTATCACAACAGGCGGCCTTATCACTAATAGCGATATCTGCCAGGCAATCTCTAGCATTATTACTAATGAGATAGGAATTTTTCAACCAACTTTAAGAAAAGGAGAATGTTCTCATTTCGTCACATTTTTTAATTTATGTATGTTACTCTATTATTCGAAGGCTTTGAAGAAACTGATTTAAAAAAATATTTGTTTGAAAATTTTTTAATTGACATAGTCAAGTATGTCAAGTTGGTCCCATATTTAAATTTCAATATTTGATCAAGGGCTCCGGAGATGAAGCGGTGAAGTCCGTTTTTGAAGCGTTCAAATTATATGAGTGCCATTATGGAGCCCATTTATTTAAGCATTATTGATATGATGTTACCTGAGGCGGAGAGCAGACTGGCTTGACTGTCCCGGTGCCCACTTTGCCCCAGCTTCCCCTCGGAATCCGAATACATCGCGACTTCCTTACCACACGTGCGAGCGTACTCTATAAACATACAAATTATTATCAATTAATAACAGATATAATAATTTTTTTATACTTCTAGAGAACCCCATACAAAGTTCCCCATTTACCGACTCCATCGCTTACATTTTGGTTTTGGCTTGACCGATTTAGATAAAATTTATATGGGACCACCTCTGAAGTATACTCTACCAAACAAGCAAAAAATCATCAAAATGGATTCATAATTGGCGGAGATATACAAAAAAAACATCAGTCGCATTGTGAACCTCCTTTTTTGAAGTCGATTGAAAAAGGAGGAGGTATGTTTTTTTTTAATGTATGTTCACCGATTTCTCCCCAATTTGTGGAACGATTCTCAAAATTCTTCTTTTGTTTAGTAGATTATACTTCAGAGGTGGTCCCATATTTTATCGAAATCGATCAAGCCAAAACCCTAAATTAAGTAAAGTCGGTTTTTTAAAGCTTAGTTTACTTTTGAATTCTTTAATTACAATCTAGCCAAAATATGGTCTAATCTAATAACCTTTAACTTTAATTTAAACTGCTACATTGCTATTACTAAGAATGTGTCCATTACTAAGAATTTTGACGACCCAGTTGGCGCAGTGGACAGGTGCCCGTCCTTTGCGCCGTGGGTCCTGGGTTCGATTCCCGGCAGGAGCACAAATTCCTTTCCAAGGGATATTTGTGCTTCTGGTTCTGGGTGTTATGTGTGTGTGATGTGAATGTTTCCGGCACCCGCGATACAAGTCTTTGAACTTTGTGTGGGGCTGTGAGTGTGAAAGCGTTTATTTATTTATTTATTAACACTTTTTTTATTGTCTCTATTTAAGGGTAAGACACTGTGTTCATGTTTTCATTTGCAGCACTCTCATTATATATTACATTACACTAGTCTATACTATTATACTATATATACTATATATACTATATACTTATACTATAATATTATAAAGAGGTAAAGTTTGTTTGTTTGTTTGTTTGTTTGTAAAAGGTAATCTCTGAAACTACTGATCCGATTCCAAAAATTCTTTCACTAATAGGTAGCTACACTATCACTGAGTGTCATAGGCTATGTTTTGTTGGGATAGAAGTTAGTTATCAGTTCGAAATAATAATATTCGTAAGACAAGTCGGAGAAAAATTAGCTAACTTTCCGCTTTATCGGCGTACGCTGACTAAACAGTTAGACATAGGTGAATACAATGTACAGCAAAAATGTTGGCCTTCATGAGTTTTACAAAAAAGTCCGCGACAGCATATATCTAACATGTATGTATAGCTCAGAAAAAATACTTTTCTTTGTTAAAAATCTGAAAAAAAAGCGGCCTATGTTTAGTTGGCTTTTTGAGACATTCAGTATTAATCCTTAACAAAATAAACTATTTCATCGTCTTACGTAGTTCATGTAGATACAATTTGCTTTTTACTGCATGTGATTTGGATAAATAGTCTATGAGAAATCGTGAAATTAGTTTCACGGAGTCCTCCCGTGAACGGGACGGGTCAGAAATTTATCGACACGTACCTACTACGTATTCCTGCACATAAAAATAGCGGCTTCTATTTCGTTGACTTTTTTTAAGTATTTAATATTAATCCTTATCAAAAAAACCTATTTCATCGGCTTACGTAGTTCACGTAGATGCAATTTGCTCTTCACTGCATATAATTTGGACCAATAGTCTAGGAGAAATCGTTAAGTTTATTTGAGGGTGAAAACGGTGGATCACAGAATGTAACAGTTACTGCGTAATCCGGCATACTTCTATGTTTTGAACCGACTTGCATAAGAAGGAGGATATAAATTCGACTGTTTTTTTTTGTTTAGTCGGTTACAACTTATCATTGAACTTTGAACTGCCCGCTGGAGTAGTTAGGTGGGCGTTTGCCTTTAAAGCACTGGGTTTGATTCCCGGTGGGAACACAGGTGTTTTTCCACGGGAATTTGTGTTTCTGGTTTTGAGTATGTTGTCAATGTTGTGTGAATCTTGGATGTTTACAGCCCCACGATACAAGTCATTGAACTTAGTGTGGGGTTGTGAATGTGAAAGCGTTTATGGGTATGTTTTTTAATATTTACTACCCGGCCGACGCCGGGCGGGTCGTTCCTGAACTTTGAACTGCTCGCTGGCGTAGATGGGTGCGCGTTCGCCTTCAAAGCAGCGGGTTCGATTCCCGGTGGTAATTTACCTAGAAGATTTCTCTCCAAGGGGAATTTGTGTTCCTGGTTTTGAGTATGTTGTGAATGCTTTGTGAATCTTGGATGTTTACGGCCCCCCGATACAAGTCATTGAACTTAGTGTGGGGCTGTGAATGTGGAAGTGTTTATTTGTATATTTTTTAACCGGGCGACGCCGGGCGGGTCATCTTTTGAACTTTGAGCTATCTACTTGCGTAAATGGGTGCGCGTTTGCATTCAAAGCAGCGGGATCGATTCGCGGTGGTAACAGAAGTTTTCTCCCTATGGGAAATTTTTGTTTTTAATATGTTGTGAATCTTGGATGTTTACGGCCCCACGCTACAAGTCACTGAACTTAGTGTGGGGCTGTGAACGTGGAAGTGTTTATGTGTAGATTTTTTAATCGGGCGACGCAGGGTGGGGAATCTTTGAACTTTGAACTACCCACTGGGTAGATGAGTGCGCGTTCGTCTTCAAAGCAGCGGATTCGAATCTCGGTGGGAACACAATAACAAAAGTTTTTTCCCCACGGGAAGTTTATGTTTCTGGTTCTGGGTATGACGTGAATGTTGTGTGTGTGGTGTTAATTGTTTACGGCCCCACGACACAACTTATAGTACTTTTAGAGTGGGGCAGTGAGTGTGAAAGCGTTTATGTGTAAGCTTTTGTTTACCCGGGCGACGCCGGGCGGGTCAGCTAGTAGTAAAATATAATCAATAATCAAAAATAAATCTAAATCAAATAACTTCTAAAAGCTCGTTTTTTAAGTTTTTAACAAGTAACAAGTATTTATTCCACCCCAACCTACAACTTACAGTAACGGACCGCGAGGTTTCCGATGGTATACGTACCGTCGTGTATTTCTTGGAAGTCTTCATACTTGAGCGCCTGCACCAACTGCAGAAGATATAGAAGTAGGTCTTCATCTGGAGCTTGCTTTAGCCGGGATATTGCGTACCTAACACCACAAAACAACGCACTATATATTTGGGTTTGTGCGCGTTCATAGACAATATGAATTAGGACTAAAATTAATTTATGGTAAGGTATTATTTCGGGCTCGTCTATAAGGCACCCTATACCAAAATACAGTCGTAGTTCACCGCCCTCATACAGAAAAATACCATCGCCAAATTCACTAAATAAATGAAAACCTTCCTAACAGAAACCACTTCTTACATTTAATTTGATTTACTATATAACTTACTCCCGAACAGTATTCACTTCTTAACTCTAGAACGGAATCACTTTTTAACAGGAATTACTTCCTAATATAACTTACTCCCTAACAAAAAATACTCTGTAACATGACTTACATCTTAACAGAAATCACTTTTCTAACAGGAATTATTTTGTAAACATGGCTTACATCTTAACAGGATTCACAACCTAACATCACTTACTTCTTAACAGGAATCACTTCCTTACATAACTTACTTCCTAATAGAATCACTTCCTAACATGACTTCCCTCCTAACAGGAACCAAAATAAGTAAAGTAATAATGAAAAAATATCGATGATGCGAGGATTGAAGGCCATATCTGTAGCTCTAACCGATGTTCCATTCAAGTCTCACCTTAAGAGACGAAATAATCATTCATATAACAGGATTCACTTTCCAGCACGACGTATCTATCACGAATTCTAGGAGGACTTACTTCCTAACAAAACTATGTTCCTTTCAAAGCGTCCTACTGATTTTCTAGGTCTTACTTTCTAACATCGGGATGAGTAAATTTGGGCGTGAGCAGTTCCAAAGCGTCCTACTTATTTTTTAGGACTTACTTCCTAACAGCGGGATGAGTGAACTTGGGCGTGAGCAGTTCCAAAGCGTCCTCGACGTCCATGGGAGCCCACTGCTTCATCATGGCCAGCGCCTGCCGCGCCTCGCCCGCGCGGTGCCAGTTCACGCACTCCAGGAACTTGGTCAGCGCGCGCTTGTTGCTCGACAGGTAGAACCTGCAGGTAAAGGAACTTGGTCAGCGCGCGCTTGTTGCTCGACAGGTAGAACCTGCAGGTAAAGGAACTTGGTCAGCGCGCGCTTGTTGCTCGACAGGTAGAACCTGCAGGTAAAGGGACTTGGTCAGCGCATGCTTGTTGCTCGACAGGTAGAACCTGCAGGCAAAGGAACTTGGTCAGCGCGCGCTTGTTGCTCGACAGGTAGAACCTGCAGGTAAAGGAACTTGGTCAGCGCATGCTTGTTGCTCGACAGGTAGAACCTGCAGGCAAAGGAACTTGGTCAGCGCGCGCTTGTTGCTCGACAGGTAGAACCTGCAGGTAAAGGAACTTGGTCAGCGCGCGCTTGTTGCTCGACAGGTAGAACCTGCAGGTAAAGGAACTTGGTCAGCGCGCGCTTGTTGCTCGACAGGTAGAACCTGCAGGTAAAGGAACTTGGTCAGCGCGCGCTTGTTGCTCGACAGGTAGAACCTGCAGGTAAAGGAACTTGGTCAGCGCGCGCTTGTTGCTCGACAGGTAGAACCTGCAGGTAAAGGGACTTGGTCAGCGCATGCTTGTTGCTCGACAGGTAGAACCTGCAGGCAAAGGAACTTGGTCAGCGCGCGCTTGTTGCTCGACAGGTAGAACCTGCAGGTAAAGGAACTTGGTCAGCGCATGCTTGTTGCTCGACAGGTAGAACCTGCAGGCAAAGGAACTTGGTCAGCGCGCGCTTGTTGCTCGACAGGTAGAACCTGCAGGTAAAGGGACTTGGTCAGCGCATGCTTGTTGCTCGACAGGTAGAACCTGCAGGCAAAGGAACTTGGTCAGCGCGCGCTTGTTGCTCGACAGGTAGAACCTGCAGGTAAAGGAACTTGGTCAGCGCGCGCTTGTTGCTCGACAGGTAGAACCTGCAGGTAAAGGAACTTGGTCAGCGCGCGCTTGTTGCTCGACAGGTAGAACCTGCAGGTAAAGGAACTTGGTCAGCGCGCGCTTGTTGCTCGACAGGTAGAACCTGCAGGTAAAGGAACTTGGTCAGCGCGCGCTTGTTGCTCGACAGGTAGAACCTGCAGGTAAAGGAACTTGGTCAGCGCGCGCTTGTTGCTCGACAGGTAGAACCTGCAGGTAAAGGAACTTGGTCAGCGCGCGCTTGTTGCTCGACAGGTAGAACCTGCAGGTAAAGGAACTTGGTCAGCGCGCGCTTGTTGCTCGACAGGTAGAACCTGCAGGTAAAGGAACTTGGTCAGCGCGCGCTTGTTGCTCGACAGGTAGAACCTGCAGGTAAAGGAACTTGGTCAGCGCGCGCTTGTTGCTCGACAGGTAGAACCTGCAGGTAAAGGAACTTGGTCAGCGCGCGCTTGTTGCTCGACAGGTAGAACCTGCAGGTAAAGGGACTTGGTCAGCGCATGCTTGTTGCTCGACAGGTAGAACCTGCAGGCAAAGGAACTTGGTCAGCGCGCGCTTATTGCTCGACAGGTAGAACTTGTAGATAAAGGTACAATAATATGGACTCAAGGTCAGAATGCAACGACGCAACGTTCCGTTTGGGATATGTATTGTGCATTTCCCCCTGGCGGCAGTTCAGCGGAATGCTGGCTCCTGGTCGCCAACTAAATAAGGAACAAATATAACATGAACTAAAAATCTAGAAGTAGCCTTACTCCCGATTCCTGCGGCTCCATGGGAGATAGGGCAACGCTCGACGGGACTCACCAGGATAGGATAAAATAAATTACATTAAAAAGACCACAGGACTATAATCACATCGTTTCTAGACTACGACCACCACTTGCCTTATGCATGTTTACCTAAGTATTTATGGTTAATAATCCACCATTATGACACCTTAAAACTCGAAGAATCACAGGTTATGGAAAATGATACAAAATCAACAACGCCATCTTTTCACATTCGCGGCAATACTCCACCAAAACGTATAACAGGGTGTACATAGAGCTGTGCGTAGTGTGTATATGTACACACCGGTACTTCCAGACGAGGTCCTGGTCGGGCGGCGCGGGCGCGCGCGCGGGCGGCGCGGCCACGACGCCGGCGAGCTGTGCGTAGTGTAGTGTACATAGAGCTGTGCGTAGTGTAGTGTACATAGAGCTGTGCGTAGTGTGTATATGTACACACCGGTACTTCCAGACGAGGTCCTGGTCGGGCGGCGCGGGCGCGCGCGCGGGCGGCGCGGCCACGACGCCGGCGAGCTGTGCGTAGTGTAGTGTACATAGAGCTGTGCGTAGTGTAGTGTACATAGAGCTGTGCGTAGTGTGTATATGTACACACCGGTACTTCCAGACGAGGTCCTGGTCGGGCGGCGCGGGCGCGCGCGCGGGCGGCGCGGCCACGACGCCGGCGAGCTGTGCGTAGTGTAGTGTACATAGAGCTGTGCGTAGTGTGTATATGTACACACCGGTACTTCCAGACGAGGTCCTGGTCGGGCGGCGCGGGCGCGCGCGCGGGCGGCGCGGCCACGACGCCGGCGAGCTGTGCGTAGTGTAGTGTACATAGAGCTGTGCGTAGTGTGTATATGTACACACCGGTACTTCCAGACGAGGTCCTGGTCGGGCGGCGCGGGCGCGCGCGCGGGCGGCGCGGCCACGACGCCGGCGAGCTGTGCGTAGTGTAGTGTACATAGAGCTGTGCGTAGTGTAGTGTACACACCGGTACTTCCAGACGAGGTCCTGGTCGGGCGGCGCGGGCGCGCGCGCGGGCGGCGCGGCCACGACGCCGGCGAGCTGTGCGTAGTGTAGTGTACATAGAGCTGTGCGTAGTGTAGTGTACACACCGGTACTTCCAGACGAGGTCCTGGTCGGGCGGCGCGGGCGCGCGCGCGGGCGGCGCGGCCACGACGCCGGCGAGCTGTGCGTAGTGTAGTGTACATAGAGCTGTGCGTAGTGTAGTGTACACACCGGTACTTCCAGACGAGGTCCTGGTCGGGCGGCGCGGGCGCGCGCGCGGGCGGCGCGGCCACGACGCCGGCGAGCTGTGCGTAGTGTAGTGTACATAGAGCTGTGCGTAGTGTAGTGTACACACCGGTACTTCCAGACGAGGTCCTGGTCGGGCGGCGCGGGCGCGCGCGCGGGCGGCGCGGCCACGACGCCGGCGAGCTGTGCGTAGTGTAGTGTACATAGAGCTGTGCGTAGTGTAGTGTACACACCGGTACTTCCAGACGAGGTCCTGGTCGGGCGGCGCGGGCGCGCGCGCGGGCGGCGCGGCCACGACGCCGGCGAGCTGTGCGTAGTGTAGTGTACATAGAGCTGTGCGTAGTGTAGTGTACATAGAGCTGTGCGTAGTGTGTATATGTACACACCGGTACTTCCAGACGAGGTCCTGGTCGGGCGGCGCGGGCGCGCGCGCGGGCGGCGCGGCCACGACGCCGGCGAGCTGTGCGTAGTGTAGTGTACATAGAGCTGTGCGTAGTGTAGTGTACACACCGGTACTTCCAGACGAGGTCCTGGTCGGGCGGCGCGGGCGCGCGCGCGGGCGGCGCGGCCACGACGCCGGCGAGCTGTGCGTAGTGTAGTGTACATAGAGCTGTGCGTAGTGTAGTGTACATAGAGCTGTGCGTAGTGTAGTGTACACACCGGTACTTCCAGACGAGGTCCTGGTCGGGCGGCGCGGGCGCGCGCGCGGGCGGCGCGGCCACGACGCCGGCGAGCTGTGCGTAGTGTAGTGTACATAGAGCTGTGCGTAGTGTAGTGTACATAGAGCTGTGCGTAGTGTAGTGTACACACCGGTACTTCCAGACGAGGTCCTGGTCGGGCGGCGCGGGCGCGCGCGCGGGCGGCGCGGCCACGACGCCGGCGAGCTGTGCGTAGTGTAGTGTACATAGAGCTGTGCGTAGTGTAGTGTACATAGAGCTGTGCGTAGTGTAGTGTACACACCGGTACTTCCAGACGAGGTCCTGGTCGGGCGGCGCGGGCGCGCGCGCGGGCGGCGCGGCCACGACGCCGGCGAGCTGTGCGTAGTGTAGTGTACATAGAGCTGTGCGTAGTGTAGTGTACATAGAGCTGTGCGTAGTGTAGTGTACACACCGGTACTTCCAGACGAGGTCCTGGTCGGGCGGCGCGGGCGCGCGCGCGGGCGGCGCGGCCACGACGCCGGCGAGCTGTGCGTAGTGTAGTGTACATAGAGCTGTGCGTAGTGTAGTGTACATAGAGCTGTGCGTAGTGTAGTGTACACACCGGTACTTCCAGACGAGGTCCTGGTCGGGCGGCGCGGGCGCGCGCGCGGGCGGCGCGGCCACGACGCCGGCGAGCTGTGCGTAGTGTAGTGTACATAGAGCTGTGCGTAGTGTAGTGTACATAGAGCTGTGCGTAGTGTAGTGTACACACCGGTACTTCCAGACGAGGTCCTGGTCGGGCGGCGCGGGCGCGCGCGCGGGCGGCGCGGCCACGACGCCGGCGAGCTGTGCGTAGTGTAGTGTACATAGAGCTGTGCGTAGTGTAGTGTACACACCGGTACTTCCAGACGAGGTCCTGGTCGGGCGGCGCGGGCGCGCGCGCGGGCGGCGCGGCCACGACGCCGGCGAGCTGTGCGTAGTGTAGTGTACATAGAGCTGTGCGTAGTGTAGTGTACATAGAGCTGTGCGTAGTGTAGTGTACACACCGGTACTTCCAGACGAGGTCCTGGTCGGGCGGCGCGGGCGCGCGCGCGGGCGGCGCGGCCACGACGCCGGCGAGCTGTGCGTAGTGTAGTGTACATAGAGCTGTGCGTAGTGTAGTGTACACACCGGTACTTCCAGACGAGGTCCTGGTCGGGCGGCGCGGGCGCGCGCGCGGGCGGCGCGGCCACGACGCCGGCGAGCTGTGCGTAGTGTAGTGTACATAGAGCTGTGCGTAGTGTAGTGTACATAGAGCTGTGCGTAGTGTAGTGTACACACCGGTACTTCCAGACGAGGTCCTGGTCGGGCGGCGCGGGCGCGCGCGCGGGCGGCGCGGCCACGACGCCGGCGAGCTGGTCCCGCTCGGCGGCGCTGGGCTTGGCGTCGCGGCCCAGCAACGGCGCGCGCAGCGACCGCGCCAGCCGGTGCTGCTTGCTCTCCACCAGGTTCTCCTGCAATACGGAATAATGGGCCGCTGCCGACATTTCGCACGCCTCATAAGAAACCCTAAATAGGTCCGATCGACGAACACAAAATCTGGTAAAAAAATTTGGAGTTTGCCTACGAAGTTAGATCCCGTTGTACAAATTCTAAAATGACGCTCATTTTGCGGATGAGGACCGGCCCCCCTATTACGTATCTTCGTTGCACGCGGTTTCTATTTGAATTAAGCAAAAATTAACCTCATTTCTTAAGATTTTTGTCAATTTAGTATTGAAACCTTTTGCAATAGAGATAGGTAATAGGGGGTCGGAACATTCTCACCTTATTTCCCAGCGCAAAACCTGAACCGCTGAACGCAACTAGACATTTGGCGTATATCGTCTCTAGAGCTCAAGTTGATATAAGAAAGAAAGAAAGAAAATACATTTATTTACATTACACTAAAAAGCATGCAGCAAAATAAATAAAAAACACATAAATATAAGTATACATAAACAAAGAAAAATAGGACAAGTAAAAGAAAAAGAAGTGTGATTTTGTGAGTGTCATGAATATGGGTTACGACTCAGCATACGACAATGCTAAGAAAGGTCTAACAAAAGTAACTGATTTTCAGTCGTAACCCATAGTCATGACTTCACGAACTTCAGGATAAAACAATACTAAATATATAAAATAAAGCTATATATATATATACAATAATATAAAATAAGTATCTAGCGGAACAATCCCGAAGACGAGAACAACACTCCATACACGAAGGGACTTGTGCTTGATTAGGTACAAGGTAAAAAACGTAGTAGGTCAACACATCAATACCTTAAAAGAATAACAATTATTATTACAAACATTGTACAAAGTAAGGGGAACTCTAATGCTGTCGTAAACGATACTTAAAGTACCACTACATTAATTTAAAACAACCTGAATGAACTTGACGTAGGTACCTGTAATATTTCATAGTCCGGCACTGTGACGATCTCCGCCTGAGCTTTGAACTGGTACATCTCATCACCATCTTGCTCGTAATACACCACCGCATGCTGCAATAGAAAAACAAAAACCTGGAGAACGTAATCAAATAACATAATCTATGGATCGTTTCATTAATTTCGACTTCGAATTGATTAGATAAATGTGACGTTGGATGTTTAACATGTAGCAGTCAAAGTCTCAAAATGTGGCAAGAAGTTAATAATCCACTAGCTGCTTTCATAAATAATATTATTTTATCCCGTCGAAAAACTTCCCCTGGCAGTGATTGTGGCGCCCTGCACAAACTATGTAGCACCTTCTCTCTTGCTTCAACGTAATAGCTCTGGCTAAATGTTTTAAAACATAGATTCATTTTAAGGGCCGACCCCAGATTCCAGGTCCCCTCGGTGGAAGAAGGAATAGGTACATAATACGGGCTAATAAAATTATGATGATGTTTGCCATTTGTTTTATTTCATTCTGAATTTGTTGTTGCCAAAAGTATGAATTAATTTAATTGTCGATGTCACTAGTGTTCTTTTTTACCGACTTCCCAAAAAGGAGGAGGTACTCAAGTCGACTGTATTATTATTTTCAATGTTACCTCATATCTTCTCTCCACGTGAGCCGATTTCGAAAATTTTTTTTTAGTTTGAAAGATGAAGCTTTCTAATTGGTCCCATTAAAATTTGATCAAGATCTGATCAGTAGTTTTTGAAATATCGTCAATAATGCCTATTTTGTACGCCTACTTTGACGATGTTCTCGTTTAACCGACTTCAAAGGTTACCTCATAACTTCTTTTGTTGTGAGCCGATTTTGATGATTCTTTTTTTATTTGAAAGCTGGTGCTTTTCTTGTGGTCCCATTGAAATTTGATCAAGATCTGATCTCTTGTTTTTGAGTTATAGTCAATAATGCGTGTTTAATACATTAAATCTGATCAAGGTTCCGAAGATAAAGCGGTGAAGTCGGTTTTTTTAAGCTTTGCTTGCGTTTAATTACTTGTAATTATGCTGCTCATCACACTTGAAATTGAATATGATAAAAGTGTATATAAATAATATGCTCTGATCCTTCCATTGAAACAGGTTGAAAAACAACGAGTATAAGCTATTGTAATTTGGGGCCTTCTTTCAGGAGGCAAACTGCACAATCGCTATCTATAGCAAAATATAGATAAGCCTAGTTTAAGATAACTAAATTATTGTATTAGTAATATCAGGAATATATAGATAAATTATTTTTTTCTGCCTAGCATGGCTAATGCTATATAAACGCTTTCACACTCACAGCCCCACACTAAGTTCGATGACTATCGTGGGTGCTGGAAACATTCACATCACACACACAATCACAACCAGAACCAGAAACACAAATTTTCCTTGGGGAGAAAACTTGTGTTCCCGCCGGGAATCGAACCCGATACCCCTGCTCAGAAGGCGAACGCTCACCCAAATGAGCCAACGGGCAGTTCAAATAAAAAAAAAACAAAGTCAACGTCAGGAATCAGGAATATTTGAAAAAAGAATGGAAAAAAAGCGCCACCAAGTTTCTCACCAGGCTCTTCTCGATATGGTTATAAATTTGCGAATTTCGTAATTAAAAGTCCATAACAAAAGTCCATGTGAATAAACAATTTTGAATTTTGATTCGCGACCATAATTTAGAGTCTGGCCCAGAGATCAGATTCAGAGTAAGTAGACCGCTGGTCTACTCACGTTAATCCCGTCGATATGCACGGTCGGGAACTCTATCATGAGATACATGTAGTCGGAGCTCCGCTTCTCCTTTTCATTGATCATCTCTATCTCTCTGAACGTCAGCCTGTCCAGCCAGTCCACCTGGAACACAGAGGTTTCATATTTACAAATTAATTCATTCCTCTAAATTACATAAAAAACTGTTTACTAGAACACGCCGAAGTTAAACAGTGGATTAAAACAACAAAAGATAAGCAAAACGATCCAGTGGAGTGGGCAAATCCCTCTGCGCCGTAGATCCTGGGTGCAATTCACGCCATTTGTTTTTGGCCGCTAAGTACCAGCTTGAAGGTTTCGAGTCTATTGACCGACGAGCAAAAATACTTATTGGCGATAATAAGCAAATTGAGTCCAGAATGCAAAGCCTCGGTCACAGACGTATGGTCGGAAATCTATCGGTATTCTATCGTATGGAGAGTGTGCGCAGGAATTACATGAGTTAATTCCACCATGCCCCTTTTACCATCTAACAACCAGACAAACTGTCAAACGTCATCCATTTATAGTTGATATACCTCCAGTTCGCTCTAAAGCGTTTTACTTCTATACCTACGTTCATCATCCGTACAGCGAAGGAGTGGAACTCATTGCCTGAGTCATTGTTCCCCGAGGGGTATAAAAATAATTGTACTCCTGGTTCTGGGTGTGATTGTGTGTGTGATATGTAAATGTTTCCACAGACTCACGATCAAACGCTTTCACATTTGAATGACTTAGCTAGACTAGGCAGTAGCTACTAGGCAGTAGCTGCTAGTCAGTCAAGCATTTAACATGTATTTAACTATTGTTTATATAATACATTTTCTGCCTTGTTTATATTGCCATGAGCTTTCGGGTCATATCTTATAACTTTGCAAAGTTAATAGAATATAAGTACATAAACGTGGTATGTACACGGTTAGAGTTCAAGATAATGTATAACTTGTCCTATATTCTTATAACTTAACCTTTACTATGGTAAGGATAAACATTCGATTTCCATTCGACACACCCAGTACACGAGTATACCTTACACGGTAAACAAAACAATGCTACATATCAATTAATCATGCTAATTTGAGTACAGAATATTGTGTTTTTTACCTAAGTGCGCGTCGCGAAGGAAGGTAATGTGTTTTTTTAACAGCCTATATAATACTATATTTGTATGTTTGTTCCTTTGTGGCTCTCTAGAGATCAAACGGGTCCATATTGGCTCGCATTAAATCTGAAGTCATAATTTTAAAGTAGCATAACAAGTTTTGGCCCACGCATCAATACGCCACATGATGATAAACATAACGTTTTAGGCATAAAAAAATTCCGCATAACAATATTGACCATAATGCAAAAGTGGCCTAAAACGAATGTGCAAAACTATATCCTGGCGCTTCCCCGGCCGCTCTCGCAGCACGCTCGCTACTCGCTCGCCTCGCGCGTTTTTTGTGATAACCAGTAACCTAACGCTCCTCCTTCGCTCGTCGTCGCACCTATATATGACTTAGCCAACAATTCAAATATTATGCCTAAAAACATTAGCCCAACAAATAGTTATGCAAAAATAAACGGTATGCCCTAACATTATTATGCCAAATCATGAATATGCCAAAACTTGTTATGCGAAACATTTTCGGCCAAATTAAACTAGGAACTGGAAACTTCTGCGAGTCAATAGGCACCCAGATCAAACGCGGGGGCCGATTGTGATGATTCTTTTGTCAATCTATTTGTTTCATTGTAAGACTTAACACATGACATTAGTAAGCTTATTAACTTATGCCCATCTTTTTAACCCAACAATAATAGGACAAGGAAATTAAAAAAATTCAAATTGGTGCCAATGCAAATTGGTTACTCCAATATTGCGCCCAGTATATCAGCGTTTACATATAGTAGGTGCGATATTTTACGCCACACGTAAGCGGACAACGGTACGAGCTCATAATAGCAGAAGAAATTTTCTATAATCAATTAAAATTAATTTTAAACTACGTTAATAAAAAATATTATAAATACAATGTAATACTCGGAGGTGACTTTAATACCAATATTTTACAAATTAACTCAAAAACAAAACAATTGTTAGACCTTATGCTCGAGTACAAATTATCCCAACACGTTAAGGAACCAACACGAATCACGGCCACGACATCAACATGCTTAGACCTAATATTTACCAATTTTAACGACAATAACATATACATCACAGTACAAGAATTAGGGTTTTCTGATCATGCAGGAACAATTGTACACATGACATTTTCTAATTTAACAAATGAAATGACATGGCAGATCGATAAAAGATTATTTAATAAAGCAAACATGAAATTATTTAAGGATAGTTTAAAGACTATAAATTGGCATGAATTAATTCTAGCAAATAAAAACATTAATGAAAATTACAAAATATTTCAGGATACACTTCTAAATATATTAAATAATTGCATTCCAAAGCGTCGAATTAAATTGAAACGTAATAAAAAGAAGCATTGGCTTACCACAGGTATAAAAATATGTTGTCAAAATAAAAGACTGTTAAAAATTTTCACTAATAAATCAAAAAACCCCATTCTCAGACAGTATTACAAAAAATATGAAAAAATATTAAAAATTGCCGTAAATACGGCAAAAACTCCAGTATAAAAATAAAATAAAAAAATCTAATAATAAAATCAAGGCTATGTGGCAAATTATAAATGAAAAGACAAATAAAACTCGTAAATATGAAAAAAACAACATCAAATTAAAAATCGATAACACGATAATATCCGATCCAAAACAAGTGGCTAATTCATTTAATGCATTTTTCGCTTCGGTTGGGGAATGTTTACCAAAGTCGCAATCAAGTGATAAGCCACGCGGTCGTCCCGTTATTCACCAAACAGAAAACACGATGTATCTTAGGCCCGTTACTCTAAATGAAACACAGAAGCTTATAAAAAATCTCAAAAATAAATACAGTCATGGCATTGATGAACTGCCACCTTACTTGATTAAATATTGTGCTGATGAACTTACTTTGCCATTTTACATTCTTATAAATCAATCTTTCGATGTAGGCGTTTTCCCAGATTTGCTCAAAAAGGAATTATAAAACCTATCCATAAGAAAAACTCAAAGACAGATCCAAATAACTACCGCCCCATCGCACTCTTGCCCACAGCATCCAAATTATTTGAAAAAGCTATGTGCGAGCGCGTAAATTCATTCTGCGAAAAATATTTAATCTTCGATGAGAGCCAAAACGCATTTCGCAAAAAACGTTCGACAATTTTAGCGGTGTTTAAGTATATACAAGAAGCCCTGAACATAATAAATAACAAGAATTATGCTATTGGAATTCTGCTCGATATGTCCAAAGCATACGACAGAGTCCAACCTTATATACTTTTATCTAAATTATATGGAATAGGTATTCGCGGTATAGCCTACGAGTGGTTCGAATCCTACCTTAAAGATAGAAAACAATTTGTCGAAATAGAGTATTACGACTGCAGTACTAGCTGTATTACAAACGTTCGATCCGATTATAAAACAATAAACGTATCGATAGCCCAAGGCAGTGTTATTGCCTGCATTTTATTCTTAATTTACATCAACGATCTTCCCAAAATCATGGAGGAACCATGCGTCTTGTTTGCGGACGACATTTCAATATTAACCTCAAGTCGAAATAGTATAAACTTAAATGAGAAACTCACCGCGATCCTTGATAAGACTGTTGAATGGATGAACGATCATAATCTCGAAATCAATTATTGTAAAACAAAACTTCTTGTCTGCCACCCATATCAAAAAAAACCACTTCACTTTAATTTTTTATACCACAACATTCCGATAGAAACCGTGGATAACTTCACTCTATTAGGTATTATCATAGACCAACACATAAATTGGGAAATGCATGTTCAAAAGCTTAAGAGGCCGGGGTGGCTTTGAACGAGTCTATAGGCTGTCTCTGTTTAACTTGCAAACTGTGCCCATGCTTGATGCGATAGCACTACCGAACGAACAATTATAATAGGTTTGTAATACCAAAAATTATGAATGAAAATGTAATGTTTAGCCATTGTTTTTTGTATGAATAGTACCTTGAAATGATAATCTATGTTCCTGTTGTAATAACAAAAGAAATGTGTTCGTTTTTAATACAAAACGAATAAGTTAAAGATGCGACATTTACGTCGTAATAATGTGTGAAAATCAATTGGTTTATATTTCGTTTTAGGTAATTATTTTGGAATAAAAACTATCCAGGAACCTAGATTAATACGTTTTTTATCTGAATAACAGCACAGTATGGTGGTAATATGCTTGAATTATAAATCATTTCGGTATTACGATTGTATGGGCAAATCAACCACTACCCGGCGCCTTAAAACGAAATTATCTCAATTTACATACGCACTCCGCGAGATAAAAAAGTCAACTGACCTAGAAACCGCAATCGTAGCTTACCATGCTTACGCTGGTGCATGGTTAAGTTATGGGGCAGCACTGTGGGGGAACTCATCGACTGCGCCAGCACTGTTGATAAGTCAGAAAAAACTAATCCGCATTCTTGCGAATATAGAACAGACCGACAGCTGTAAACCTTTCTTCCAAAAATACAAAATTCTCAGCCTTCCTTGCATCTACATTCAGGAAATCTGTAAATTTGTACGGACGTATCCACATTTATATAAAACACGATTGGATATAACTAGACACACGACTGTACGACATAGCAGCCGGTTAATGCTACCTACATCTCGTATTAAAATGCATTCCTCAGGCCCTCTTGTCATGTCTATAAAAAATTATAATAAGTTACCGGAAATAATAAAAAATGAAGGAAATGATAAAATATTTTCAAAACTATTGACATTAAAAACATATTACTCAATTGACGAATATATCTAAATGATAAATTTTGACAAAAAATTGACATGCTTATACTTTAATATTTTATCTTTATTTTCTTATTATTATTATTATTATTTGACATCAATCTAATAGTAATAATAATATATATTTTCTATGACAAAATTAAATTGAATAATTACTATAACGAAATGTATAAACACAAATATTATATAATATTTCTTATGTAGTATTTGTGTTTATTTCTTATCTGTTAACAAAACCTAGCAGTCCTCCTGTCTTCTAAGATTATTGCGGTGCCCCACAGGGTCTATATAGAACTGTACTCCTAAAAAACACCTGTATATTACTACTATTATAGATTGCAATAAATAAATGAATAAATGAATAATATAGAAAGAAAGAAATAATATTCAACTTGAATATTTATGCCAAAAAGTTTATATAAGTTTAACTCAGCATTATGTCAAGTTAAAAAAAAACTCGACGCTGTTTTTCAGTGAAACCTTGCGGGTAGTGCAAATGTTTTATTAATAAATAAGAAAATTAAATTAGTAATACATATATATATATACAGATATACACATATATAAAGTTATTAGGTAATATCTCGGGACCTAATCGCGCTAAAATACTATTTTTATTTACCTCGACGTGAGTGTTTTCGAGACCATGGCCAATGCAACTTGGCCGAAACGTCGAGGTAAATAAAATAGTTTTTTAGCGCGATTAAGTCCCGAGATATTACCTAAACTTAGTTATTAGCATTTCAATCATCAGCAAAATCAATCTAGCAATTGTTTCATAATCACTAATATTAATTAACAAAAAGTGCATTCACATGGCGCACTATGTGCATTTATCGCGGCAATTAAGACACGGCCGCGTGCATCGTTTTACTAATTACTCAGTACGGTAATCTAGTTAATAGAGCATTGAAATAAACACAATAAACAGGAGTACGGTTTAGTTGCATAACGCAGACTGCCCGTTGGGTATGCGCCTTCTAAGTAGAGCTATTGGGTTAGATTCCTGGCAGGAATTCAAGTTTTCTCCCCAAGGAAAATTTGTTTCTGGTTTTGGTTGTGATTGTGTGTGTGATGTGAATGTTTCCAGCACCCACGACACAAGTCATCGAACTTTGGCAGTTCATACGAACAATGATGAACATATGTACATATTATGATATGATTTCGCTCGTAACGTTCGCATTTGTTATGTTTTTCTTGAGAATCACAAAACTAAGGATGCTACAGATATATTAAACAACTATTCACATACCTTAGGCATATGTCCATTCCTGTGCTTCTTTGCAAGCTTGGCCAGCCTCTGCATTTGCTCTTTGCCTCGATCTGGCGCCTTCCCCGGTGTCTTCTCGCTTCCCTCCAGTCCCGGCCACACCCGCAGATCGAACATGCCCTTTTTGGGATGAAATAGCCTCTTTAATCTCCACAGAACCGTCCCGTAGCATCTGCGGCACGCGCGCAAAGTACTGATCGAAACACCCATTTTTTAAATTAATTAGGATTTCATTATGATGATTTTCGGAACTCTTTTTGATCTGCAAATTTTTTTAATTTTGCTGATTATTTTGTGCCAATTGATGTTAAAGTTTACAACAAGGCATTGCCATGAAGTATAAAGAAAAGCAGTTATGTGAGAGTAAATGGGCACACATGATAGAGCTCATGTGACCGCACTGGACGGAATGCCAATTCCAGATAAGCGACCTCATAATAAATAGCTTCTTGGGTAGTATATCATATATCTGTAACTTTGTACGTTTGTTTATCAAGAGGAAAATATCAATAGCCAACGTTGAACGCTTATGTTTAACTAACAAAGATTGAACCCACGGCCATAAGGTGTCATGCCCTATTGCCCTAACCGTCGAGCATACTCGAGCTACTCAAGCCCTGCCTGAAGCGACGGAATTATCATTTTCTTAGTATAAACGTGTTACGGGGACAAGTGACGACATCTACAATATACCGAAACAGTTTTTGCAACTACTACGGCCAATAAGTCTGCCAAGCATGGCTCATGCTATAAACAAAAACCTATTGTTATGAACTTAACAAGAATTTAATCATAGATCAATCTTATGCTTTTCTAAGGCGCATTTGGTATGATAGTATAAACGGAGTATATTATATTATCATTATCATACTACCGTTCGACCGTGGAATGCGCTTCCCATGGAAATAAAGTGAGCTCAGTCGCTGCCTATATTTAAGGAGCAAGTTAAAGCTCACTATCTCGCTGAAAATAATTAAATTATGTTGTAATCTGTCCCATTAAATCCATTATTTATTCATGACATTGGTATTTATATTTATGTAGTTTACGTATTATATTATAATGTGTAATAATATGTATTTATATTATAATTGTTATATATCATTATTTATAATTCAGTAGGTATATTATAATTAACATTTTTTATTTTTAATCTTGCATCTTTCTGAATTTTGTTATGTTAAAACAACGACGTCCAACTTTGTTGCGTAATTCCTCTCCATCCAAAGGTTGTCTGGAAGAGATCGCTTTTGGCGATAAGACCGCCTATTGTTACACTTATTTTGTAAGTAATTATTTTATATTCTGTTTTGTCACAAATATGGTGTTCAATAAAGAGTTTATTACATTATCATTATCATACTAATATTTTGTCATCTTTTTTGCACCTACATTTAGTATTGATTATTGATTAATTACAACCAGTGCTTAAGAAATAACTCGTTTCAAGCATACAAAATAAATTGGATTTATAATATCCAAATAGTGTATTGTGTTACTAAATGTAGTATTGTTTGCAATTCAGAGAGGCAATGCCGCCAGCATGATGGGAACGCTACCCACTGTTAGTGGGCTTGAGCACTTGAGTTACCTATAAGCTCGATGTCTTGTAGGTAACTTAGTACTTTGCTGTATATAGTTTTAGTTTAGTTTTAGGAAATATAGGCAATTGGCACGTAGTTAGGCATAAAAAAAAAAAGTATTGTTATTACAACTAATGTGAGTTGTATTCATATTGATTAAGTACCGGTTGTACTCACGTATAGTTTAATTTAATTGAGAAACGGTGTTCGAGCGATATAGACACTCATCCACGGGAGCATGCGCGGTAGCGGCAGCGAGAGCCTGGCGCGTATGATGGAAGAGCATGAGCATCTATATCGCTCGACCACCATTCGAATTTCTCGATTAAATTAAACAATACGTGAGTACAAGCGGTACTTAATCTATATGAGTACAACTAAAGATAGTTTTAATAACAATACTACATTTATTAAAATAATTCATTATTTTAATATTATAAATTCAATTTATTTAGTATGTTTCAAATTCGTTATTTCTGGAATTTATTTAGATAGTCATCGAAACGCGGGCATATTATATTGCAGCATAGCCGCTGCGCATATTATAGAACTCACTAGCAATAAGTAGATAATATATTGTATTCCAATCAATTAATTATTAGGTTTCTTATAGAAGATCCTTTTAACGATACAAATAAAACTATAAGTGAATCCATTAACCACTTTGAGTATAGCATAAAATTAATCCTTACTAATCTTATAAACGCGAAAGTTTGTACGTATGGATGTTTGTTACTGTTTCACGCAAAAACTACAGAATGAAGTTAAATGAAACTTTACAATAATATAGCTTATATATACATCAGAATAACACATAGGCTATATTTATAAAGACATTGTGTGAATTGTCCAAAATATAACGACAAGTGTCAAGTAAGTAGGAAAAAATTCTGCCATCTGCGAGCTATTCTGGCGTGCGCCGCAAAATCCTTTAGACGGATATAAAGTTCAATGGAAATGTTTATCTTAAATAGCCCTGCAAAAAAGCACGCGACAACATATTATTATGCTGTTTTCCTAAAGAAAGATTTATATCTATCTTTTAAAAACTGATATATGGATAAAGACCGATAGGTACAAAGATAGATATTATAGGACCTTGGAGAAGAAAATTTATTTATTTGTGACAATAAACACCTAACAAAAATAAAATAAATGGTTATATATAAATAAATAGTTGGCCACAAATCGGTTCCAAATCAGCATAAATGATGATCAAAAGATCATCGCTGGTCGTCCTTTGGGACCGGATTTGTTGTGACGACACTGACTACCTACAACAACACAAACAAAAACAAACGCATCCACAAACGCATCCACACTCAAAGCCCCACACTAAGTTCAAAGACTTGTATCGTGGGTGCCGGAAACATTCACATCAAACGCCTCTCAATCAAACAATAATTAGAATAATTAGAAAATTACAACAAAAAATCATTAACAAAAAATACATTTTTTTTTTTTTTTTTTATTCACGATAGGCAAGCATTAATTACTAGATAAACACTTAGATTATTACTTACATAAACATTAATTACTAGTACATTTACTAGGACAGCTATAATATACATAATATACATATTATATCACACTGGTGTCATGTCTGAGAGTTTCTTGACTCTACTGATGTTTAAAAATATACATTTTAGGTGGACTCGAAAATATTGCAGGCTCCTCAGTGGCGGTGGTATATTGTTCCAACATTTGGTTGCAACATAACGGAAACTACCTCTAAAAGCGGCAGAAGCAGGCCGCTGCAAAGAAAGTTGTATATTATGCTACTCGAAGTACTAATCCTGCGCAGACGTAGTCGCGGGCACCGGCTAGTCAAAGAAATATAAATCACACGCTCCAATAAGATAATGAACATAAACAACGATAATGTTCTTTACGCAAAGAGATGATAGGACAAGAAAGGGGGAGGGGCCATATATATGAATACAAAATATACGTCATTCAGAACAGTCAATATATCATTATGAGTAACTTGACCCGACCTATAAAGAGAGCATTTGCGTGGAAGAAGAATGGACTGACATGATTGGTTTACCTTTGGACTTAATGACGTCACAGATTTTGTTGGATACATCATCATTAACCGACAGGTAAGATAGTCGTCAAAGTTTGTTTTCTGAATGGTATAATCTAGGAGTCTTCAAGTCTAGATATTTTCTAGGCAAGCATTCTACATCTTCGGGCGCATCTTCACTTTTTATCAGGTGAGATAGTTGTCAAAAGGCTATTTAGCATAAATAAAAAAAGAAAACGACTATCAGACATTAAAAATTATATTGTTAGTATTTATCATAGTACTAGGTGCGCCCCCTGGCTATACCCGCAGAAATTCCGGAATAAAAGTTGCCTATGTGTTAATTCAGGGTATCAGCTAGCATAATATGCTAGCTACCATAACATTTTGTACCTACGTATTATGTAGGTACAAAATGTTATGGTGTAATAAAGTATACGTTTATTACTTACTAGCCGTGCCCCGCGGCTTCGCCCGCGTAATGAAGTTAAAAAGTACGATATGTTTTATTTCAGTACCTAAACTGTCTACATTCTAAATTTCATCAAAATCGGTTTATTCGTTACGGAGATACGTGGTAACATTCACACAAACTTTCGCATTTATAATATTAGTAGGATATATATAATTATATATATGTGTTTTTTGGAGCTCTTTCATTTGATACCCATGACGATAGTATTAGTGTATCTTTATTTTATTTGTCACTACTTTATGAAGAACTACGGACGCCATTTTTTAAAAATAAAAGCACACCAAGACTTAAAGAATATTTTCAATAACGATGGCGCTTGTTTTTTTGCTGAAATAGTTTGTAGTTGGAATTCAAACACAATTGATTACTAAAAGTAGCCTTTTCTGTATAGTCAGGCAACCACGATACAAGTCACCGAACTTATTGTGGGGCTATCGAAGACAACGGTCTAAGCCAGGGGTCGGCAACATGCGGCTCTTTGGATGTGAAGCTGCGGCTCTTTAGTTCCATACGCAAATATTTAGAAAAAAAAAACATTTAGAAAAATATTCTGAATCGATAAACGAGGATTAGGCGCCACTTCTATCGAGCCATTAACAAGCCTCCAAAGGTAGCAAACAATTACATTTAAACAGTTGAAACAAGTAAGTTATGGGATGAATAGGTAGGTATACCTTCGATACTCGATAGTACAGTAGGTACAATTGTTGGTAAGAAAAAAAAATTGTGGCTCTATAAAACTTTGAAATTTTGTAAATTGTAATTTTTGACTCTTCCGACTGAAAAGGTTGCCGACCCCTGGTCTAAGCCCTAAGCCATCAGAAACCTTCAGGTAGTCAATAAAGGTAATATTTGGTTGTAAAGCCTTAACAACGGGAGTGTCCCACAATTCTATGCAATACGGTAGTAAGTATATATTATATTTCAATAGCTGCTATTTAAATTTAAAATAGCCTCGCCTAGTTTATAATTTTTTTTTGCTAATTTACATGCCTAATTTGTATCGATGTCTTAATGCATATGCAATTAACTAAATAACAAGTAGAATGCAGTTCCTACCAGACATATTTTGTAAGGCCTATCCGGCCCATTAACAATGCAAACTTAAACTAAAAATGATTGTGTTATCCATTATGTAAATTAAGATACTTTGTTATACAGCACTATTTATTGTTTTGCATGTAGCCTTCAAGCAAGGCAACGAACTTGTGGACCGATTCTTATTAAGCGTTTTATTTTTTTTCACCTGTCCCGATGTCTGTCTTCAAATCTTGCAAATTAAATTTGATCCACTTCCCGGTTACCGATTGAGCTGAAATTTTGCATACATGTGTAAATCGCGTGACAATGCAATATTATGATGACATGATGCTGATCTGATGATGGAGCTGGAAGGTGGCCCAAGGAACTTCGCAATTAAACGACACAACCTCATCGAGTTTGGGCTCATTTGAATCGTCTTGACGAGTAGTTTGTCTTTCAATGGTAACCAGGGTCTGGTGATGGAGTTGGAAGGTGGTCATAGGAACTCTGTAATGAAAGGACGCAACCCCATCGAGTTTCGTCTCGTTTGATTCGTCTTGACAAGTTCTCTGGTTATATAACTTTTAGTCCTCTTTATTAACAACTTGTAAAAGCTTGATTTTAAATAACTTTTTAACGTATGACTTGTTTATCTTTGATAGGCGTTTGACCACTATCTCATATTTTGGTGAAAAATCCTAGACTGTATTTATCCGACCACAGCTAATCAACTTATAACTTTATTAAAAGCTAGTTGTTCCACGCGGATTCGCTCGCGTAAAATAACATTCCGTATTGGAAATATCAGAAATCCCGTTGAGTAAAATGTGCGTGAAAATGATTTTATTCATAAAAATGTTTTCGTTAATTTTTCCTTACTTGCCATTCCCAAAAGGAATGTGTATTTCTATCGTTCTGGTGAGATTGTGTGTGTTATGTTAATGTTTCCGGCACCTACGCCATAAGTCATCGAACTTAGTGTGGAGATGGAGATACGAGTGTCATAGGGATTACGTTTAAAATATATCTTTATTCTTCTGTACGTGTGTATATGACTGTTTTTTTGTTTCCATAGACCGTAGTGCTTAGTAAATGATATGTATATCAACTTGATACCTCTAACCGTTCCTGAAGAAAAGAGGTTTTGACAGACAGACAAACAGACGACAGACTTGTTTAGTCTTTCTTTTTCATTTGAAGTACGAAACAAAAGAAACATCTATTATATACAATTCTAGATATAGAAATATCAAAATTTTAACAACGATTTATCCTACTAATATTATAAATCCGAAAGTTTGTTTGTAAGTGTGTAAGTATGTTTGTTCCCTCTTCACGCTTTAACGGCTTGATGGATTTAGATGAAATTTGGAATGTACATAGATTATACCTAGGATTAACACATAGGCTACTTTTTAACTTGATAATAGCGGGCGAAGCCGCGGGGCACGACTAGTGATATATATATATCAACTTGATACCTCTAACCGTTCCTGAGGAAAAGAGGTTTTGACAGACAGACAAACAGTCGACAAACCTGTAGTCTTTCTTTTTTTATTTGAAGTACGAAACAAAATAAAAATTAATCCAACTATTTTATACAACTCTATAGACCAACAAAAGATCAAAATTTAAACAACTCGCGTTGTGTCCGAGGTTTAAAAATAGAGGCTACGAATCTACGATGGTAGTTATTAATACATATATATATCGATACATAACCGAAAAAAAAACCGCACGTCCATACCAACCAACTGGTTAATCTACTTTACATATAAATATTACATTTATATTAATGAACAGGCGCGCGTGGGTCACGCATTTGTTTGGGAACCGGTCTGTGAAGCAAGTAACGTATTGGAAGATTTGGTGCCCACTTACTTATACCAATGGGTTGCTCTCCTGCATTCCAATCAAAATAAAGGGTACAATAGTGTCCCGTGGCTTCGCTCGCATTTACGATGATAAAAAAGTAAAATTTAAATTTAGTAAATATCCCCTACAATCTTTCTGGAATATGGCTGCACAGATTTTCTTAAGTCGATCAGGTCACCTTTCCAACAACAATTTAATCAAAGCCAGTCTAGCCTTTCGGAAGATACCACAGACAGACACGCAGATACACCCGTTGAACATATAACACCCCTCTTTTTGCGTCAGGGGTTAAAATAAAATAAAAATTATTAATGTTAATTTTAAATATACATATAATTATGTTACAAATCATATACATATAGTTACATACATAAATAGATAAATACACACTATATAAATAATATACAATACATATATAAATATTATAATACGCCTACTTAACATAACCTAAAAATAAATTAATATCAGTGATGAAACATGATGATTTCATATAAGCTGTGATAAATAATGTTTTTTTTCTCTTATTTTAAATGTCTCGAGTGTTTGCGTCTTCTATAGCTATTCATATTATTATATATCATATTTCTTTTTATAGCTATCTATATAGAACATTTTAGATCAAACCACATTCCAAACAAAAAAAATTAAATCAAAATCGGTCGAGCCGTTGCGATGCCACAGACAGACACACAGATACACAGGTTAAACTTATAACACCCTTATTTTTTGTCGTGGGTAAAAACGAGGTTATTATACATACAATCTATAAATAAATATATATAACTCAAAGGTGACTGACTGACTGACTGACATAGTGATCTATCAACGCACAGCCCAAACCACTGGACGGATCAGGCTGAAATTTGGCATGCAGGTAGATGTTATGATGTAGGCATCCGCTAAGAAAGGATTTTGATTAATTCTACCCCCCAGGGGATAAAATAGGGGATGAAAGTTTGTATGAAACTTTGTCAATTTTAAATTAATACTTCTTAACGCGAGCGAAGCCGCGGGCAAAAGCTAGTGTGTCTATAAAGACGAATCCGACACACGAAACATATACGAGTAAAATAAAGAAACGTAAGGGTGCTGTTTTGCATTGACGCAAGCCGTAGCTTATGATTTCAAATAAAATCGATTTCACGGTTGCAAAGGCATCAAATCGATTAGTTTCACTCGCAGGTCTCGGTTACTGTCTTATCTTTTTTCTTTAAAGATATTTTGTCATACTTTAAGCAGAGCGAATCGGAGTTTCTTAACGATAAAGAACATTACATTTAACTATATAGTGATTCGCCCCGGCTTCGCCCGTGTGCAACCCCTGCAGCGCCATTTGCCGGGCTGATTTGTGAATCTAAGCCATCTAGGGCGCCACCCAAACGCATACAAAAAAATCATTAAAATCGGACCAGCCATTTAGGAGTTCAGTGACATACACACGTACAGTAGAATTATATAATTATATATATATAATTCTACTGTACGTCTGTGCGACCCAGTTGGCGCAGTGGACAGGTGTCCGCCCTCTGCGCCGTGGGTCCTGGGTTCGATTCCTGGCAGGAGCACAAATTCCTTCCTAAGGGATATTTGTGTTACTGGTTCTGGGTGTAATGTGTGTGTGATGTGAATGTTTCAGGCACCCACGATACAAGTCTTTGAACTTAGTGTGGGGCTGTGAGTGTGAATGCGTTTGTTTTGTTTTGTTTGTTTATATATATAGAGATAAGAATTAAATAAGACACAAAAAAACCAATACACACCCAATACATCACTCTCTCTCACACACACAACCCACACACGCACTACATACACACACGCGCGCGCACACACACTGGTCCTTCATATATTGTAAATAGCTGTATTCTAACCCTTGGCATTATGAAATAGTTTTAGGAATGTGAGAAGACGCTGGTTCTCGAAACATCTGGAACCATAACTACATCGGGAACCAGAGGCTTCAGAATCTAAATTGTATCCTCTAAATGTAAGTCAATAAATGTGTTGATTGATTGAATTATCAATACATTTTTATTAAGATTTATTATAACGCTTAGTTTTCATAACATTTATTTTAATATTTTTTCTTCGGGACTTTTTGATATAATAATGAGTAGAGGTTTTTTTGCTAGGATGGAAATGGAACCTATGGTCGTAGAGATCAGCCTGCGATTGTAGGCCACACCACAATCTCTTATCAACATAAACGCTTATACACTCACAACTCCACACTAACTTCGATGACTTGCGTCAACGAAGTGGATGAAGCGTTTCGCTTCCACATTCATTATGCAAACCGCAAAGGAATGGAACTACTTACTTGAGTATCTGTTTCCTGATAATTTTTTTATTTTTTTTTGATTAACTACGGGCCAATTGCCTATATTTCCTAAAACTAAACTAAAACTATGTACAGCAAAGAACTAAGTTACCTACAAGACATCGAGCTTATAGGTAACTCAAGTGCTCAAGCCCAATACCAATGGGTAGCGTAAAAAAAAAAAAATACAATATGGGAATTTTGTAAGTCGCCAGTGAATAGGCATCTTCTAGGCAAATGTGCTCCATCATCGACCGCATTGCTGCTTGCCATCAGGTGAGACAGTGGTCAAAAGGCAGTGCCGCTAGCATAAAGGGATCGCTACCCACTGGTAGTGGGCTTGAGCACTTGAGTTACCTATAAACTCGGTGCCTTTAAGGTAACTTAGATCTTTGCTGTATATGTGTAGGCTCTTCTCGAGATGGCTCTAATTTTGCGAATCTGGCAGTATAGTCATGAGTGCCCCTTTGTGGCCCATGTGAATAAACGATTTTGATTGATTGATTGATTTTGTTTTAGGAAATATAGACAATTGACCCGTAGATATAATAGATCCTTGGGACAGCATATGGCGCGTATTGAAGACGCCTACTTAATACTCAATTAATTAATGCAATTCATAAAATATATTATCTAATGAGCTAATCGAGAAAGTTTGTTAATGTTGAACTAACGAGTTATTTCAATTAAGTATACTATCACGATAACGACTATTTTTATATAGCGCATAAGATACTAATTAATGCGAAATTATGTAACGACCACATTATTTTGTACCTACATACAAAAAGAATAGTTGTTTGATTTCTTCCAATCCTACTTAACTAGTCGTTCGCCCCGAACTGAGATCTCACCATCAAGTTGAAAGTCTGCCGCCAAGCCAAATACGGTGTTCCGGCAGTTAACCTTGAGAGCCTGCGTATTCCAGGTCTAGTGTGTTTACCAGCTTCGATCGCATCGTCACTTACCATCAGGTGAGATAGTGGTCAAACACTGGCCTGTCACAAATAAAAAAATAAAAAAAAATCTCGCGTCAACATTTTGCCTAATAGAGATAAACTTTTGAGGTGCACAGCCTATAACTTCTTTGTTCCAATCCGAGGCAGCATTACGTACATAATAAGTATAATTACGTTCTATTCAGATTATTTTTATCTCTGGAGTGATAAATTTAGAAAATAATTTAAACGCAAGCAAAGCTTAAAAAACCGACTTCGCCGCGTATATTTTGGTTTTGAATTGATCGATTTCGATAAAATTTATATGAGACCACCCCTGAAGTATAATCTTCCAAACAAAAAAAAATCATCAATGTCGATTCATAATTGGCGGAATTTTCATAAATATAAAAAAACAACATATAGTCGAATTGAGAGCTTCCTTTTTTGCCCTATTGCTCTAACCGCTGAGCTAATCAAGACCTGTCTGAAGCGACGATTTTTTCTTTTTAAATTTATCACTTTAGTTCTGCTAGCCTGGCTAATGCTATATTAAAACTAGCCGTGTCCCGCGGCTTCGCCCGCTATTGTTAAGTTAAAAGGTAGCCTATGTGTTAATCCTAGGTATAAGCTATGTACATTCCAAATTTCATCCAAATCCGTTCAGCCGTTTAAGCGTTAAGAGGGAATAAACATACATACACACAAACCTTCGGATTTATAATAATAGTATTACAGGCAAAGTCAAACTAAATTGCCCGCTGCTATAATTAGATGCGCGTTCGCCTTTTAAGCAGAGGGTTTCGTGTTCCCGGTGGAAACAAGTTTTCTCCCCAAGGAAAATTATTGGTTCCAGTTCTGGAAGTGTTTGTATGAATGTTTCCGTAACCCAAGACACAAGTCATCAAACTTAATGTGAGGCTATGAGTGTGATAACGTTTGTGTTTAAACTTTTTATTTATTTACTAGATGTACCGCTAGTAAATAAATAAAAAGTAAACGAACTGTTGTCCAGAAAGTCAGAGAAGTCCTATTGTGTGTGTGTGTGTGTATAATAAAAATAAACTTACGAATGAGACATTCAATAGATTCATAAATCATCAAGAGGCAAGGTCAAACCGAGTTAGGCGAAATGTCGATATATATGTGAACAGTGACCTCAGAATAATATAGTTTTATTAATATTTTAATGTAACCTACCTACTCCTAGGTTTACAACAGGGATGCAACAGGGTTGAGTATAACTATCGTACTAATCCTACTAATATTATAAATCGGAAAGTTTGTAAGTATGTTTGTTCCCTCTTCACGCTTTAACCGCTGAACGGATTTAGATGAAATTTGGAATGTACATAGATTATACCTAGGATTAACACATAGGCTACTTTGTAAATTAGTAATAGCGGGCGAAGCCGCGGGGCACGGCTAGTAATACATATTTTTTGTAGTCATTCACTATTAGACAAATTGTAGCGCACAAGCACTCAGTACGATTTAAGATTAAGGCCGTTTCGTTAATTTCACCGACCGTTGTCCGATATCGTTGGAACCGTTACATTGGGTTTTTAAATTTGATATAAAGGTCATGTTTGTATATACGCTAAATAGATTAAGTGGATATAAGGGTCAACAAAACATATCGGTACTTACATGCGCAAAAACGGAGATTCACGAGGTCTTTGTTCAACTACTAGCTATACATATTAAACACGAGTAAAATGAAATGCAAGCTGCATTTTTTGTTAGTTAAATTGGAACTAATCATGAATGCCACCATGTATTATTTAATTTAAAGCACTTCATTGTTCTGTGACTATCTACAAACTAATTGTAAACTATGAGTTCGCTCCAATTCAGACCCAGCGATGTTGTTTAATTCCATTGCAATAACATTCCCTCGCCAAATGTATTTGTTTGTGTGAGGCGATCGCGTAGAAAACCATTTTTTTGCAACTTGGCTAGTCGAGTTATTATTGCTTATATTGTTTCTTTTTGCAGCAGCGACGTTATAAGGCCGACTGATTTACTAATTGACATAATGATGAAATCGCTCTCTATTCACTACCGAAATACAGTCGTAGTTTACTAGGTACGAAACATCTGTCGCTAAAGGAATTAAATTGATACCAGCATCTTTCCTTGAGAGCCGCAGTAAATGTAGACACAGCGTGTTTAGTATCTTAAACCACACCACATTACCATCAGGCGAAACATAGGACAAACGCTCAGTCAGAATTTTTTTATCTGACAAAAAACATACCAACAAACGATTTTTTACATATACTTCTGCATTAATCCTACCTGTCTCAACATGCCATGCTTCCCGAACAGCGATATGGTGGTTCCACCAACCACCATCACCTTCCCCGGGCCAGCGCAGTCATATATCGTCATGGCAAGAGTGGCATTCCGTGGTAGGTCGCTGTAGAATACTGGTAATGTAACCCATTCGTTCCAGCTGGAATGCATTTATTTTGGTTAAACTTCTGATATTTATCCTGGTCCCTGCATCAAAATGTAGTACCTAGAGGGGTAGCGCACTGAGTAGTATGACTTGGAGAGATTGCTCTTAGCGATGAGCGAAGTCTGCCTATTGTAGTTTCTTGTACTATACTATATTTATTTACATAATTTGGTGCAATAATATGTTTTCGTATTTCTCTGTATTGTAGAAGTTCTTGTGGTAGCGTAGCGGTGTATGAGGACATGAGGATATTTTATACTGTAAGATTTAGCTGTGAAGCAGATATATATTTTTTCTCATTACAGTTCATCCTGAGTCCTTATGCTCCGTGACTGACAAGTTCAAAAGTTACAAGTTTCAAATAATTACGTCATTTATCTGTAATATTCATGTTATATTTAATTATATTTATTTTGATTCGTATCTATTATTATTTTGCCTATGTTGTTTTAACACATAAAAAGTGATTTGTTAATTCCACACAATGGCTCTTCGGAATAACAAACAATGTTTACGGCAAAACTGTCCGTTGGTTTACTTACCAAACTAGCGACTAGAGCGTGCTAGTGCACGCTCGCCTTCTATTCCCGATCTTCCCTTTGATTCCCCGCCGTTACTACAAGTTTTCTCGCCAAGGTAAAATTTGTGTTTCTGGTTCTAGTTGTGACTGTGTGTGTGATGTGAATGTTTCCGGCACCCACGACTCATATAATCGAACCTAGTGTCCCCGGCTGTGAGTGCCAAATCGTTTATGTTTGTGTTTCTATACGTTTTAATCGGTAATTAAATAATCGATTTGTTATTGAATATAGAGTAAAATTGCAATATATGTAAAGGTATCGGGATGGAATCACACATTATTTTACATATAAAAGCATCGATAAATTTGTATTCTGAATAACGTTCATGTATATAGTAATTCAATAATGTGTAATTCTATCGGAATGGAATTACACATAACATGATTAATCCATAAACCTTGTTTCCTTAATTGTTCTATACGTTTTAATCGGTAATTAAATAATCGATTTGTTATTGAATATAGAGTAAAATTGCAATATATGTAAAGGTATAGGGATGAAATTAAACATTAACATGGAATTACACATTATTTTACATATAAAAGCATCGATAAATTTGTATTCTGAATAACGTTCATGTATATAGTTATTCAATAATGTGAATTCTATCCCGATACCTTTACATATATTGCAATTTTACTCTATATTCATTAACAAATCGATTATTTAATTACCGATTAAAACGTATAGAACAATTAAGGAAACAAGGTTTATGGATTAATCATGTTATGCACGAGTATACCGTGTTTGCAATGGCCTTGAATCTTAACTATTCGCTTATAAATAAAATAAATTGACGTGTCTGCAAGGAACATCGAAACTAGATGTATGATAATGAAAAAATCTAGAACATGAATTTCAAGTTAAGTAAGACGATGAATATAGATATTGTGGCGATGGCAGCTATACAGGTGCAACTTACAATTGTTGGTGTATGTACGCCCCTCAGTTATGGTTTTATTTTAATTTAAATGCCATTTTCAGATTAAGAGAAAGGTCTCGAAGGACATTTTTGACCAATGGAAGCCCTCGCTTCAATCGATCCAAAAGGTTCTTTATTCCTTTTTTTAGTATTGTATTTTTTGTTACTTGTTTACCTTAATTTTAACCACAATTTATTGTATGCTTTGGTGATACTAATTTTAAAGCGAAATGTATTAAACTTTGTTTTAAGTCTCACAATCAAAGCCTGCGGACCTTCCGTGGTTTCCGCGGCTAGGCACAAATCGTCGGCATACATAATTTCGGTAATCAGATCGTAATAAACTTTAGTGCGAGCCTTTAGCCTGAAGTTAAAGATACCAACAATGACTTTTTTTCTGACGAACTACATACTTCTGCCTGTGTGGAGCCTCTGCAGCATCACCAACAACGAACTAAATATACCTTCTTCAGTCTAAGGTCTCGTTTAAGGTCTTATCACACCATTCAGAATTAGAATCAGTAGTTTTGAAGTCTTTCAATTATGGGGTCGGAGTTCAGCCCCTATTATATCTTTGTTGCACGCGGTTTCTTTTTGAATTAAGCAAAAATGATCCTTATTTCTTAGGATTTTTGTCAATTGAAACCTTTTGCAACAGAGATAGGTAATAGGGGGTCTGATCTTACGATGAGCCCGAGCTTTCAGTGAAGGTAACGTCATATGAAATCCATGGTGGATGGACATTTTTTCGTGTTCAACGAGCGAACTAGTTTATCAGGAGATTTTAGTGACGGATTTTTCTATCTGCAATGTGCAGACATAAAAATCCGTGTCAAAAAATTTCTAAAATTATGTTCCAGTTGCTTTGATACTGAAGAGCTTGTGATTCTGAGACCCAGCGTATTTTCCATCATCACCAACCACATCATAAAATCAAGACACTTACCATCAGGAGAGATATTGGTTAAACTGGAAAATGTAGATACTTTTTTTATCTTATATTTTTACTTACTTCCATCTATTAGTGAACGCTTTGTATGAGGTAGTGACGGGCAGGGCGAGAGGCACTCCATCACTCAGGATCTGACAGGTCACGAATAGATCTGAGCATCCTTCCTGATAGAGGCCGGAGAATTTGAGCATTGGGTCCGATAGTAGCTTGTCATATTCGGGTTTAGTCCTTTTGCCTTCTAGGGTGCCGCTATAACAAGTAAAATAAAGACTCAAATGGAGATTTTTGTCAATATTATGTTACTATATTTATGGGCCAATTGCCTATATTTCCTAAAACTAAACTAAAATTATACATCTATATAGCAAAAACCCAAGTTAACTACAAGGCATCACTAGGAAAGCTTATAGGCACATATATAAATATATATAACAAAGGCGCTAACATCGCTAACAGAATTGAAGCTATTAAGATAAGCCGCATATATCAAGTATGTTAAAATTATCTCATTTTAGTGTTTTATCTAAGCCATGAATGAGTTTTGTTAATGGTCTTTAAAAATATATGTGATCAAGTCAGTATACTTAAAAATCAAAGACCCGATTGTGTAAAAAGTGAATAACTTTTTTTATTTTACACTTTTTCGTTAATGAGACCTACTATGCAATTATATTAGAATTGTATCTCAACATTATTTTAAGTATTGAATTTTTTTCTTAAGATGTTTGCTATACAACTTGTCATTAAAAATTAAAAATAATAAGAGAAACCTAAACATGATTTTCAAATACCTATTCAATGATACCCCATTTAATACAGTTCGTAGGTTGTCACCATATTGAATTTTGATTAGTCATGTCTTTAGTGACACTCACAAGATTAAGACAAATCGATTGACAGTGACATCTCACGAGTTTGGTCTCTAGAGTGGCATAAAGGAACAAACAAACAGACATATAGATAGGCTGATAAAACATATTACACTCCTTTGCAGCACTCAGTCGGGTAAAATTGTTAATTAATAAAGGTAAGTCAGTTTAACTATGAGGTGTTATTTTAATTTTTCAATTAGATGAGGGAGTAGCCAGCATGCAATGCTCCAGAATGTCAATAAATCTATGCTATTAATTTTTATGTATAACACACACAAAGGAACATCTCCAAGTCATATATTGTCAATTTCAATTCCATATTGAACAAATAGCAGAAAAAGTACTAAGTAATCTATCCTTGTTTATCAAGAATCCTGATAAATGGGATATGGTAAATCAAATGGGTGAAGTCTCAGGTTTCACTTACATTTTATTTCTATTTTTTATTTAAAACTAGCAATCCGCCCCGGCTTCGCCCAGTTGTGATAAATGAAGAACCGCTCGACTGATTTTGTGCAAACTTCACATAAACCATCTACTAAATAGTCCGAACAAAGCCTAAACATTTGGTTTGGATAGGTGAGCCCCCGTTCTTGAGTTATAAAATTACAACGAAAAGTGGCATTGATTTTTATATAGATAGATAGGCAAATGTTTGACCACTATCTCGCCTGATGGTAAGCGATGATGCGGTAGACAATGATCTCTAGAATAAATTTAATTAACCTAACCCTCCAGTCAGTTTGCTTGTGATATATAGACAGCGCTGCTTCAGCCGTGGTCATGAGTCTCTTTGTGTGACACGGAGGTTAATCAAAATTTTATTATTTTAGAAATAAAAGTTCAAACTTCACCCCCTTTTTAATAAGAAAACTGGTTCTCATAAAAAAGGTGGTGAATTTCGCGAAAGTTAAATATAATTCAAGCTATACCTGCGCAGGTTTTGATTCTACATTTATCTGTACTCATTTCCTGAACAATAAAATTAGTCAAATCATCATTAATCTTCAAATAATCATCAATCTTCAAATCAAGACTGAAGAGTTATCTTCTGGGCAAGTATATAGTATCATCTACCATCAAATAAGATAGTGGTCAAAAAGTTGCCTATCATAAATAAAAAATAAATAAAGTCTAGTCCAGTAAATATTCAAAGAACACTATTTATCTGCCAAATTTGAAATGTATGGGACAAACAATAACACACACAAGTCATAGATGGGTTAGTTAGTGTCTCTGATTTATTTATTTATATGTTAACCACAAGGTGTCATGGTCAAGCGCAAATAACACTAATCAAAGACCTCCAATAAAAAAATTGCAATATGCTGGTTGCACGATCAAAAAAACCCTGAATTAAAGTGCAACTGGTGCTTGTGCAACTGCAGCTGCAACATATAAACGACTTTAAAATATCACGAAATTGTAACGAAGAAAAAAGTCGGTATCTTGAACAAAGAATTTTTATTGTCGTGAAATTATTAAAGGTACTTACATTTTTATTTCGACTTTGTGGTCCAGCGAGGAGCTATACACGTAGTAAAATTTATCGTCAATTTCATTCATTGCGATGCTAATTCATAGCTTTCGTAAAAACAAACACTAAATTCACAACACAACCTCTTCGCCCAGCTGTTTCTGACGTATTTAAAATTTTAATGATTTGGTTTGAATTAGTAGTGATGTTGACAGACAACAGTTGACATTAGTACGACAATTGTCAATGTAGGCTACGCTCCAGTTCTATCTATGAACGCTTACAATAACCAGATTTTACACAATACATATTGAGTTACTCACAGATGTTTTATAACGAGGATCTGCTGGTTATTAATAAAACTAAGAAATCTTTTAAAGGGAAGGCCAGCCGCATGGCCGGTCACGTTTCTCAAATGTCATTCAGTAGTGTTATTGCTCTTGATCGGCTTTATTTTGACATGGCATTATAATATCCCGCCTATGAAATAGGAACGCAATGTTGATTCTTATTATTTCCTAGCATTTTCAATATTTACTACATACTTTCCTCAAACTGTCGTATAGGTTTGACCTCACAGGTGCACCTGTTGCTGAGAGGAATGTAGGCATTATTATTGAACTGTAAACATTTGCTAATTTTGTCATGTCAATGGCACTGACAGCCATAGAAATTTGACAGTCATGTCACGAATTCACAAACAATATTGTGATTTGGGATTTCGGGGTTGTTTCGCCGAAGTTAATTGCAGTCATACTTTATTTGAATATCAATATTTACAATCAATACATACGTTGATTCAGTACTTAGTCGAAGTTAACGTGGCCATATAACTGAGGTAAAATTTTCACTGCTGTATTAGTTGTCTACCTATAGTTAAATTTGAAGATGTTTCCAGAGATTAGTCCTCCTCATAAAACAAACTAAATATCGTTTCAGAGCATGACGAAGCTGTCGGAGTGGTTTTCGGTGTTTTCTGCCGTCTTCGCCATGTGGTTCTCCCTGATATCCGGCTACGTGAGACACCCGGCTATAGAAACAAACATGAATTTAATAATTATATCTCCGATCATTTTTGTGATATTGTTTGGCTTGTATGCCGCCACAGTGGTTCTTTACCGCGTGTTCACCTTCAACAACTGTGAAGACGCCGCTAAAGAGCTTCAAGCTGAGATTCTAGAGGCTAAAAGGGACCTACAAGATAGGGGATTGAAAATTGACTGAGCACCATTCATTCCAGATAGTTATAAGATAAATAATGTTATTATCTAAAATATATTTGTTTTTAACTTAAATGTTTCTATTTAATCATGTATATATGCTACATAGTGCACCTTTTCAACATCCTGTTCCACAAAGAAGTATTGTTTTTTCCTTGTCTGAAATTCATATGTATTGAACTGCCCGTTGCTGCCTGTTGGTGGTTGCACATTCACTTTTTAACAAGTTCCCTGTCCACCATACTAGAATTAAATATAACCCAGTGAGTTCCCTGCAAAAATTGTATTGTTGTGGTCCTTTGCTCACTGCACAAATTTTTTAATAATTTCAATAAATTTCATGTCCACATGTCCAGAATAAATGTTCTCATAAGTCCACAAAATATTATAATCTGATAATCTAGTATACGTTGTGTGACTCCGTAGGTATGCATAGACATGCTGTAAGAGACCATTTACATGAAAAGAAAAAGTGTTAAGCAGTGGATGAGTTCGATTCCCAGTGGAAGCACAAGTTTTTTCACCAAGGGAAATTTGTGTTTCTGGCTTTGGGTGTGATATGCTTGTTTCTGGCACCCATGACACAAGTCATAGAACTTAGTGTGGGGCTGTGAATGCGTTTATGTATGCCCTTAGATCACTTTCAAGAAGGTTCCAACTTCTTGGCAATTTCGACTAGCCTCTTTTTTATGTTTCATATATCCTTTGTATTGTATGGACAGTCACATAATAATATATATGAATGATTTTAACGTGTTAAGATTAACCATGAGAAAACTACGGGCCAATTGCCTATTTTTCGTAAAACTAAACTAAAACTATGTACAGCAAAGTACTAAGTTACCTACAAGACATCGAGCTTATAGGTAACTCAAGTGCTCAAGCCCACTACCAGTGGGTAGCGTTCCCATCATGCTGGCGGCATTGCCTCTCTGAATTGCAATGCTAATACGTGTTATAATTTAACTTTATAAAATAGGAAGAAAAAAAGACATTGAAATAAAATTCTATTGAAGCTAAGGATAAAAGAAAATACATTGATGTTTTTTTATATTTATTAGGGTTTATTAAGCTAGTTAAAAGGTAGTTGCAATTATTATTTACAATATTACATTTAAATGACACATACAATCATAAAATGGTAAATCCACATTTCTTGGTCAGCATGCATGTTAAGACATTTTCGAAATTCTCCTTAGGTCATAATAATAATAATAAAGATTTATTTTTTATATAATTTAATTAACGACATGTGTTAAAAGAAGCAATGATGCCCAGCAATAAAAAAAAATGCAAAAAAGGTCATCATATAAACCAAAATACAGTATGGACTGATCAGTTAAAATGCTCATACTAGCCACAAACTGTTTTTTTTAACAAGATTTTATTTAAATACATTAAATTATGATGTCAATTTAAATAAAATGTAAATATTAATACAGGATTTGCTTATTTTATACAGAATTTTAGATAGCTTATTACTAATTTAAAGCTGCATTTCTTAATTCATAATTTGCATAATATTGTTACAACCAGCAAAAATATCACATACCATAATTATTATTTAAATATAAATTTATATTTATGGTGCCACTAGTAGTGCCCACTTACTCGCTTTTATCAGAATAAAAAGTAGTCAGTTAATTACCCTATTGCAGGGTCTAGAGTCTCTATTAAACTAGCCTGTTGATCAAATGGACGCCACAACGTTCCACACATTAACGGGATGAAAAACCTTTCTATTTGGTTAATCGATAAATGCGCATGGTGATTTATACATGTTATTATTTTAATATAATATTGGTTCTGGCTTTTCGCCGGGCAGTTTGGCGTCCTTCAGCCGTGGAACTGAGTACCGGCTGTTTATCATCAGCCTAGCTGATAGCTGTACATTTGAGAGGCTGATTTTCCTATTGGGTGCGAGATGTGACCTCACAACATGTACCTAGACTCACAGGTATTCACAAACTGTCATATGTATAATATTAATTTAATTAAGTACTTACCTATAACAAGGAGGTGCTAAGTTTAAAATGTAAGCTTTTAGAAGGCATGTTGGAGGAATATGGAAACTTTTTTGTCATATTATATGATTATTTAATAAGTACAACTATAATTTGTTTTATTTTTATGGTGTCGTTGATACTTATTACAGTTTTCGCCTTAAGCTTACCTTAGTAAAATGGTAAAACATTGTCAATACACTGTATTTTAAATATTATTGTAATTTGAAGTAAAGTCTTATGTTTTGGCCAAACGGTCTTAAATATTAATAAATAAGTGCACATGGGGTATATATTATTCAGGTAATTAATCACAATGTTTAACATATTTTTACTTTTGTTCTTATTTTATAAGAATTTGTAGGTAACTATATTAGTGTTATGGTAATTGAACTAAAACCTACAATGCTCTGAATAACTTCATACACTAATAAAACTTATATATAATTATTTACTTGGTGATTTTTAAGATTTTTATTTTTCCACAACAAATTAACAGGACCAATTTAAGTCAAATAAAATCCACCGGCGCGGCGTAAAGATTTTAGCTCCAATGTAACAAAATTGCCACTTGATCTACTGTTACAATAATATAATATTTGACCATTAAAAATCACCAAGTATACGTTCTAATACACGATCCAGAAAGAATTCAATTTCGCTAATTTACCTATTTATATTTTCCTAATTATGTTCCCACTTTCGTTTTCAGTATCATACAATAATTTCTCTACGAACTAGCTAATGTGAGTAGAATATGAACTAGAAAGAAACTAATATCAGTTTCTAGTTCTAAGTGAGTAAGTATATTGTGTTCGCGAATAGTTACGACGTAACATTCTCGTCTTAATACGTTATTATAATTTTTCGACACCTTATTTATTTTACACTATTTTGCCAGTACATTTTTTTATATATCATTGACGCATTTGGTACTTGCAACATTTTTTTCGCATGATCACTTTTAGCTATACTATTTACAGATAAGTTCTTTTTTCTTTGTCTAATAGGCTAGTGTCTGACAACTTTCTCACCTGACGGTAAGTGATGATGTTGTCGAGGATGGCTAACATGCTAGGCCTAGAATAACCGTACAGCGAAGGAGTGGAACTCATTGCCTGCGTCTTTGTTCCTCGTACGGTACAATCTGGGTGTCTTCAAGTTAGAGTGAATAGGCATCTTCTAGGCAGGCATGTTACAACTTCGACCGCATCTTCACTTTCCATTAAGTGAGTTCGTGGTTAAATGCTTGCCTATTTAGCATAAAGTATATTCTTATAAACAATGTTTTTTTTCTGAATCGGTGTATAAATGAGCAGCATTCAGAGTTAACAAACCTAATTTTTTTAACGTCGGTTAAAAATAATTGAAGCTACTAAAACTCTGACTACTCTGATAAGTTAATTTCTTTTAACTATAATACTGTAGTTAAAAACTAAAGTTAGAAACTACAGTCTGTTGTTCTGTACAACTTTTTAGAATGAAGTTAGTGGCATCACAAAGCTAGAAAGTTCTACGTTAGTTAGCGTGCCGACTCCTCGACTATACCTAACTCTATTATACATTACAGTCCGTACGTTACAGTACCGTCAGCTAGACGAACAGAAATTAAACGGTCATACTCATAACTATTCACGAATACAATGTTAAATTCAAGGGCAGCCTATTATATACATTATTACTTTCAGGATTTAGGAGTAGATTTCTTAAAAACCTGGAACATTAGCAAATTAAACATAGAGCTATAGCGACAAGCACAGAGCAGAAAACTTGCTCGCTGCAACACGAGCGTGTTTCATGCTCTGTGGTAATAGGTCGGATAACATAAGTAGTGAGACGCTTTCAATAATTTCGTTCTAATTTGATCTAATTCTACATTACAGATTTACATACTTGATTCTGTTGAAATTTAGGTTAAAAAACCCATTGTCATTACTATACCTAAGGTATTTTTAAACAAAATTTCAACAAAATCAGCTATGAAAAGTGATAATAATCAAAACTCTACCCCGGTTTCACCACAAGATAATTCCACCTAAATATATTTAAATGTATTACTTTTATAACACAAATATTGGTATCTAGTTACTTTAAAATTACGTTAGTACTTATACATTTTCAGTTAAATGTAGGTAGGTGGTACCCACGCATTCAAAAAAGTACACAATTATTTAGACATGGTGAAACAGGGGTCAGTCACTTGGCTGTCAAATAAAAAACGAATACACATCAACACCGAAAGTAACGCGAAACACGCTACAGTTACTCAAAATTGGTCCAAAATGTTGTTCAAACCTCGTGTGAATAAATCTGTGTGAAATAAGCCGAGTGACGACAAAAGAGCGGGTGGCACATATTAATGGCCTCGCCAAAACTTTGTTAACATGCTCCATACATAAAACATTGTTTTGACAATGGCTTTTGTTTGCTGAAGCTTGTTTGATAGAAAAATGGATTTAATTTATTATGCAAAGCAACCATTGTAGGACGTTAATCATAAGTAATAAAAGAAATCTAGAACTCGAAAGTCTTGGACGTTAAGCAAGGACGCAAGCTAGTCTATTTTGATATTCATTGAATTAATTTTAAGGACGATACCAGTAATGGACTCTCCCATATACGATACCCATGCGATTCCATCGCGTACAAATCGCTAAATCTGAATATAGAACACGGGAGTTTTATCATCAAAGCTGATTTGAAAACAGAAGGCTTTACCCCCTTACAATGGACAGAAGCGTGTTGATAAAGTAAGCTCGATGGCATTTGCAATTAAAATAATAAACCTTCAATCGTTTTACCATGCCTCACGTAGCAACAATTAGGTCTACACGAGAGCGTAACCATATTATACGCTTAGGCTAGCCAGGATATCGTGCTCACATGCGAAAACACGCTAACAAATCCGTTTAGGGCCAATAAATGTTTGTCGTTTTATGTAAATTACTTAGGTACGGAAACTACGGATTTAGGCGCGAATTCAAACCTACTATCGATTCGTATTGAATACCCTTCGGAATCAACCTTGAGTCATCCTTGAGTCCTGATCGTTTTTACGTTAGCAACTGTCACTTTTTATATTTCTTTCGCAATTTTACTTATTTGGATAACTTGTTGTTAGTTAGTACCCCTGTATCTAATAACAACATTTGGTATTGGACGAAAAGACACGTTATATAGGTATACATAATTAATTTGATCTGAGGCTTGTGTGTGTAATGTCTACTTAGGTAGCTGTTTTTAACCCTACCAATAGGTACCTACCACAAAATCTTATCTGCTAGCACAATTTTCAGGAATAAATATAGATAAGCCATAATTTGATCTTTTTATGCATTATTTAGAAGACGAGTTTATATTTTCAACGTTGTTTTGACTAAAATGCTAATATTCTTCATTGAAAGTGCATTCCCTTATGTTTAAGCATTGTGGGTAGTTGCTTGTTAGCGAGCACGCGAACTGGGTTAAACAAAGTTTTGAGGTCGGTTAACTTATACACGTACTATAATACCATTGCTAGTTCTAATATAACTACTGTGTTATTGTAAATATCCAATAAGCATGAGAATTAAATATCAGATAACTATTATGTTTTTATACATAATACTTATCTGTAGATACATTTGTACATATACCATAGATTCATAGAATATTACTATCTTATTTAAATGCTTTCTAATTAAGAATGCATGGTCAATTCAATATAATCAAACGAACGCTATTGGCTAAACTGATTCGTGACGTCAGTTCACACATTTTTGCTGCCGTTGGTTGGTCAACTTTCCTTGACGGCAGCATTGGATTATGGATGTCGCAAAAATAACGTCAAAATGATCGCGTTTAAAATGAGTCACGCATTTTCAGACATTTATTTTGATATGAAATGTAATGTTTTATGAATGACAATGTATTTTCACCAATAAATGAACGTAAACAAAAACATAAAAAACAAATTATGCATATTCCTTTTCTTATTTTTTTATTCAGAATAGGCAAGCATTTGACCACTATGATATGCTTTCCTAGAAGATACCTATTGACTCGAGACTTCAAGACTCACAGATTATACCGTCCCTATATTATTATTTGAGGAACAGAGATTAGACTTAGTAGTGATGAGAGATCAGTGAGTTGCGGGTAAATAGTAATGAACCCGGAGAACCAAACGCGCAGTTTCGAACTCGTTTAAGCGGTAAAGCTAAAACCGTTTGAAATATATAATAAAGAGCACTTTCTAAAGCGGGCTACACTGTATTGTATAGCCAAGAAACAAAAGCGTGTATCGACGTTAGGATGCATTATAGAAAAGAATAGGTCCTAGAGAGCCCAATTATCTTCTAGATGTAGGGTGTTTAACACGTTCAATCTCGTAATGATTTACGAGCAAACGAAGCCAAAAGCTAAACAATTTGTTACGCAGTCAGTAAATATTGGCAAAATCCTGGTAACACATACAATACAGTATTGTTTGTCTCTACAGCCACTTACTGCCCTCGAAATTTACCATCTATGACGTGCAAACCCGTATATATTTAACCCAGTAACGTGCCCGACTAGTATTTATTAGTTATTAGTGAGCTACGTACGTTAGTGGCATATATTATTATGTGTCAGCATTATGCTAACTATAACCATCTATCTATAACATACTAGACATGTGATGTTTTGTTTATTCATTGACGTGGGTGAGACACGCGAAATCGTTGTAATGACTTCAGTACCTAACCTCAGGTTTACCTATGTTTTGCTTCTTGTGTTCTTTAACATGCTTACGTATTTTTTACCGACTTCAAAAAGGAGGAGGTACTATGTTCGAATGTAGGATTTTTTTATGTATGTTTGAATTGCCCTTTGGCTTCGTAAGGTGAGCGTTCGCCTTCTAAGCAGAGGTATCGGGTTCGATTCCCGGCGGGAACACAAGTTTTCTCTCCAAGGAAAATTTGTTTCTGGTTCTGGTTGTGATGTGAATGTTTCCGGCGACCACGACACAAGTGATCGAACTTAGTGTGGGGCTGTGAGTGTGAAAGTGTTTATGTTTTTTTTTTATGCTCACCGATTTCTCCTCCATATGTGGACCGATTTTTTAAATTCTTATACTTCAGAGATTGGTAGATTATACTTCAGAGGTGGTCCCATATAAATTTTATTGAAATCGTAATTATTTTGTCCAATTCCTAACAACGTAATCAACAGTAACGACATTCATTTTAAAGAGGCAGCTTATCATCGCAGTAAGATTTCATATTTTAAAGTGGTAGTCAAAGCTCTGCGCATTTGGCAAGGAGTCAAGCTTACAAACTATAGTGCCGATTTTACTTTAATACACTCCAGCGTATGATGAAATTAGCTCTAGAATTTAGTTTTAGTTTTATCCAGCTCCTATACTCCTAAATGCTTTTAGAACAGGTTCCCGCCCGGGACGTGCAAGCAAATCTCACTTTAATAGAAATTAAGTAATTAAAGGCTGCCTAGCTTTGTTAACGGAACTTTCTTCCCACCTCATAAAAAGGCTGGTGTTACGCCGAAATCGTGGCACCAGGTCTTAAAGACCGCATAAGATCAAACGCAGATCCTAAATTCATCTCGATTTGAGTTCACACATTCAAAAGTCACACTCAGATAAGTCTGGCGACGACGACGGCCAGCAGTGAGATGCCAGCCTTGAGCTCGACAGAAGGGCCGAGGTGCGTCGCCGAAGAGTTTCCCGCGAGGATCAGGGCACGAAGCCGCTGCCGCTCGCGGTATCTGGTGTCTTCCCCTGGAGGGTCTAGGCACTCGAACTCACAGCATCTCTCGCCCACTCGGAAGTTTTTGCAGAACTGTGGAAAAGGAAATGGAAAGCAGGTAAAATATCTAGGTGGTCTATCTTAATATGAAACAATGAAAATGACGGCCCTTTCTTTAGCTTTTTAACATAATACTAATATGTCTGTGATAATATCTCTGAAGATTCTTTCGGCTGTACTGTACTGTATGCCGGTATATATCTTAGGCCAAGGATAGTGGTAATTTGAAAACCAGCACTGTGTGCACGAACACGCAGTAAGCTGAATTTATTCCGATTGCTCTATATAAAGAAGTATTCAGTTTAAAGTAGTTTTTATTTCTTTCTGATCGCAACAAGTCCTGCTAAGCTGTTCCGGTTAAAAGGTAGACAGGCTCAGAAAATATCCTACCATCTGTCCCATGTTGTCTTTAAAGCTTACAATTCCTCCTACATGACTTATCATACATTTCAAAACGGATTGTCACTAGTAGATGTTCGCTGTAAATTTTATTTTATTCTTACATTTGCACTCACTTCTCCATACTAAGTTCAAAGACTTGCATCCTGGGTACCGGAACATTTACATCACATATAAAGTAACACAACCAGAAGCACAAATATCCATATAAAGTCACACAACCAGAAGCAGAATTGGGAAGGAATTTAGGAAAATTGTATTGCTGCTGTGATGGACTTGAACCCAGAACCCGTGGCGTAGAGAGAGAATTTCCAACTGCGCTAACTGGGTCGTTAATCTGGTCGTCGTCGTCATTACATTGTATTACTCACATAGGGTGGATCGCAATATATCGCCTTGCACCACATGGGCTGCGAGTGGTAACAGACACATATTGAGCAGACTCCAGGTCCGGGAACGTACAGCAAGCCATGGGGGATCGTCTTCCCCTCCCAGTCTGTGCAGTCTTCTTCTACGCAAGCTGGAACAAACGAAATCAATAGTTTAATAGCATACCAAAACTTGTCGTGACATCATTCCCCAGCTTTCTCCATACTTAGTTCGAATGCATGTTTCGTGGGTGCCGGAAAAAATCATATAAAACGTATAATCGACACATAGAACCAAAACTTACATGGAATTAGGTAAAATGGGTTAGTGTCAAAATCCCCATTAGGTATCCCCTTTAATGGGGATTTTGAGACTTTTAGTCTCATAATCCCCATTACTGTGGAAATTTGGGCTAGTGGGGATTTTGACGCTTAAAGTCTCAAAATCCCCTTTAAGGGAAAATAATTCTATTTTTCATTACTATCCTTATCCTAAATACCCACTCTCTCCATACCTACAGGCAGATTCAGGTGGTGCTTAGTTTGTGGCTCATAGTTTTAGTGTTTTAATATAATTGTCTTATATCTTTGTATTACTTACATACCTACATTTTACTTGTTAGTCTAAGATTATCTGGCAATAATTAAATTTTTTTTTTTTTTTTTTTTTTTTTTATTTGTGACAGGCTAGTGTTTGACCACTATCTCACCTGATGGTAAGTGACGATGTGATCGAAGCTGGTAAACACACTAGACCTGGAATACGCAGGCTCTCAAGGATAACTGCCGGAACACCGTATTTGGCTTGGCGACAGACTTTTAACTTGATGGTGGTAAGCTACTTTGGTAGCAAGCCAGGCGAGCAACTCACACAATGCTCTACCACCTCTCAAATGTCACCTGATTAGCACCACCCGGGGACCACGTGTAGGGAGTCAGACTTAAGAGGTATCCTCCTACGGACGTGGGTGACTCAGCCCCCAAAAAATAAATATATATAAATCACACTAACATTGTGTGTTTGTATGTTTGTTACTTCTTCACGCTCAAACGGCTGGACCAATTTTGATGAAATTTGGTATGGATGTATATTATATATTTTAATCCGGGACTTACGCGTCCTACTATGGAAGTTAATGTTTGCGATAGTTGATCGCTTAAAGCGATCTCTTTCAGACAAACTTTGGATCGACAGTAACAGAAGCCTTAATGATTAATGGTACCTACTTGTTTATTTATTTTACAACCGGCGCGCCCTTTTCAATATACTTGACGAATCTAATGCGTAATGGGAAATGAGCCAATTTGGCATTATACCTGAACATTTTCCCATTTATCTATGGCTTTACAATTAAATAGTGTGTCATTTCATTGCTATTGAAATTAAGGTGTATTAACATTTACTTACGCAAACCTCTTTATATTTTATTATTATATTACAAACCATTTACCTACGCATTTTATGGTAAACCATTTAAATCTACATAAAGAATGGCTTATAAGTAAAGCCTATTATAATCTAAAAAGTATTTCAGTGCTCAATAACGTAACATAATTATTTTGTGGATTTCTATAAATTTCAGTCACATAATTTGTATTTAACAATCTTTAATTTGTATTATTTTTACGACGCCATTCTCGATTAATAATGATAAGTAAGTTACATATTGTTACAACTGATGTACGTCCGAAAAGGACAAAACGTAGAGTCAAAATTACATTATTAATATTTGTTTTTGTATACGGTTATAACAATAACATTTTCATATTATTATAATGTATTAGGCAACCATAATGCGTAAGAGGTACAATACTTTCTTTGTTAAGGCATTGCAACGCATACGGGTAGAGCTAAACCGGGTAGTAGCGAAAAAAATAAAAGATAGCTGTTTTATATTCCACATCAATTAACATATTTTATTGTACGCGTACATTCTGTTATTTTCCGGTTATTTGCATAGTAAAATGGAGACGCAGGAGAGAAATTACCTCGTCGTTTTTCCAAGGGCTTTATGTAAATGTGTATTAGATATGTGTTGGGAGCACGGGGTATTTATCCAAAATGTGAGCTATCTGACGGGAATGGCGATCACTATTTGTCTAGCTTTCGCTGGATTTGCAGACGGTTGCCGTTCAGTGGCCGATTTATATCAAACTGGGAGATCCTTTTTATCTTGCTGGCTTTTGTTTTGTTCAATTTTGTTTATTTTTCTCACAGTCCAGTATTAGATACCCTTTACCTTTGCTTTTCTGTATGATACGTATTAGATACTCTTTGCTGTATGATGCAGAGATTTCGAGTCGGAACTTAGGTCCCTTATGATAGATGGATAAATATTTCTTAGATAATTGTTTTTTGTTTGCTAACTATCGGCCGCAGCCAGCTTAGATATAACATATACAAACAAGAAACGAAAGTTTAAAAACTAAAACACGACTACAATAGCCCTACTTGGCATCCTATAATTGAAAAATAAAATAGTTGTCATGACTTTTAAAGGATATATGCAAGTCGCAAACGGTACGCTTTACAAAAATATGATGTACCCAACCCTACCTACATTTTAAAATCCCTGTTCAATGATACCAAGCATGATGGGGTGAGGCAAAAAAAATGTTTTGTTCTTGACCTCGTGCTATCTAGAGTGCGCCATATTTTAATGTGACGTCACATAGGCAGCGTACAAACAAGACGCTTCTAGCGACACTTTATTTGTCAAATTATCATAAATAGTTTAAAAGTTATAAGGAACAGATGAACATAGACACATACCGGTCAAAACATAACCCTCCCTTTTGTTGCGCAGTAGTCGGGTAAAAAAGAATGAAAAGGTCGACTCGGCTTCAAATGACCCGAATACGTAAGATCAAACTTTGTTTTTACTATGCTTCTAGCGACTCTTCATTTTTCAAATTATCATAGGTAGTTTAAAAGTTGTGAGGAACAGATGAACATACATATATACACACATACAGGTCAAAAACATAACCCTTTTTGTTTCGCCATAGTCGGGTATAAAACAATGTAAAGGTAGACTCGGCTCCTAATAAAGTGACCCGAATACGTAACACAAGTCTCCAGAACTGCTAGTTATTTATTTAAGCACATGTCCCGCACTTGGCCGACTTCTCAGCTTTGTTTGCAGGGCAGCGGGACAGACTCCATCATTTTAATGGCGCTTGGCACGGGTACAGCTCTTCGGTAGATATTAAAAATAATACAGAAATACCTATCTAGAGATGAAGTACGATAATATATAGGGCAAACTAATAATAACAGATAATTGATGATTTGACGACCTAGTTGGCGCAAGGACAGGTCTCCCTCTGCGCCGTGGGTCCTGGGTTCGATTCCCGGCGGGAGCACAAGTTTTCTCCCCAAGGAAAATTTGTGTTTCTGGTTCTGGTTGTGATTGTGTATGTGATGTGAATGTTTCCGGCACCCACGACACAAGTCTTCGAACTTAGTGTAAAAGCGATTAAACATTTTATTTCCGCGGTCACATTTCGCAGGCAGTCAACGGTAATCGCGCTAACAGAACTGTAATTCTGAATTGATTCAACAGTGCGAAAACGAAATATAATAATATCCTCCACCCAGATCTATTCCGGGATATCTAGGTCATCCAGAATACGGCCCACTTAGCCCTACCAAGTGGTTATCAAAAATGTACATCGCACTATTCAGCCGTCTGTCCAACTGTCAATAATACCTACGGGACGGGTGGAATCGTGTTAAAAATTACAAGCTTATATTTAATTTTAGTGTCACCTGTCCCGTTACATGTAGGTCTGTAATCATATATTGCAAGCTAAATCCTGATGTCCGATTGGACTCGAATTTGGTTCCTTATGTCCCTACGGAGGCAAAACTGAAGCCAGATTTTAATTTAGTCACCACACATCAGCATAATATGATATACCATCATTGGTAAGCAGTGCACAATCCAGCAGGTGCTGGTTTAGAATCGACAACTGCGCTGAATAAAAAAAAAATTGTTTGTTTCAATACAAAAAAAAAAAAATCCTTACTGGTAATTTAATTGCAGCGTAGACAGTTTAGAACGAACGATCAAGTAAACTATGGCAACTTTTAGACACCCCACACACCGACACAGCAAAAACAAACAAACGCTTTCACACTCACCGCCCCACATTTAGTTCAACTTGAATCGTGGGTGCCGGAAACATTTACATATCACACACAAAAGCAGTTAGCAGTCGTAGCAGTCATAAGCTATTATTTTAGTAGCTGGCTAGAAGTGTTGCCATAGTTTACTTGACAGTTACAACTTAACTGTCTGCGTCACAATTTACTTACCAGTAAATAAGGAAAAATTTTTTTTAGTCGATAATTTTTTTTCAATTTCTTTTTTTCTTCTCAGTTGTCGATTCTAAACCACCCTCCGTAAGATTGTGCACTACTTACCAATGGCGGTATATAGGTAAACTATATACATCTTCAACGTTTGTTCACTTCAAATCAAGAAAAGTTCTCGCAAGAAGGGTAATTGCCGAGCGTCTAATAAAAAGGAATCGATCGAACTTACCAAAACATTTTCAAGGCCTACCTTGAAGTCACAGTAAATATTTTAAGAGTATGGCAGCCAGGTATTACTTATGTACCGAGACCGACGGTATCATTGGGGACTCGCACGAACTTTTGTTACGAAAGTTTCGTAGAAAATATTTTTAGTACAGTAAGCTTAGATAAGTTTAGCCCATTTAGCACAGAAACTAATATTACGTGTTTTGTCTTTGCAATCACACGATTTCACACTCATATCCCCGCACTAAGTTCAAAGAGTTGTAACGGGCGCGTTTAAAATATTAACTTCGCAGATACGATCTGGCCCAGAACCAGAAGCACTCTCCCTTATGGAGGAAAATAGTGCTCTTATCGGGAACCGGACCAGGGACCCGCGGTGAAGAAATTAAGAAATTATCAGTTGCGCCAATAGGGATTGGATTTTTAACTACAACGGACATATGAAAATTAAAACTATCGTGAGTATTACACATAATTGATATTGTACTACAAAGTAAGACGAAATTTTCGACGTGTTTCAAGCAGTACACAAAATCAATTATACAACGGACATATTGAGCAACTAGCTGCGCCCCGCGGTGCTACCTGTATATGCCCCGGACCCACGGGATTGCCGGGATAAAAAGTAACCTATGTGTTAATCCAGAGTGAAAACTCCCTCCACACCATCAAATATTGGCCCAGCTGTTTGAGCGTGAAGAAGTAACAAACATACAAACACACCAACTTTGCCTTTACAATATTAGTGTGATGTAAATGCTCACCGAAATTAACCGTATTACTACGGTTATATTAATCGATGGGAGTATAATTATTGTATCCATACCAGCAGGTACGGTGGCAGGTCATTCCACCCAATGATTCATACAAAAGGGCTACACGACTAGCGGTCACCCAACTATGTTTAATAATAGCCGAGAACCGTCACCGATTGGTGGCATAGATATTATATAGTCAAATGTAACAGTTCAATATATTAAAACTAACAAAAAACCCCGACTGCGTCAAATGTTATCAACTTTTTATATTGTACTCTCCGAAACTTTAATGGCTTAGTTAGATGGGCGTTCGCCTTGTAAGCGGGGGTATCGGGTTCGATTCCCGACGGGAACACAAGTTTTCTCACCAAGAAAAATTTGTGTTTCTACGAGAAGTTCTGATTGTGATTTTGTGTGTGATGTGAATTTTTCCGGCACCCAAGACACAAGTCATCGAACTTAACTTGGGGCTGTGAGTGTGAAGGCGTTTATTTCTTTTATATCTACTGAACGAATAAAGATTTGATATGTATTGTAATTGAAATTGATTCGAGCTGAAAACTGAATTCAGCATACCACTGCAATACAGTACAATATCACATTCACCAGGCCAGTTACACAATGCGGGTCTAACGGCCGGACCGGAGTCCCCAGGGCTCTCTCGCAAATATAGGTACTCATATCGTATTCTAGGTTATCCTACACGTATATTTAATATTAGATAGTATATTTCTGTATCTCACTCGGTGATCGTACAGGGGCCATCTGATATTTCTGGCACGTTATTATTGTCGTGCGAAATATACAGAAATATTTCTCTATAATTTATTCGTACGGTCAGAAAATAAATCAACTGCTCTATCGGTTTTTCATAACATCTGAAAATCTATAAAAATTTGATCGAATTTTGAAAAAGTGGATATACCGTCAGTCTTTATACCTTAAAGTGTTAGTACACATCTAATTTAAATTTAGTTTAGCTATTATGAAAAACAATGTTCAGCTGGTTTTGTTGCTGATTTTACGTTCTAATAGTTAAAAACGTCTGTCTGTCTGGAAGGTAACTTTTTTTTGTCCGCTATCGAATAGTAAACTATGAAAATTTAATTTACAACGTGGTGTTGTAATGAAGCTCTAAAGTAACTTTTAAAGTCACTTAAAATAGAGTGAAAGAATTCAAGGATTATACTTATTCTAAGCTTTATGAATTTGAAATCATTGTTTAGAGACATTAATTAATTTTGTTCAAAGATTCATAACTATTAATAATATCACAATGATGACCTAAAACATTCCTTTATTCATTTGTCTACGTAGACTCGTACAGTTATTGATGAAATGTAAATTATTTAAGTTTTCATGAGTCTCAGTTTAAATATAATAAATAAGATATTCACATCCTCTATTACCAATAGTTTAGGTAGTATCTTGTATTTAATCGTCCTAACAACTACTTTTATTCTCCTCGACGTTAGACGTCAGTCTTTTTAAAATCACGGTCAATGATAGTTAATAGTACGAAATGTCGAGTAAAAATAATAGTTTTTTATGGAAATTAAATAAAACAAACGCTTTCACTGGGAGTTCTTGCCGCGAAAGTGAAAAAATGGCGTTGTTGATTTTGTATAATTTTCCAAAGCCTGTGATTTTTCGAGTGTTAATGTGTAATAATGGTGGAATATTAACCGTTAATACTTAATAAACGTGCATAAGTGTAGGCAAAACATACAAAGTTGAAAAACGCAATTTTCGCCTTAGCTCCAAAACTCCAATAGACGTTTTAGTAGTTTCTACCACTTTACTAGAACTTCTTTTCTAGGGCATGACTTGACTATTACTGACTCCTTGACTTATGACTTGGACTTCTATTATATTTTATTCTAGGATAGAATTTGTAATTTATGTTTAATATTTCGACTGAAGGACATGGATATTCATGGTCATAAAATAATAGAAAAAAAACGCTTTCACTCTCACAACGCCACAATAAGTTCGAAAAATTGTATTGTGAGCGCCGGAAACATTTATATCACACATACAATCACTCCCAGAACCAGAAACACACATTTCAACTAGTTTTCCGCTGGGATTCGAATCTGATACCCGCGGCTTATAAGGCATTCGAGCACCCAATTACGCCAACGAGCAGCTCAAATATAAGTTATGGGAGCCCTTTGGGACCATTCTCATATCGTCATATCGTCGGGTCTAAGATGAAATCATTGAATTTTTTTCTGAATAGATTTAATGTAGGTAAAGGTTATTTTTTGGATCACATAATAGTTTTCTTGTTGAATTGATCCATCGGCCATCGTCTATTGGGAACTTATTATTTTTCAGTAGGTCTATTGGTCCGATCTATGACAAATTTTTCGTGGGGTATTTTTATTCCTTATATATTTATGTTATCTGGTTATTGGTAAACCTGGAACTAGACAAGCCCCAATTTTACTATCAACGGTAAAAATTATACATGTGTGTTGTCTGAGTAGATACAGGTTTACCATTACATATATCATATAACTAAGAGTTGCCATAGCAAATCGGGAAAAACAATTCGATTAGGGAAATCATAAATATATTAGTATCTTATTATATACGTTCGTTCACTGTTCACCCTGTTCATTCACATAATAACGTTAACCCTAACCTTTGATATTTCTGATTTTTACGCGCTACAACAATCTTCTTTTGTTTATTCTTTTGCATAATTTAGCTGTACAATTGATGAATGATATAAACTCGAAAAACCTAACCTATCCGAATGGGGTTTTAGGCTTAAAATATGTATGCGAAATCACTTTATGACATGTAAAATTATGTGAATGAACAGGACAACCCTCTCTAGTTCAAATGATTGTTAACAAGGAAAAAATTGCTTTTTTTATCTCAAAACCCTTTTATTCAAAGAAATCATTGGTCGGTCACAGCCTTAGTGAATAGGCGAAGTGTACAAAGAGATTAAGATTACCCGAGTGTTACGTACTCGTAAGTAACTAGCTTTCATCTGCGGAGAGGGGCCTGGTTCTCGAGATGGGACCGCGATACTGCCTAGAACATGATATACGGCTGACATGATGTAAAATGGATGGAAATAGGATTTACTCTCATACTTTGTGAATTTATCTGATTGGCATAAATTGCTCCCGTACAAGTAAACCAATAAAGAAAATACGATACGTAATCAAATAACCGGCGGCTTAAAAGTTTTCCAGCTACTATGCCGGTAACAGGAAATATTGACATCAAACGTATACACTCGTATATGCTGATGTTATATTTACGGAGTAACAAAAACGCTTTTCTTTAGGGAGGAAACTGTGTTTGACAAAATCTCTATATTTAGATTTTTTTTTCCAACCTATCTACGGGCCAATTGCCTATATTTCCTAAACTAAAATTCTTTAGATTATTTCCTAAAACTAACAATCTTTATATATATTATATTGGTAAGATTATAGTTTAGTAAATATGTCAACAAAGCGGGTGTCTAGATAAAAAATCTCATTTGAACTGGCAAATTAATCAAAAGAATGCAGTAAAATACTTTGTTTCCACGAAAGATTTCTCAGAGAGAAAGTTTTTGTTAGTAGTATCCACAAAAATCACATAATTATCCAAAGTACAGTTTTATAGGTTCCCTACGTAGCCTAGTTATGACGAACATCTTTCAATACTGGTAGTGAATTTTCTATTGATCATAGGTTTGATGTTTGGTGATATTTTGTCTATGGGTGGTGGTAAACTAAAATTGAAATACTGGCAATGCTGATTCGTGTACCGAGGATTTCTTTACTTGTACTTTCTAACCTATATAGGTTTTGATTTGCTAGCGAATGTGCGGCACATATGATCGTTTATTTTTTATACCGTTGACAAATATAATCTTTGGTCTGTGTAAAATGTAACTACATTTTAGAAAGAGAGCTTAAACCTCAATATTTGACATTAATTTAAAATTGATACTTCTTACGTTCCCGAGAATAATTAAACGCAAGCAAAGCTTGAAACCGACTTCACCGCTTTATTTTCGGAACCTTGATCAGATTTACTGTAATATATAACACGCATTAGCTAACTCAAAAACTAGTGATCAGATGTTGATCAAATTTATGGGACCAAAGAGAAAGCAACAGATTTCAAACAAAAAAAATATTCTAATTTGGTTCACGTGGAAAGAAGTTATTAGTTAACACACATTAAAAAAAAATACAGTCGAATTTAGTACTTCCTCCTTTTTTGTGAAGTCGGTAGAAAAAGATCTTGAGTTTGACAGAGTGATTTTTTATAGGAATGAACCCTTTCACAAACCTTGTGGGATCCTTTTTTTCTTTTAAAATACGTATAATTAATTAGGAACAATATTTATAACTTGTTAAAAAGATTTGAAACAAAAGCCACCAATTTTGCAAGGACGATGATTTTGGTAGAGAAAACCCGCATTGCTGTATTCCATTTTCGAATATTAACGAGTGGACGCGGACGCTTGAACTTTTACAGCATTCAACTTTAACGCAAAAATACGTTCAGAAATATAATTAACTGTATAGCGAGATGTCATAATAACTATTAGGTATTAATAAAGTGATTGTATGATTAAAAGATGGGAATAACATAATAAATATTAGCGAAAGCTTATCCACTACATGTGCACTGTGTTGTTATTTGTCAAAAGTAATAGATAGTTTGCGTTAGTTTCTCAAGTGCAATGACTAATCGTGTAGTTAAAATCAGCTAAAGCAAAAAAGAGGACTATGATTTTGGCTCTGCGTGTATGTGTTTGTCTGTTTGTTTGTTCCTTCACAGCACCCAACCAATGGCAGTATATAGGATACCGTTGAATTGTACTAGTCAGATCTTGATCAAATTTAAATGGGACCACATAGAAAGCACCAGCTTTCAAATAAAAAAATAATCATTAAAATCGGCTCACAACGAATGAAGGCAATAGGTAATTTTTGAAGTCGGTTAAAAACGAGAGTATCGTCAATGTCGTCCACAGAATACGCATTATTGAGGATGTCTCAAAAACTACTAGTCAGATATTGATCAAATTTAAATGGGACCACCAACACCAGCTTTCAAATAAAAAAATAATCATCAAAATCGGTTTACAACGAAAGGTAAACATAAAAAAAATACAGTCGAATTGAGAAGCTCATTCTTTATTTTGAAGTCGGTTAAAAATAGAGTGGAGAATGAAATAAAAAGAGTGATTTTTCTAGAACTTTAGATTTGTGCGGATATAGAATTTAAAATAATGAGCTCGGCAATAAATCATTCTACACTAAACAATGCAAAGAATCTACGAAAACAAAGAATACTAATGGGTCTCCGTAGTTTCTGCGTAGGCGTGGCGTAGCACGTTTCGTTATCGTGTGCTTGCTACGAATTGCGTAGAGTCAGCTACGACCTGCCACGTAGCGTCGCTACCATGCCGCTACACACCCACCGGATCCTTATTATATTGTCGATGTATTTATTTGAGGTTGTTAAGTGTACCTCTGCTTAGATGGCGAACGCTCACCAAGCCTCAACCAAGCCAACAGTTCGGTCAAAACTACGATTCATATCACGTTAAACTAGCCGCGCTGGTGCTTCATCCGTTGTTATGTGAATAGTGTAGGGTAGTGAACAATGTATTGAATGTCGTCATTATTATAGCCTTTTTTTTTTTTTTTTTTTTTTATTTTATGGGGGGGATAATGCCTAGCATTTCCTTTCCTTCCCAGGGATGAAGGAAAGGGGTATGTGGGGCTCGAACCCACTAAAAACCCCCCCGTGAGCAGTCCCTCGCCGAGGTGGGGCAAGATAGGGTCGCGCTAGCAGTCACTATCTTGCCCCGGCGGTAGGCCCGGATGCAAACCGGGCCACTGCGTCCATGGAGGGGTGACCTTGCTCACCAAGGCCACCCCCCAGACGTGTGGAGCCGTGCAAGCCGATGGAGAGGTCCCTGACTCTCCACCAGTGACCCCACTACAGAGGAGGAGAGAGGAGGCGGGCGAACCGCCTCCTCCTCCACCCCGTCCGTCTGCGCCGGATCGGGTCAGAAAGGGGATCAGCCTCTCTGGCCCGCTCCGCGGCCTCCTTCTGCGCCATTACTGCTTCGCAGAAGGAAACCACTGCCTGCCACGATCTTTCGCTGCCGAGCATGGCGTCTACCACGCTCGGCAGGGAAAGATTTCCGCCTATAGTAGCTAAAAGTGTGTGCCGCTGTGGGCCCCATGCGGCACACACCTCCAGCGTGTGGAGCGCCGTATCTTCCTGCGCCCCACATTCGTGGCAGGCTGAGGTCGGCTCCCGTCTCGCGATTTGGTGCAGGTACTTGCCGAAGCATCCGTGTCCGGAAAGCACCTGCACCAATCGGAAGGTAAGCGACCCAAAACGCCGCCGCACCCACCTCTGAAGGACCGGGCGGATGGCCTCCACCGTCCACTGCCCGGGGACCGGTGGAGCCAGGTCCTCCGTCCACCGCCGCAACAGGGCAGCCCGCGCCCGCCTACGCATGCGGGTGACCTCTTCCGTCATTATTATAGCCTAGTGCAGGGATGGCGAACCTTTATTGGTAATCCCGAGTGGTGCCGTCTAAGAAATCATATATTAAAATATAGTCATAATAAACTTGAATGTATCCGATAATTCTTTGAACTGAAATATGTTGCTAAAAATTCTTCGATTAATGCGACTTTATCGACTTTCTTCGTTTGAATTCAAATAGTTGGTGATCAAGTAAGTTCTTAATTTATTGACGTGCTCCTCCGTTCAAATGTAACCTGAAAATGTACTCGAATTATTTTGTGGCGTGCTGCCACGCGGGCTATATAGTTGAGGCCTTTCTTTAGATGTGTAGTTATACCATAATGCTATAAATTAAAGCCTACTTTAGATTTTTTTTATTTAAACTTTTGACCACTATCTCATCTCTACGCGACGCTGTGGTCGACGATAGGCTAGCTGCTCCAGCTTGTCTAGAAGATACCATCTTGACGCGCGATTTAAAGACTCCCGATATTGCACTTATACACCGACACAATGAATGATGAAGAAAAATGCTTCGTCTGTTTTTGTGGAATGTCTACCATTTAGTGGTGTCGCCTGTCTGCTAGTCTGATGATTGAACTGGGTTGGTGAAACTAGATCGTTTAGTTCCTTGGCGCACCCTCTGAAATGTATTGGATAAAAAACCGAGGATAGCCGCCATGCGACGATGTCATAAGTTATGAAGTTTAGAGTTAGTCAGCTAATGTTTCCAGTATTATCAACGTGTATAAATTAATAATGGGAGGACGGAGTATATCCTAATTCGGCAGGTATTAAAGGCCCGCGACACACTGGCGGTTAATCCGCCCTAATCTTGTAGACGTACCAGTAACACCCGTAAGTACCCAGCCATTTGCAATTTAAATGCTCTAATTTAGTGAGGCTTTTAGATGAGCGTCTAGTAGAGTGACTTGTATGCCTGTAGTTAACCTTCAAGTCGCCTCAATTGGCATCTTCTGGGCTCCAACGAAGACCGCATCGTCACTTAACATCGGGTGAGAAAGTGGTCAAACTAACTATCATGAAGAAAAAAAATACTCTACGGTTCCACGGCTTCGTCCGCGTTACTAAAAATATTTTGATTTTCAACTAATTCCTCATGGTAGTTTACTTTTTGTGCCATCATACTGTTTTATGTGTATTTGCTTCATATGACAATTTAAAAAAAATAGTACCTAATGGACTTTTTGTATTATATAAGTAGTTTAGCTAAATCTGTATTTTGATTAATCAAGAATAATATATTTATTTAATGATTAAATAACGATTTACAACTGTTGATAACTAAGGGACTTGGGACTTACACAAAGGCGGCCCGGGCGCTGTAAAGATAAAATTTATGGCGCCTAAGGGACTTGATATACACAGCGGCCGGGGCGCGGCCGATCGTCGGGCGTGCGGCGGTCGCGCGCTCGTGTCACGTGAGTGTATTTTTAATCACCATTACTAATACTTGTAAGTACACCAAACACACAATTACATTCACAGCCCCTTACCAAGTTAAAAGGCTTGATCGTCAGTTATGGAAACATTTACAAAACACAATAAAATCCATCAAAAATACAATTTTAAACACAAAGGAAAATTCTGTTCCCGCTAGAAATCGAAACTAAGAACCCTCGCATGGAAAACAAAGTCTTGCGATGTGCCTACACAGTCTTCTTCTTCTTCTTCTTCTTAGTTATGGCTTCGCAATCTTGTGCATTTAGCCAGTGTTAAGTGATAATATTTCAAGTGTTTTTCATATTATAAGTCCTAGTCACAAGTCACAGTCAAAGTCAAGTAAAAGAGTCAAGGTCCAGTCATAGTAAAGTCATGCCCTAGTAAAGTGGTAGAAACTTTACTAGAACTTCCATTGGAGTTTTGGAGCGAAGGTGAAAATCACGTTTTTCAACTTTGTATCATTTGCCTACACTTATGCACGTTCAATATGTATACGGTTAATAATCCACCATTATTACATATTAACACTCGAAGAATCACAGGTTTTGGAAAATTTTACAAAATCAACAACGCCATTTTTTCACTTTCAATTAAAAGTTAAAAAGGCAGTGAACAGATCATCTCTAAATATTTGAGAGAACATTGACATTTGACGTCCCATTGAACTCTCCAAACAGCGAAATTCAAGATGTCCGACTTCCAAGTTATTACTATTTAACATTCAGATTAAAAGTATCTTAATTGCCCGGGCGACTATTTGCTGTTCGTGTTTATTGCATCCGACTGTACTTTTTCTCCTTTTTCCAAATGAAACGCAAACACACGGCCGGCAGCGGTTCTCGGAGGTTTTCAATTAAATTCTTATCTTGATCAATCATTTGAAGCTCGCCGGTTGTTTTATGATCAAAATTGGATCACTGCTCATTTTGTACCGATGTTCAAACTGTTTTAATATAGAATTAAAGCCACAGGACTTATATAATGGACTCATAAAAGGTCTTTCGGTAATAGCTCAATTTTGTGCACTTAAGTACGGCATTCGTGAATATTTATATTTAGTTTAAATGTAGATAATTAAAATAAAAGGTCAGGTACGAGTGCGTTTGAATACCTAGCCGATGTCTCCCACATAAGGTGCTCCTGCCGATCAACGAACAGGGTTTCGAGGACGGATTTGGATGAAATTTGGAATGTACATAGATTATACCTAGGATTAACACATAGGCTATTTTTTAACTTGATAATAGCGGGCGAAGCCGCGGGGCACGGCTAGTATTATATAATAGTCTATTATACCGTGCTTTTAAAGCGTGAAGAGGGAACAAAGATACTTATACAATAAATATATTTTCTTTCTTTCTTTCTTTCTTTCTTTACACACTTACAGACTTACGCACACACTTACACACAAACTTCCGGATTTATACCGGTGATATGATTACCTACGGTTTTTGAACGTGTTAAATACAGGTGTACAAGGTGGATGAATTAAATAAACCTTATTACAAAGGTAGATATTTCCAATATTTGTTGTCGCCTGGCGTGCGTGTGTGAAAATGCGATTATAAATCAAAGTAATCGTGCTCCGTGTCAAACGTTACGATTTATCGCTTGTCCGACGTACTTTTAGCGTAAACAATGCTCCCGATGCTTTATCAAATATCAAACAGTCTGCATTCATGCTTCAGGCCTTATATAATCCTACTAATATTATAAATCCGAAAGTTTGTGTGTAAGTATGTTTGTTCCCTCTTCACGCTTTAACGGCTGAACGGATTTGGATAAAATTTGGAATGTACATAGATTATACCTAGGACTAACACATACACTTTTATTGACGATCTAAAGTTATTTCGAGACTGATAGTATTCATCTTTTTTATCTTTAACTAGCTGACCCGGCGAACATCGTACAGCCAATAAAAGTGGTCTGAACTTTGACAACAAACAAATAATATATATCACATTTGTTTACGGTCCAATATTTATAGTGCGTTCAGAAATTAATTCTGTGCCTAATCTTTGACAGGCACGAATAGTTTGTATGGGAAAATAAAATAGTTGTTTTTACTAGTAACTTTCCTTGCAATTTCTTCAAATTTTCCCTGGACTTTTACAAATATTTAAGAACTTAAATTAGGCAAATCGGTTTAGCTGTCTCGAGATTTTGTGTGACTAACGTAGAAACGCAAGCAAAGCTTAAAAAACCCCACTTAACTAACCCGACTAACCCGAAGATAAAGCGGTGTATCTTCGGAACTTTGATCAGATTAGATATACTAAACACGCATTATTGAAGATATTTCAAGAACTACTGATCAGATCTTGATCAAATTTAAATGGGACCAATTGGAAAGCAACATCATTCAAACACATAGCACACATAAAAAAAAATACAGTCGACTTGAGTACCTCCTCCTTTTTTGTGATGTCGGTAGAGAACATATTAAACTAAATTAGGAATTAATGTTTGTATGAAAATTCGTCATCACCAGCCATGGAAAACTCTGCATCACGACTAGTGTATAATAAACCCAAATAACCCAGCTGAATATTGCAAACGTCACGAGAAATGTAGCAGACCATGCTCATTGCGAAATCATTCCATGTTTCATAATAAAAAATGTTATTAAAAACGCCTTCCACTGCACTAAAATAAATTTGGTTCTATTTCTTTGATGATACAGATATACCTCGTTCTAAACATACTTACACACATGCGTGTGTGTTACGATTATATAACTGTAAAAATGTGTATGTCTATAGTTTGATATAAGTGCGTTTTTTGCGAGTAACTGGACGGCGTAATATCGACAAGCCCACGCGATTATTAGTTGGTTTAGTACCACTTAAAGATACCTGTTAGCTCTCTAATTACATCGTTCGGCTAACAATCCCGCGGGCAGTGAGTTCCACTCCTTTGTTGTAATCCCTACATAACGTTTAGGTACTTGTATATACATTTTGCTTCTGAAATGCTTCGAAAGGAATAGGATGTATTTCAATTATAAATGGATGACGTTTGCCAGTTTGTCTTGTTGCCCGATGGCAATTAACTTTGCAATTTGGACACAACCAGCGATGTTATGACAGACTTTTTTTTAGACACCATCTGAGTACTTGATTTATTCATACAATTTGTCTGCGCAAAGATCACTTCAAATTACCTCCCTATTCATCTTATAAATCTTCCGAGTAAATTAATGGAGCAATAATCAAACACCCACCAGGGTCCTATAAATAACAGCACATAAACAACATTAAGCAATTTCCTTTACAATTGAGAAAACACTCCAAGTTTCGTAGACATTTAAAATAGAGAACTTAACTGATAGAGGCAGCATTATATGCCATCAAATTCTGTTGATGTAATAGTGAAATCACACTGATGTAATAAGGTTATAAATGGCGTTTTAAGCAGTTCTAAGGGTAGACGTCAAGTTGGCATACAATTCATACCAAATCTCACCCACAACGTAATTTAAAGTATGTTTTAGAAATAAATCAGCAAATGGATTGAGCAAATGATTGAATAGATTGAAAATTGCTGCTAGAACAAGCAAGTCTCAATCTGGATTAAGCACGATTACCTCCTTTGACCATATCATCACTTTATTTGCAGTTGTTATACTACATTTACTTTTCAAACAACATGAATCCACTAAAACACATTCACCTTGGAGCAAAAGCTTGTGTTCCCATCGGAAATCGTACCAACTGCACCAACGGGCAGTTCAAAATTGAAAACAACTTAATAAAAATAACCCTATTAATAAGAATAATTATAAAGCATGAAAATCTGATGACATTTCAGTCGAAAGAAGGCAATTGCCCAACATAAATAAAGAAAGTGATTCATCAAGCAAATCTCGCCTCTCCCGACTGAGTCGTCGACGTCGCAAGTCAAATCTTGTATTCAAGTGGAATCGGGACCTTGCCAGTGACAGATGGTTTGAATGCAGAAAACGTATTACACGGCTGTTAGAGATTATGTCTTAAGTACTAGAGATTATGTCGCACTCGATTATGTTGTCGTACAAATCCCAATGAGAATGAAAAAGAATTAAAGGTATTCGAGCGAAGCGAGATCTCTAAGTTGACTTGGGTGGTTTAGCACTTTGTCCATCCGTCTGTCCATCTGTCAGAGGCAATTAGCGTCTACACCATAGATGCTAATAATATCAAGTTCTCAGAGAATATGTAAAGCTATGGCTCAAAGACAGAAATGGCTATTAAAATGATGCGAATAAATATTAAAATATTAAGGGGGCCATATACGTAGGTGGGAGAAAAATATTTTTTATTTATTTTTATGCCAATGTGGGTCGTGTGTTATCGTTGAAAAGAGCTTTACAAGTAGAGTACAAAACAAACAATAAAATACAGCTACCTACCGAGTTTGACTTAAAAAAAAATCAATTGTTATTCCGATAAGTAAAAAATTTATGTCGATATAGGAGTACAATATTTAGATTTTTTAATTGTCACACTAATATTATAAATCGGAAAGTTTGTGTGTAAGAATGTTTGTTTTCTCTTCACGCTATATAGATAACGGCTAAATAGATTAAGTTTAAATTTGAATTTTACATAACCATCGAGATAATGTTTTGTAAAGTAAAGTATTAACATATAGTATTAACCTTATAAGCCACAGGGCCCAACTAATAGAAAATATTTTAGAATTATGTCACATTACATAATGCGAACTTGGAAGATTCTTAGGCGTATAGTTACATAAAAATTGGTACATATAATGTTAAATGTAAAAGTGGTAATTTCCTTGAAATTATGAGCTTAAAAGCCACGTCTTACAAATATTTGTTCCGAAAATCCAGAGACCAGCGTTTTCTCCGCGAACATCAATCAAAATCATAATTAATTTCTGTTCAACCACTATCCAGGCCGCTTTGCTGAAGCGCTGAAAAACACATTTAGCCCAAGATGGATGACAGCGCTGGATTAGCTTTGAGATTGGATGCAGGGTGCTTTGGGATAAGGGCTTTGGCTGTCAATGGACGCAAAGCGCTTGAAGATAGAAACGCTTTCTATTCACGTGACGTTGACGGAATTGTAGCAATCCCAAACATGCTATGAAGACGCCGAAACTCGGCAAAAATACGCATTATATCAGCTTTACTTGATAAGTAACTAACAAACTTAACGAACGTTTTTCAAACGACATCAAAAAGGAGGTTCTCAATTCAACTGTATGTTTTTTTTGTATGTTTATTACGCGATATCTCCGCCAATGATATGATCTTCAGAGGTGGTACCACATAAATTTTATCGAAATCCAGCCAAAACCAAAATATAAGCGTGGAAGTCGATTTTTTAAGCTTTGCTTGCGTTTAGTTATGTTTATAAGTGGTTTTTGTTAGCTAGTCAAATTTTAACCTAATTATGTTTGGGACGTATTAAGTTTTTGTATACTTTTACGAAATATAGACATTGGCAATTGGCCTGTTGGTATATTTACGTGAAGATAAATAAAAAATGTATTGAAATGAAACATTGCATGTAATGTATAAGTAGTTCGAATGACAAAACAATAATTTGTTATCTTCGAGCTGATCTCATCAGGGTAGCGAGCAGACTGAACTAGGAGATAGTAGAACCACAATTTTACAATATGGATTGTAAAACTGTGAGTATGAATACTGATTGTAGAACTTTACAGGCTATTTTTGAAGAGTAAGTAAATATGCGTGCTTACGATACTTTACATGTTTTTCGTTTCAAAATCACATAAGTCATTCTTGTTTTTTGTTCTATGTAAAGGTGTAAGACCTCATAAGTCTGTGTACTTAATAGCAAGTCTATCAGCATTTTTAGTACACCCCATGAGTTTGACGACTGTTTTAACATTCGTTTGACATTCAAAGTTTGTTTTGACATTTGCTTCGTTAAAAAACTTCGTAAGCTTTTAACGTATGACAAAAGTAAACATTAAAACATTTACAAATGTCAACATTTTGTAATTCTTAGTGCGTGTTTAAACTATTTTTTATTTTTTGTTAAAATAAATGCGATTCTTAAAAAAAACCTGCTATGTTGATTTTAACTGAAAGGGAAATTCGTGACTGGTACTGATTGTAATATAATAGTGTATGTGATTTGTCTGTTTCCGGCACCTGCGATTCAAGTCTTCGAATCTAGTGCGAGTTAACTGTGAGTGTGCAAGCGTTTCTTTGCTTTGTCTTCGACGTAAGGTCCTATCAGTATTCTACCGTTTGCATTTTGGATAGTGTGCGCAGGAATTACACAAGTAAATTTTCAGATGCCCGTTTTACCATCTAACAACAAGACAAACTTTCAAACGTTATCTATTTATAGTTGACATTAATCCAGTTCGCTCGAAGAGTTTTGCTTCTACGATTATCATCCGTACTTCGAAGGAGTGGAACTCATTGCCCTCGTCTTTGTTCCCCAAACGGTATAATCTGGGAGTCTTCAAGTTAAGAATTGATCTATCTTCTAGGCAAGCATGCTACATCTTTATTACTTTCCATTAGGTCAGATAGTGGTCAAATGCTTGCCTATCAAGCATAAAAAAGTAGTAAGTGTAATACTGGTGCTAATTCTGTTGAGCACCGAACTAACCTAAACTAAACTAAAAATAAACTAATTTTAGTCAAAGAATACCTAAACGCTATTCTGATTTTACGTTGAACTTAATTTAAAAGTTGAAATGACAGGGCTAAAATTGATTTTGACAGCAACCAAATTGAATTGTATTCCAACAAGAGCCGCAATCACATATTCCTCCATTATAGACTTTGTAGGTCAGTATTTGCTTCATTAATTGCACATGTTATTCTTTCAAGTATAAGATCACATTTAAAATAATCCAGACCTTTTTCATACAGACTAATTTGAGTTTAAAATTTCTATTTTTAGTCTTAATTTGACGTAAAACATGTACATCAGAATAAGAATTTGGTTATTTTCACTAAATAGAGTAACTAAACTAACTAAGTCCTGTCAAACTTAATTTTAGTCTAATCTTGCATTTTCTGAATAGGTTTTGGAGTAAAGCAGGACTAAAACTAATTTTACGCTAGTTTAGTCTAATTCTGGACAACAGAATCGGCACCACTAGCGTAGATATTTAAAAAACGTTTATTAAATACCTTGACCTTTAGTTCATGGTCACAAAACATAATACCAAGTCTTGGACAGTAAGGTTCACAAACGGAAACGGAACTAAGCGGAATAACTGAATAACTCTTTCGAAAGCAAACAAAAAGCACTGAAAAACGTAGTTAAAGCCTTTTACCGCGGAACTGCATAAAAACCAACTGTATAATAAATCTGGAAACAAAGTCCACAGCGGGTTGATTCACAGCTGGCCTGTTTTCAACGCAATAAATTACCGAGCCACTTAATATCACTGAAACCGAAACTACTTTGAAGTACGCTTAATGTAGCCTGCTTAAATATTTGTGCTTAACATATAAAAAATACTTTATCAAATGTTACCCATTAAAATTCCTATATTAATCGTGTTTTCAAATTGAAACTTCTTCTCAGCTGCTCAGTCTCTCGTGACCACGGCCGGTGCAACCCTGCCGAAACGTCGAGGTTAGTCAAAATAATGCTATTTTGAAAATAAAAGCGCGAAAAGACCCGGTTTTCTCACATAAACGTGAAAGTTCTTGTTGGCAACTTTTTTGTGGGGGATGTTAAAGTGATGAACTGTGATGAATTATTAAAATGATTCCCTGTAATACAAAAGTTTCACTTGTATCGTGTGTCTCTATGATACACCCTGTTTTTTACCGATTTCACAAAAAAGGAGGCGGTACTCAAGTTGATAGTATTTTTTTTCTTTTATGTGTTGCCTCATAACTTCTTTCCACGTGAACCGATTAAGTTTTTTTTTTATTTGGATTTTGCTGCTGGTGCTTTCTTTTTTTTTTACTCGCGGCCACAGCGTCATTGCTCCACTGTCCTTGAGTTGCTTAGCCGATGAAACATTAGTACAATACATATGGCCTTTGTGCTTGGGTAGCTTAGTGGTTAGAGCAAAAAGGCATGACACTGATTTGTTTTACTAAAATGTTCCTATAACTTTGCAATCTAAATAAAAGAGGCTTTCGACGACGTTGGTGCAGTGGGCACATCTGTCCTCTGCGCTGTGGGTCCTGTGTTCGTATTCCGGCAGGAGCACAATTTTCCTCTTCAAGGGGCATTTGTGCGACTGGTTCTGTGTGGTGATTGTGTGTGTGTGTGATGTAAATGTTTCCGGTACCTACAATACAAGTCTTTGAACGTAGTGTGAGGCTGTGAGTGTGAATGCGTTTGTTTTTGTTTTGTGCGGTGTATTTTTTTACAAGTTCACCTTACTTTTTTTAGAAATACGCCTAGGAGGTCATCTGTCCGCGGCTCGCTCTAGAATTTAATTCTCAATAAGCTTTCCTAAGTAAGTATATAAACAGAGATTTGTAGCTTATTGGCAGCATTAGAACGTTAGCGTGGTGTGCTTTTGATAAATCCTACTAATATTATAAACGCGGAAGTTTGTAAGAATGTATGTATGTATGGATGTATGGATGTATGGATGTATGGATGTATGTTTGTTACTCTTTCACGCAAAAACTACTGAATAGATTTTGATGAAACTTTCCCATAATATAGCTTACACATCAGAATAACACATAGGCTATAATTTATAAAGATATAATGTTATTTATCCAAAATATAACGATAAGTGTCAAGTAAGTAGGAGAAAAATCTGCCATCTGCGAGCTATTCTGGCGTGCGCTGCAGAAACCGTTGAAGTTATACGTATATAATGTATAATGAAAATGTTTATCTTAAATATTCCTACAAAAAAGCCCGCGACAGCATATATCTATCTTTTATGTGTAAGCCACTATCGCCAAAATAGTGAAACAGAATACAATAAAAAATTATAATTTATTTCTAAGGCACATTTGGTAGTAACAAATAGATCCTTATATAAAAATAAATACTTTTATCGCATCTGGGATTTTAAGTAAATTAAATTTGTCTTTTACACTACATCATTTAGACAAATATCTGAATAGTTATGACGATAAACAACTGAGTGCGCGATATTATGGTATGGTCCGGTGGCAGGCGAATGGGACGGGCGCGCGGGGGCGGTCGGACGACTGCGGGCGGGGTAGGGGAAGAGTCAGATGTCGCTCATTGCCGAGCGCGACCCGAATACGGACAGACGTCGTTGACGGTTGTGTCTGTATCGTAAATTTTCAAGGCACCTAGCGATTTGTTAAAAACTCACTGTGCCTATATAATGTAATAGATAGGTATTGGCAGGTTTATTTTTGTGGTTAGGAGACACGTACAAGAAGATACTTCACTTTTATTTTTATTGTTACATCGGTAGGTTACTTAACTTAACAGTTACTTACAATAATTCCACGACAGCTTAAATGTATGTGGTTGTTACTTATAAAGAGGCAGGGTTTTTATTTTATTATAATTATAATATTAATTATAATAATAACATTAACCACCATCTCACCTGATGGAAAGTGATGATGCGGCCGAAGATGTGACATGTTTGTCTAGAAGATTCCTATTCACTCTTGACTTGAAGACTCCCAAACTTTTGCATTACCATCAATCATCGTATACATCCGTAGAATATCTTTCATTCTTAATGTGCACGCCCCTCCTCCAAAGGAGATGTTTCATTTTGGGCCAGCACTATATACCATACATAGAAAAATAGGGAAAAAATATTGCATTTTCTTAAAAATACAAATAAATTAATCTGCGGAAGATTACAGCTGTACCCTCAAATTATTATTTTTAAATAACCCAATGCAACCCTATTTTTAGGGCAGTCATGGCAAGAAGATACTGAATGTACACTCTGTTCCGAGTTTCAATCGAGTAACATATTCTATAATCCTATTATAATTATAACAAAACCCAAATATTTTAGAATTGATATGTTGTTTACAATAAATGATCAATGACACGTCAAAATGACAGTTCAATATTATCGCAATCCGCCATTTGTAATTGTGTTGTGTTGCTATCAATGTACCAAGATATTTTAAATGTACATTAAAACGAAATATAAGTAAAGAAAATAAACATTAAAAAACGGTTACCTACTATATAGTATAGCTATATGGTGCTGGCCCAGGCTCCTTCAATTTTGAAACATCTCCTTTGTCCAACGATCGAGTGTCTAATGTATAAAAATGTTTATGGAGGGGCGTGCATATTTAGAATGTAAGATCTTATCTATCTATCCTTACAAACTATAGCGTTTATAATACCTATAAGTGAGATTATCATAAAAAATACTTAGTTCCAATTTACATGCATTACACAATGTAGTTGTTTTCATTATTTTTAATTTGTTGGATTTGTCTCCGTCCTGAATAGCAGAATAATATAAAAACATTGAAAAATTGACGACATAATAAAATACTTTCTATCATCATTATCATAATTTTCCATTACCACGCGGGTGAAACCGCGGGGCGCAGCTAGTAGTTTATAATTCTGAACGGGGGCGATAACTCCTGCAATTACGTCTCGCTTTGGGGTACCCCCAGCTTTCTTTGTGCACTCCCCCCTGCCAGCTCTTACCTGATTCATCGCAATTTCTTAATGATAATCTAACGGAGTATGGCCCTGGGATGCTGACATAGTTGTGGTGTAGATGGATGTAGCGACAAGCCTATGGCGATGATGGCCCGAAACATGGTGATGGGGATCCTAAAGACGACCTCGAGTGAATGAGTTGTTTCAGTATAATAATAACTATAAATTTATAATAGGGAAAATAAATTGTAAATAAAGCTTTGCTGTGAATAATTAGCGCTTTCTGTATTCTGTGTATAAAAGACAGAAAGTCCGTAGCAAGGCTATTATAATATAGTTATTAAGTAGATCATCTCATACATTTTATTAATCATTTAAACATTTTCTCATTCTCAAATTAATGGTTTGGAGGCGTGCAATTTCAGATTGTATTCGCGGTAAATCAAGTATAGCACAAATAACGAGAGTACGCTTAGTTCCCAATATTATAAGGGAGTTAAGAACTAAGTAATATCTGCAACTGCAGTATTCCTCTGCAGAGCACAAAGTAGCTAAACTTTATGTGCTGTGTAGCCCGCAATGCGCTAATCGGATTTCATGATCTCTGCTACTTAGATGACACGACTTTGTACTTTGTGTTTGGTATGACCGTTTCAGAGCGAGAATATAAATTGGGGAAACAATCGTCAGATTTAAAATTCAAATTTATTTATCGACTTGAACATGGGTACAATCAGTTGGTAGAAGTATATGAAAGAAGTGCTCCATTTTCCGCCATTGCGGCATGCAAAAACTTTACACGGGCGTTAAGCAGAAATAACAAAATGATGTTATACTATTATACATGTAACCGAGTGAAACATCTGTATTTTAGGTCAAAGTAAATAAAGTTTTAACTGTTAGTATTTATTTACGGCATTAGGCTAAAGCCTATTCAACGAGAAATCCAAAATAAACTCTATTGAATGAAACTCATTCAATCGTGAAACTGGCTAATTGGAGGATAGGAAAACATTTGAAAATATCAAAATCAAAATCAAAATCGTTTATTCACATGGGCCCCAAAGAGGCACTCATGAAAGTTAATGAATCTATTATAATATATATAAGTTACTTGATAGGGCAATTGGTTGACTCAGGATATCATTACAAAATATTATAAAATTTAAGAGCCTGCTCTTAATAAATACAAAACATGGGAAAAGTATAACTAAAATAACTACATAATCGGTACTTGTAGAAGTCTGCACTTTTACGGCATAGGCTCTACACTCTTTGCTTTATTTAGCCTTCTTCATCCAATCTGGTACATATCTTTATAAGAATATCAATATATAAGTCTCATATCATCATATCAGTAAAAGTCTCTCCATCTTTTCATTTGTCTTTTTTGCCTTGTTCTTCCGTCGTTATTGAAGGAACTAATTGTCTGTGTGTGTTGTACAGATTGTAGGTAATCAATCTGTTTTCATTAGAATCGGGTTAAGTCAATAATGGAAATATTTCGGGTCGGTTTGGATAATAACACTGTTGTAATATATCCGGATGACCGGTTTTTTGTTTTTGGTAGAATGTGTTTGAATTTGTAGCCTCAGAAAGCTCCATCTAGTGTTGAGTAGAAACAGTTTTTTACATCGGTCATGGCGTAATAGATGGCGCTGATAGTTTCTTAAACCCGGTTTTTCAAATGCAGTTTGGGAACCGGGCATTTCTCGGACCTGGAACGTTGATAAATCGATTCCTTGGGCCGAAAAACCTCTAAATTACATGAAAATCGTTGGAGCCGTTTCCGAGATCCTGATTACACATATATATACAAGAATTGCTCGTTTAAAGATATTAGATATAAAACTAGATTTTAAAGATAAGGTAGATTTTTGTCAACTAAAAACAATTTTTTTTTTTCAACATCAACTTTTTAAGATTCAACAAGGTTCTTTAAAACTCATTCATTACTTCCGATGGTTTGATTCGCGGGTGCCGGAAACATTCACGTCACACAAAATCACAAGTAGGTCCAGAAACACAAATTTTCCTTGAGGTGAAAACTTGTGTTGTCGCCGGGAAGGCGAACCATCTAAGCCAAAGGGTAATTCTTGACGTTGATAATTCATACTCACCATGTTTATTTATTCTGATAACCTCATTACAAGTCTCCAGCGCAAAATCTCCTAACACATGCCACAGTAATAAAAACTCCTTCGTAACTTTTACAATAACACGAAAGCACTCATAACAATTTCATTAATTCGTGAAACCCGTTTAATACTGATTACCAGAATGGGTAATCGATAAATGCCATGGCACTCGGTGTTGCCCGACTCAAGGGCTGGCAATATATTTGACTGTTCACTGCACCGTTATTTGCTTTGTTCTACTGTTCGATTATAATCAAACCTTTCAGTATTCTATCGCTTACAACTTGAAGAGTGTGCGCAGGAACTCACACGAGTTAATTCGTACGTTTTTAAGATCTAACTGCAAGACAAACTATCAAACTTCATCATTAATGGCTGACATACCTTCAGTTTGCTTGAAGAGTTTCTCTTCTACGTTCATCTTCCATATAGCAAAGGAATGGAACTGATTACCCGCGTCTTTGTCCCCCGAACGGATAATGTAGGAGTCGTCAAGTACACAGTGTCCATCAGGTTAGATAGTGGCCAAATACTTGTCTATCAAATATAATAATTGACGCAACCAAAGCTGAAAAAAACCGACTTCATCGCTTATATTTCGGTTTTAACTTGACCGATTTCGATAACATTTATATGGGACCACCTCTGAAGTATACTCTACCAAAAAAAAAAAACATCAAAATCGATTCATAATTAGCGGAGATATCGCGTAACATACATACAAAAAAACATACAGTCGAATTGAGAACCTCCTTTTTTGAAGTCGGTTGAAAATAAGCAAGTATTTATGTGGCATGATAGGTATTTAAATCTTTAAACTTAGCGTGAGAGTATAATTAAAGTTTGCCTATCTTGAATAAAAATAATAATTATGAAAGTGTTTAAACATCGCGAAACATGCGCCCGACCAATAAATATCGATTTAACGTAATGTACGCCGCCAACGAACAACATCACAAATAACAGGACTCCATGCAATATAAAAGTATTTAAAACAGCATTAAACTTCGTTTAGGTTAGTAGTGACAAATGTGTAACTACCTCACCACACAAAATAAAAGGTTTTGTGATTGCTTGGTACAAAGCTATATCTATTCGAAGTCGACTATTGCTATACCAACTGGTATTATATATTAGTACCCGGATGAAACACGGATAAAACGACGTTTTCTAAAATTGAAACCTAGCTAGATCGATTTACCGCCCCCTGCATACAACATTTCATGAAAATCGTTGGAGCCGTTTCCGAGATCCTGATTACACACACATATATATATATATATACAAGAATTGCTCGTTTAAAAGTATTATTATAATAGGATGTTCTCTGTTTGCCTACTTTTACAGTTTGTTGGGGAACGTTTTAAATACAAATTGTGACTGTTTGTCAAATGTTTAAGGTAGTTAATGTTAGTGTTGTTTTCTTAAATTTCTTTCCGCAGCTTACCTCACAGTGCGTTGTAAATAGTAATTCAAATCAAATCAAGTCAAAATCGTTTACTCACATGGGCCCCGAAGAGGCACTAATTAAAGTTAATGACACTACTGCCAGATTATAGTACTAATGCCAAAATTATAGAGAAGATCTGGATAAGAGATGCCTTAATTATTTCACACTCACTCACAAACGCATTCACACTCACAGCCTCACACTCCGTTCAAAGACTTGTATTGTGGGTGCCGGAAACATTCACATCACACACACACACATGACACCCAGAACCAGAAGAACAAATATCCTTTGGGAAGGAATTTGTGCTCCTGCCGGGAATCGAACCCAGGACCCACGGCGCAGAGGGCGGAGACTTGTCCACTGCACCGACTGGGTCGTCTATTTAACCTGCATACTGTGACGATCATACTTCAGTAAATACTTGTGTACGGTTTTTCCATACGACTGACTGACTGACGATCAAACTGTCAATATATACTAGGCGAACATGAACATAAAAGAGGTAACCTATTAGGGCTTAGCTTACAGTAACTATCAAGTAATCTGTGCCTTTTCGTTCAATAAAATGAATATAAAGTTAAAATAAATACATTTTAAACTCGACCTACCCACAGACTATTTAGTGCAGCATCGACCTTCATAGCTTTCTGCCGGAATGCAGGTTACTGCGTAGATTCTTTTTTGCACTATGATTTTTTAAACAATTTTTTACCGACTTCCCAAAAAAGGTACTCAAGTCAACTGTATATATATTATTATTTTTTTTATGTGTATTACCTCATAACTTCTCTCCACGTGAGCTGATATCGAAATTTTTTTTTAGTTTGATAGATGTTGCTTTCTAATTGGTCCCATTTAAATTTGATCAAGATCTGATCAGTAGTTCTTGAAATATCGTCAACAATGCCTATTTTGTGACGAATAATGCGTACTTTGACGATGTTCTCGTTTACCCGACTTCAAAAGCTACCTCATAACTTTTTGCGTTGGGAGCCGATTTTCATGATATTTTTTATTTGAAAGCTGGTGCTTTTTATGTGGTCCCATTGAAATTTGATCAAGATCTGATCTATAGTTTTTGAGTTATAGTCAATAATGCGTGTTTAATACATTAAATCTGATCAAGGTTCCGAAGATAAAGCCGTGAAGTCGGTTTTTTTAAGCTTTGCTTGCGTTTAATTATTCGACTAGATTGGTTTTATCATTGCGCCAGCCAATCAAGGATCGACATTATAATTCGAGGATAAAAAATAAGAATCGCGTGAGAAAATTGTCAAATGATTTATGAGAATTAAAAAAAATCCTACCTTCAGCAAACATAGCTACACACATACCCGATCAATTAACATTTCAATAATAAATAACTGTAAACCTGTCAAACCATTTTGGAGATTTTTATTTTTTATTTTATGCTGGATAGGCCAGCATTTAAACACTATGTCACCTGATGGAAAGTGAAGATGAATAGGAACATTCGTTTTGCACACAACTTCTCACCCAAATTCATATCTCCACCGTCGTGTGTAGAAGTTATTTTTTAAATAGTTTGTCTAAAAATAGACTCCCCTAATTTTACAGATAATTTCCCAAGAGCCACTTTACCGGTTACAACCGCCCTAAGGGTAGGGTTGTCAATCACACAAAAAATAACATTTAATATATTTGCTTGACTTGTTATTTTTTATGAATGATTATCCTGTATATTATTAATAACTACATAGAAGATTTATTCAAAAAAATCAAGAAAATGCCTTTAATATTTCAAGATATTCTTGAATTCTTATTATTAATACTAGCTGTGTCCTGCGGCTTCGCCCACGTCTATCCAGTTAAAAGCCCTATGTGTTAATTTTAAGTATAAGCTATGTACATTCCAATTTTCATCTAAATCTGTTCAGCCGTTACAACGTGCAAGAGAAAAAAAAAATCCTTACTCCGTATTACCAATATATGTTTACATTTTTGTCCTTGCTCGTGGCATAATCAATGTTTGTGACATAATGGCAGCCCTACGCGCTATGAATATTTTCAAGGCTTCAATATCACGACAAAGAACCGCGGCCTCCTCGGTTCTAATCCAATTTCACAAAGTCGATTTTATTAAATTACACAAATAAACGGCAGTACTTTTAAATAGGTTGCTAATTGCACTCTGCGCCGTGGGTACTGGGTTAGATTCCCGATGGGAGCACTATTTTTTAACACAATGGTAGTTAAAATTTGTACGGCGAAGGAGTGGAGCTCATTGCCCGCGTCTTTGTTTCCGAAACGGTATAATCTCTGAGTCTTCAAGTCTATAGTGAATGGGTATCTTCTAGGCAAGCATGCTACATCTTCGGCCGCATCTTCACTTTCCAATAGGTGGGATGGTGGTAACATGCTTGTCTATCTAGCATAAAAAATGTACTACTAGTTCTGGTAAATTTATGATTAATCAAAATACAGATTTAACTAAACTACTTACCTAATACAAAAAGTCATTGGTCGGCAGTGTGCCCAATATGCTGGCTGCGTTACCTCGTTGCACAGCGAGACTTAATTGCTGTGCAAAATACAAACCGGCATTTTGGTCACGTGTCGACTCTTTCAGTCTCCCAGCCAAATCTTTATAAATTTCAAGTGCACCTGGTCCCCATGGACTGTGAATGTGTGTGTGATGTATATGTTTTTTATTACGATACATGTCATTGAACTTGTGGTGTGTGTGAATGTGTTTTTATTTATATGATTTGTTCATAGACATTATCTAAGTAATTCAATCGTTGTTTATAATAAATAAGATTTTCACACCCCTATTTACCTATAGTTAAGGTATTATCTCGAGACTTAATCGCGCAAACAACCGACGCAAAAAGAGGGGTATTATAAGTTAAACGAGAATGTATCTGTGTGTCTGTGTGTGGTATCGTGGCTCCAAAACGGCTAGACTGATTTTGTTTTATTTGCAAGGTGACTTGATCGAGAGTGTTCTTAGCTAAGTTTGGTGAAAATTGGTTCAGCCGTTTTCCAGATAGAGCGTCGGGGTATTTAAAACAATCTGATCTTGTCACTTTGTTAGACGTCAGTCTCTATTATGTCAATACCACTCTGCCGAAACGTCGAGATAAATAAGAATAGTTTTTAGTAGTTTTATCGCGATTACGTAACATAAGCACAAACACTATCACATTCACAGCCCGTACTAAGTTCTGTCATAAAGATAGAAGCGAAACGTTTCAAAAGAACTGAACGATTGTCAACTAACTGAGGCCTAAGCTTAAGTAAAGCTTTTTTAACTTGCGCTAAACTTCCTGTTAATCATTATACAAATAAAGAGGCTTACGAGAGATAAGTGATAAGACCGCTCAATTAACTCCAGTAGCTTTTTCTGCCCTTATGTCCCTTCTTTGTTTATTTGATTTCCCTTTGCTAACTGCAGGAACCTTTTTTACAAGCTTTTATTTAGTTTCACCTGTCCCGATGATTGTCATCAAATCTTGCAAATTAAATTTGATCCACTTCCCGGTTACCGATTGAGCTGAAATTTTGCATACATTTGTAAATCGCGTGACAATGCAATATTATGATGACATGGTGCTGATCTGATCATGGAGCTGGAAGGTGGCCAAAAGGAACTTTGCAATGAAACGACACAACCTCATCGAGCTTAGGCTCATTTCAATCGTCTTGACGAGTAGTTTATCTTTCAATGGTAACCAAGGTTTGATGATGGAGCTGGAAGGTGGTCATAGGAACTCTGTAATGAAATGACGCAACCCCATCGGGTTTCGGCTCGTTTGATTCGTCTTGACAAGTTCTCTGGTTATATAACTTTTAGTCCTCTTTATTTACAACTTGTAATAGCTTGATTTTAAACTTTTTAAAGTATGACTTGTTGTAAGCTTATATTTAGTTTCACCTGTCCCGTTGTCTGTCGGTCTGTAATCAAATCTTGCAGAATACAATGGTATGGTACCATGGAGCCGCCGCGCCGGTCCGATGATGGAGACAGAAGATGGCCATAAGAATTCTGAACTAAACAAGATCTTCAAGTCTAGCTTCTAGGCAAGCATGCAACATCTTCGGTCGCATCTTTGCTTTTCACCAGGTTCGATAGTGGCCAAATTCTTGCCTATACAAATAAACTATACATATAGTTTATTCGTAGCCTATATATAAAAAAATAAATGCTTTTGTGTTAAACATAAAAGCTGTTAGGTAAATGTTTGCTGCAATATTTCATAGCTTGACCTTCTTGGGATTGGGCAATTAACTGTTTTAGCGCTAATTTATTCTTCTCAGGGAATATTAAAATTAATAAGCTTCAGCCTACACTAAATCAATATTGAATTAGTTTATGATTCTTTTATTTTTCCTTATATTTGGGTGTCTAAATCCGTTATTTATGGTTTTGGAACTACATATATATAGAGCCTATCCTATAGGAGTGTTACTAAAATTTTACGTTCAGATTGAGTCCTAGATTAGTTAGTTAAGAATTTTCACAACATTTTGAGCAATATTTTTGCCTGGTCTTTATTGCTCTATACACTACTGGACTATCTATACTATCTATACTAATATTATAAAGAGGTAAAGTTTGTTTGTTTGTTTTTTTGTTTGTTTGTATGTAAAAGGTAATCTCAAAAACTACTGATCCGATTCTAAAAATTCTTTCACTAATAGATAGCTACACTATCACTGAGTGTCATAGGCTATGGTTTGTTGAGATAGAAGTTAGTTATCAGTTCGAAATAATAATATTCGTAAGACAAGTCGGAGAAAAATTTGCTAACTTTCCGCTTTATCGGCGTACGCTGACTAAACAGTTAGACATAGGTGAATACAATGTATGGCAAAAATGTTGGCCTTTATGAGTTTTACAAAAAAGTCCGCGATAGCATATATCTAACATGTATGTATAGCTCAGAAAAAATACTTTTCTTTGTTAAAAATCTGAAAAAAAAGCGGCCTATGTTTAGTTGGCTTTTTGAGACATTCAGTATAATCCTTATCAAAATAAACTATTTCATCGTCTTACGTAGTTCACGTAGATACAATTTGCTTTTTACTGCATGAGATTTGGATAAATAGTCTATGAGAAATCGCGAAATTAGTTTCACGGGAGTCCTCCCGAGAACGGGACGGGTCAGAAATTTATCGACACGTACTACGCATTCCTGCGCATAAAAATAGCGGCTTCTATTTCGTTGCCTTTTTTTAAGTATTTAATATTAATCCTTATCAAAAAAACCTTACTTATTTCATCGGCTTACGTAGTTCACGTAGATGCAATTTGCTCTTTACTGCATATAATTTGGACCTATAGTCTAGGAGAAATCGTTAAGTTTATTTGAGGGTGAAAATGGTGGATCACAGAATGTAACAGTTACTGCGTAATCCGTCATACTTCTATGTTTTGAACCGACTAACATAAGAAGGAGGATATAAAATCGACTGTTTTTTTTTTGTTTAGACTTATCATTGAACTTTGAACTGCCCGCTGGCGTTGTTAGGTGGGCGTTTGCCTTTAAAGCACCGGGTTTGATTCCCGGTGGGAACACAGGTGTTTTCCCACGGGAATTCGTGTTTCTGGTTTTGAGTATGTTGTGAATGTTGTGTGAATCTTGGATGTTTACAGCCACACGATACAAGTCATTGAATTTAGTGTGGGGTTGTGAATGTGAAAGCGTTTATGGGTATGTATTTTAATATTTACTACCGGCCGACGCCGGGCGGGTCGTTCTTGAACTTTGAACTGCTCGCTGGCGTAGATACCCGCGCGTTCGCCTTCAAAGCAGCGGGTTCGATTTCCGGTGGTAATTTACCTAGAAGATTACTCTCCACGGGAAATTTGTGTTCCTGGTTTTGAGTATGTTGTGAATGCTTTGTGAATCTTGGATGTTTACGGGCCCCCGATACAAGTCATTGAATTTAGTGTGGGGCTGTGAATGTGGAAGTGTTTATTTGTTTATTTTTTAACCGGACACTGCGGGGTGGGTCATAATTTGAACTTTGAACTATCTACTCGCGTAAATGAGTGCGCATTTACCTTTTAAGCAGCGGGATCGATTCGTGGTGGTAACAGAAGTTTTCTCCCTACGGGAAATTTGTGTTCCTGGTTTTGAATATGTTGTGAATCTTGGATGTTTACGGCCCCACGCTACAAGTCACTGAACTTAGTGTGGGGCTGTGAATGTGGAAGTGTTTATGTGTAGATTTTTCAACCGGGCGACGCAGGTTGGGGAATTTTTAAACTTTGAACTACCCACTGGCGTAGATGAGTGCGCGTTAGTCTTCAAAGGAGCTGGTTCGAATCTCGGTGGGAACACAATAACAAAAGTTTTTTCCCCACGGGAAATTATGTTTCTGGTTCTGGTTATGACGTGAATGTTGTGTGTGGGGTGTTAATTGTTTACGGCCCCACGACACAACTTATAGTACTTTTAGAGTGGGGCTGTGAGTGTGATAGCGTTTATGTGTAAGATTTTGTTTACCCGGGCGACGCCGGGCGGGTCAGCTAGTACTATATAAACTTAGATACTTGAGACTGATAACTTAATAAAACTTCAAATAGAACATTCGACATGAAGTTTCATCCCCCATTGCACCACATTAATGCATCCCTAGCAAAAAAAAGTAACTTAATTTTTTTAGTATTAAATGAACTACTCAAATATCAATTTTCATCGGTATAAGTTCAAAAACAAAGAACTTTCATATGTAACGTACCCTTTAATTCACCCCATTTAACCCTCTTAGGGGTATAATTTTCAAAAAATCTTAGTACACCTTTACGTACTAAGACAAATATACCCTCCAAATTTCAAGTCTCTAAGACCAGCGGTTTAGGCTGTGCGTTGTCTCTAAGTCAGCAGTCAGTCAGTCAGTCTGTCAGTCAGTCAGTCAGTCAGTCAGTCAGTCAGTCAGTCAGTCAGTCAGTCAGTGAATCAGTATGTCTGCACAAAGATTCTCATAGTATTAGAACCGCAAAAAATTAAATATTTATTACTTCGTTGACACATGGATCGCGAAGCTAAAATTTATAATTAAAAAAAATTGTAAGTGTGGCTCCGATGCAATAGCTCTGTTTCGGAAGTATTCTGTACTAGCCGTGCTTCGCGGCTTCGCCCACTATTATCAGGTAAAAAAGCAGCCTATATGTTAATTCTAGGTATAATCTATGTACATTCCAAATTTCATCCAAATCCGTTCACCCGTTAAAACGTGATGAGGGAACAAACACACTTACACACAAACTTTCGGATTTATAATATTAGTAGGATGTCAAAACAATATAAACGAGCTGCAGCACCTAGCACCGGACATGCCTGCTTTCTCACGACCGCGCCCAGAAGTGTGTTTCTGTCATACATTATTAGAAATACTTATCATAAATTACTTCAAATGGACCTTCACACTTGAATAATAAATATCTAACTATACCTTTCCACCAATATAATAATATAAGTGAAGTTTCTTTTGAAAGGAAGTTGTCGTTAGCATGATACTTAATTAATAATAAACGCTAAATATACGCTTTCACACTATCAGCCCTTCACTAAATATGATGACTAGTGTCATGGGTGTCGGAAACATTCAAAAACACAAATTTTCCTTGGGGAGAAAACTTGTACTCCCGCCGGTAATCGAACTCGATGCTTAGAAGGGACCCACTTGGGACTTTGGATAACTACACGCAACCGTAGGTTTGTGTCCTATCCCGATGCTACCCGCATTGCAATGCGCTCCTCTCTTTGAAACCTAATCTGTTATGGCTTATATTCCTGGTAATTACATTGGCAACTTGCTTGTCAGCTGTTCGCCGAAAAAGAGGAGCTAACACATCAAGACGGAAACGGCCAAAGCGGATTTGCAATCTTCTTCTACCACCTTGTATATTGACGAAATGTTATGTCTCAAACACTATGGTTCGTGCCATCCTAACTTCCATAGTGCATTCCACTAACGCCTATAGAAAATCCGGCTACGCTGGTGTCACGGCACTATTTCGCGCCGGCCGGCGGCCGTGACAAAATTAAAAACAAATCGAATAATGGAAAACATATTACATTTAATTATACATGCATACAATTAAATGCTCGGTGGAGGTCAATAGTGCCGTAGGGGTAACACGTAGGGGGTGTCATGTTTTTCTACATAACCTCTCTTGATGTCTGTAGATAAGATACCAATTTTGACTCCTAATATGACAGATTGACCAGAGTAATATTTCCGTTAGTTCTCTTATTCTTTTTGACGTGATAACGTCTTTTAAATAGATGAACACCGGCTGCACGCACGAAAAAGTGTCACGTTCCGCCTGAGCCTGAGCGTGCAAGCGAGAGCGCGGAACAAGCGATAGAAGGCACGATCGGCCAAGCGTTCGTCTTATGATGTTATCACGTAAAATTATAGTCCGTAAACTAAATTTACAGAGAACCATTTTTTTTTAATTGTGGCGGCACGGCAATAGATTGCCGCCACAATTTCCAAAAAACTGCTCACACTCAAATGTATAAAAAATTAACAAAACGCCATCAAAATTTTTAATTTCTGTAAATAGAAAATAAGGTCGGACCTATACCTACATATATACCGTCTATACACCCTGTGCGATCCGCCCGCGAGGTTCAGTTTGAAATTCAATCACTCCGCCGCGTTCGTTTTAATTTGCAACTTGAGCCGAGTGCATTTATTATGCAGAGCCAGTGCAGATGGCAACGCTTGGAAAGTTATACTTAAGTCTACAACTCTACAGTGCCAGAGAAAGGAAGACGTTTTTAATATAAATGGCAGGAGAAAGGAATTTTATAATGGACTGGCTGCGCTCTGCGCTCTATTTGTCGGCTGACGGGAGACACTTACAATTGATGTTGGAAACGGGATATTCAACAAGTGTTTTTGAATTTTTATGCACAAAATCAAACAGATGAAAAATAAAGAAGAGCTATTTCACTCTCTTACCTACATCACACTAATATTATTAAATCGAAAGTGTATGTAAGTGAGTAAATGTGTAAACTAAGTATGTTTGTTTTCTCTTCACGCTGTCACGGTTGAACGGATTAGGACATAAGACAGGCTACTTTTTAACTTGATGAACTCGGGCAAAGCCGCGTGGCAAGTCTAGTATTATAATTATCACTAATCTCAATAACTTGATCTGTTTTTTCCTTTGAGATAGTTATCATTAATTTATGATAAAGCACTAGACAAATTTATTTTTTATGGCCGATATGTAAGCATTTGGCGGCTATCTCACCTGATGGAATGTGATGATGCGGATGAAGATGTAGCATGTTACCTAGAAGATGATTTTTCACTCTAGACTTGAATACCCCCAAATTATACCGTTCGGGAATAAAGACGCGGGCAGTGGCCACTCCTTCGCTTTACGGATGATAAATGGTAATAAAAAAAATATATGGGATAAAAAAATATTCTGGATTTGTGATCTCCACGTTAGTGCAATATATTTTACTTTAACTTACTGAAACACATACTAAGGTAGAAGTATCCGACACACCAATCTTACATCTATTTAAGTATCATGTATTATTTAAACATAATTAAACGCAAGCAAAGGTTAAAAAAAACCGACTTCACCGCTTATCTTCGGAACCTTGATCAGATTAAATGTTAATGTTAAAATTATATTACACACGCATTATTGACGATAACACAAAAACTACTGATCAGATCTAGAGCAAATTTAAATGTAACCAATGGGAAAGCAACAGCTTTCAAACAAAAAATCTAAATCAGTTCACTTGAAACGAAGTTATGATGCAACACAAATAAAAAAAATACTGTCGAATTGAGTAACTCCTTCTATTTTTTGAAGTCGGTAGAAAATATGACTAATGATTCACGCTGCTACATCTAGGTAGAAAATGTTTATGAATTTATGAGTTCTAAATGTTTATGAATTCACCAACACATTATTGTTTAAAATAAATACATATTTTAAAAATATGTACATAATAAATACACAACTCGTATAAAATTTAAACTGGAATTACCTAAACATTACAGTTTGTTCATAAACCTTAGAACTCTCTGTAGTTGCAGTCACTGAAAGTGATTATTGTCCTTGAATTGATTCAATAATTATATATAAGTGACTGCAACTGCACGAAGTGAATCTGGCAAGATTTATAACATTTTTTACTCCTCCTACCAAATTGTAATGCTTCACAAATAAATCGATTATTATTAAATGTTATTTTAAAACCGAAACACTGAAAATGTGAAGAGTTAAAACGAGCTAACGAGCGAAACAGCTCGACTCTATATTTTAAATAAGTAATACTTTAAAAAGTTTTTTAAATCAAGCTTTCACCCGTTGTAAATAAAAAAGCTAACTAACTAAAGAGTTACATAACCAGAAATAAACATAAACGCTTTCACACTCACAGCCCCACACTAAGTTCTATGACTTGTGTCGTGGGTGCCGGAAACATTCACATCACACACAATCACAACCGAGAACTTGTCAAGACGAATCAAACAAGCCCAAACTCGATGGGTTTATCTAGTTCAGTTCAGAAGTGCTTCAATTGTAATGCTTCACTCTCTTCAATACGGCGTTGAGCTCTGGGGACGCGCTGCAGATTGGGAGCGTGTTTTCAGGATGCAAAAGAGAGCTGTAAGAGCCATGAAACAGCCGTTCCATTATTCGGAGCCTAGAAAATACCCACTTTACCGTCACTAGTCTGCCTGCAGACAGCTCTATACGCCAGGGACCACTAAGAGGAGTACTCTCGACTGGGTGACGGGCACAAGTACAGTGTGCGAAATGCTCACCGGCTCCGAACAGTGCCGCGCAAGCTGGCAAAGACGGCCAAACTAGTGCACGTCATGGCGCCGGCCGTATTCAACTGTCTGCCAAGTGAGGTCAGAGTGCACCCTCAAGGTCATCATTTAAAAACAAGCTTAAAAGGTGGCTCTTGACCATGCATTCTATCACGTGGATGAGTACTCGAAGTACGCTAATCCTAAAAATTAAGTACTAACGTAGTAGAAATATATTACTAACGTAGAAAAGCTACCGATCTGTAGTGTGAATGTATTTGTACCAATAACATTATTAGTTGAATCATAGTAGAAATATATGTTGAATGTTACAGTGATAATACTGCCTAATCTTGTTTATTGGTATTTTTATTTGTTTGACATTGTTATATTTATTATTCCGACATAGTAAATAGTAAAAATATTTCAAAATAAAAATCTAAATAGTTCAATAAGAATTAATTCTTATTGAACTATTTTGATTATTTGTTTTTTATTATTATAAATTATTTATTATTAAAAATTGGGATATCTACCATTTTCGACATATAACTGTTTTTGCTATCAATAAATGAGTATGAGTACACAAAATTTGAATCCAATCGGACATCGGAAAGTGGGTCTAATATAGCTTGCAAGATTTGATTACAGACCGACAGACAACTGGACAGGTGAAACTAAATAAAGTAAACAAAATACACAAAAAATTACAACAAAATGACTGTACATATCCTTAATTGCAGTTTTTTTAGTTTTATGCTAGATAGGCAAGCATTTGACCACAATCTCACCTGATGGAAAGTGAAGATGCGGCCGAAGCATGCTTGCCTAGAAGATTAAGACCTATTCACTCTAGACATCTTTTTAAAGCTTTCATTTAACTTGAACTCTTAGTTCTTTTGTTTGGTCAATAGAATAATCTAACTAGGTCGATAAAATAATTCGTTTAGGTGAACACATTTTGAATCCGTAATGGACGACCATTGACGTCAAACTTTTGCACGCACGTTGTTTTGTCAACACTACAATATTTTGGCATTTTTTTTTTTATTTTTTTAACACCTTGTTATTGAGCTGGTCTGCTGCTGAAGCCGGAAGGTATGTAACCCTCCCAATTGATTCTTTTCCCCTTCTACTAGCTACCTATCTTAACTTATTGATGACGGATGATATGGAGACATATTGGAAGATATTGATCGGAAAATAACTGAGAATTGGCCAAATGATCGTCTAGTAGAAAAAGTACCTAACATTATGAACCGCGTGTTGTAACCTAGAGTCTTTTCAGTATAGATGGGAATTATAAAACCTAAATAGTTTATCCTAAGCATAGTTATAGTCTTTAAAAGTCACTAAAATGATAATGTAATTATAATAATACTATAAGATACTTGGGTGATGGTACTTTTATTGTAAAGGGAATGTCAAGGAAAGTTAAATAAAGGTTAAATGAAATCCAAAATTTGGGATAGTTTTCATGAATAGTTAATCGGGCGAATAAGCATCTGTCAACCTTTTGTTGATAATTGATATAAATGTATAAATGTTATCAACTGAAAATTGGGTATTTATTTTATGTTATACAAGCAGTTATAGTAGAATTGAGATTTCTCGAGTCTGGAGTGAATATATTATTAGGGGAAGTAAATGCTACCCTTGGTAGATTGGTGCGACTCCCCTCCCCGAGCCACACTATGAACTTCGACTAAACCTTACTGGATATTCTCTATCGTTCTTTCAACGACAATTTACCAAGGGAATTATGATTTACTTCATAAATTATTTAAGTTTGTAAGGTCAGTGTCAGTAACTAGTTTTAAAATGCAAAGAGACAAGAGGACATTATTTTTTTATCAAATAGTTTCAGTAAGTATGTCAGTCACATACATCAACTTTCACTCGAGGGAAATTTACTTTAAAGTTCTAAAACAATCATCTCACTTTTAAGGTAAGCTCTAAAAGCTGTATCTCACCTTAAATAGTGCATTCATCACACCTGTTTATTGCGGGATTAAACTGTACCTCTTTATTTTAGGAACAGTAAAATTCCTTTCGGATCTTCCTGCCTATTAATATTATTATAGTCGTCCTAAAATAATTCTCATCCTATTATAGTACTAATACTTATTATTGCAATTCACTTAGCTTAGTCATTCATTATTATTTATACCAGCTCTCTCGAGCTTAACACGCTGTATAATAGTAAACTATTTTAGTACTTTATTTAATCATAAGTTCAGCATAGGTTGGCGAAGACATATTCCACATTATCTATTTTGTGTAAATATAATATGAGAAATCCATCAGTGACTGTGGTCTCTTCTTAGCTTTATCTTTTTAGCCTCGAGATTGAGAACCAGGGTCTACTTTTCACCCAAGTATGATAGAGTTTGTCACATTAAAATTGCATCTTTACTTTCAAGAATACAATTAGTAAATTATACGTTGTCAGAAATTATCTCAACCAACTCATACTTTAGTTTTGATGTAAGATATTAGGATTTATTAAATGATTCAGCATTCCTGATACTTTAATTTAGTATTTATAAATACAACGCAATCTTCGTCATCGAGTTGATTTTGTTGATGAGTCCTCTTGGACCTGGATCTTTTGTTTTTAGACATAAATTTAGCATAGGTTAGCCAAAATATTACTAGCATAATTTACTTCGTAGAATTATAATAATGTGAGATATTTATCAGTGATTATGGTCTCTTCTCTAACCAAATATATGTTGAATGTAGTTTTATTGAAGAGTCTATTTTAGACGCATAAATCCTTAATATTGGACTTGCTTTCCAAATTTAGAAAATACTTTTGTATATCTAGTTTACTTTGTATAACCCTTCAAGATAAATGTGTATTACATTATCCATTTCTATTATGATTTAGTATTCAAAGAAGATTGTTAACATATTGGTTTACAAATAAATATTTTCATATTGCTGAATTTAATTAAACATCCACGAATGATAAATAGTTGCGAAAACGCCATCTATGGTATAATTATTGAAACTCTGATAATTAAAACCTTTTGCTCGTATTGATGAAAGCCTAAACGTTGACTCTTGTGGTAGTCAGATGGCGCTACAATGAAGTCATTAACGATACCTAACCAAAATGGCCGACACGATTTCCTAACAACTAATGATTTATTTTGCTGATACCTATTGCATCGTTTCCTAAAGGTCTTCTTACCTCCCTAACATAAATGCCTATTGAGCGACTACCATGCCTATGTTCTCCTAACAATTTTCGAACTAAGGGACTTCAAGCTAGAGATCCGTATCTCATATTTACTTTTAAACGTGTGGGATGGTTTGTCTCATCTCCTAGCAAAGAGAATATTGACCCTACAAGGAGTTGCTGGTCCCCAGCAACCCCGCTAAGCTGGTTTCCCTATGAGAAGGTAAGTCGGGTTGGGTGAACCCTTCTACTAACACTAGACCCGGTGTGTAAGTCCCTAAGGGATTCGGGGGTGATATAATTGGGACTTGGACATCTCCCCCTAGTCCAAACGCTGAATACCTAACATTGTAGGAGTATATAAATATATAGATAATTGGGGACCGTACGAATCCGCCTTAACAATGAAGTCATCTGGTGCCGATCCACAGCGCGGGCAGACCCTAAGGAATCCCTCCAGATCACAAACAAAGAAGTCGAATAAGCAGGGAGGTTGGAAAAGTTGCTTGCCGAGCAAGGATACAACTCTCAGGACCACCTCAAAGTCCTGACATAAGAGAGCGAAAAGGAAGTAATGTAGTTTGTATTCCAAAACTCGCATAACCTCCCCAAATCTAATTCAGATTTGTTAGACCAGTAAAACCACGGTAGATTTTGAATTAAACAAACCCCAACTTCTACATTACTAACTCGAGACCTTCACTAATACATTTTGAGGTTAATAAAACCCGCGTGGGAACCAAGGTCAACTAAGGAATGCTTTTCCTAAATCTTTTCTCAATTCCCGTTTAATAAATTGCAACACTGTTACTAATGGATTCGCAAGATCACTCAGTTTAATGTTTTACCACACTAGAAATGAAATAAATATCAATCGTCTCGAAGTAGCAAAGCAAAGTCACTAATAATTAAGAATTTCCCTCCCAGCAAGTACCTAGCCTCACTACCGGAGTGTTACGTGGTGCTTCGTCGAGCTCTCGATCCAGACTGTCCCCTCTCTTCCCCTCTCGTGAGCTTTTATAGCCTCCGTGTGTCGTCGGGTGCATTTGTGGTTTTATCTATAACTTAAATCGTCTCTACATTGACGTCGGGTGCATCTTTATGGTTTTCTTTGTGGTTCTAACTGTACCTTACTTGATTTAGCAATGTCGTCGGGTCCATTTGTGGTTTTTTGTAGTTGTTCTAACTGTACCTTACTTGGTTTAGCAATGTCTTCGGGTGCATTTATGATTTATTTGTGGTTCTAACTGTACCTTACTTGATTTAGCAATGTCTTCGGGTGCATTTAAGGTTTATTTGTGATTCTAACTGTACCTTAGTTGATTCTGAAATGTCTTCGGGTGTATTTATAAATTTTGTGATTTATAACCTCTGTTTAACAAAATGAAGATCAATAACTTTAATAACTATACCTTCCTATATTATCTGACTACCTTGAGCAAAAGATTCCTAAGTCTAAACTACTTTACATTTATTGTTATTATCAGTTTATCATTCCTTTATTTAGTATTTTGTATCATTGCATAATAATTCCTATATTTGTGAACATAACGAACTTTGGTTCCGTTACAGTCGACCCCTGAGAAATTCCGCAGGTCTTAATTACTAGCCGGAGTGAATTTATCACAATCCCTAACAATTCACAAATATAGTTTGAACAAAAGAAAGTAAATTCATTTGACTATTACATGAACTCCAAGCATGACTACCATGCCTTCGTTTAACATCTCTGAGAATGCGAATGAAATGAATTAATGAAAATATATAGATTAATATAAATCAAGCAGCAACGCATACAAAAACAAAACTCCTAAAATTGTACCTAACCGAATGTACGTATCGTTATGTTAACGAACCTTGGTTCCGTTACAGGTAGTCAAAAGAGTGTAATGCTATAATTAAGACTCATTTAACAAGAGTTTTTCCAGATTGCTGTATTTAAGTAATGTTTTTAGAAAGTACCGTATGTATAAATCCCATAACGTTGCCAATTATTTAAGCGAATTATAATTATGTAAGTAATTACCCAATATAAAATACGAAAAGACTCTTTGCTCTGTTTCAATTTGCGAAATAGACGAAAATTCACCATTACAGCATTCCCAAATGTATATCTTATATTTAGTTTTATTTATATGTAGTAAGAAATTAATTGTTCTTCTTCATTTAATGTATTGTCGAAAACTGTTTATTGTTAAAAAAAAAAGTGCATAGACTCTTTGTGGCTACCACAATTTATTTATTTATTTAATATAGCACTGCCACATCATACGTATTAAATTAAACTTAAAATTTAAGATACAATAAGGAAATTTTCAGATATCAATGACAATTACGACGTGCATCATTTGCCAATTGTACTCAAAAATCAAGAAAAAATAAAAATAGAAGGAAAACTTAAAATCACAGCAACGTTATAATTTAAAAAAAAAATGTTTCCAATAGATAAAACTTATTTCGAAAGTGGATGCGACTTACCGACGAGCGTGGTGAGCAGAGCAAGCGCGGTCGCGAGCACGGCCGGCGCGGCCGGAGCGCGAGCCATGACTGGCGCCGCCGGTTTCCAGCGCGTCGCATGCCCCCGCACCCCCGAATGCGGCAATGCGCTCAGAAGAGCTTTCCAAGCTCAGGGAAACTTGCTGAGATGCGCTTGTGATTGTTTTGTCATTTTGATAAGGTAGTTGCACGGTATTGCCCTATATTACACTTGAGCGGAGAGGCGCTGTCTTGATGGTACGCTTTAGATCCTTTCTCTATACGGAATTAGTGGATTAATTGTTTGTTAGTTCCATCGGTTTTCTTTTTTAATAAAAGTTATTGATTCGATATATTTATTTAATAAATTGTGCTAAGTACAGTAAGCGCGTATCAAAATATTTATATAGTAGGTACATATATAGAAAGCCCTGCTTAACGCGTTCAACTACAGTAAGAAAAAAATATAAGCAGATACTATTATATACCTACAACACGTTTTTTACATATTCATTGATTTTATAATAAGTTTTATAATTTTATTTAAAGTAATACACTTTGAAACATGTTCTAAAGCGATTTAAATTATAAATAAATCACTATAAAAAAAAGAATAATTGAAACGCAAACAAAGCTTAAATATACCGATTTAACCGGTTATATTTTTGTTTTAGCATGATCCTGAAGTATAATCTACCAAACTAAAAAAAATTGTTTGCCTGTAAAGTCGGTTTACGGACAATAATTTTGCATGATAACGTCATAAGACGAACGCTTAGGCCGATCGTGCCTCTCCAGCGCTTGTTCCGCACTCTCGCTTGCACGCTCAGGCTCAGGCGGAACGTGACACTTTTTCGTGCGTGCAGCCGGTGTTCATCGATTTATAAGACGTTATCACGTCAAAAAAAAAACATCAAAATCTATTCATAATTGGCGGAGTTATCGCATAACCTACATACAAAAAAAAGCAAAAAAAAATCAGTCAAATTGAGAACCTCCTTTTTTGAAGTCGGTTGAAAATGCACTCACAAATCCACACTAACCATGATGACTTGTGTCGTGGATGCCGGAAACATTCACATCACACACACAATCACACCCAGAACAATAAAATTTAAGTATCAAGTAATATAATAAGTTTGTTTGTTTGTGTGTGTTACAGTTTGTTTGGAACAAAATACTTTTAAATGCCAGATATGTAAACATTTGACCGCTTTCTCACCTGATGGATCTCGTATGTAAGTATTCTAGGTTCTAGAATAGGAAATAGGTTGTAATCCTGACTACCACGAGCAAAGCCGCGGGCAAAGGCAGTTCTTATAAGGACTGAGCTATCGTAGCTAAATGTTCTTAGGCCGACGTTTTCGTGATTTATGTTTTCGTTCCTGGAGAAAGGAGAATTTCATTATCCTGTCTGAATCTAAGTTATGATGAAAATGGATGGAACGAGAGAGCTTTCACTGCGCTGCGATGTGGAAGCGCTAGGCGCGATTGGAGCACAATTTTTCCTATGATAGATAGGCAAGCATTTGACCAATATCTCACAACTCGTCTCGGCCACCGACGTAAGGTAGCAAGCCTATCGGTATTCTATCGCTTACATTTTGGAGAGTGTGCTCAGAAGTTACATGATATAGTTCCTGCATGCCTTTTTACCATTAAACAACAAGACAAACTGTCAAATGGTGGACATACCTCCAGTTCGCTCGAAGCGTTTCGCCTCTACGTTTATCATCCGTACAGTGAAGGAGTGGAACTTATTGCCTGCGTCTTTGTTCCCTGAACAGTACAATCGGGGTTTCTTCAAGTCTAGAGTGAATAGGTACCTTCTAGGCAAACATGTCCCATCTTCGGCCGCATCATCACTTTCCATCAGGTGAGATAGTGGTCAAATGCTTACCTATCCAGCATAAAAAAAACGATGGATAATAACGATGTGTAAGAAGATATACCATGCTTGCATAGAAAATACCTCTTCACTCTAGACTTGAAGATTGACCCAGTTATATACCGTTAGGGGAACACACTCTCAAGACACCTTTCACACAAATAAAAACTACATCAAATTCGGTTCACCCGTTTAGGATTAAAGATGTCACAGATAGTAGAGTCAAAACTGCAAAGTCTTGGTCACCGACGTAAGGTAGCAAGCCTATCGGTATTCTATCGCTTACATTTTGGAGAGTGTGCTCAGGAATTACATGATATAATTCCTCCATGCCCTTTTTACCATCAAACAACAAGACAAACTGTAAAACGTCAGCCATTTATGGTTGACATACCTCCAGTTCGCTCGAAACGTTTTGCTTCTACGTTCATCATCCGTACAGCGAAGGAGTGGAACTCATTGCCTGTGTCTTTGTTTCCTGAACGGTATAATCTGGGTGTCTTCAAGTCTAGAATAGGTACCTTCTAGGCAAGCATGTTCCATCTTTAGCCGCATCGTCACTTTCCATCAGGTGAGATAGCGGTAAAATGCTTGCCTATCTAGTATAAAAAAAAAAAAAAAAAAAGATAGATATTAACTTTTAACACGCCCATTTTCGTCGGAGGTTAAGAGGGTTTATTCCTTTTGTTTTCTTTCTCGCTCGCACATTTCAATATTCACGATATAAACATATAGACGATTGGCGTAGTACCTACTAGTATTCATTGGCACAAATTAAACCTTCTTACTTTGATAAAGTCGGGTAAAACAACTCCCAATTTCAAGTTAAAAATAATACCGCTTTCACACTCACAAACACATTTTTTTTTTTATTTGTGACAGGCTAGTGTTTGACCGCTATCTCACCTGATGGTAAGTGACGATGTGATCGAAGCTGGTAAACACACTAGACCTGGAATACGCAGGCTCAACACTTAGTTCAATTACTTGAGTCATGGATGCCGGAAACACAAAACCAGAACCAGAAACACAAAATCACACCTAGAACCAGAAATACAAATTTTCCTTGAGGAGAAAACTAACAAACATACATACAGTGCAAGTTAAATAAAAGCTTGCAAAAAAAAAGTTACTCATAGCGTCGTATTTATCAAAATAAAGTGTAATATTTTAACAGCATATTCTACTAATATGACACAAGATTGAAGATAGTAAAAGGAATTGTGCCGACAGCGCCCCACTTTACTTAGGCATTTCATAAATAAGGTCAGACACTTGTTATAACGCCCAAAAGCTTTCGCGTCGGAAGGGTGTCCGAAGTAGATACGGGTTAATAGCACCATTCTGGTACTCCGGTGATTGTATCCTGCATAATGCTGCTATCCTGGTGCTCAAGATTGGGCACTGCTAATGTACATTAGCAGGACGATAGAGGCTACAATCGCTTACTTAGTGAATTAACTTTTAGATAGAAGGGATGGAGCGATGTTGACTTAAAATATAATTTTAATTTTTGTTCGGTGGAGTGGATATAAAGTATGGACATTTAATCGTTTGAGAACAATAGCCGTGGAGCGCAGAGGCAAAACCTTTTTTTTTTTAACTGTGATAAGCAAACATTTGACCACTATCTCACCTGATGTTAAGTGACGATGCGGTCGACGATGGAGCATGCTTGCCTAGAAAATACCTATTCACTCTCGACTTGAAGACTCCAAGATTGTACTTATCTGGGAACACAGACTCTGGCAAGGAGTTTCACTCCTTTGCAGTGCGCATCATGAAAGTGGAAGCAAAACGCTTCGTGCGCATTTTAGGAATATCCACCATGTAACCACCATGTACCATAACCCGGTGAAATAATACAGTTTGGAATTATTTAATTGCTTTTACTCGACTGCAGTAAAACATATTTTATTTTGATTGCTCGATGGGCAAGATCACAGTCTCACCTGATAGAAAGCGATGATGTGCCTAAGATGTAGCATGTCAACAAAGATTATGTTAATTTAAAGATCTTTATGACTTTTGTGCAGCCCGGTTGCTTTTACCACCCGACACAAAAAGAGGTTATTAATTTATATCTGAGGCATCGTAGCTCCGAAGCGGCTAAGCCGATTTTTATTGGGTATTTTCTGATGAGAGAGATTTCAGATGAGATTGTCCTCAATGAAAATCGGTGCACCCGTTTTCCTAGAAGCATCGAGTGTACTTCATTTTTTTTATTGTGCCATTTGTTTGATAATTATTGTTTGCTTACTGCAAATTGCTTAAATTGTTTGCTTGTCGTTGTTAAACAATAAAAAGTTATAAACAATGAATCTGAAAAGATTTTCTCTATTACGAAAAATGTAGGCGCGAGATCTCAGTTCGGGGTTCACGAAGTGTCAATATTACCTGCTCCTTTCCCCATTGTATTATTGCGTGTAATATATGTCACATAATAATATTAAACTAAATTCAAGTATAAAAAGTTCCACAAATTCTTGGCTAGTGTCATTATTTCTTAAGCCCCCTAAAAAGATCCAATAGGCATAAAATATACTTACCGATAGCATACAATAATACACAAAACGCATTCATACTCACAGCCCTACACTAAGTTCAAAGATTTATATGTCGTGGGTATTTATGTATCGTGTGTGTGATTTACATTTACATCACACCCAGAATCAGAAGCATAAAATAAAAAAAAATCTGTCCTCTGCGCTAACTGGGTCGTCAGTATATCTGTACCATTTCACTTCATATGCTTTTTCCTACAAAAATAGAATAAGTTACAATACGCGACCTATTTACCCACATAAACACCATTTACATACGCACCACTTACGAGCAAGCATTTATATCCGAATGAATGAGAAGATTGATGTGGGAGTGAGCCACATTTACTACTCCTAGAGGGGGAGGGGTGTTTACTAAAGATCTAGGATCGGGGTCGTCATTGGTGTTTACTAATATTACGTCATCTATTGTTAGATACGTTCTAGTGTTTGATAACAACGATAAAAGCTACAAAAATTATGATGTTTCGCAATGATATCATGAGTCCTTCAGTTAACCTACCAATGTGTTTCTATAATAAACTAGTTGTTCCCCCTAACCTGAGATCTCGCGCCTAAATTTTGCGTAAAAGAGAAAAACTTTTGCTTAAATGCGTATAATACTTGACTTAAAAATAATTGTTTGATTGTTGTTTTTTTTGTTGTTCAACTACAGGATTACAGATATTATACGTAAGTTTCAGCTGAAAATGTTAAGCCGTTCCAGTTATAGACTCCGGGACAAAATAGGTCTAAAATCAGTGACTTTCGTGGCCTACCAAATTGTTATTTTCCAACATAGATTGAAAATCTATGAATGAATTCGATTTCGTTCTCTACTTGCAAAAAATCTTTTAAACGATACCCTTAAAAAAAGGAAGTTCTCAATTCGACTTTATGTTATTTTTTTGTACGTATGTTACGCAATAATTCCGCCAATTATGTATCGATTTTGATGTTTTTTTTTGTTTGGTAGATTCTTCAAAGGTGTTTCCATATACATTTTATTGAAATATAAGCGGTGAAGTCGGTTTTTTAAGCTATGCTTGCGTTTTAATTATTATTTTACTATTTACGTGTATGCTACTAACTACGGGCCAATTGCCTATATTTCGTAAAACTAAACTAAAACTATATACAGCAAAGAACTAAGTTACCTACAAGACATCGAGCTTATAGGTAACTCAAGTGCTTAAGCCCACTACCAGTGGGCAGCGATCCCATCATGCTGGCGGCATTGCCTCTCAATGTATGCCACTTAATATTTTCATTTATATTATTTTAATTGACATTTCTGGCTTTCGGCCTTTCGGGACTTAGAGATCTCGCTCGATCAATAATTTTTCATACTTTTTTTCAGTGTACCGATTGAATAAGTAGCACTAGATAGATTTTATCGACGCAAATTATGCCTTTTTGAGTTTATTTTAAACTAGCCATGTCCCGCGTAAATTAAGTAAAAAGTACCTAATCTATGTGTTAATCCTGAGTATAAGCTATGTACATTGGAAATTTCAGTTAACACGTTGCTATGTACATTGGAAATTTCAGTTATTTACACACAAAACTTTCGTAGTGTGATTATAATAGAGTTAACTACGCGTTAGAGTACCCTCCAAATTTCTAAGTCTACGACCAGCGGTTTAGGCAGTGCGTTGTCTCTAAGTCAGTCAGTCAGTCAGTGAATCGGTATGTCAAGTCAAAGATTCTTAATTTCTTATAGTAGAGACTTATTAGCACCGACCAGTTGACTGACCCAAAACTTTGGAGCTTAAGGCATCGTCGCATGGAGGCGAGTCTCTTCGTTATTATATCGGATACATTTTGGAGAGTGTGGAATTAGACAATCTAATTCCCCCATCCCCATTCGCGGACGAAGCGTTTTGCCTGCACATTCATTATGCGAACTGTAAAGTAGTAGAAATCATTACCTGAGTCTGTGTTCCTTGATAAATACAATATGGGAGTGTTTAAGTCGCGAGTGAATAGGCATCTTATGGGCAAACGTGCTCCATCATCGACCACATCGTCACTTACCATCAGGTGAGATAGTGGTAAAAAGTTAGCCTATAAATTAAAAAAAATAAAAAAAGTATTAGATTGAATTTAGCCTTATGCCGTAAATCACACTAATATTATAAAAGCGGAAGTTTGTGTGAAAACATACATGTAAGTATGTATGTTTGTTTTGTCTTCACGCTGTAACGGCAGAACAAATTTGGATTTAATTTGGAATATACATATATGTATAAATAACATACCTATAGTTACTTTTTAACTCAATTAACGCGGGCGAAGCCGCTGTGAATATAATAATATATTTTAATTTACAAATCAATAGCAGACTTAGCATTTTAAAATGTGATGTAGGTACTGACTTCTCACATCTAAATTTAATTTAGTAAAATTTTAACGAAGGCCTTTTCATTTGTCACGACAAAGCATGCCGCCTCGGCTCGAGGACGTAATGAAAGCCACCTGACATACGAGTGTGCGGAGTCTCACATGACCGTACCGGAGGCCTGAATACCTTTGCAGACTATTTCAGAATGAGTATAGCTTCTCTTTGTTTTCCGTTGTACTATTTTTTATATGCGTGACTATAGCTGTGCACCGGGGATACACGCAGATAATCTGTTAGTTTTCCCACTTTTTTGGGACAGGAACCATTTTATTTCATACAAGTCTTGGCCTGATAATTGCGAATATGACAAAAATAATGAGGAAGCAAGGCTTAAAAATCGACTTCACCGCTATATCTTTTGAACCATTATATAGATTAAATAAATTAAATATGCATTATTGAAGTTATCTCATAAACAATTACTGGTTAGATCTTGATCATCAATTTAAATGGGTGGTCCCATTTAAATTTATAATCAAGATCCTGGCCCTATGAAGACGACCAAGGGAAGCACTAGCTTTTAAATAAAAAATAATATCAAAATCGATTCAGCTAGGAAAAGGTTATGAGGTAACACTTATTGCCTGCGTCTTTGTTCCCTGAACCTCTGTTTCTACTATGCCTCTCTTTCGTATGCCTGAACGGTACAATCTGGGTGCTTTCACTTCTAGAGTGAATAGGTACCTTCTAGGCAAGCATGTTCCTTCTTCGGCCGCATTGTTACTTTGCATCAGGTGAGATAGCGGTCAAATGCCTGCCTATCTAAGATAAAAAATACAATCGAATTATGATTCTTCTCCTTTTTTTGAACTCGGTTAAAAATCATTCAAACAGTCGAGCTATTCTTAAGTTTTAGCGAGACAAACTCGAGGCAACTTATTTCTGAACATTATAAATGTGAAAGTCTGAGAGTATGAATGTTTGAAACTATTTGTTGGACCAATTTGGATGACATAAAAAAATACAGTCTGCTGGTAAAATAAAGAAGCGGTCTATGTCTAACATAGAATACTTCGTCACAAAAAAGTAACTACGTTAGAATGGTACATATTGATTGATTTTAACTCCACAATCTGTGTCAAATTATGAATATTTTTCAAGTATAATAGATAAAACAAAAAAAAAAAACTAACGCATTCACACTCACAGCCCCACGCTAAGTTCAAAGACTTGTATCGTGGGTGCCGGAAACATTCACATCACACACGCACACATTACACCTAGAACCAGAAGCACAAATATCCCTTGATAAGGAATTTGTGCTCCTGCCGGGAATCGAAGCCAGGACCCACGGCGCAGAGGGCGGACACCTGTCCACTGTCCAATGCGCCAACTGGGTCGTCATTATAGATTATTTCATAATTATAAGTCCTAGTCACAAGTCACAGCCACAATCAAGAAAAAGAGTCGTGCTCCAATCATAATCAATTCTGCCCTACATATTAAAGTGGTAGAGACTTTACTATAACTTCTAGTGGAGTTTTGGAGCGAAAGCGAAAATAACGTTTTACACCTTGGTATAATTTACCTACACTCATTCACGTTTACGAACTATTAATTAACACTCGAAGTTACACAAGATTTTGGAAAATATAAAAATTGACAGCGCCATTTTTTCACTTTCGCGCCAACAATTTGGTTCACAAAAACTAACTGTGATACCCTAAATCAATAAGAATAGAGGGTTAAGCAAATAGTATTTACTCAATAAGTAAGCATTCGACCTTTTTCCAGGCGGGTGACACGTCACCTGGTTACAAGCAACCCTTAGCAACGGGGTGGAGTGACCGAACCTGTCAATCTGTAATTACATTGTCAAAAACGTGTTTTGGGTGTCCAGATATATTATTCTTGTTGTGTTTTGTGTTGTGAGGATGGCCTTTGTGAGGACACCTATGAGCCTAACGCGGAAGATTGAAACGGTACTTGTTAGTTTTAAGTTCTCGACTGGGCGTTCATAATTTTGGTTGTAGGAAGACTTTTAAAAATGATACATAAATATACGCTTTACATTCACAGTTCAATAACTTGTGCCGTGGGTGCCGGAATCATTCACATCACAAACAAGAGATACAAATTCCCCTCGGGGAGAAAACTTGTAATTATGGAATCGAATCCGATACCTGCTGCTTAGAAAGTGAACGCGCACTCAACAAAACCAACGGTGCAGTAACTAAAAGAAACGAAATACGTTTTCACACTCACAGACCCAAACAAAACTCTAAGGCTTGTACACACAATCACACCCAGAACTAGAAGCAAAAAGGAAGTAAAGTTATTAATGCTACCGCCGGGAATCTAACTCAGGAAGAAGGGTATCGGGTTCGACTTCCGGCGGGAAAACAAGTATTCTCCCGAAGAAGAATATGTGTTTCTGGTTCTGGTTGTGATTGTGTGTGCTGTGAATTTTTCTGGAACCACACAAGTCAACAACCTTAGTGTGGGGCGTGTGAAAGCGGTTTAATATGAAAGTGTGAAAATATATGAAAAGATGTCTGATCCATCAGTATGTAACACAACTTCATCATATATTTGAAATTATAGTTCCCAATCTCTATAACATAAGTATATCTCTCTATCTTCTTCTTTATTAATAAGCTATGTTTCTTCACGCATATAATATAATAGCACCAACATATCTTACGATCTCTTTACCATAATATAATCACTTCCTCAATTCAGAAAGAAGCTCTGTTCCGTACGAGAAAGCGCATCCTCAAGTACCTGGTGCTGGGGTACCTGAAGCAGGAGGGCTACTCCCACGCCGCAGACACCTTCGCTTCAGAAGCCGCCGTGACCGCGGAGTACGAGCTCTGCGACAACATCGACCTGGACATTATGCTTCAGGTGACTACAGGAACACCGCAGTAGATAATAGGGAATATGCCTCGTTGTAAGCTTTTATTTAGTTTACCATCTTACAACAAGACAAACTGTCAAACGACAGTTCGCTTAAAGCGTTTCTCTTCTACGTTTATCTTCCTGCGAAGGAATGGACTTCATTGCCCTCGTCTTTGTTCCCCGAACGGTATTATCTAGGAGTCTTCAAGTCAAGAACGAATAAGTACCTTCTAGGCAAGCATGCTACATCTTTTGCCGGATCATCACTTTCCATCAGATGAGATTGTGGTCAAATGCTTGCCTATCGGACATAAAAAGGTTTCACCTATCCCGTTATTTATTTGTCGGTCTGTAATCAAATGTTGCAAGCTAAATTAGACCCGTTCCCAATGTCCGACGGGACTCAAACTGGGTTTACTTATGTGTCTTCGGAGGCAATACAATGATATGGTACCATGGAGCTGGTCTGATGATGAAGACGATGGATGGTCATAGGAACTACTGAACTAAACAAGATAAACCAATACTTTGCCTTCTTACCGTCAGACTTGTATTAAGTATAGGATATATACTTAGGATATTTAGAACAGTACCTAATTAGGATAGTTATTATAAGGCTTCTATTTTGTTATTTTATGTCTACGTCTACATGATTCCACTAAACCTTTGGAAGAGAAACTGAATCCCACGACACAGGTCGTCCTAGTGTGGGATTCAGGGATCCTTAATTAACACATTACATGCACTAATGTTACTTTATTATATATATATTTTTTTAAATCATCACGTTTGGGCTCGTTTGATTCGTGTTGACAAGTTCTCCGGTTATACTCGTGTAACGTTTAAGTCCTTTTTACCGATTTCCCAAAAAAGGAGGAGGTACTCAAGTCTAATGTATTTTTTTTGTGTATTACCTCATAACTTCTCTCCGCGTGAGTCGTTTTCGAAATTTTTTTTTTAGTTTAATAGATGTTGCTTTCTTATTGGTCTCATTTAAATTTGATCAAGATCTGAACAGTAGTTCTTGAAATATCGTCGATAATGCCTATTTTGTGGACTACTTTGACTTAGGGTGTGTCGTGTGATGAAAACATGGTGTGTCGTAAAGACACACGATAGAAGTGCAACTTTTGTATTACAGGGAAACATTTTATTTATTCATCGTAGTATTTACCCCCACCACCTTTTTTTTTTTTTTTATTTAAGTTAGGCAAACGTTTGACCGCCATCTCACCTGATGGTAAGTGACGATGCGGTCGACGATGGACGTCTTTCTTCTCACAAAACGGTTGCGGATCAGAAATTTCAAAGCTCTCCCATAAGAAGTTTCACTTCAAAAATAAATATCCTGCAAGCTACCGGCTACACGTCCGGCGAGCTAAACAAATGGCATCCGACGAATCTAGCTTAAATCCGTTAAATAGCCTATACCTACATATTAAAAAATAAGTAAATAAAGGAATCTTAATTCCTTATTTGAATTATCAATGTTTTTTTAAATAATAAATAGTCTTAAACTTTTGTATAACAGGGTAACATTTTAATTATTCATCACAGTGTTTACCCCCACCACAAAAATATTTCACTCTTAGACTTTCAAAAGTAAAACTTCTTATGAGTAGAAAATTACTAAAAAAACCGTACCTCTTATGCTATTTTTTTTAATGTTAGATAGCCAAGCATTTAACCACTATCTCACCTGGTGGAAAATAAAGATACGGCCGAAGATGTAACATGTTTCCATAGAAAATACTTTTTTTATATAATCCCCAGATATAAATAGTACCTAATAGTAATAGCAGTAGGGCCGTTATTGCTCTGTCCATCACGTATCGGTAACATTTTGCACTTTTGAAATAAGCTCAACAGATAACAATTCCATTCTCAAACAACAAGAGGTTCCAGAAAATGTTTACGAGCGAGCTGAAATATCTTCGGTATCTTTGATGTTTTGTGATACACACGTAGGTACTCACTAGGTATGTGTGACTACAGCATAGAGTGTACAATTGTGACGATTTGACTTAGGTGTGTCCAATAGGCGCAGTAGTTACTAGTAACCTAAATCTGTGGTGATATTACTCTCATGAGAATATAATTCGCGTTGGCACTACGTGCGGGAATTACTCGATTTAATTTAACACAAATCATTGAACTTAGTGCTGGGCTGTGAGTGTAACAGCGTTTATATATCTCTATGTTTTAATATGTGCGAAAGTATTTTTTACACTACTACGAAAAAAAGGCACCTGCTGATAAGCGATACGCAAGAATTTGACCACAATCTCACCTGATGAAACGTAATGATGCGGCCGAAGACGTACCTTTCCCTGAGACATACATAATATAATAATAATAGTTTAAAACAACAAAAAAAACACGCTTTATAAATAGAAAATAAATAAAAAAATACATATTTTTGTATTGTCATCGGTCCTCGATAAGTCTACGAAGTTTAAATGAAATCTGACGGTTTGAAGTGGGTCAAAATCAAGTCCAAACGAGTCGGTTACAAACATACATACAAGTGAAGCTGATAAAAAGCTTGTAAAAACGAAAGATCCCGATGAATGAGAATGAATAAAGCATTTCGAAATTGTGCGCCAGAATCAAATACGTCAGACAACCAAAGGGTAGTTACTTGAACACTACTTACTGAAGATAGTACAATTGAAAATTAAACGAACTTAGAAACCAATATCCGAGAAGCAAGAAACTATTGTAATTAATCTTGGCAACGAGAACACGAGCAAATAGGTAGATATCGTATTTCATACACTTGGAGATGATTAAAGTTGGAGCCAGAGAAATTGTTAACCCTTTCATGTAGCGCACATAAGTAACAAGGTCCCACTGTACCCGTTCGACAGTCCCCGAGGTATTACAAGGTTTTACGAGCGGTCTGACGAATCTACGTATGCTTCGTATAGAACAAGGCAAATGTTATACTGTGGGTTCGAAGCGATAAGACCGGCTGAACATCGGTTCTTGTAAGCTAGTTATCAACTAAAAGATAATTTGGAATGTTTGGGTTGGATTAATCTTGGCATTAGCGATATAGTTTATTCAATTAGAATGGAAAGTTAACATAAACGTTATCACTTTCACAGCCCCACGCTAAGTTCGATGACTTGTGTCGTGGGTGCCGGAACAACTGACCTGACGGGCAGGGCAAATTTGTGTGCAGAGTAGGTTTAACATAAACGTAAACGCTTTCACACTCACAGCCCACTAAGTTCGATGACTTGTGTCGTAAGTGCTGGAAACATTCACATCAAACAACATACAATCACAACCAAAACAAGAAACACACATTTTCCTTGAAGAGAAAACTTGTGGTCACGTCGGGAATCGAACCTTTGCTTAGATGGCGAACTAAGTTTTTTAAAACATAAACGGCCGAAGCCGGGACGGATCATTAGTATACGCAAAGAAACTATATAACATTTATAAAGATAAACAATAACAAAATAATATACCTACGATCAATAATAATGAGATTGTGGTAAAACTCGTAACTATCAAACAATATACCGGATATTTTTTATCGTCAAACAAAAATAAATCAGAAATCAAACGCATTCAGCCCCACACTACGTTAAAGATTTGTATTGTGACTCGAGTATAATTGTATCTTATCGATAGATAAGCACTGTGCTATACGGGTTTCCTTCGCTAAATAATAGCAAGGAACAAATGCATTAGTATGTAATCTGTGACACAGATCCTAGTTGCAATAGAAAAATGTAGGCTAGCGGAGTTTGGGCGCAAGGCCAGTTCGTTAGTTGACTTCTCGGCACCGGGCGTAGAGGAACAAAACGCAGAAGGGAACTAACTTGACTAACATTACCCTAGCTTACGTATTTATGTAGAGATCTTTTATTCTAAATATGCACGCCCCTCTATAAACATTTTCATACATTTGACACTCGATAGTTTGACAAATTTGGTGGAGGAGCGTGCACATTTAGAATTAAAGATCTCTACATATCTATGTACTAGTTGACCACTCCAGCTGCACCTAGTGGTATAATTTCAGGTCCTGACGGTGGTCAAGACCTAAAATTATGTCTAAAGTAAACTTAATAAATTGTGTCGAAACCAGAACCAGAACCGGTAAACATTAGTATTTTACATCTCCTTTGAGTAAATTAGCTTTAAATTAGGAGTAAATTAGCTAGTTTTAAATTAAGCGTACTTTTTACACTTTGTAATTGTTATTTTTGTTTAGGCTTGTTTGCTAAATTCAAAATTTTACAATCTGATTAAAAATATAAAAGATTATTGTAAAAAAAATTAAATCCTTTATTGGCTGTAAGATTAGTTAACTAAGAATATATTGTTATTTATTTATAAGGGCTGTGGATTTTGTGTAATAAATAAATAAATAAACTATTACACACTATTTACTGGATATCCTGGCATGAATTGAAGGGCAATGTTTCCAGTATAATTACATGGCAGAAGAGGTTTAACATCTTATATAATATCACAAGGTGACGAAGTGCTTTGCCGAGCGGCATTTTAACGCAAGTTCAAAGCTCTGGGTAGCACTGAACTTTAATGTGCAAGCGTGACGCTTACTATCAGCCGAACGACTTGTTCGTTTCTTCTCTCAATTACTATAAAATAAACGGCGTTACGCTGAGTTGGGACTGATTTGCGACAACTATTCCTTACAGGTATTCTATCGCTCATATTTTGGAGTGTGCACAGGAATAACATTAGTGAATTCCTCCATGCTGTTTTTATCATCTACCGACACGCTCCAACGTTATCCATTTAATATTGACTTACATCCAGTTGGCTCTAAGAGGTTTGCTTCTACGTTCATCATCTGTACAGCGAAGGAGTGGAACTCAAGAACGGTTTACCTAATCTAGGAGTCTTCAAGTCTAGAGTAAATAGGTATCATCTAAGCAAGCTTATTACATCTTTGACCGAATCATCACTTGAGATGCTTACCTATTAAGCATAAAAAAAACTGCTGTATGGCTGCCTTTTGTATATATTTTTTTGTTTGTCTCAATTAATTAATTCTATTATATTCTGTTCTGTTCTATTCCATTCTATATATCCTTTGCTAACGATTTTGTATAACTTTAGTAACAATAATATATATATGCTATAAAACTAGTTTTCTACATAGTTTGTCAATGATTTCTCGTCAAACATAAAAAAACATATGATTATATGTAAAAAAAACGTAAAGAGGTGCTCTATTTATTGCACACTCCCACACCGTTCGCGAATAAGTTTGCTCATAGAATGGCACCTAAAGTTTATTCAAATAAGTAAATGTGTATTCAGCTGTTTGCAAGAGCTTCCTTACTGTTCTTCATGCACTGTGTCTTCACGTAACGAGTTGTTGTTTCTTATTTTCTTTGTGGCTTGGAAAAGTGATGCACAGTTTGATACACATAGTATGAACTCTTTCTATGAAGGTATGGAAGTTGGATGGCCACGTTGGAAGGCGAATTAAAATCTAGCTTACTTCTTAATATTGTCGTATCGATATGTATTTAACTCGGATGACTCAACAATAATTTGGTAGCATCGAGCTGATCTGATGATGGAGTCAGGAGTTGGATACTGAAACTCTTCAACGGATACCTATTGGGTTAAATACTAGTTTCTCGATACTCATTTAGTTTTTTTGTGGCCAATATTTGGTGGCAAATGTAACTTTGGGAGACTCACTAAATAAATGGCGTTATAGATATCTACTGTACTTACCTATATGCATAAAAACTAATTACGTTAAAATGGGTTATGCCACTGCGCTCCACGAAATAGTGGACATCGCTCCACGAGCACTTTTTCTGACTTTTAATTAAAATATTATAAGCCAGTACATTTATTCCACTGCGCTCCACGAGAAAATTATTAAGTACAGACAGCAAGTAAAGCTCAAAAAATTTTAATTTTTTTTTAAATATATGTGGTAATTACGTTACGCTTCTTTTAGGCGTTTCTGCCGGAGCTAAATAATAGAAAAATATTATGAAAATATAGGTCTTGGGTTCGATTCCCGGCAGGAGCACAAATTCCTTCCCAAGGGATATTTGTGCTTCTAGTCTGGGTGTAGTAAGTCTTTAAACATAGTGTGGGGCTGTGAGTGTGAATGCGTTTCTTGTTTGTTTGTTTAAAATAGTCACCTAAATGTACCTACGTAATAACTTTCATAATCTTAGAACTCGCTTCCTAATTTAGTATACTTTAGACGTGTTTAATTAAACTTAGTGTTTTGTTTGTTTCAGCTAAACAACGTTTATCATAAATATAACAAATTCAATGCACAGTTGCCTCACAAAGTTAGAAACAACAGCTTCCTGCTGGCAAACTTCTCTAAACTTCGCGACTTACGTATTCTCCTTTGTGGGTTAATTATACCCATGTGTGTGTGGCGTTCTACACATGCTTGTATCTATATTAGGTTATATGTATGTTATATCACTCTAGATAGAAGTGCAGCAACACTTTTTCTACCAACTTCACAAAAAGGATGAGGTACTCAAGTCGAATGTTATTTTTTTATTTTATTTGTTTTACCTCATAACTTTGTTCCACGTAAACCGATTTTGAGGATTTATTTTTTGTTTGATAGATGTTGCTCTCCAATTGGTCCCATTTAAATTTGATCAAGATCTGATCAGTAGTTCTTGAAATATCGTCAATAATGCGTGTTTAGTACTTACTTCTAATCTGATCAAAGTTCCGAAGATAAAGCGGTGAAGTCGGTTTTTTAAGCTTTGCTTGCGTTTAATTATATAAGCTTAAAAGATGAGGTTGAAAGATGTAGCTTTCTAATTGGTCCCATTTAAATTTGGATCAAGATCTGATCAGTAGTTTTTGAAATATCGTCAATAACGCCTATTTTGTACGCCTACTTTGACGATGTTCTCGTTTAACCGACTTCAAAGGTCACGTCATAACTACTTTCGTTGTAAGCCGATTTTGATGATTGAGCTGGTGCTTTTCTTGTGGTCCCATTGAAATTTGATCAAGATCTGATTTCTTGTTTTTGAGTTATGGTCAATAATGCGTGTTTAATACAAAAAAATATAAATCTGATCAAGGTTCCGAAGATAAAGCGATGAAGTCGGTTTTTTAAGCTTTGCTTGCGTTTAATTATATAAGCTTTGCTTGCGTTTAATTATTTTTATTTTGGATCCGCGATCTGATCAAATAATTCAAGTTTCTTAGTTCATTAAACTATTTTAATGATAAATTAATATATATTTTATAGGAAGCATAATAGATAGTATAAAATATAATAATATACATATAACTCGCTTTTACAGTATCTATTGATGAATTATCTGTCAAATTAAAGAGGCACCTGGATATATGGTATGTTGAGCTACAAAAAAATAATATAATATGAGTGATTCACATGCAAAGTATGTTTAGTAATTAGTCCCCAGTTACAAAGTCAAGTAAAACAGTAATTGATCAGTCATAGTCGAGTCAAGTCCTAGTAAACTTTACTACTAAAACTTTGGTTTGCCTACACTCATGCACGTTCACGAACTAACTAATAAGTGTTAATAATCCATCATTATTACACACTAACCGTGCTCCGCAGCTTCACCCGCTATTATCAATTTCTTGTTAAGTAGCATATGTGTTAATAAAATAATAAATAAACATTTTCACACTCACAGTCCCCACACTAAGTTCGATGACTTGTGTCGTGGGTGCCGCAAATATTCATATCACACACACAATCACAACCGGAAACACAAACTTCCCAATATCCCTGCATAGAAGGCGAACGCTTAGCCAACTAAGCTAACGGGCTGTTCTTAATTAATCCTAGGTATAATCTATGTACATTCTACATTTTATCCAAATCTGTTAAGCTGTTAAAGCGTGAAGAGGGAACAGAGATACTTACACACAAACTTTCGGATTTATAATATAAGTGAAAGTCAATACAGTGAATACGTATCTTCTAGGCAAGCATGTCACATCTTCGGCCGCATCTTCACTTTCCGTCAGGTGAGATAGTGGTCTAATGCTTGCCTATCTACCATAAAAAAAAGTAGGATTGTCAATCAAATAATCACAAGTTTTGTAAAACATTACATAGTCGACGCCATTTTTTCACGTTCGCGGTAAAACTCCAGTACCCTTGACTGTGTGTTCTTGGAATGTAGAGACGAGTCGGCGCCCGAAACGTCACGGTGACGATGACGACGCGCGACGCGACGCTGTTTCGAAATGGGGCGATAAATTGAATGATGTATTACGGTTATCGGGTTAGTGGGACTTGGTCGGTGTAACGTAATAATTAAAATGTTATGTAATTTTTAATTTATATGTTAGACATTGACGTCTATGTAGACAACGATATTTTGAAGGTAGAGTCGGTGGCAAGCTTATCGGTATTCAATCGCTTACATTTTGGAGAGGGTGCAAAGGAATTACATGAGTTAATTTCCCCATGCCCTTTTTACCATCTAACAACTAGACAAACTATCAAACGTCATCCATTTATGGTCGACATAGCTCCATTTCACTCAAAGCGTTTTGCTTCTACGTTCGTCATCCGTACAGCGAAGGAGACAAACTCGTTGCCTGCGTCTTTGTTCCCCGAACGGTATAGCCTGGGAGTCTTCAAGTCTCGAGTGAATAGGTATCATCTAGGCAAGTATGTCACATCTTCGGCCGCATCATCACTTTCCATCAGGTGAGATAGTGGTCAAAAGCTTGCCTATTCCACATAAAAAATTTCAATATGAGTAATCATACGTAAGCTTTTTGTAGTATAGCCAAAAAAGCTGTCTTATTTATCTCTGTGACCACTATCTCACCTGATCGTAAGTGATAATGTGGTCAATGGTAGTAAAGACGCTAGGCCTAGAATAGATAACCGATAAGTATATCTACCTACCACTTCATAGTTTAGAGTGGAATTTGAAAATTCGCGTCAAAACGAATTTGTATTCAAAAATACATAAAGACATAAATTTATAAAATTATTTGTGGCATAAAAGAAAAACAACATTACAACTGACAGAATGATCTGTTTTTCTTCATTTTTACCACAAACCGTCCTAAACTCAGCATAATGCTGGTTTGAAAAAACCAGCGCTGGTCTTCCGTTGAGAACGGCAGGTGACGTCGTACACGAAATAAAAACACTGCACAGCTGTGAAAGGAAAACAAACACACACAATTTGCTATTTAAGTGAAGTGTAACAGGCAACATTATTCAAACACATAAACGCAGCGCAGTGAAGTGGGTAGTGTGACAACAATGTTGCCACACTACCCACTTCACTGCGCTGCGTTTATGTGTTTGAATAATGTTGCCTGTTACATTTGTTACGGGTAGTGTGGCAACATTGTTGTCACACTACCCGTAACAAATTAATTTATTTGCACAATGTATCCCGTGAAGTTTAAAGGCCGAAAGAAATAGAAATTACATTTTAGTTAATAAGGAGTTTACAAGTTAAAATTTTACAATGCATACATCATTACTTAAATACCATCGGATAAGATAGTGGACGAAAGGTAGCCTATCAGATAAACCGGAGTACCTATATAATTATTTAAACCACCTTTGTAATTCCAGGATTATTGCAGCTACTACTTGATCCGGTTCAACAAGCAGCCGCAGTTCTGCCGGCAGGTGGGCGAGCAGCCGCCCACTCGCCGCCCGCCCACCAGGAAGGGCCCCGCCCGGGTGGAGCGGGTGGAGATTTGCGAGAAAGAGCCTGATCTGCCGGCTGCGCTAGCAGTCACCAAGCTGCTTTCAGTAAGCTATCTTATAGCTATCAAATCAAAACAAAATCGTTTATTCACATAGGCCCCAAAGAGGAACTCATGAAAGTTAATGACTCTACTGCCAGATTCGCAAAATTACAGCCACAAGCCAAAAATCTATTTGTTTTGTAATGTTTAAAGAACAAGCCGTGCCCAGGGGCTCCACCGGCATTTATAAAAAAAAAAGTAGATTCTACCGTTCTATGCGTTAATACTGGGTATAAGCTATGTAAATTTCATCCTAATCCGTTCAGTCTGAAAAGGGAACAAATATACACACAAACTTTCGGATTTATATCGTAGGATATACAATATAATATTATTATTATTTTATTAAAGACTAGACGTACCCCGCGACTTCGCACGCTATTACCAAGTTAAAAAGTAGCCTATGTGAATCTATGTCCATTACAAATTTCATCCAAATCCGTTCAGCCGTTAAAGCGTGAAGATCAAAGATACTTACACACAAACTTTCGGATGTTAAGCTAAGGTTTGACCACCATATCACCTGATGGTAAGCGACGAAGCGGTCGACGATGGTACGTTTGCCTAGAGACTCTTATATTGTATTTATCGGGAAACACAGACTCAGGTAAGAAGTTCCATTTCTTTGCGATTCGCATACAATATACAATACAAAACCAAATAAAAACAAATAAAAATATTATATTAAATTCACTCACATGTGGAGTATCAGAAGAATAACTTTTTAATAAGTTAGTTTTGTAATGTTAGATAGAAACCAAAAAATCTATAAGTCCTGAACAGCGCCGTCTAAGCTTAGGAAAATTTTCAGGAAGACCTGTCTACTTTGGATTCCATCCCAGCATTAGAGAGAAAGCCCATCGCTGGTTTCCTGTCCAACGTTTCCCAGGACAAACGGCAGATAGTGGAAATGCTGTTCCAGGACATCATCAGACCCTCGGGCGTGTCATGGGACGATATCAAAGGCCTGGCTGAGGCTAAGAGCCTGCTGATGGAGTCCGTTGTTTATCCCGTCAAGTATGTATGTCCTTCCTTGTAAATTAAGTACCTAATGATTTATTATTTACCTTCATCCGTACAGCGAAGGAGTGGAACTCATTGCCCTCGTCTTTGTTCCCCGAACAGTATAATCTGGGAGTCTTCAAGTCAAGAGTGAATAGGTATCTTCTAGGCAAGCATGCTACATCTTCGGCCGCATCGTCGCTTTCCATCAGGTGAGATTGTGGTCAAACGCTTGCCTATCGTACAAAATAAAAAAACCTACTTGCATAAAATTAGAAGAAGAAATTAAAAGTCTATCGGTGTTCTACCGTTTACACTTTGGGAGACATCGAAGCGTTTCGCTTCTACGTTTATCATCCGTACAGCGAAGGAGTGGAACTCATTGCCCTCGTCTTTGTTCCCCGAATCTGGGAGTCTTCAAGTCAAGAGTGAATAGGTACCTTCTAGGATAGCGTGCTACATTTTCGGCCGCATCATCGCTTTCCATCAGGTGAGATTGTGGCAAACGAACAAAAAAAGAAAATCGTACATGCTCAAAAACCTAGGTCGACAATTTCGATTAAATGACGTGAGTTGATGCCGTATTTTTATAATATTTTAATGTCTGATTCTCACGAAAACGTTAATAGTATAACACTACCTAGGTTGGTGACCACCGGATCGTTTCTGGTGCAAAGGAAAGCAATTGCTATCCAGTGTGGCTATGTTGCTAGCATATTGGGCTGCCAAAAAAAAAAATACATCATACACAGAAGAACTAATATCTCTTGGAGGCAAATTGTGTTCCTGCCGGGGATCGAATCCATGACCATGTCGCAGACAGCAGACTTACCATTGCGCAAACTGTAAAAATGAATACATAAATACTCTAATACAACTCAGTAAAGTCACTTCGTAAATTATAGGTCTAAGGGTACTATCATAGATATATAATATCATAGATACAATATCTACTAATTTTATTACTTGTTGGAAAATCACGGCAAATATGTCAAAATAAATAATGTATTTTGATTTATATATACGCACACATATGGAAAATGTAAGTAGGCACAATTTAGGTACGAATATCATAATATCAGATTATGTCCTAAGAACCCAGCATATCTCAATTTTGTGGTTTACGCAGCTCCGAACACTGAAAATCACGATCGTAATACTTACGTAATACTTGTACTATCTTGTACGTTGTTCTATTTCACCCATCATTAAACGTTGCCACAAAACCTGTCGAACAAAATTATATTTATATGAATAGCCCTATACTAAGGAAAGCTTTAGATTAGAGATTTATAAAAACAAGTAACCTCTTTATAGAAGAAACTAGCTGTGCTCGCGGTTTAACCCGCGTAAGTCCCGAACCTGCGGGCGGGATAAAAAGTAACCTATGTTACTCCAGGGTACCGGCTACATTACCATTTGAGCGCTAAGAAGTAAAAAACATAAAAACACTCAAATCCTTCTGTTAGACGGATTTTTGATTGGACCAATACTTATGCATTTATTGGAACCCCATGTATATTCTACTATTTTGACTCGTTAATGATACCTATATTTTTTTACACATTTTTGCTATTTGCCTGTTGCACAAAAGGTTAATAATATAGGCATTTGGCTCGTACGTTGAAACACAAGTTTTAATTAAAAAATCATAGTATTTCAACACATGCATGATCATCATCCGTACGGTACGGCAAAGGAGTGCAACTCTTTACCCACTTCTTTGTTCACGCGTCTTTGTTCACAGAAAGCTATAATCTGGGAGTAGGTATAAGTCAATAGTGAAAACGTTTTTTCTAAGCAAGCAAGATACATATTCAGCGGCATCATCGCCTTCCATCATATTAGACAGTAAATAATTGTATTGTATATTTCCTTATAACCGCAGGCACCCGGACGTGTTCACCGGGCTCCTGGAGCCGTGGCGAGGGATCCTCCTGCACGGGCCCCCGGGCACCGGCAAGACGATGTTAGCGCAAGCTGTGGCCACCGAGAGCCGCTGCACCTTCTTCAATGTATCTTGCAGCACTGTGGTCAATAAGTGGCGCGGAGAGTCCGAGAAAATTGTCAGGGTAAAATATTTTTTTAAGGAAAATTAATCTCAATAAAAAATTACATTTATATTTTGTAGTCATATAAGAAGAGTGTATACGCTTGTTCTTCTCGAGATAGCTGTAAGTTTGCAATTCTGGCAATAGTTATTAACTTACTAGACAAGGTTATAAAAGTAAAGTTATCAGCCGTACAGCGAAGGAGTGGAACTCATTGCCCGCGTCTTTTTTTCCCGAACGGTACAATCTGCGTGTCTCCAAGTCTTAGGTATCTTCTAGGCAAGCATGTTAAAACTTCGGACGCATCATTAATTTTCTTTGGGTAAAGTAGTGGTCAAACGCTTGCCTAAATATAATTGACATAAATATAATTTTAAAAACTAAACAAAACGCTTTTGTAGATAACCTAACTAAAAATTAGAATCGGTAATCCTAAAGACGACCCAGTTGGCGCAGTGGACAGGTGTCTGCCCTCTGCGTCGTGGGTCCTGGGTTCGATTCCTGGCAGGAGCACAAATTCCTTCCCAAGGGATATTTGTACTTCTGGTTCTGGGTGTAATGTGTGTGTGATGTGAATGTTTCCGGCACCCACGATACAAGTCTTTGAACTTAGTGTGAGGCTGTGAGTGTAAAAAAAAGGATCCTTTTTTTTTTGGTAAGGATATTGAGACAAACTATTTGAATGATTGGTCATCGGTCCTTGATAAATGTGCAAAGTTTCAAATTCATTCATTCAGACGTTTTGAAGGGGATGAAAATCACGTTCAAATATTCCGTTACATACAAGAACACAGTCATGCCAAGCTAATAAAAGCCTGTTAAAAAATCTCCTTGTAAAGGTCCTGTTTGAGATGGCGTCCTACTACTCGCCCTCAATAATCTTCATCGACGAGGTGGAGACGCTGGCGTCGGAGCGCTCGGCGGCCGGCGAGCATGAGGCCTCGCGCCGCCTCAAGGCGCAGTTCCTCACCGAGCTGGACGGCATCGCGCGCCGCGACGGGATCGTCTTCCTGCTCGCCAACTCTAATATGCCTTGGTGAGTTACCACTGTCGTGACGAGTGAAACTCGCTAATTCAGATATGCCTTGGTGAGTTAACACTGTCTTGGATGAGTGAAACTCGCTAACTCTAATATGCCTCGATGAGTTACGAGTGAAACTCGCAAATTCAGATATACTTTGGTGAGTTACCACTACCTTGACGAGTAAAACTCGCAAATTCTACCATGCCTCGGTGAGTAAACACTGTCTTTATGAGTGAAAAACTCACTACTTGTAATATGCCTTGAAATAGAAATGTATTTATTGTATATAAATACTTTTCTTGGTGAGTTACCACAGTCTTGACGAGTGAAACTCACTAATTTTAATATGTCTTGGTGAGTAAACACTGTATGAGTTCACTGTTTATGAGTGAAACTCGCAACTCTAATATGCCTTAGTGAGTTAGCACTGTCTTGACGAGTGAAACTCGCTAATTCTTATATGCCTTGGTGAGTTACCACTCACTGTCTTTACGAGTGTGTCTCGCCAATTCTAATATTAATGTGTAAATCTAATACATAAAATCTCGTATCACGGTGTATATGGTAGAACTCCTCAGAAACGGCTTGACAAATTTAAATTAATTATTTTTATATATTTGGTAGGTATGAGAATAGGTCGTAAAGTATTGTTCACCCTACCCCACCCCCCCATTTTTTTATCGTGATTTTAGTATTTTTGAATGAACAATATCCAAAAAGATGTTAGTATGGTATTAAAGCACTAGGCGACCATAAACGTAAAAGGGGTAAAACACCTTTTCTAAAGGTAGCATTGCAATGCATGCCGGGTATAGCTAGTATTATAATATTATTATGTAAGTCTAAAAGCGTGCGTTCAATGAATAATATAGGTAGTTTTACCAATATTTTCAGGCAAGTAATATAATAATCTTGAATTATAATATCAAAGCGTGTTTTAGTAGCCACTTTTTAAACCATACTTTAAAGTTACGGCGGTAACTTTTCCATAAAAAAAAAACTTTTCACTCGACGCTCCGCTGACCGAACTTAATTTCCCCGAACAAAGAACTTGACTTCTCCATTAGGACAAAAAAACTTTAATCAACTTTACCGTCTTTAGGGAAATAGATCCGGCTATGCTTCGGAGGCTAGAGAAGCGAATTTTTATACCACTCCCCGACGCTAAGACGAGAACGGAACTGTTCGAAAAATACCTCACCTCGAAGACCATCGAGCTGCACCCGAAGGTAGACTTCAAAATGCTGGCTCCGAAGACCGAGGGGTATTCTGGCAGCGACATCAAGCTGGTCTGCAAGGAGGCCTTTATGTGTACCGTCAGGAAGTTACTGCCTAGCATGGTCGGCAAAAGTAAGTACAATAGACGAAGATGAGATGAAGTTTCGTCAAATTGAAAAGTTCATATTTTGTGATTTGATTTTTTGCTAGGAGGACAGAAGACTAGCAAAATTACAACTCCGAACTTGGATAACCAATTTTTTTATATAAGACTACAATACGCTCCCCTCCGTGACTTAGGGTTTTGTGTACTAATGAGCATATAACTACAAGTACTGGCAACTCGCTTTTTCATCCGGTAATAATCCTGATAACGCAATCCTACTATAATACAGTGTGAGCCGGGTTGGTTCAGCACGCTGTCCGTCCGTCCATCTGTCAGAGGCATTTAGCGTCTAAAGCATAACTTTTAACAAGCGAATAGCTTTTTATTCTCGTATTTTCAAACATGTGCCAAACATGGAAAGGCACCAATCGCATGTTTAATGGCACATGCTTGGCTTTCAAAAGATGACAATTAAAATAATTAAACGCAAGCAAACCTTAAAAAAACCGACTTCACCGCTTTATCATCGGAACCTTGATAAGATTTAATGTATAAACACGCATTATTGACTATAACTCAAACACTAGAGATCAGACCTTGATCAAATTTCAATGGGACTACATAAAAAGCACCAGCTTTCAAATAAAAAAAGAATCATCAAAATCGGCTCACAACGAAAGAAGTTATGAGGTAACTTTTGAAGTCGGGTAAACGAGAACATCGTCAAAGTAGTCCACAAAATAGGCATTATTGACGATATTTCAAGAACTACTGATTAGATCTTGATCAAATTTAAATGGGACCAATTAGAAAGCGACATCTTTCAAAATAAAATAAAATTTTTAGACTTTGCTTGCGTTTAATTATCTGATCGTGTGGTTGGTAAGGCTAGTAAAAGCTTTGCAAGTAGAGTACTAAACCAATTAAACATTTGGTAAAACATTTATAGCTGAAGCTTACGTGAAAATCTAGTTATATCCTATATGTACCTATATGAACAATTACAGAAATCAAACAATTATTAATAAGAAAAAAAGTTATCTTCTCGAAATGCTGTAAATCTGCGAATTTGCCTTTAGCGCATGTGAAACAATTTTGAATTTAGCCTACCCAGAATGGTACCGAATGACGTTCTAAAGACTTCCATATTTAACAGATACCAATTCGAACCGCAAGCACCTGCTGGAGCTGGCCGATATCGTGACTGCCATCGATAAGACCAAGCCCGTCTCCAAGAACCTGGCCCAGAGACACGAGCTCTGGCAGAACCAGATGGGATGCTCGTAATCACGAAGCTATCGAGCACCTCGTTTATTGGACGTTGTAGAACTGAGGTTCTCAGTTTTAGAAAACATTGTTGTTAATTTATGTTCCTTATACTTCCGTTCCTATACTCGTCTTCTTAATGCTTCAATGACAAATACTCAGTTGGTTCAAGAAAGCCCATTCCGTAACATTTTTAGGCCGGATGTTTATCCTGGATTCGTTTTTAACAGACTTCTCGAGTTTCTCAATTTTTCTGAACATTACTTTTTCCTCTCTTTTTGGTGAGTTATCTTATATATGTACATTAATCAGTTTGGATGTTTTATTTGGTTTGTATGGGCCTAGTCTTTTGTAGGTATATCTAGTTGTAGACTGTCAGGACATTATTGTGGAATGATAATTAAATGTTATAAAGTTGAAATATGTTTGAAACTAGCTACTACCTCTATACCCCGTAGCTTAGTCAATGCTCTATCGGTCCCTGGATAGTGGACGGTACGTTCCAACGTACCTGCACCAAATCGCGAGACGGGAGCCGATCCCGGCCTGCCACGAACGCCAACGTATTGTACGGGGCCCACAGCGGCACACGCTTTTCGCGGTCATAGGAGAAATCTCTCCCTGCCGAGCGTGGTAGGCGCCATGCTCGGCAGGTGATGAAGCAGAAGGAAGCCGCGCATCGGGCCAGAGAGAATTATCAAAGATAATCAATCTGATCCGCATTAGCGCAGATTAATGGAGGAAGAAGCGGATTCACCCGCCTCCTTTTTCCTCCTCTGTAGTGAAGTCACTGGTGGAGTCAGGGGGCTCTTCTACGGCTTGCAACGTACGGCCCCACACATGGTGGCTTTGGTTAACAAGGTCACCCCTACATGGGCGCAGTGGCCCGGTTTGTATCCGCGACAATCGTCGGGGCAAGATATGACTGCTAGTCCGACCCTGACTTGCCCATCTTGGCGAAGGAATAACATAACCTAGGTAACCTCATTATACGGTCTATTCTCTATTTGAATAAGTCACATCCACACAAACTTCCGCACTAAAAAAGGAAGGAAAAGAATGCAGTTGATGACGCAGTTGGAGTAACGCGCTCTGCCTTCTGCGCCGAGTTCTAGGTTCTATTCCCGGCAGGAGCACAATCTTACTTCCCAAGGGTAATTCTGCTCCTGGTTCTAGCTGTAAATGTTTTCGGCACCCATAATACAAGCCTTAGAACTTTGTGGCTGCTTGGGCTGGGAGTGCTAATGAGTTTTGTACCGAATTCAAAATACAATTCCAATTATTTAAAGTTATTTATTCATGTGACATCTATACATCGCTCCTCTATACAAAATATTACATATACACGATAACATATACTTAGTAATACCGCGCACGCATCAATTCCACAGAAACACTCGAGAGATCCTACGATTTTGAAAAGGAACAAAATAAAAATAATTTAGTATCTAATTACAAATATAATACAGTCTAGGCAAGAGAAATGATACGTTAAAAAGAACATTCAAAAATGTAACCCACTAAGGTACAAAGATCAACATCACCTCGCCTGCACGCGCACAACAAAACAATTACAAATTAGAAACAGTGGTCTTCCCAAACGATTAATAAGTGGTCTATCTGAATGGTCAGTGCGCGCTCAGGCAAGATGATATCGATCCTTTGATCCCAGATTATTGTTGGCGTGAACATTAACTCACTTTTTCAATCCTTAAACAAACTGTAAGTTATCAAACCAATAAATGTATTGTCCAATTTAGTACCGAATACATTTGCTCTCATCTTTTCACACTTATGTTTACACAAAATTGCAGATGTTAAGAGAGCGATGATTTTCAGTCATTTGACATTTTGTCGTTGGTTTAGTCGCGTGGTTTACCCGACATTCGTGACATGTTGCGTCGAAAGAACATATAAAGTGATTGGTAGCCAATTTATTAGTCGAAACAAAGTATATCTGGCTATTAACAAATTGTGTTTTGTTAGCTAGCTATCTGTCTGTTTATCTGAGGATTGAAAAATCGGCCCTTATTAACTATTGAAGGTTAATCGAAAGTTTTATACAACTGTAAACTATCATGGTCACACACAATATCATTATTGTATAAACGGTATCATTACCATGTATATTTTTAATTTTTGGCGTATATAACGGGGCCGAACTATAGATTTATCAAAGAAAATAAATTCATTTTAAATATCTCGTGAATAACAATATTTTATGAATTATATAAATGAAACGGCTTGACTCAAGTTTTAAGGTCGACTCTTGCTCAGTGAGCGCCGTGACCTTCCGTCGTGAACTCGCCTGATGATGGGGATCGGACATCCCCGAAACCTAGGTCGCAAGAGTCGACCTTAAATCGTGAGTCAAGCCGTTTCATTTATATAAAGTATAATGTGTCAAACTCACGAAAACTTTAATAGTAAAATATTTTATGAACTTGATAAATATTACATAATAATATAGGGTTTTTAACTCGTTCATTTCTCTTGCCATATGAAACTAGATAAATTAATTGATTGTAAGATAAATAATACTCTAAAATAATATATTTAATTTTAAATTTGACTAGGAACTAGCAATTTAATTAAAATGATAACATTTATTGTGTACAATTTACTAGTAATTTATTTTTTTGTGACATACAACACATTTTTATACAATTTGTGAGAAATAACCGAAATTTTCCAATTCAAACATAACCAAACACGTATTTCATCGCGTTATTTCTCAAATAGTTTTGGCACCTTGTTTATTTTTATGCAAACAAAACGTCTCGATATAAACTAAGGATAATTTAAGACAGTCTTATGTTCTAAAAGCTCCATTTATTACAGATTCATTGTTATTTGATATTAGTATAAAAATATTACGTTTTCTCGCTTGTCTGACTCGGAACTTATCACTTTGGGGTGCAAGAAAAAGCCTCCCCGTGCGGTGTTACGATAGTCGTCAGCTCCCAGAAACCGGCCTAACAATGACTAATCCTTTCACCACAACGATGTTACAAAACGCATCATCCAGGATCAAACCCTATGGGTTTCCAGAGCCACGAGCAAAAGGCCCTTCTCAGGATCTTAACCCGATTCCACTTTTATAACCAGCAATGAATGTTTTGTGCATTAACATCGAAGGGGTTTATACAGCGAAGGCACAGATATTATCGGAACTCAATCGCATCACTACAAAGAACAAAAAACTTAAATTGTATAGACCTAGAGTATTTTTCAAGACGAATCAAACGAGCCCAAACTCCATTGTGTTATGTCGTTTCTACAAAGTTCCCAAGGCCACCATCTAACTCCATCATCAAATCAGCTCCATGTCATAATAATATTGCATTGCTATCCGGTTTACATATGCATGCAAAATTTCAGCTCAATCGGAAACAAGAAAGTGGGTCAAATTTAAAACTTGTTAGCAATTAGGTTACGTTTTTAATTATTGTTTTTTTTTTATTTTAGCATTTAAAACTGCTACGGTTCAGTTATACAGTTTTGGAATAGTCATACAAGGTAAGGTAGATATTACCTTTATTTTGATCCCTAATTCGATAGGTTTTGGTTTTTGTTGCATCAGCTATCTATAATAGGGGTGTGGCCTTGGTAAAAAAAACAAAATTATAATTGATCCGTAAGTTAGATTATCAATTAAACAAAAAATGAGGGTAAGGTAGGTCGTGACGTCATGCCTTGGTAAAAGTGTAACGAAGCGTGAAGTCACAACGAATTACACCTTTGTAATTTTTGTTTAATTAACAAAAGAAAATGTGTCCAATACCTTTTGATACCCTAACTGACTAATTAGTTTTTATCAGGAATTTAGCCTATTGTGACTTAAAAAACAAAAAATCGAATCAATGATGCGCCATAGAAACATACACAAATAAATCCCGGGGCCTTCTGCGCAGTCGAATAAAATTAAACAGATATAAATCATCTCAAATCTTTTACACATCCAGAATAATACGTTTCAGGGCGCGGTCTATTTAGTGAACGAACTTGGGGACATTTCTTTCGATTTTGATATTAAAAGACGAGTTTTTGGGGAAACCGGGGAATCCAGTCGTGGAAGCATCCCGAGGTTTCCCTCTAACGTTTTGCTCCAACTATATGATGGGTGAGAGGAACGTGTTGAAGGAAACGTCCGGAGTACAATCATAGACACGTTATATTCGTGAAACACTGTTACCAATAATTACAATAATCATCATGTTAGTTAGTTTAGATACAAATCGTAATAATCAATAATAATCCAAAGTATTTATCCGTCGCTTTTTGCCGGGAGTTCTGACAGGTGACAGTGACAATCTCGCGTATTAGTGACGGGCGAACTTTAGAGTTGGGACACCACAGATAGTGGCGATTCGCCACAAGTTTAGTTAAAACTACATTTTACTTTGCTATTTTACTAAGCACATTTTGTTAAGAACCCGTATACATTTTTATGTCTTTCTCGCTCGCACGATTCACTGATTTTGAGATATAAAACTGACAGTGTGAGTTATTGTAAATGCTGTCAATATAATCCCTAAATAATAATATCACGGATCTTATAAACTGATATTCGTTTTCTTAGCTTTTGGATCGGCGGAGAAAATCGATGTCAAATTGATTTTATATTTTTTTCACTCTTTCTTCGTCTAATTAATGAGTATTTAAACGAAAACTAATTTAAAGTATCCGTTACATAATTATTTAGTAAAGTTATTGACAACATTTTCCATAACTCTCTCCATAATTTTTATTTCTCAAAATGAATGAATTGTGCGAGCGAGACAGACATAAAAATGTATACGGGTTCTTAAGTCTTTACTAAATAGACCTGTAACTATACCTTCACACAATTCCACACAACTATAAACCTATCACAGATATACATTAGGACTCATACATTCGCGTCAGCATGCATAAAGCGCTGCGTAGAGATCTTCTAATCAAAAAACACCTTTCACATATACACTAGGTGCTTACACACAACACGAACAACGATCTTTCTGTACCTACTACCACCGAGGATAACATGCGAGGATTCACTTTATCGTCCAATTAGATAATTTTTACTTTCTTAGCGCGTGCTTTTTTACAATGATGTATAAATTAAAAGAGGTAAGTAAACATTTTCTTTCGAGTTAGGCAAATGACTGATGTGACGATGCGGTCAACACGGATTTGAACGAAGCCCGAAAGCTGTCGAGCTGACAAATTCTAGAACGTTGTCATAGTAGCGCGAATGGTACGGAGCCCTACTTCTCAATAACATGTGTGCGTTAAGTCACCCACTCACACAAACTTACAGATTATGATGTTATACATTTACGTGGTGAAACTCAAAAGCATTATGAAGGACATCAAGCGGGCGGCAGGTTCAAAATCACGCTATGATCTAAATCTTCTGACGACATGGATTTACAAGTTCAGCGACCCCACTCGGTGTGGACCAAAGATAATATAACCATTCGGTGTGGACTAAGATGTATTCAGAGACTTTTAAGTAAGAACTCAACGTCAAAAACTCTTTTGACAAAGCGGAGTATAGACTCAAAAACTGTCTCTGAATCTTAGGCTGAGTTCTATAAATGGGCCTAAGCTACGACTTACACTGAGGCAAAGAAAAAAAAGAAAGTCGATAATGTATTATTTCCCACAACTTCTGATTCTTCAAGTATCAATATTTAATAATGGTAGATTATTAACTATTAATAGTTCGTAAACGTGCATGAGTGTAGGCAAATCATACAAAGTTAAAAAACTTGATTTTCGCTTCCCTCCCTAACTCCAATAGAAGTTTTAGTAAAGTTTCTATCACTTTACATGGCATGACTTCACTATGACTGGACTTTGACTCCTTTACTTGACTTTGACTACAGCTTGTGACTAGGACTTCTTTTACGAAATAATATAATAAATAAATACACATGAAATATTATATTACTTGACACTGGCTAAATACACAAAGATTGCGAAGCCAAAATGAAATAAAAGACAGCCCGAGCACTGTTACAAACAGACTCGGCTTGAGTTCTGTTTATGAATTCGACTTAAGAAGTCGCTTACGCTGAATGACGTTTACAGATCTCAGCCTAAGGCCGTTTGTCCACTGACGCCGTCACCGGACGTCACCGAGAACGAGATGACGTCGCCCAAGCAGCGATACTTAGATTGCTGCAAACACTTTCACAATCACACCCCCACACTTAGTTCGATGACTTGTGTCGTGGATGTCGGAAACATTCACATCACACACACACACACATTCACAACCAGAACCAGAAACAAATATTCCTTGGGGAGAAAACTAGTGTTCCCGCTGGGAATGGAACCCGGTACCCTTGCTTAGTAGGCGAACGCTCTTCCAACTATGCCAAGGGGAAGTTCACTAAGCCAACGGGCTGCGAGTGTGCAAGGTTTTACTATAGCCGCGTGTCCATTGCACGTCCGTCACCGAACGCCGTCATCCCGCCCACCGAAGTTTCGAGTAGCTCGGCGTGACCGCTACGACTCGGCACGGTTTTAGTACAAACTAAGTTTGTTCTTGTCTACACGCTATCATTGCACCGACTACCACGCACGATAAAGCTGGGACTAACTGAGACACCGATATCGGCACGGTGGACTAGGCATAGAACATTTCATGAGTAGCGTGTGATAAATCATATAACATAAGTTTCACATGCTACTTTTCATCGTCGAACCTGCTACTTTTTAGTTACAAATAAAAACACTCGATAAAATCGTCGACTGAGTTCGGAAATATTCGGATTTCATCGTAATTTCTCATTTGGTGGCTAACGAGCGAGTTGGCTTGAACCGTACAAGATGACGTGTAGGCGAGTCAGAAAGAGTAAAACATTTTCTTATTTAATGCGTCGATAAACGATCGGCGACCGGTCCCTGTTCCATTTTACATACTAGCGCCAATAATTATATTTCATTCTTCATTTAAGTAGCAAAATGTTGAAATTGTAACAATAGGTCAAGGAAAATGAAAAATCTGTGTGGTACTGTGGAAAATCACAGATGAAATCACAGTGAAAAAATAAATAATTTCATCAAATGAAAATGAATTAAAAGTAGCAATAACTTCCGTCGCGTGATCTTAAACTCGGCCCGAAATAATCTAGTTCTCGGTGACGGTCCGGTGACGACGTCGATGGACAAACGGCTAAGGCCGTGGCCTCGACGAACAGCGGACAGCTGGGCGACATGCAGCGGTGGCGATACAATACATTATTTATTCTGTGGCATTATCCTTAGTCGCTACCGCTGCCGCCCCGCTCCCGCTGTGGTCGAGTCCGAGGTCTAAGAATGTGTTTACAGCCATAGTTCTACGTGTAGGTGTGGAACAGAGGCTAGCGTATCTCAGATGTAGAATATGATGGCGGGTATCTGTCCGTCCTCCACGGAGGTCCCGTTGTTGTTCCCGGCCGCATACGAAAACTGGAATACTACCTTCTCACCGTTATTGCAGTCGACGGTGACGCGACGCAGGCCTTTGGTGCCGTAGTACGAGTCCGTGCCCTGGAATGTGTTAAACGTGATGTTTTAGAAATTTAGAACAACCATAACATAACCTACGAGCCTAGGCAAATTTTCCTTAGTAACAATTTTCACCAGCGGGAGAAGAGGGCGAGGTAAATGTTAACAAATAAAACAAACAAACGCATTCACACTCACAGCCCCACACTAAGTTAAAAGACTTGTATCGTGGGTGCCGGAAACATTCACATCGCACACACATTACACCCAGAACCAGAAGCACAAATATCCATTGGGAAGGAGTTTGTGCTCCTGCCGGGAATCGAACCCAGGACCCACGGCGCAGAAGGCGTACACCTGTCCACTGCGCCAACTGGGTCGTCAAAATGTTTTCTTATTATTGGCTGTGGGACAATAGAGAATATGAGAATATATTCAGATATGTTTCATTCGATTGATTATTTTAACACATCGCCGAAATGCAATCCGGTTCGGCCAAATATAAACGCGGCCATTTTGACTTTTTTTCTGTGACGTCAAAGACCCATTCAATTAAAATTAAAATGGGAATTAGTGTCAGTTGCGCGTTGTCGATGTCTAGATAAACAATTGTTATTGCTTCATTTGGAAGCATTCTTCGGGATGAGTGCGGACCGTACGCCGACGCGTCACACCTCGCACACTACTACTGTGCGGAAGTTTTTATTAGATTGTCCGAGACCCAATAAAAAATCTTTTACTAGGTCAGCTCAAATGAGGTACTTTTTAAAAAAATATCTCATCAAACTTTTTTATGCTAGATAGACGAGCATTTGACCACTATCTCATCTGATGGTAAGTGAAGGAGTAGTCATCGATTAAGCACGTTTGCCAAGAACCCTTCGCTCGTAACTTGCAGTCTCCTAGTTTGTACTTATCGAGGCTTTCCACTACATTGCGGTGAGCATAATTAATGTGGAAGCAAAATGCTTCGTGCGCATTACTGGAAATTCTACCACTATTAAATCTCTGCCGCATGGATGTTCTTCTGGTAGAAAGGGGGGGAATAAGATCATGCAATTAAGTGGCAATCTCGCCCAAATGGTTCCTATATAATTTAAACGCAAGCAACGCTTAAAAACAAACACCGCTTCATCTTCGGAACCCTAGATCACTTTAGATGTATTATTTACGCAGTATTGAGGATAACTCAAAAACGACTGGACAGATCTTGATCAAATTTAAATGGGACTAAATGAGAAGCACCAGCTTTCAAATAAAAATCGGTTCACATGGAAAACAGTTCTGAAATAACACAATCGGTGAAACATTATAATTGTTTAAGTGGTATGGGTTTAGTAACATTATTATAACTTTCAAGTTGGAATGTATGTTTTATTACCAAATATGTTCTAGTTTATGCTAATTTGATGTAGTGGGGGTGTTATAAAATATAGTTTATCTGTGTACATCAAATAACACCACTTACTTCCTATTTGTCTATAATTAGTTTTCTATTGTTGTCAATACTGTCCTGACTGTTGAGTGCTTCCTTTAATGAAATATATGCTCTCTTGCCATCTTGGTTTTGTCACAGAACGCAACGTGTTTTATTTAATACATACAATAAAATAAAGTCCAATGGAAAACCTTCACCTTTTTTGAAGTTGGTTAATAAAGACAGACAAACTAGCAATGCTCTAGAATATAAAATTATTAAAAAACTAGCCATGCCCCTAGGCTTCGCCCGCGTTTTTCAATTTAAAAGTAGTCTATGTTTAATCATAGGTATAAGCTAGATATATACATACCAAATTTCATTCAAATCTGTTCAGCCATTACAGCGTGAAGACAAAACAACTTACACATAAACTAATTTCCAGATTTATAATATTAGTGTGATATATAATTAAAAATACCTTTAATTTGGCACTGGCTATATATGAAGTGCTGGGCAGTATTTCGACTGGTTCCTTGAACATAGCTCTGAAGGTGTCGTCTGATCCGTCGCAGCAGAAGGTTGTTGTATTGGAGCCGCAAACTTTCTTCGTTGCCAGATGTATTATCTGCAAGTGACAATGGTACATCATTTTAACCTGTTTACTTGACCTTGCGTAATTTTTGAAATGGCTGAAACATCGTTTTGATTTTCGTTTTCTACCACCATATCTCCGCCATTTTGAAAAATTACTAAAAACTGAAACAACCAAAAAATTTTATTTAATTATTAAACTTGCTCACCAAATTACCCGAGAATCGGTTGAAAAATTCGACCTGTAAAGGAGAACAACCGGACATGGAGACCGGACATGGAAACGTTTCGCGACCGCTCGGGCAATAAGGGCTAATGATCAACTGTGGCATCAAAGGAGCTCACATTGGACCAAAATATATGGTTAAGGCTAGATCATATTTCATTTACATATTATTTAACAAAAAAAGGTTATTAAGAGCTACAACACTAACCTGCAAATGAACCTCGTATTCCGTAGGGCCAAAATATGATCCGTACAATCCAAAACCAACAACAAAAATCCTCTGGTCCACTGTGAACCTGATTCTATCAGTCGTTCCACTGTAGCCCCATCTTGATTCAGTTTGAGAAAACCTGTTAACTGTCAGCTCTTTACCGGTCATGCAACATCTTGGGGTGTCAAGGAAGCCCACATTAGGCTTAGGGTTTACAGTGAAGTATAGGAACAGTTGGACTATTTCTCTGTCGTCTAGAAGGCCTGACTGAGCCGGTCCCATAGCGAACTCTTCTACAGACATGAGAGGGAAGCGTATAGCATTGAACGCTCGGCCAAGGACCATGCGTTGATTGGTTGGAGTGACGGGCAGTTGTCGTCGAATGCATTCAGCTTCCGACCACCGTAAAACAGCAGAGAAGATTTTCGCTTCCCTGATGCGTAGTGTGTCTCTGTAAAATATGAAATATTTAATTTGTATTAATTATTATTATTCATACTAATCCAGTACTTCTAAACTACTGATTTAAAAACTTTGTACATAATTATGTATAAAGATAACTACTCAAAGAATAATACTTAATAATAATAATACTCAAAGAATGAAGACACACAGGGTCTTCCAATTAAAAACTTATTTGATATTTTAGCATTTGTCCACTATCTCACCTGTTGATAAGTGATAATATTTGTGGTGCGAGAATAGTAAGCACTTGGGGCCTGGAATTAGACTAGCTGGTGGGACATGATTGGTGCTTGATGACCAACTCATCTACTTGTGGTAATCTGGTATACTAGTTACGCCAGTGGTGACAATCGTGAATTTGGTCTCAATATTACTTTCACTAATAGTAATTATCTATTAACCTGACGTCTGGTTCATAAAATTTTTTCAGTATCAGAATCAGAATATTACTGTCATCAACAGTACACATATCTTCTATAATTGTATAAAAATCAACAGATTTTTTTAAAAAAGGAGGAGGTACTAATTTCGACTGTATTTTTTTTTTATGTAGATAGATAACGCTTTATTGTCACACCTTACATAAATCACTCAAAATAACAAAAGTTAAATTATAGTGTACAATTGGCGGTCTTATCGCTAAAAGCGATCTCTTCTATGTATGTTACCTCGTAACTTATTTCCACATGAACAATTTTGTAAATTGTTTTTTGTTTGATTGCTGGTGCTTTCCCATTGGACCCATTTAAATTTGATCAAATCTGATCAGTAGTTTTTGAGCTATCGTCAGTAATGCGTGATTCATAGTAAAGTTGTTAAACTTTTAACAGTTATCAGTAAATTCTGTTCACACAAGTTTATAAAAAAAAAATTCAAAATGAACACAAATTGTACCCATACATAGCATTAGCACTAGACAGAGCGGCAAATGCAGTTGTGGTGAACACAGAGCTAACATCACACTAATTTGTAGGCAATCCTCTGACGATTTACACACGTTCAGTGGGAATGGCAATGTAAAACATAGCATAATTCATTATGCGGGCAAAATGCTGTACCTTGTCTTTACCTTGTCAGTTAGGTCAAACATTAGCTGTTCTTATATGAGATACTGAACATGAGAATAAAAATTCATGCTTTTACAATAATGCTAAGTTAAAGGAAATATCAAGACAAATTTATTTGCATTTATTCAATGCAATATATAACATATTCATGCATTAAGTCCTAGGCTCCTAACAAGGTTACATCTAAAGATAGTTCAACATTTTATTAATAACACCAATTCAAGGTAGTAAAAATCCTCACCTCTCTAATACTGCATTCAAGGTATCCTGATCAATATCAGTAAATCCTTCAGCATTGAGTGCATCAGCAGTATTCTTATCTATCATCTCTAGACATAAAGCAGCGAGCTGGGGCTCGTCAAACAGCCTCGCTTGCGTCAAAAGCAAGAAAGCATTGTCTGTACCTAGGTTATTCTTTAGGAATTCTACACAGTGCTCTTCTAAAGCAGCAACTGCGTACTTTTTAGCCGTGTAGAGTGTAGTCATAACACTCTCTGGACCAATACGCACTTCATCCGAGTAAAGGAACTTTAGTAGGTGGAGGAAAGCCGCCGGCTCGACATCAGGAAGCTCTATCTCCTCAGATTTTGTTGCCAGGACTCCGTTGAACATGGCGTCGAACACAGCACTGCCAACAGACAGTACGAACTTGTGCGCTGGTATAACTTGTTGATTCGCATCCTTGCCTACTATAAAGTGGACGTCACAGAGAATTTCGTTGTTGAAGAGGAATGAGAGGCGTTCTTTAACTGTAGTTTTAGTAGCTTGCCAGTTGTGAAGACGGCCGCCTGTGTTGTTTGTTGGCTGGAGGTTTTCTAATCCTGAGGAGGAGGCTACAGCTTCGATCTGCTGGCCATCTTCTTCTTGAGATTGAGCTTGTCTGGCAAGCTGGTTCGAAGGCAGCATGTTCTGCGGAAGTCGGTCATTTCCTCCACCCTCCTCCAGCCTCACATTCAGCAACCTGTTCACGATATTATCGCTCCTCGAAGTAGATGCCATTATTACGGGTTCACAGCTGAGACATCACAATAAACGCCGGCTGGCTGATACTAAACGCACAACACTTTATCAAGCTTTATATATCAAGCTGAATTTAGTAGCGCTTGCATAAAATTAGAGCCGAGTTTTCGTGAACTATTTGTACAAGTAAATTACCCTCGATTTGTTATTATTTGCGCAAATAAAATTTTAAGATTGCTTTTGACAGCTGTCAAATTTCACAATTGACAAGTAAAAGTCATGTCAAGTAGGGTGCTGCCGGCGCATAGGGTATTGTTCCGTTCATAGATCGTGAGCAGTCGCGGCGTCCAGACCATAAATGATCTAAATTAATCAAAGCTTACCTAGAGAGTATAAAAGTGAACTACATTGTGAGAAAACGATAATCACGTTTTCAACTTTGTATGATTTGCCTACAGTCATGCACGTTCATGACATTTTAACGGTTTAGAAGCCACCATTATAAACCTACACATTAGGATTTATTCTTGAATCTATAGTTACTTAATTAAGCTATTTTTTATTTATTGAGAGTTCAACATTTAGCACTAAATACAATTATTTTTATGAAATTATTATCACCCACCAAATTATTAATAACATATTTAATTTCGATTTTATCAACATCACTAATCAGTTGCCATTGTTTATTTTTTTATTTATTTATTAGGTCTGCCAACAATTGTTACATCGATACAGTAATGCTTAATACAAACTAGACAACTAGACATACTTGCTAAATGTACAACCTTTTACAGGCAAACACTTCATGCTATGTAAAAAAAAGATTCGACAAATAGTCGGGTAAATAATTTAAATGAAATTAATGCTGACATAGGACAGTTCCAGTAGACTTATTAATGTCTTCTGTAAAGCAATAATATTTTTTTGCTGTAAAAAATGCAGTATATGGCTTTACATGACTATAAAGACTAATTTGAACTAGAACTGTCGCATCATAAATTAACAGTGGTTTTCTTAAATACAATAATTATGTAAGAATATTTATTTACTTCAGATACAACAAAAGATGTCAGTTTTTATATATTTATGTATTAAAACTTAAATTATGTGTACAGAGGAAAGATAAGACATCTTTCCGGATTTTGGAGAGAGTATCTCCGAATATATCTACTTGATTATTACATTATTAAGAATCCTACAAAGTCTCGGAATAGGCGAGGTACCTACTCGCAAGAACTGTTTTTCTTAATGGGGGTGCAAGCAGCTTTACTGTTTTACGTGGGTATTTATAAGGGACTCTAAAATAAAATTTCCTAACAAGCTGAGGACAATCTATTTTTCCACGAAGAATTTTGTATAAAAACACTAAATCTAATAAATTTCTGCGTATTGTCAAGGACATCACGTTAAAGTAGTTGAGTCTAACAAGGTAAGATCGTTTTTCGAATTTGCCAAATGCCACAGGAATCTTTTTTGTAGACGTTCAATCCTTAAAGAGTCTGTTGAATAATGTGGTCGCCAAATAGTGCTACAGTATACTAGGTGGCTTTTAACCATTTATAACAATAATTTTATGGGAAAATAACAAGCTTACCCCTTAGCGTGCTAGCCCCTCTCGACCAAGTCATTATCAAGTGGTCGAGGGTGGCAAGCACGCTATTTGCCCGCTATTTTCAATAGTATATGCTACAGACTGTGAATCGTAGTTATACTATTTTCTAGCTATAATAGTCATAAGTTTGATTTATATTATCAGACTTAGTATTACGAACGATTAAAAGAATTTTCTCGTGAGCACTTGTACACAATACAAAACATCATGGATCATCACGTCGTAAATTAGTATTTAGGGACTCATTCCAAGAGGTCGCTTCCACAGTTGGAACGCCTGTTAGAAGGTCAAACTTCCCAAGGGAAATAAAATACTTTCTGCGATCCTCAGCCAGCGAAGGTTGTAGGTCTTCCAGCGAGTCCAGCTGGGGACTGTATCACCTGTTTTCCGAAGAACTACTTACCTACCCTGGGAGTACTGCCACCCCTTTGCCGTACAGCCGAATAGAAGCACCGATCACAAATTTGTGTGGGTGATGGTCTGACGATGGACGAAAATTGTTGGGCCCGCTAACGTCCGTCATAATATCGTCCACTAGAATCGGTGCCGAATATTTTAATTTTATTGCTTCTTTAAATGCGATACTAACACAGCATTACAGGTAACCATGAATGTAAATTAAAACAAATATTGACCTCTCCCCATTGCTGTTAACAGCGCAGAGGTCTACATTATTATTTTGTATGCAGATGACGTCGCGTCGCAGCAGTGGAACCGCGAAGATAGTTGGAGTTTTGGAGAAAAGACTGGATGAAACTGCATCCCAATTAGTAAGGTGGTTTTGACAGAATATCCTTGTCGGTAATCTATCGAAAGCTCACTTTACGTTTACTATAACCTCTCCGGTCGCACATTAAAGCCATCGTCTCCGCGGACTGTCCTAAAATATAACAATTCGATCTTACCACCTTTCTCGGTTTTGAGATGGAGTGTGCTTTGCACTCGGCGGAGCTATTTCGTCACCTACCATTCTCTACTGCAGTGCGGAGATGTGGGCTTGCGCTGCGGACTCAGAGAGAGCCTTCAGTTACAGAAGCGCGCGGTTTGTGCTATTGTGAGGATCATAAAGGATGCCTCCGCGAGATCTCACTTTACTCTATTGGCTATTCTAACCTTGCCGTGGATACTGAATCTACAAGTAGCGGTCTTTGCGAGGCAATCTTTGTGTACTTACACTTTAGGTCGTGTATTGTATGTGTGGGTTTCACCTATTCTAGTGATAACTAAAATAGGTGAAACACACATACAATACACGTAGAAAGAATAAATATTGGCTAAATTATGGAGAGTAAACTGTTTTCTACTTATTAGCATTTATTACAGCTGACCTAAGCCAATTCAGAGAAAATGTATAAACTCAAAAAGGCGTATCTAATTTTTGACGAAAATATTTGTCGAGTCAAACTCATTTAATCATAAAAAAATAGCATGAAACATTTTATAGTAGGTACTAAAATTACAAATTTATAGGATAATTATTAGTTATCGACTCGGAATGTCATTGCAAAATATACTACATGCGACCTACATTTTTTTTGGGCGCTTGCTATAAAATAATATTTTATTTAATTGCACTTGGAATGGTATTGTGTGACGATTGATAATGCAATAATTATATAATCAATTTATTTGGATTATTTTTTAAAGTAACATTATAAATAATTATAATGTCACTTTGAATGAATTATTTACGAATGTACCTAAAGTTTTTATAAAATATTTTTTATGAGTTATTTGTACTTATAAACGAAGTGTAGGTACATATATATAATTAACTAGTGACTTGTATATTTTTTTATATGAATAAATGATTACTTTATAACATCAAAAGTCCGCTATCGAAGAAGATACACCCAAGTACCTACCTGACTAGCTACTTATCATGGAAGGTTACAGCAAAGGTAGCGTAGTACGGGAGAGTCTCGAGTTTTATTACCGCGAAACTACGTCTCACTGAGCATGTATAGAGTTAAGAACGAAGAAAGTTGTGTAGCCTGCTTACTTGAAAATGTTGCTTCTAATTGTACTCAATTTTAAAATCAGTCTGCGTTTTGATATGAGCTCGTTTGTTATCGTAGGTGACAGGGCGTATTCCGTTTAAATAAAACCTCAATTATTTCTCGAAAGGTTAATATAAACATCAAATTTTACGATAAAAAAAAAACAACATAAACGCTTTAATACAACTTTCGGATTTAGAATACTTAATTAATAGCCTTATCACGATCTTTATCTCATCAAAGCATCTATTTCAAAGTATTTACAAATGATAACTAGCTGCCTATTAAAAACAAGTATTATACCTACTTTGACGGTTAAAGCCCTCTTCAAACGACCTCTGGCTAAAGTCAACAAACTCTAGATAACTCAAAATATGAAGCATTAAAATACCTCGATTTTCCAATGAGCCTACCCTGTCTAAATCCTTTAGAGATCTGCGATGTACAACCTACGTCACAAGGGCACGCAAGCGCGCCTCGGTCGATCCAGCTACAGGTGTCGCCCGCCAGTGGATCCCGCGCCTTCTCCGGCACAACACCCGCCCAAAGCCAACCACGGCAAAAAAAAACTTCGGATGACAGACCAACGCGCAATACACTAATAAATTCCCTTGCGCCAACCAGCGCCGTATCAAAACTCACTAGCAATATATTTGCGCGTAAAAATTCAACAGGCGTTTTAAGTGCTTATGAAATCTTTAAGTCTGAATTAGATGTTGTTTCTTGTCTACGCTATTGTTAGTTATTCTACAGTGTTGTCTGTTCTATTGACTTTTTAATGTCTATCTTTAATATTCTTAAATGTATCTAATATTCTATTGATGCTGTTGATAGTGTGTAGAGTCTAATTCTTATAAGAATGTGTAAGAAGCAAATGAAAATTATTCGAAAAATGAAGTGAAAAGGGAGTGAGTATACAATAATTATCTTTGTAACTAAAATCATGTTTTATATCATAATATCTACCTTATATCTAACGTTAGCTATCTAAATGGCAACAAATAAATGTGTTTACTTTTGTTATATTGATATGTCCTGTAATGGGATGTCGAAGGAGGTTTTATGTTTATTTTAAATTCGGGCTACTGGCTGTTAAATTATGTATTAGAACCAAAAATATTATCATGACAATTCGAAATTCGTTATTCGATATTTTAAGTGTATATTAATCAATATTGTACCGATTTATAGAGTTATTATAGTCATGAGTTAGTGTTCAAACATAATAATACTTTCGCTTCTGACAAAAAATATTTTTTTGTTAGTAAATCTGCCTACCTAGAAGTAAACCGTAAGTATTATTTTTTTTATATTTTACTTACTAGCTGCGCCCCGCGGCATTACCCGCGTTAGGTAAACATAGGCTTACTTTTTTCTACTTTTGGATCGGGAATCTATTTCTTTTATTTAAAGCTTTCCCTGATCATTACGAACACAACAAAAAAGACGGGCAAATCTTTAAATAAATAAAAAAAAATTAAATAGATCACAACAAAATTAAGTAATTAAAATTATGTTCTCTGAAAATATTTTACAACTTAAACTTTGTAGGTATTCAAATCAAATCAAAATCGTAAATTTACATGGGCCTCAAAGTGGCACTCATGAAAGTTAATTACTACTGCCAGATTTCAGCCATCTCGAGAAGAACCTGACAAGAAACACTGCGGCGCATTTTTTCATGATTGTTTTTTAAACATTCGTAAATCACTAAATACTATAGAACAGACATTTTATAGGGAAGCATGCCCCACCGTCGAACGCATCGTCGCTTTCCACCAAGTGAGATCGCGGTCAAATGCTTACCTGTACACCACAATAAAAAAAAATCTCATAGCGCACCCGTTAATTAAATAAATGAATTAAAAAAAACATTATTCGTCGGTTCGAATTGTGAAACTAAGCCATTCTTGAATCCATTTGGATGCACCAGTGGCGGATTTACACAATTGCCGCCAGTAGGGTATATCATTTTGCCGCTCTTACCAACCTCTACAATTCAATTACTTAGTTCACAATCATATTAATTGCAATGTTTTCGTCAATGAAATATTATGATTCCCAAATCATAATGTTGCAATTTCAATAAAAGGTTAGTGTAATAGGATGATAGTGTATATTACACCATCTTTTGCCCGTAATTAGTATGAATGCAAACTAGTAAAAAGAAATTAGTCCCAAATTTGCCGCCCCTAAAATCTGCCGCCCTAGGCTCCAGCCTACTCAGCCTGCTGGTAAATCCATCACTGGGATGCACACAAAAAATCTAATCAAAACTGGTCCAGCCGCTTAGGAGATCAGTCACTTACACATGTACAAATATATATACAAAGAAGAAGATATAGACCCTACATAAATGTTCTGAAGGTTTTGTTACCCCCATTTATTATTTCTGAGAACCATCTCGCGAGTGTTATCTTACCTTATTATAGACGATTTATAGATAGGGCACGGTCGGCTACAGCTAGCTACCGAAGGGCTCGTACCAGAACGCAAATAATACATAGAATAAAGGTATATAAGGATTTTTTTTTCTGTGATTGGCAAACATTTGACCACTATCTCACCTGATGTTAAGTGACGATACGGTCGACGGTGGAGCACGCTTGCCTAGAAAATACCTATTCCCTCTCGACTTGAAGACTCCAAGATTGTACTTATCTGGGAACACAGACTCTGGCAAGGAGTTTTATTTCGATCCAACATTATAAGCAGAAAAAATTGACGCGTCGTCGGAACTACTCGAGAGTGCTCGGAACACGAATCGAAGTTTGCCTACCTTGAATAAAAAAAAAAAACTCGACCATTATATAATAGTAGTATAATATTATACATAGTAGTTCATTAAAATAATTGATCAAGCGAAGGTTATTTGGGTGGTTTAGCACTTTGTCCGTCAGTCTGTCAGAGCCATCTAAAGTCTAAACCATACAAGCGACTAACTTCAAATTCTCAGAGAATGTGTAAATCTATGGCCCAAAGTAAACAATGGCAATAAAAAAATATAAACTTAAATATTAAGGGGGCATGCACTTAAGTGGAGTTCTAGCTGTGAGGTATAATTTTGCTAATACTAAGGATGTAATTTTGCTAATCTGCATAGCCATTGATTTTCACGAGTGACTCTTCGAAGCCCGTGTGAATAAACGCTTTTGAAGAAAAATAGTTGTAAGCAGTTAACCTCAAAATATTTTTTCTGATGTCCGGTAAAATGTAGGCGCGAGATCTCAGTTCGGGGCGAACGACTAGTAATTAAAAGTCAACCTTATATCTTGACTGTTTGGGATGAATCTGCCGTGTATAGCATACGCCAAACTAAACGCTATAAATGCTTTCACACTCATACAGCATCACTTTCACACGCATCCTATACATTAGTCGTGCCCAACGGCTTCGCCCGCTATTATCAAGTAAAAAAGTAGCCTATATGTTAATTTTAGGTATAAGCTATGTACATTCCAAATTTCATCCAAATCCGATTAGCCATTAAAGCGTGAAGAGGTAATAAACATTCTCACACAGTTACATATTTTTACACTTCTTACACAAAAACTTTCAGGTTTATAATATTAGTAAGATACGATTTTAAACTAACCCCTAACACTAAGTTCGATGACTTATATCGTGGGTTCCGGAAACATTTTGATAACCCACACAGTAACACCCAGAGACAGAAACACAAATTTCCCTTAGGGAGAAAAATTGTGTTTCCACCGGGAATCAAACCCCTTATCCGCTGCTTGCCAATAGCCAATGGGCGGTTCAAACTCGGAGTATTTGAAAGTCGGATGAAAATTGTTTTCTGACACAACTTATACATAGATGTTTATAAAGACATCGTTGTTCCAGAAGGAGCGACCATGATGCTGAGCCCAAAGATCCAGCGCTCTGTCCGCGTAAACGATGGCCAGCTCATAGCCCTCTCCGAGAGGGCACAGTATGACCACTCGCAGGTATGTATACTTAGTAAAATATTTTTTATTCTCGATAACGGCTTATACTTTACTCCTGATACTAATATCTACGGGACAATTGCCTATATTTCCTAAAAACTTCTGACGAAACTTTAGTCACATTTTCCTGAAACACAGAATGGGGTTGGCGTCGCGGCAACTACGGCAGAGTACCGCAAACGACGAAAATATGGAAACCTCGGCAGTGGTTACATATTTGAGCTGTTTGGTGATGAGACACTGGGTCCGTGGGGACCAGGAGCTATTTTCAAAAATCTATCAGAGTGCCTGGTTGAGGCGACGCGTAATCAAAATGCTGGCACTTATTTGGCTCAACGTATTAACATTACAATTCATAGAGGCATTGCCGCCAGCATGATGGGAACGCTACCCACTGGTAGTGGGCTTGAGCACTTGAGTTACCTATAAGTATATATATTTTTTGGAAATATAGGCAATTGGCCCTTAATAAATTAAGTTTTAACATTATATAAAGAGCTCTATCCCTACAGACCAGTTTCTTTGATACGATGAAATATTTTGGGGGGTAAAGTTGACGCACTTTTTGACCTGTAACAAAAACATGCCAAGTTGCGCTCAGGCTGACCAAACATTTTTGAAGCTACTAAGTGCCTGCCATCTTACAAACTGGTTTCATCCCTAAACCTTTTGAGATAGGATACTGTGCAGTGGGCTCACGGTCAACAGCCGTTTTGACTAAACTTAGGAGTCATACATCGTACATTTTGAAGAGTGTGCTCAGGAATTTTATGATATTACTAGCCGTGCCCCGCGACTTCGCCCGCTATTATCAAGCTAAAAACTAGGCTATGTGTTAATCCTAGGTATAATCTATATACATTCCAAATTTCATCTAAATCCGTTCAGCCGTTAAAGCGTGAAGAGGGAACAAACATACTTACACACTTACACACAAACTTTCAGTTCATTCCTCCATACCCTTTTTAACATCTAACAACAAGACAAACTGTCCTAACCCCATGCACCTAATCTCAATCGTGATTTGTATAAATATGTACTAACATCTTGTATTATATTTGATTGTCGCAGGCGGGGTACCTCCACAAAAGGAGCTCCGACAACACCAAGTGGCAGCTGCGGTGGTTCGTACTTTATCAGGTAAATATCACCATGTCTTAGTTAAATAATAATTGAACGTAAGCAAAGCTTAAATAACCTAGGTACTTCAACATGGGTGAAACCGCGAGAAGCAGCTAGTAGGTAGCCTATAAGCAACGGAGGTGATTATCTGTACAACGGCTTAATAGCCTTCTTGTAATTCAATGAAAGGCTATCGACCGTAAAATGTCTATTTTTATTCAGGGCGACCCAGAGACGCAGTATCATTAGATACACGCTGAAAATAGTATAACCACGTCTCTAATATAATTAAATAACTTATTTGCCCCGAACTGAGACCTCACGCCTATTCTTTGCCTAATAGATAAAACTTTTGTGGGTAACTGCTTATAACTTACTCTAAAATAACTTTTTATCTTGATAATTATCGTTTATTTTTGAATTTATTATCCAAATACAGTAAATAAAGGATATAATTATAAGTATTGGTTTTTTAAATGTGTAGCCGTTTTTAAAATAGTCCATCGACCAATTTTTTGAAAACATTATGTTCTCAACTGGCAAAGCTTTTCAAGATTCATTCAAGGTATTTTTCTATAGTTATTATGTTTCATACATGAGGCAATCGATTTTATTAAAAAGAAACACATATAATATAATGTGAATAAGAAGGTCAGATCGCTCTCAGCGGTAAGACCGCTTGTTGTAACACATACATATAATTATTTACTGTTTTTTCTATTTGGCTTTTTTGTTATTTTAAGGTGAATTTAAGGTTCGAATAAACAGTATATCTAATTATTATCTACACCTGATCCTCAATAACACCGTTGTGCGTAGATCGTAGACATGGCGTAGATCGTAGACAAGATATAGATCGTAGACATGGCGTAGATTATAGACGTAGCGTTGATCGTAGCCAAATCGTAGCCATTTATTATAGCAAATATACATCGTATAGTTAAGAGCAAGCTCCCTAAAAATGATATATTTTACAATGATATCCAGTGTTGATCGCTAATTATCCTAATAATGAGTTTCACTCTATAGATTTTCCTGTCAATTATGCCGTTTTGTTTTTATTCTGGATTTGTAGAATTAAAGCTTAAGCCTTAATGCCGTAAATATATCCTACTAGTCCTACTATCCTACTAATATTATAAATCCGAAAGTTTGTGTGTATCTGTGTTAGTGTGTAAGTATGTTTGTTCCCTCTTCGCGCTTTAACGGCTGAACGGATTTAGATGAAATTTAGAATGTACATAGCTTATACCTAGGATTAACACATAGGTTACTAATATTGATAATAGCGGGCGAAGCTGCGGCGCACAGCTAGTAGTAACATATATTAAACATGCGTCATTTATAGCCACAATCCTACTATTCCTACTAATTGTGTGTGTAAGTATATTTGTTCCCTCTTCACGCTTTAACGGCAGAACGGATAAGGATGAAATTTGGAATGTAAATAGATTATACTTAGGATTAACACATATGCTACTTTTTAACTTGATAATTGCGGGCGAAGCCGCAGGGCACGGCTAGTATTGAAATAAAATTATTCATTTCGAGGTTTCTATAAAATATTAAAAAAATTGAAGTATGGTACGCGCTAAGCGTAAACGCCATATTTTTCCCTATGTGCCGCGGCAATACGCTCGCCTATGATGACAATCGTGCTCGGACCAAAGCGCAGACTACTCTCAACATTCGAAGTATATTGTAAATGCGAGTAAATATGTGCGTGTCAGCAAGACAAATAGTCTTCTCAAATGTTTCTTTATGTTTATGTTTCTTTGCAAATAATTAATTTTTGTATTTTGTATTTTGTAAAAAATAACCTAAGCCCGCGTGGCATCTAGTAAAATTATAAAGCGTGTTTTACCGTCATAGACATTTACGTATTTTCATTTCGTATTATGTAATTCTTAAGATAAAAAATTATGTAAGTAATGGGATTTTTTCTTCACAGAATATCCTGTTCTACTACGAATCTGAGAACAACACGCGGCCCACGGGCGTGCTTTTGTTAGAAGGGTCCTACTGCGAAAGGCTCAGCAAGCCTCCCATGGAGAGAAACGCTTCGGTAAGTACAGATGTATTGCAGGTACACTTCGCTTCTTATTTTTAACAGAATTTCACGGAGCTTCACGGAATGAAACTGAGTTCTAAATCTAAAATCTAACCAAATCTAATCTAATCTTGGTTTTAGACCCCATTTTCGCGAAAAAATGTTGTAACGCAAAATACATTGAACCTTTATAACAAAACCTAACGGGCTGAGGACACGTCTTTGTGGTCAAGGTCACGTGTAGTTTTTTGCAAGGGTTGCATGCAGTCCTTTAATATATACTGTCATTGGTAAACAATGCAGAAGCCTGCAGGGGGTGGTTTAGAATCGACAACTAAACAGAATAAAAATAAAAATTAAATAAAAAAATCTACAACTACAAAACATTCTTTTTCCTTACTTACTGGTAAGTAAACAGTTTAGCCGTCAAGTAAGCTATGGCAACTCTTAGACAGCTGCTATCTATGCTATAGCTATCCTGCAATGGTTTCAACGAGTAACTAGATAATTAACTGTTAACCTACCAGGGAAGATATTTAATAGTGAAATCTTCATATATATAAAATTCTCGTGTCACAATGTTAGTTACCTTACTCCTCCGAAACGGCTTTACTGATTTTTACCAAATTTTATATGCATATTCAGTAGGTCTGAGAATCAGCTACTATCTATTTTTCATACCCCTAAGTGATAAGGGTTGTTCACCCTTAACATTCTTTTTTAATTTTTGGACAAAATTTTTTGTATTTATTTTATTATGATTCAGAATTGAAAAATACATACAACCCTTAATTTTCGACCTTCTACAATCAACCCTTATTTTTTTATGGAACTAAAAAAATATTTATATTATATATTTATATATATATATATATATAAGAGAATTAAGTGAGTATCTAATCTATACCTTTAAAAGAGCAATTCTTGTATATATAATCTAAATCTCGGAAACGGCTCCAAAGATTTTCATGAAATTTAGTTTGAAGGGGGTTTCGGGGGAATAAATCGTTCTAACTAGGTTTCATTTTTAGAAAACGTCGTTTTAACGAGCAAAGTCATCCAGGTATCATATCTTTACATATATAATTCTACTGTACGTGTGTATGTCACTGAACACCTCCTCAACGGCTGGACCGATTTGAATGAATTTTTTGTATGCGTTTGGGTGGCGCCCTGGACGGCTTAGATTCACAAATCAGCCCCAGCAGATGGCGCTGCGGGGGTTGCACACGGGCGAAGCCAGGGCGAATCACTAGTATACATATATGAACTTAGTAGTGATAATAGATAGACACTCATTATAACAACTAAGTTAATACTAATTATACATCGAAAAGTGTATGATCAAATCATTTTATACAGGTTATATAAAATCTATTTCGAATCTATACATTCCAATTTCCACCCAAGCTCAAGAGTTCTTCCTCTCAATCAGGCAAAAGGTTATTAAGTTCTTTTTGAGAAACTACAGAATAAACAAATATGATTTTTTCCATTTGTCTCTCCAACGGAATCGATCTTAACTAACATATTCAACGCTTTCATTAATTCAAACGACTTTATGTAAACATTCTATACAGCTCCATGAAATTGTTGTCTAATAGCTGTCATTATGTCATCGATAATGGCCTTGGGCCTTGGCCTCCACCGCGACGCCGCATGTAATCGATACTGGCCTATAATTGCATGCAGGCTAGCTCAGATGCAACCCTAAGCGCGTAGTTTCATTGGCCGTCACGATACGATAAAAATATCGTTGCCGATATTAACTGATCGACACCGATATTATCTCTCTCAGATTGTACCGTTCGGTAGCAGTACGGATGATAAACGTAGAAGCGAAACGCTTCGAGCGATCTGGAGGTACGTCAACCATATATGGATGACGTTTGACAGTTTTTCTTGTCGTTAGATGGTAAAATGGGCATGGGGGAAGTAACTCGTGTAATTTATACGCACTGTCCAAAATGTACTTTCGAAACTATTCGACATTTCAACAATTCGTGCAACGTTAAATCCGTCACTCTGAAATATGAAATTGGAAAATACCTTGTAGCAGATCCAGGGCGGGTTAAGGGGCTCAAGCCCCCAAAAGCACGAACACTACCGCGGGCGGTGGGGCAGCGGCAACGAAACCTACCCTCAGCGGGGTCAAGCCCCCCCCCCCAAACGACAATCCTGGATCAGCCTCTGCGTTGTATTACTATAATGTAGTAAGGTTTAGTAAGAAGTAGAGCGACTTTTTCATTGTATATTTATGAGCCGGACTGCAATACGACACTCGGGGGAAAATCTCAATAACGCGCCTTTTGTCTCAAGAAAATGTAAACTATAATAATTCTATTTGCAACTGACTTCAACAAAAGGAGAAGGTTCTCTTTTCACCATGTAATTTTATTGTGTTATATGTATTTCTTTATATGTACATACATGTTATTGCTTAAAATAACTATATATAAAAGACTATGTACTCTCAGATTACTTCCATAAACATATCATCAAAATCTGTTCAGCAGGTTTTTAAATCAAAAACTTGTCATTCAAGTACTAAAGAAATTGCGTATTTTGTTTCCATATGACTTATAGCTCATATATTATGAGCTCCTTATTTTTTACCGACTTCCCAAAAAAGGAGGAGGTACTCAAGTCGAGTGTTTTTTTAAAATGTGTGTTGTTACCTCATAACTTCTTTCCACGTAAACCGATTTCGATTTTTTTTTACTTTGAAAGATGTTGCTTTCCAGTTGGTTCTTGAAATATCGTTAATAATGCGTGTTTAGTACATCTAATCTGATCAAAGTTCCGAAGATAAAGCGGTGAAGTCGGTTTTTTTAGGCTTTGCTTGCGTCTAATTATTTATTTGAATAGTACGTATTGCAATGAAAATTTACAAGAAAATGTAAGGTGCTCTGATATTTTTTTTAAATGGAACGCGCTCTCGTTCCCTTCGAGCTCTGTCTCAGTACTTAACGGCTCAAATATCGAACCGCAGTGATTCGATGTTTGAGCCGAGGCTTCCATATATCTGCCACCAAGTCACTAAATTTTTCAGCACAATGAAGCATTCAAATGCCTCATTTGAATCTTGCAGAGTGTTTTGAACTGCCTATTGGCTTAAGCGGGAGACGCGGCAATACGGTCGCGAACCTGGACGGGATTTTTTTGTAATGTTCGCAAGCGGGCGCGATTTCCCGCTTACTAATTGTCAGGTTGCATACTAATTCGAACAAACGAAAAAAAAAACCCGTCCCGGAACGCGACCGCTTTCCCGCGGCTCACACCTCTGTGTGTGTTAAGCTTTAGTTGAGTGAGCGTTCGCCTTTTAAGCAGGGGTAACGGGTTCGTTTCCCGGTGGAAACACAAGTGTTCTCCGCAAGGAAATTTGTGTTTCTTCTTCTATTTTAACAAAGGAGTTTTCCACAGTTCTGCTTCACGATATCATACCGGCGGGAGAGCCAGCGTCAGTACGAGCTGCGAGCTGCCTCGGAGGTTGACTGCGTGCACTGGGTTGACGCCATACGGGAGGCGAGGTAAGTAATTAAGAACGGAGGCACTGGACCCGTGGGGACCGGGAACTCATTATATTTTCAAACATTTATCAAATCATGAAATGAAAACTGAAATCGCTTCCAGATGACTTTAAAACTAATGACTAACTAAATTAATGACAAACGCTCTCTTGCCACTACATTATAGATAACCCTACGAAAATATGTGCTGCCGAGTAGAGGCCGTTGAGTAGAGGCCGCTGAGTAGACTCTTATCAAGTTCATTTTGAGATGGCATATTTAGATGATTTGACGAATATGTCAGTGGAGTCATTAATTTTCGTGAGTTCCTCTTTGGGGCCTATCTGAATAACAGTTTTGAATTGAAATTTGATGCAACTTTTATATAGGTAGGTGATTAAAGGATTGCCTCATCAATATACCCCGGTTCACGACAGAGCAAAAACAAAAAAGAAACAGTCACAACAAAGCCGACTACAACCGACTTCAAATCAACATCCTAAAAGCTACCCGTATCATACCGCATCATCCCCCTTACCAATATCCGTGAAACGTGTTATGAAGCGACGGCTACGGCCTAATTCAACTCGTTCCTGCGCTAATAAAATTCTCTCCCGAGCACAATAAAAACGGAAATCCTCATAAATTCCGACAAAATGTTCGATCTACGCTTGAATATTTAACCTTATCACGAGGGAACAGAACTCAAAAATAACTTAGGAAAGGCACAGGTAGCTTCACGGTAGCTTGAAACTCATGTGACTGTCACGCGATTCACACATTTGTGCGTTTTGTCACATATAGGGTGTTGAATTAATATGTATGTCACCGAAAAACAGCTAAGTAGGTACGTCAGATAAGGGCGTTCGTGCCCAAAAGGTGCAATAGGATCATTATTATTACCCAACTGCACGACGCAAAGGAGGTTAATGTGTTTATCAGCTTATCTATGCATGTTTGTTCCTTGTGTGGCGTTCTAGAGACCAAACGCGTGGGCTGATTTTGATGATTCTTACTTTAATTGATTTGTTCTAATCTTACGAGTATATATATAGACAACATACATAGAGTCACACCTCTTTTCTATTGTGGTATGCAGAGACGACATCTCTCCACCTGCTACGATCCTGACACATATCTTTCCGCTTTCCCCTACATTCATGAGTCTCTTCATACATGCTCGTTGGTTGCGGGTACTTATGATCGGGCTTTCTTTAAAACGTTTTCGACCTGGTCGAGGCATTCTGACTCGCCTTAATAATCTGCTCTGTCTGTATACTACATTGACTATTAGCCGTTCCCCGCGGCTTCGCCCGCTATTATCAAGTCAAAAAGTAGCCTATGTGTTTATCCTAGGTATAAGCTATGTATTACAAATTCCATCCGAATCCGTTCAGCTGTTACAGCGTAAAGAAGGAAAAAGCTAACTTACACACAAATTTTTGGATTTATAATATTAAAAGGATAGCTAATTAATTGGATTCTAAACAAGATTTTTAAGTTTTGTTTTTTTTTAATCTTTAAATATAGGTACAAACATAAAAATTAGAGTCATTAGGTAAGTATATACGAGTATATATACAATATATCCCTGACTACTGAAATTCCTTTTAGTTAAAGGCACATACTGGTGCCGATTCTGTTGTCCAGAATTAGACTAAACTAACCTAAAATTAGTTTTAGTCCTGCTTTAGTCCAAAACCTATTCAGAAAATGCATGATTAGACTAAAATTAAGTTTGACAGGACTAAGTTAGTTTAGTTACTCTAGTTAGTGAAAATGACCAAATTCTTAGTCTGATGTACATGTTTTACGTCAAATTAAGACTAAAAATAGAAATTTTAAACTCAAATTAGTCTGTATGAAAAAGGTCTGGATTATTTTTAATGTGATCTTATACTTGAAAGAATAACAAGTGCAATTAATGAAGCAAATACTGACCTACAAAGTCTATAATGGAGGAATATATGATTGCGGCTCTTGTGAATACAATTCAATTTGGTTGCTATCAAAATCAATTTTAGTCCTGTCATTTCAACTTTTAAATTAAGTTCAACGTAAAATCAGAATAGCGTTTAGGTATTCTTTGACTAAAATTAGTTTATTTTTAGTTTAGTCTAGGTTAGTTCGGTGCTCAACAGAATTAGCACCACTATATACTACTCTGTAGCAGAATTTAAGAATGACATATTTAAAAAATAATGTAAATTGTAATAATATATGGATAGACAATTTTATTATTAATATTATATATTTAATAGTTTTATTTATAAATCAATATTTACCAATAAATGTCTATATCTAATCTATAGAAGAACATTTTTTTTTACTTAAAACTGCTCATCAAATAATATCTAATATGTAAAAATCTGATACATTAAAAATCTTTCACTGCTTTCGATTTAAAACACTTTGTATACTTCAATTGAAAAAATAATAGTTGTTATATAATGCTCAGCTTTTCCAACCCAATTACATACAGTCGTGAACATTATAATTATTGCATGAATAATTTTACCTTTGTCATATTATACTCTCCATTGGCTATAATCCAATCCAATTAAAAACATCCGCCAATTAAACCCGCTGTAACAATTTCGTCACTTCACCGGGACATGCGACGTTTTATGGAAATTCGGAAAGCCATTTGAAATCGACCGTTTTATCTTGGAACAGGATATCCAAATCAAATTCATGAGATTTTAAATTATTTATTAATTTTACTTGTATCCTAGTCAACCTTTTGTTCTTAAAAAGAACAAGAGGTTGACAAGGATAATATAATAATATACAATACTACTTTTTGTTTTTTAGGTTGTCTCGGTCATCGACGTAAGGTAGCGAGCCTATCGGTTTTCTATTGTTTGCATTCCGGAGAGTGTGCGCAGGAATTATACGAATTAATTCCCCCAAGCCCGTTTTACGATCTAACAACAAGACAAACAGTCAAACGTCATCAATTCATGGTTGACTTCCCTCCAGCTCGCTCGAAGCGTTTCGCTTCTACGTTTATCATCCGTACTGCGAGGGAGTGGAACTCATTGTCCGCGTCTTTGTTTCCTGAGCGGTATAATCTGGCAAGTCTTCAAGTCAAGAGTGAATAGGTATCTTCTAGGCAGGCATCAGGTGAGATAGTGGTCAAATGCTTGCCTATCAAACATAAAAAAAGAGCCAGCATTCTGGTCACTTGTCGGCTCGACCAAACGTTTGGATAAATATTTAAAAATTTCGTGTGCACCCGGTCCCCACGGAGCGTATCATAGCATCGCTATTCAACGTGGAAAAGTAGCCAGTATTCTGGGCACTTTTTTTTCGGCAAGCGGTTTACAAAATTGTTGAGTCCTATTTGTTTGATTCCCCTTTTGTAATATTAAATTTATATGACCTCTTGTTTAGATATAATGTTTTATTGGCATCTTATTTTTAAGGTAACTAGATCATAAAGGTAAAAAGTATATAATCACGAGAAAAGTGCACTTTATAAAATATTTCCGGACCTTAAATAATAGACAATATCAGAAAGGGGGCAAGCAGCGAAAAGAACTGTTCAGAACAGGGATATACCTTAGTAATTTTTTTAATCAAAAGCGGCTTGCAATAATTTGACAAACAAAGACAGATTATCTCATTCCATTCACCAAGGAAATCAAAGCCAAAAAATTCTTTATCAGGTTTAAAACAAGACTATAGTTTTTTGGGTTATTGATCGCCTTCTAAGCAGTGGGTATATACGGGGTTTGTTACCCGCTACGAACACGAGTTTTCTCAAATAGGAAAATTTGTGTTTCTTGTATGTGTGAGATTCAAGGCAAGCTTGCCCCATCATCGACCATATCGTCGCTTACCATCAGATGAGACAAATTTTTCAATTTTTGATCAAAAGTTTGCCCATCTTGAATTAAAAAAAATGTGTGTGCGAGGTCTCGGTTTAGGGCGAAATATTTGTTCATATTGTATAATGCATCTCATTTTATTATTTTGCTTTTATCTAGTCAGTCCTTGGCCCTTGGTAGCCGTGGTAACCAGAGATTAGGGTCATCGCGACCCTGACCCATGGAGCGCGGGGTCGATTCCGACCATCCCATCGAAGGTTGATTCCGACAAACAAAACATGTTATTTCGTAGGCTATTGATATTTCAGGGTTATGCTACCTGCATTGCCCTTTTCGCCTGGTAAAATAATGTAAACACAAGCAAAGATTAGAAAAACCGATTTCATCGCTATTTTTTCGCAATCCTTGATCCGATGAAATTAATGAAATAGGTTCGCATTATTCAGAATAACTAAAAAACTACTGGTCAGATCTTGATGAATTTAACCACATGGGAAGCAACAGCTTTAAAATAGAAAAATAATCATCAACATCGGTTCACCTAGAAAAAACTTTCTAACACACACAAAAAACAAAACAGTCAAATAGAATTGAGAGTTGTCCTTTTTTTGAAATCGGTTAATAAATATTGTTAAGTAAAAGTAGGTATTCGTTATATTGATATTACTAATACCTACTTACAGATATTATTCTGCATTAACTGAAACGATTATATTTTGAATTTTAAAAATAGTCAACAATGATTATATTAATTATAAATCAAAACATATAAATAGAATACCCACAGTATATTAGGAACGTTCCCACTCACAGCTTAGTATCGTGGGTGCCGGAAACATTTACGTCGTACACACAATCACACCTAGAACCAGAAGCACAAATCTCCCTTGGGAAGAAAAATGGTGCTCCTACCGGGAATCGAACCCAGGAACTCACGGCGCTGAAGGCCAACTTGTCAACTTGCCAAGTTTTTTTTTTTTTATTATTGAAAGGAAAATATTTGACCCCGTCTCACCTTATGGTAAGCGACGATGTGGTCGACGATGGAGCAAGCTTGCCTAGAAGATACCTATTCACTCGCGACTTGAAGACTCCCATATTGTACTCATCAGGAAACACCGATTCTGGTAAGGAGTTCCATTCCTTTGCGGTTCGCACAATGAATGTGGAGGCGAGGTTTGTTTGAGGAAGTGTTTATTTACTTTACAAAGGTGGAAATAAACCGAAGTGCAGTCTCCTTTTCTATATAATGTAGGTCTAAGCTGAGGATTAGTGTCTAGGCCATGACCTAGTCACGTGGTGTCTACGTTCCCATCCTACTGTGACGTTACCAAGAGATTAATTGTAATGTTTGAATTACAATGCTTTTTCTTATTCATATTTTTGTTAGTTTATATTTAATTGAAGATTAAAAGCTCCTTCATATTTCTAAATGCCTGGTACTTTATTATTATTGAAAAGAAAACATTATAGAGAGAAACAGATATAGATGTTTTTGTGTACGAAATACTTTTTTCACGCAATCATCCCTCGGAGCGACGTCGTGGGAATGAATAGAAAGCGAGAGCAGAGCTGTGTGGTGGGAACGCGAGATCTTGTGAATGAATCGATCCTAAGCTCTATCTACAACACTAATTTTTACTCTTTGACACGCGTTTTTGTATACACTCATTTCAATGTTTAACACGGAATATAACTTATTATGCTCTGTGGATTAACTAGCATTGATTCCCGTATTAATCGGGTTACCGGAGGACCCGATTCGGGGACCGAATCGAGGGTTCGGGGACCGAACTTTGCTCGGTTTTTTGTTTTTGGCAGAATGTGTTTGAATTTGTAGCCTCAGAAAGCTCCATCTAGTTTCGAGTAGAAACAGTTTTTTACATCGGTCATGGCGTAATAGATGGCGCTAATAGTTTCTTACACCCGGGTTTTCAAATGCAGTTTGGGAACCGAGCATTTCTCGGACCTGGAACGTTGATAAATCGATTCCTTGGGCCAAAAAACCCCTAATCTGTAACTTTCATGAAAATCGTTGGAGCCGTTTCCGAGATCCTGATTACACATATATATATATATATATATATATATATATATATATATATATACCAGAATTGCTCGTTTAAAGATATTAGATATACTAATTGTTATCCATTTCCGTCAAGCGATATAGAGAAATACGTTTAAAATTACGAGAACATTAATGTCTTGGATATATATGAATATTAATACGGTTTTATTTTTTCTTGAAGGAGACTTGTTTTTATCAACAAACATTACAATATCTGTGTTACAAATAATTGAAACGCAAGATAAGCTAAAAAAAACCGACTTCATCGCTTATGTTTCGGTTTTGACTTGACCGATTTCGATAAAATTTATATGGGACCACCTCTGATGTATACTCTACCAAACAAAAAATCATCAAATCGATTCATAATTGGCGGAGAAATACAAAAAAAAAACATAAAGTAGAATTGAGAACCTCATTTTTTGAAGTCGGTTGAAAAAACATTTTATCTTAAAATAATTAATTATTCCGCTTCGGAATAATCGCTTCCGAGTATGCAGCTTCTTGGTTTTCTCTCGTCTACTCATAATCCTATAAGTAAACGAGAGAAAACCAATGTAATAACAATATGAGTAATATTTTATAGGTTATGGATGGATTGATTGTTTGTAGGTGTTATTTATATATTCATTTCGGTACTTTATTACCGACACCCGACGATAAAGAAGTGTGTTATAAGTTTGTAGTGTGTGTCTATCTGTGGTTTTGACTTAGTTATTTTTGTTTGATAGGTTACTTGATTTCGATTAGGTATAAACAAAGCTCAGAAGCTATATTTGGTGAACATTCATTTTCCAGAAAAAGCTTCGGGGATATTTTCAAAATGTTGAATTGCCAATGTCATACTAAATATATAAAGCTAAAAGTTTATTTCGAATGAGGCTGTCGGTCTCATGTTCCCTCATTCCTCAATCCTCGATATTAAATAATTAACTGTATTGACAGATAATCATAGACTGATCAATCAGGTCGGATATGCCTCAAGCCTGCGCTCACCCTTGACCTAAATACCGGTCGGGAAACGCTCGGAGCGGGAACAAAGGGAGGCCTCTTTGAGTTGGAGTTTGATCAATGTTCTTATATACTGCCATGTTCCGAGTTAGTTGTTGAATAGCTCGTATACGTCTACGTCGTATACGTCTGTTTATTTACGAATGTATTTATTTTGTGAAATAGCTTACATTTTGCTTTTTCAGGAAGACACTACATAGTTTATAATCACACCAAAAACGTAACAATTTCGAAACCCTTTTGTTCCCTGAAATTAATTATTTAATATGGTAGCTGAGTAAACTACTATGAAATAATATTAAAATTTAGCGACTCGACTAAATGCTTAGTGGTTCACCTTTGGAATAATCAATCATAATAAACACTCAATGTACATGGTAAATAAAATAATAATAATCGGGCTCTTTGGATGTAAAGCTGAGGCTCTTTAGTTCCATACGCAAAGATTTTTTATTTTCTTAAAAAATATAAAACAATTAAAAAACGTTCTGAATCGATGAACAAGGATTAGGCACCATTTATATCTCTCAGCCACTCGTGTTGTACTCGCTTTTTACCGCACCCCTCCCCCGTGTCATTTTTTTGGCTCTTTAAAAACTTTGAAATTTTGTAAATTATAATTTTTGACTCTTCCGACTCAAAAGGTTGCCGATCCCTGTGTTAGACTGATGGCCGTAGTCGCATAAAAAATACAGCCATCAATCAAACAAGGTGAGTATCTATCTACAACATTCATTAATAGATAGATAACACTTTAGAACACCAAATCTATATATATATAAAAGAAAGTCGTGTTAGTTACACTATTTATAACTCAAGAACGTCTGAACCGATTTGGCTGAAAATTGGTGGGAAGGTAGCTTAGAACCAGGAGACGGACATAGGATACTTTTTAAGGATGTCAAATTTTTTTGGGGGTTTTGATGATATTTTGAAACTTAACGCGGACGAAGCCGCGCGGAACAACTAGTTAAAATTAAAAAAGAAAATTAAATTGTATGAAATTTCAGATTAATTTCCAACAAGACGGCAATTCCAACATTTTGAAAATACGTTACTGTGCATCCGCTTGAAGCCTAATAACGCAATCGGGATTAACAATAATATACGTTTTTAAGATAACATGGTCACACTAATGTTTGATACGGGATATTTACCATGTAAAGACATATATTTACCATGTACATTGAGTGTTGATTATGATTGATTATTCCAAGGGTGAGCATTTATTACATGTACCTCACCTGATGGAAAGCGGCGATGTGTTCAATCGAGATCAAAGATTCTTAACGTTGTACTTATGGGGAAACACAGACAATGGCAAGATTGCCATTGCCAGAGTCTGTGTTTCCCCATAAGTACTGCCAGAGTCTGTGTTTCCCCATAAGTACTGCCAGAGGCTGTGTTTCCCCATAAGTACTGCCAGAGGCTGTGTTTCCCCATAAGTACTGCCAGAGGCTGTGTTTCCCCATAAGTACTGCCAGAGTCTGTGTTTCCCCATAAGTACTGCCAGAGTCAGTGTATCCCCATAAGTACTGCCAGAGTCTGTGTTTCCCCATAAGTACTGCCAGAGTCTGTGTTTCCCCATAAGTACTGCCAGAGTCTGTGTTTCCCCATAAGTAAAACCTTTAGAATATTTGATCTCGAGTCAACACATCGTCGCTTTCCATCAGCTGAGAATGTGGTCGAATTGTCTAAACAAAAAAAAAATCAAAATTTACATTACAAATACCCTAGGCAGAGCTATAATAGTATAGGATAGTAGTATTATATATAGTATAGGAGTTCAGGATAATTTCGTGGTTTCAGGCAGGGCTTGAGAAGCTCAGCGGTTAGAGCATAGAGCAATAGGACATGACACCTCAATCCCCGCCTCAAGCGAAAATGTTTCCTTTCTAAATTTACTACCAAGTATGTTAAAATTGTTATTACAAGAAGCAAAATAAGCAACTAAGTTAGTAACGAAGTTGGCCGCAAAACTCGCTCCCATTACATATTCCAGTCTTATAATTCAGGGAGGGAATATTCACGCAACTGAGAAACCTTATCATTTATTAAAGACATGAAGGTACGCTATAAGAGTTGAATATATTATTATGTTTTCTTGTGCTCGCCTAGTTTGTTACTCTGATAGGTAAGCATTAGGCCGCTATCTCACCAGATGGAAAGTGATGATGCGGAAGACGCATGCTTGCCTTGATACCTTCACTCGAGACTTGAAATACTCCTAGATTATAGCGTTCGGGGAACAAGGCAGTGAATTCCACACCTTCGTTCATAATCTTCTTCTTCTTCTTCTTAGTTATGGCTTCGCAATCTTGTGCATTTAGCCAGTGTCAAGTGATAACATAATATTTCAAGTGTATTTCATATTATAAGTCCTAGTCACAAGTCACAGTCAAAGTCAAGTAAAAGAGTCAAGGTCCAGTCATAGTAAAGTCATGCCCTAGTAAAGTGGTGGAAACTTTACTAGAACTTCTATTGGAGTTTTAAGCGAAGGCGAAAATCACGTTTTTCAACTTTGTATGATTTGCATACACTTATGCCCGTTCACTTAGTATCAACGGTTAATAATCCACCATTATTACACATTAACACTCGAAGAATCACAGGTTTTGGAAAATTTTACAAAATCAACAACGCCATTTTTTCACTCACGTCAAAAAACCCTCGTTCATAATCATTGAGTACTGTATTCAGTATGTGCTTCCTTCACTCTCGTAGAGGGAGAATACATCGAGATAGGAAACAAACCTACGGTTTGTAAAAGGAGGGACGACTCCGCCGAAAATCTGTGTCCTAGTGAGAGGTCACAAAGAACCTCTGTGTCCCTTTTCTTTAGGGTAACCCTGATTTTAAGATTTGTGGGATAACCTTTTGAGCCATTTGAATTATGTTCTACTTGAATGATATTTAACTGTGTAATCATGCTACAATATGATATCTAATAAAAATATTATTATGTCATACATAAAGATATACTATATGCGTAATTAAAATCCACGCTGATGTTTCAAAATGCATTTAAATTTAATTAACATTATATATATTTACTAGTATCTATCCGCGGCTTTGTCCGCTTATCCGACTATAAAAATATATGCGTATATGTGTTTGTTTTTATACCCAGGCGAACGCCGGTTGGGTCAGCTATTAACTATTATGAAAGACTAAATTACTTTCGGTTTAATTGACCGAACGAGCGCAAAGCGGGAACGAAGCGATTTCATTTCAGCTTGGGCAAAATTGCTTTCGTAGGTCCGGATTTCCGGTTGTTCTCCTGTACAGGTCGCATTTCTCAACCGATTCTCGTGATATTTTGTGAGCAGATTCGATATTTTTCAAAATGGCGGAGATATGTGCTATAAATTGTTGTAATAAGCTTCTAGATACATTTACAACCCATGTTTAAATTTATATCCTAGAATAAAGATAATCGATGACAGATATTATTACTACATTGATATGTCAGAATCTTGGTAAATATTATTATTATGTACTTATATTAAACTAATTTATTCATCCGAAAGTTTGTGTGTAATTGAGGCATTATTTAAGTATGTCTTTTTTCTCTTCACGAGGCAACGGCTGAATCAATTTGGATAAATTTGAAATGTACGCAGCTTATGCCTAGGATTAACAAATAGGCTGCTAATTAACTTGACAAACGCAGACAAAGCTGCGGGGTGGCACGACTAGATCATCAATATATATCCATAAAAAATCTAATGAAGGTAAACCCTAACTTTTATGACACCTAACTGTCATAAATTGTTGTGTACAAATTGTTGTCAAAAAGTGTGACCTAATGCAAAATTAAAAATTACTAAATTCTTTAAGCCAACGCTAACACAACATTTTAAGAATAAAACATATGCCATACATTTTGGCCTATAATAGTTATATAAGAAAAATATAACAACGTTATAAATTATCAATAGGAAATAAGCATACAATTTACATACAGGTCAAGTATTTTTTAAATCTTAATTTTTTCAAAATTACTCCCATAATATGATTTTCTTCTTTAATTGCTTTTTGTTAGGAGTTTTAATAATTTAAATGGATGGAAATTTCAAAATAGCAAAACGCTCGCTATTGGCTAAGCTGATCGTGACTAAGTTACACATTTTTGTGGTCACTGATTCGTCAACTTTCCTTAAATTCTATTTGTTTTTTCAAATCGCTGTGTTTAAATTTGCTAAACTTTTTTTCTCCGATATACGGAGTCAATTTGAACTGACTCCAACTTTCCTAAATGTATCCCTACCAGTAACTGACCATCTCGAGTTAGTCGGTTTGACTCTAACTTTAAAGCTCAATTTTGGTACTTCCATCGAGTCAAAAGCCCAACTAGCTGCAAAAAAGCTGGGAATCCTTGCAAAGGTGAGACGATACTTCACACCGGGACAGTTGCTCAATTTGTATGAAGCACAAGTCCGATCATGTATGGAGTACTGTTCTCATCTTTGGGACGGTTCAGCTAAGTACCAGCTTGAGACTCTTGACACCATTGAGTGGAGACCCAAGAGACACATTGGTAGCGAGCAGCTGACTAATTCAAAGCTTCAGAGCTTGGGTCATCGCCGCGCCGCATGGTAGCAGCTAGTCTCTTGGTTTTTTATCGGAACATATTGGAGAGATACATTTTGGAGAGTGTGCTAAGGAACTGCACGATCTAGTTCCCCTATCCCCGTTTTATCGTCGGACAAACAGACAAACTGCTAAGCGACACCGCTATATGGTGGACATTCCACAAATGCGCACTAAGCGTTTTGCCTCCACATTCATTGTGGGAACCTCAAAGGAATAGAACTCCTTACCTGAGTGTTTTCTGATGAGTACAATATGGGAGTCTTCAAGTCGCGAGTGAATAGGTATCTTCTAGGCAAGCTTGCTCCATCTTCGATCACATCGTCGCTTACCATCAGTTGAGATAGTGGTCAAAAGTTTGCCTACTTGAATAAAAAAAATACCTGATTGCATTTCCCAATTCCTATTTATTTCGATATGAGATGTATTGTTAGGAAGAAAAACTTTCTTTCCGGCAATGTATTAACGGCAACAATCGAATAAAAATGTATGCATATTCCATATTCACAAACGTATTCATTAATATAATCATAATTGAGCGTCAAAAAGGAACAAACTACAAACACACTTACAAACTTTTGCCTTGATAATATTAGTAGGAAGTGTGATAACAGGATAACTTTATTTTGTTTTTACAAAATATTTTTATAAATGGCGGATGTAGTTGTGTAGCTTGGCTTGTATACCCATATATCAAAAATAATATCATAAAACTACTACTAAATACTACAAGGAAAAAAAACGGTTTATTGAGAATAGTTTGATAGTAGGTAGTTAGAAACATATTCTGTAAGGTTTCGATTAATCAAATAATTACGACAGATAAGATCTTTTTATTACTACAGACTATAATTTCTACCACTAGGAAACTTTTTTAGAACTAGTCGCTCTTGTGCGAGAGGGACACAGGGGTCTTTTCTAACCTTTCACCCGATTTCAACGAGACCGCAACCACGATTGGTTCTTTATGCAATTGATAAAACGATTTGACATTGTAAATACGCTCTAAGTCAGTTGTGATAAGATTCCATGCATGTTTGATATTCGGCACTGTAAGTTTGTCAGTTATCCATCCTATTACTTTAGCTACAACATCCTTGGGAGAATATCACTCTGTTCATGTCAAGTCCGATTTGCGCGTGTGTGCGTGAAACGCGAGCTCGGTTGTCATGGCAACGAGGTCGAGGACGTGACATTTGCCACCGAGCCTGTGACATCACGGGACATCTGCGTGATTATCTGATACCTGACTCCTTTGGCGTACAGATACTATCAAATGACAATGTGTACTAGACAAATTGTCGCATTCAATCAGTTACAATGTTATTGTGCTACTGACTGCGGCTTTCGGTTTTATCCGTTGGTTTGACTCGTTGGGATTGTTTTCAAAAATAATGCCACAACCAGTAACACTGTTACTCGATGGGAAAAATATATCCCAACGAGTAACAGTGTATTTTGTTTGGTGAGACTGGTTTTGAACCCATTCTTCCAGTTTTTAGTAAATAGGTCTAATATAAAGGGTTAAAAAAATACATTTTCCAATAATCAAATGAAAAGGATTCAAAAAATTTAAAAAAATATGAGATAAAATAATTAAACGCAAGCAAAGCTTTAATAATTAAACGCAAGCAAAGCTTTAAAAAACCGACTTCATCCACGCATTATTGACGATTACTCAAAAACTAGAGAGATTTTGATCAAATTTCACTGGGACCACATAAAAAGCACCAGCTTTCGAATAAAAAAATAATCATTAAAATCGGCTTACAACGAAAGAAGTTATGAGGTAACTTTTGAAGTCGTTTAAACGAGAACATCGTCAAAGTGTCCACAGAATAGACATTGACGATATTTAAAAAATAGTAATTATTAACTACTGATCAGATCTTGATCAAATTTAAATAGGACCAATTAGCAAGAAACATCTTTCAAACTAAAAAAGTGGAGTCAAAAAAAAGGGAAGTCGGTAGGAAAAGAGTTGTGAAGGTTTTTTTTACTATTTTAATTTAGAATTTCCATTTAGGACCTTATTAATAATAAAAAAAAAATACCTTATTAACCTTATTAATACGGTGTTCCGGCAGTTATCCTTGAGAGCCTGCGTATTCCAGGTCTAGTGTGTTTGCCAGCTTCGATCACATCGTCACTTACCATCAGGTGAGATAGTGGTCAAACACTAGCTTGTCACAAATAAAAAAAAAAAAATATTATTACACGAATATTATTAATCACATTAATAATTAATAATCACACGAATATTATAAAACCAGAAGCTTGTGTGTATTATAAATGTTTGTATTCTCCTGACGTAACTATAACGGCTGAACGGATTAAGATTAAATTTGGAATGTACATAGATTATACATAGGCTATATTTGATCGAGCGAAACGAGATCTCTAAGTTGACTTGGGTCTGTCAGAGGCATCTACCGTCTAAACCATATAAGCAAATGACTTCAAATTTTTTATTTATTTTTATTTGTGACAGTCTAGTGTTTGACCATCAGGTGAGATAGTACCTGATGGTAAGTGACGATGTGATCGAAGCTGGTAAACACACTAGACCTGGAATGCGCAGGCTCTCAAGGATAACTGCCGGAACACCGTATTTGGCTTGGCGGTAGACTTTCAACTTGATGGTGGTAAGCTACTTTGGTAGCAAGCCAGGCGAGCAACTCACAAAATGCTCTACCACCTCTCAAAACTCAAATGTCACCTGATTAGCACCACCCGGGGACCACGTGTAGGGAGTCAGACTTAAGGGGTATCCTCCTACGGACGTGGGTGGCTCAGCCCTCATTGAATATGTAAAACTAGGGCCCAAAGCCAGAAATGACATTTAAAATTATATAAATGAAAACATAAAGGGGGCTCTCATACATGTAAGTGGGGAGCAAAATATTTTTTATTTCCTTGTGGGATATCGTTGAAAAGGACTGAGCAAGTAGAGTACAAAACCGGTTAAAAAAAAAACTATGTTGGAAAATAACAATTTGGTAGGCCACCAAACTCACTGTTTTTAGACCTATTTTGTAAAAGGGTTTAATAGGGTGAAAACTTTTGTATGAAAGTTCTTTCTTTTTGAACTTATAGCGATAAAAATTGGTATTTGGGAAGTTGATTTATTGTAAAAATATGTTCACAATACTTTACTTAATTAACGCAGGTGAAGCCGCGGGGCACTGCTAGTATTTTTAAAAAGCTGTGACAAAGTTCACATATAATCGCATAATAGGTATTATTAACGACATCATGGAGCGTTATTTACATTGGGGTTTTGTGTATAGCCTTGAAATTGTTTGATACCATTTACGGCTCACCCGCTTGAATAATCTAGATGAACTTTGGCACAGAGATAGTGCAAGCCGTGGTCGATCACTTAATATATATAAATAGGTTCTCAAAAATATGGATCATGTCATTAGAGCCAATGAGATTCTCGTCTCATTAGATCCTATTATCATAATGTTTCTCAAACAATCCAGAACGTTTTCCACTAATCCTTTGTAAGTAATGGATTAGAGTGTAATATAATCCATCCTGGTATTGGACTTGGATAGAATAATAAGGGAAGTCAGTTCTTACATTTCGGAGAGTGTGCAACGGAATTACACAATCTAATTCCCCCATCCCCATTCTATCATCGGACATCGAGACAGACTCTTAAGCGACACCGCTCTATGGTAGATATTCCACAAATGCGGACGAAGCGTTTTGCCTCCACATTCATTATGCGAACTGCAAAAGAATGGAATTCCTTACCTGAGTCTGTGTTCCCTGATAAATATAATATGGGATTCTTTAAGTCGCGAGTGAATAGGCATCTTCTAGGCAAACGTGTTCCATCAACGACCGCATCGTCACTTACCATCAGGTGAGATGGCGGTCAAACATTTGCCTATCTTGAATAATTAAAAAAAAACTTTAGTAGATAAAAGTGTAAAAATCTATGTCTTGTACGTCGCACATAATTATGTAGGGCCTTTTTTATTCCAAGTATTTTTCTTCCGCAGTTTCAACAAGCTTCTTTTACAAAAAGAAGAGCTGGAACAGAAGCAGCTCCACCTGCTCCAGGTGGTGGAGAGCGAGAGGACCTCTCGGTGGCAGTACGCGCAGCAGTGCGACGAGCTTGCCAGCGAGGTCAAGAAGCTTAGGACGGAGGTGAGTTTCAGCTGTTTCTACATCTTCGAAAGAAATCGGCTTCATCGCCTCTGTCTATTCAATTCTAGGCAATAGTAGTTAGGAGACGTAGTCAATTTTTATTATAATTTAAACGCAAGAAAAGCTTAAAAAAACCGACTTCACCGCTTATATTTTGGTTCTGGCTTGATCGATTTCGATTAAATCTTTATGGGACCACCTCTAAAGTGTAATCTATCAAACAAAAAAATAATTTTGAGAATCGGTCTACAAATGGGGGAGAAATCGGTGAATATACATAAAAAAAAAACAGACGAACCTCCATTTTTGAAGTCGGTAAAAATGTAGGAAAATATATGTGTTAAATTAATTTATTTCATCTTTAATGTTTTCAGCTTTGCACCTACAAGAAAGAACACGAACCATCAACGAGGGCTGCTTCGGAGACCAGCTCGTCTCCAAGTCACTCACCTGAAGTCGACCCAGCAGAGTTGAAGAAGATCAAAAAAGTGCAGGTGTGATAAATATATAGCATAGCATAGCTGTGACGAAAGTTCAGAATAGAGAAGCCATCGAATTATTGAGTTATGTATATTTAAAAAAAACATCAAAATATAAAATCTAAATTTTGAAAATACGGGGGTATTTTCGCTCATAGAACATTACGCTCATAGAAAAAACCGGCACTGATTGTTATCAAACATAGCTAAGAACACTCGACTCGACACTCGATCAAATCACCTTTCAAACAAAAAAAAAACTAAATCAAAATCGGTCCAGCCGTTTGCGAGCTACGATGCCAAATACAGACAAACAGATGCACAATTCTAGCAGTATAAGAATGTTTTTCCTAACATCTGACTAGAGACAACGCACAGTCTAAACCGCTGGTCGTAGAGACTGGACATTTGCCGCTGGTCATAGGGACTTGAAATTTGGAGGGTATTTATTATTTTATTAGTATTAGTACGTAGAGGTGTACTAAGAAATACATTTTGGCAATTTTACCCCTAAAAGGGTTAAATAGAGTGAAAACTTTGGGTAGAATTTTAATGATCACCAAAAAAATCAATCGTTGCACTAAACAGCCTCATCCAAAAAAAATATAATATGTACAAATAAATGAAACCTGTACCAAAATCTTTCGGGCTATTTAAGTCATGCCTGCACTACAAAAACTTTTCATAACCCAAAAAGGCCACGCGTGCACCAAATTTTAACTTGGGGTATAATTTAGATGGCCACCAAAAATAAAATCAAATTTCCTGTGACAGAACCGAATCGGATAACAGTAGATTAAGGTTATTTTTTTTTATAATTAATACAAAAATATTTATAATACGAAAAAATTAACTTATAGTAATAAATTTGGATGAATTTTTTAAATAAAATGCGAGTACATATTTGGTGCATGCGTGGCCTTTTTGGGTAGCTCAGCGATTATTCTGAAGATACTTGCCTTTTTTAGGTTAGCAGACTTTACGTTTATTGATGATAATTTCATATTAAAATGGGGATTAAATTCTGGTAAGTACTTACGATTTTTTGGGCGTTATATTTCATTATATCTGGTGATTGCTTAAACCTAAGCCTTATATAATTCGAACTCCTGAGCGGAAAAGCACTGCGCTCGTTACCCTGATATATGAGATGTATAATCTCTGTAAGATTATATCTGGTGATTGCTTAAACCTAAACCGAAAACTTTTATGTAAACGTTCTTTTTTTTTAGAACTTTGAGTAGTTGATTTATTATAAAAAAATACGTTTACAATATTTTTGGCCAGGGGTGGTGGTTTACGGTGGTGCAATGGGGAAAGAACTTTCATATGGAAAATTTTAGTGTTGCACTTAAAGTGATGTAAATTGTATTTGTATAGTAAAATGAAAGGTAATTTTATTAATCAGTAAATACAATAAATTAGAAATAGCTATCAAATTAATTAATTAACATGGGCGAAGCGAACTCTTTTTACATCGGGGGTTAAAAACTAAATCAAAATTGGTCAAGCCGTTTAGGATCATCGATGCCACAGACAGATATACCCGTCAAACTTATAACACCCCTCTTCGGGGATTAGAAATATAATTACGTAACAGATCAAGAAGCCCGTATGGTTAATTGGGTGTTCATTAGCCTTCTAAGCAGTGTGTGTCGGGTTCAATTCCCGACGGGAACACAAGATTTCATCCCCAAGGAAAACTTGTGTTTCTGGTTTTGGTTGTGATTGTATATGTGATGTGAATGTTTCCGGCACCCACAATACAAGTCATCGAATCGAAAGCGTTTATGTTTATATGAAAAAAAAATGCGCCGCCTAGTTTCTTGCCAGGTTCTTCTCGAGTTGGCTGTAATTTCGAATCTGGCAAGTAGAATCATTAACTTTCATGAGTGCCTCTTTGGGGCCCATGTGAATAAGCGATTTGATTTGATTATATGTTGATTTACAGAGCTTCTTCCGGGGCTGGCTGTGCAGGCGAAGGTGGAAGCAAATCGTCGAGCAATACATCAAGAGTCCTCATGCTGAGAGCATGAGGAAACGTAACAGGTGACGTTTACCTGTATATTTAGTAAGAGTAGGAAGTAGTATGTATGTACTCTTTTTAACCGACTTCTAAAAACCGAAGACTAAATAGGGAAGGTTCTCAATTCGACTGTATATATATTTTTTGTGTGTTACCTCAGAACGTTTTTCTAGGAGAACCGATTTTTTTTTTTTTTTTTTTTATTTGAATGCTGGTGCTTCCCATGTGGTCCCATTTAAATTTGATCAGATCTGACCAGTAGTTTTGAGTTATCATCAATAATGCGTGTTTAGTACATTTAATCTGATCAAGGTTCCCTTCGCGGTTCGTTTTTTTTTTTTTTTTTTTTTTTTTTTTTTAAGCTTTGCTTGTGTAATTTTTTTTTTTTTTGAAGACTAGCCTTGCACCTCTTCTTGCTCGCGTTGATCAAGTAATTCAAAAGTAGCCTATGCATTCATTTTAAATACAAGCTATGTACATTCCAAATTTCATCCCAATCCGTTCAGCCGTCACAGCGCGAAGAGAATGCAGCGTGAATTGCAGTCTTGGTAATTAAACGCAAGCAAATCTTAAAAAAACGGACTTCACCGCTTTATCATCTGAACCTTGATCAGATTTAAAGTAATAGTCAATAATGCGTGTTTACGCATTATTGACTATTACTCAAAAACTAGAGATCAGACCTTGATCAAACAATGTGACTACATAAAAAGCACCAGCTTTCAAATAAAAAAGAATCATCAAAATCGGCTCACAACGAAAGAAGCTATGAGGTAACTTTTAAAGTCGGGTAAACGAGGACATCGTCAAAGTACGCATTATTCGTCACAAAATAAGCATTATTGACGATATTTCAAAAAATTTAAATGGGACCAATTAGAAAACAACATATATCAAACTAAAAAAATTTTCAAAATCGGCTCACGTGGAGAGAAGTTATGAGGTAACACACAAAAAAAAAATACAGTCGACTGAGTACCTCCTCCTTTTTTGGGAAGTCGGTAAACTACTCAAAATTTTATCCTATTAAATAAATCTTGAAACATATTCAAGTTATAAGAGTTTTCAAGTCTCGAGTGAATAAGTATCTTCTAGGCAAGCTTGCTCCATCATCGACCACCTCGTCGCTTACCATTAGGTGAGATAGGTTAAAAGTTTGCCTAACTTGAATAAAAAAAATACAACACTAATTAAGGACCTCCTTAGAAGTAACCGACTTTGAAAGGAGGTCCTTAATTCGTGTTGTATTTTTTTTATTCAAGTTAGGCAAAAAAGGCTTTTTCTTTCATTGACTTTCTATGGTTTACATATAAACATTGTTTTTATTAAAGAGTATCTTATTTACAGCCTCGTCTTCAAAATGGTGGAAGCTGAAGAAGAATATCTGGAGCAGATGGAAATATTGGTAAGAGCTACTAATAACTTCAAAACGGGATGTAGATTAATTAGACTTTGATTTGGGATATCTTGGTTTAAAAAGGCAGGGTGTGTCGTAAACACACACGATAGAAGTGCAACTTTTGTATTACAGGGAAACATTTTAATCATTCATCGCAGTATTTACCCCCACCACTTTTCGTCACCCAAAAAGGTAGAAATCTGAATTTCATAGCCTTCCCATAAGAAATTTCACCTCAAAAAACAAAAACAAACGCATTCACACTCACAGCCCCACACTAAGTTCAAAGACTTGTATCGTGGGTGCCGGAAACATTCACATTACACCCAGAACCAGAAGCACAAATATCCCTTGGGAAGGAATTTGTGCTCCTGTCGGGAATCGAACCCAGGACCCACGGCGCAGAAAAGGTAAGTATGGTAGCCGTTGTTTCTAACATATCTAATTGAACATTGACTTAAATCCTAAGGTGACTTGCTTCCTTCGGCCGTTCAAAATGGCCGCCAGCTCCAAGAAGCCCCCATGCACTCACGAGGACGTCAACTCCATCTTCCTGAACAGTGAGACGGTACTGTTCCTGCACCAGATCTTCTTCAAAGGTCTTACCTCTAGGATGGAGTCGTGGCCCACTCTCGTGTTGGGTGAGTGTTTTAAGTGATCATAGCACAGGTGCAAGGAGCTCATTTTGCGACAATCGTATAAAGAAAGAAAGAAAGAAAGAAAATACATTTATTCGGGACAACACGCGACGTTACATTCGTATCGCTGTATTCTAGTTAGTTCGCCCCAAATAGCCCCTACAATAACTGGTCATCTAAAAATAAAAATTAGTTTTGTCATGGTAATAACATATTCCATTTAAATTACCGGGTAATATAATGGTAAATATTATTCCTCTTAGAATACTGGTTATCTAAATCTAGTTATCTAAGGGGAATAAGGGACATTTTGCGTCATAGAAAAAATCTTTTGAGGTTGCTTATAACTTTTTCTTACAATAATTGTTTGATTTCTGTATTTTCTGTTTAATTAGATGATACAACGTATATTAGTTATATGTTACTTTCAGCATTGTCTATATAGCCGATTTTGACATAGACTCCAAGACAAAAATGACGGTCTAAACTTGGAGTCCCACTAAATTGTTATTGGCTAACATAGATAAAAAAACATTATTTTGTCCCACTTACGTGTACGGGTACCCCAATAATATTTTCGTTTATATATTTTAATTGTCATTTTTTACGTTGGCCATAGCTCTCCTCCTTCTCTGACAATTTGAAATTACTTGCTTGTATGGTTTAGACGCTAAATGTCGACTTGTTTTGTTGTCGACTAGTTTCGGAAAAAATGGTTGCCTGGTCGTGTTTAGACGCTAAGTGCCTGTGACAGACAGACGAACAGAAAAAGTGCTGAACTACTTAATCCAAATTCAAAGTTATTGATTTTACTAAGTAAAGTAGGTAAGTAATAAGATTTGTTTAATGTACATATGATAACGTTGGACTCCTTGCGCCTGTGCACCATTTACAAACTGCATACACTAAACGTGCCTGAATATGCCTGAATCTTAAAAAATATATTAATTATTCTTTCTTCACAATTTCAGATTGTCTCAGCACGAACATTTTAACTGTGACTTGTCGCATGTAAATATAAAGCTGATGAAATTTTAACCTTGCCATCATTGGGTTTGTAAAATACATCAATGCAGGCTTGTGATCCATAAATTAACATTATTTGCAACAATTTTTACTGTTGCTGAATATATTGACTTGTCGCATGTATATGTGAAGCTGATCAAAATTGAACCTTATCATCATTGGGCTTAAAAGATTTTAAGGTTTAAATGCTTTTGATCAAATAAACAAACATGTTTCCTTAATTTTTTTTACAGTCGCTCCAAATATAATTGCTGATCAAACACATCAATGTTTTTTCTCTTAAATATTTTTGATCTTTTGAAGCACTATGCTTTTGTTAAAAAAGGCACGCACACGCACATTTTCACACTATTACACTACCACTTTTTTCTCTGCTTGTAACCTAAAACAGAAAATTTTAAAGGCTTAGTAAAGCTCTGCATACAGGAGATCTATTCGACATGCTGCTGCCGATGCTGACGATCTACCAAGAGTACGTGAGGAACCATCACTACTCGCTGCAAGTCCTGACGGAGTGCAAGCAGACGCAGCCGTTCGCTCAACTCCTGGCGAGATTGGAGAGCAAGCCGGCCTGCCAGGGACGGTCGCTGGAGACGTTCCTGACGTATCCGATGCATCAGGTATGATGACACTACCATTAAGAAATAGTCACTTCCCTTCCTTCCTAGACGTGAAGGAAAGGGGTGTGTGGGCGACAATGGCCTCGATTCTGATGTACACTCACTAAAATAAATTTAATCTATCCCTGTCTCTTACAAAATAAAACACAAGACAGAGATAGCATGCATTTTAGTGCTGTCACGCTAGTTTATCAATTAAAATATGAACAGCAGAAGCAGAAAGGCGCTTGTTTTTAGTCAACACCAATACAAAACATACTCGATTAAGCTTGCATAGACATCTAAGTTCTGACTAACTTGACAGCACAGCAGTATGCTATCTCTGTCTTGTGTTCCTATTTTGTAAAAGACAGGAATAGTTTAAATTTAATTTAGTGTGTGACATCAGAATCGAGGCCAATATATATTAATATTATAAAATCCTAAAAAATAGCAGCCTCTGTTTTGTTGACTTTTAGAGGCATTCTATATAAATCCTTATCAAAATAAACAGTTTTGTCGTCATACATAGTTCATGTAGTTTCAGTGGATTTGCCCTTTACTGCATATTATATGGACAATTATCTAGAAGAAAATGTTAGATGGATCTTAGTGCGATGACGATAGGTCAGAAATTGAGTAACAGTTACTACATAATCCGGTAAAATATGCTTGTAAGACGTATCTAACGTCTACGTTTTAAGCCGAATTACATTAAAAAGAGGCTCTTAAGTCGACTGTTTTTTTAAGTCGTTTATAGCTTACTGGCTGCTACCCGCGACTTCGTCCGCATCTGGAATCCGTATAGTCAGGCTCATTGTATCTTTAATTTTAATATCTATCGCCGTAACCTTTGTTGGATCACGTTCATTTTACACCGTCTGACACTTTTCAATTTCATATACCTAAGTCTATGCTAAGGTTGTCAGAAAGAAATTGCTATATACGAAAAAACCTCCGATTACATGAAGATATTACTCATAGTCCGTTGTTATAAACTGGTTACACGATTAAAAGTATTGTATTGTATATCTAATTGAAGGATGAGAAACCTGACTCAAGTACACTGGCCACTGGACGCAGTTTTCGTCACTGTCCAATCCGCCATATCTAGTAGAAAATACACTTAGTCTAAGGGCGGCAAAATACCAAACTGAACTCTTCTGAAGCTCCTCCAGTGTCTTAAAACGAGCATTTCCAAGGGTACGGGTGGTAGGGTTCAAACTGTGCTGATTAGGTAACGGCACTAGACGTTACAAGTGTAGACGTCAAGCAGACGCGTTTTTTTTCTATTTAATTACCTAGCTTGAGTTGATATTTCCTTATAAGTACATTATAAAAGTTTAAGTCAGGAGTGAATATGTATCTTCTAGACAAACTTGCCCCATCTTTGACCTAATCGTCACTCAGGCAAGATAGTGGTCAAAAGTTTGCCTATCGCGAATAAAAACTTCTATTCCGTAGGAAAAGAGAAGAGAGACGATGATAGCGTCACCGATTGGTCGGCGCTATGCATGTGCCTACAGCTTGATAGTTACGTTCGTCCATTCCGCAGATCCCGCGCTACATTATCACCCTGCACGAGTTGCTGGCACACACGCCGCACGACCACGTGGAGCGCCGCAGCCTGCAGCACGCGCGCGCACAGCTCGAGGAGCTCTCCCGACAGATGCACGACGAGGTCAGCTCACTGTATACACACACTCGCTCACACATCACAAGCGCGCGCACAGCTCGAGGAGCTCTCCCGACAGATGCACGACGAGGTCAGCTCACTGTATACACACACTCGCTCACACATCACAAGCGCGCGCACAGCTCGAGGAGCTCTCCCGACAGATGCACGACGAGGTCAGCTCACTGTATACACACACTCGCTCACACATCACAAGCGCGCGCACAGCTCGAGGAGCTCTCCCGACAGATGCACGACGAGGTCAGCTCACTGTATACACACACTCGCTCACACATCACAAGCGCGCGCACAGCTCGAGGAGCTCTCCCGACAGATGCACGACGAGGTCAGCTCACTGTATACACACACTCGCTCACACATCACAAGCGCGCGCACAGCTCGAGGAGCTCTCCCGACAGATGCACGACGAGGTCAGCTCACTGTATGCATACACTCGCTCACACATCACAAGCGCGCGCACAACTTGAGGAGCTCTCTATAACTCAATGTTCATTTACAACATACTTACAAATCGTTTTTGACTTTAATTTCGAATAACGTTATCCAAATGATATAACAAAAGTGAAAAGATATGTGACATGCTCCTAGGACGTGGACCTCATCAATTTTGTGCAATGCACACAATTTGACTGTCACAATCTGACTAGAGTTTGTGTCACCCTTATTGCGTTTTTTTTTATTTATAAGCGAGAACAAAACCTCTGCTTTTACAAGATCTATAAAAAACTCAAAAACAAACATGAGTTGTGACATGGAATATAATTTAAATGATGTCAGACTAAAACCGTAATATTTATTTCATAAAAAAATTATCTACTAGCTTAAACAACATTATTTAACAATCTTACATTTATGGTACCTAATTAAATAACTAAACAACCCACACGGCACAGCTTCTTCTTCTTCTTCTTCTTATCGAGTCAATTGGTCAAACAAAAAAAATATATAAATTAAAATATATAAACTATATAATTTTTGCTAAATGCGTCGCCAGTGTTACAGCTTCGCTGGAGGCATTTGTTAAGTCTTCAGCTGTGCATGTGTTTGGACATGAAGTACAGGACAATAGATGGGACATTGTCTGGTCTTGCGCTCCACAGATACACGGCACAGCTATGCACATAGAAACTATATGCTGAGTTATTTCTGCACCGATACAATTTGGAGAGCTACAAGAAGAGCACAAAACGAGCTCTTACAAATAATAAACAAAAGATGTACAAAGGCGAGCTTAATCCTTCGCCGAGTTTTCTTCCAGCAAAAATAGGAGTAGGATATAATTTATCAGATCGAGTAGGTTGTTGTGTACATGGAAATATTAAAATAGTACAAGATACTAATAAAATGTTAAAAATATACATTTGTCAAAAATATGCGTATGTCAATAATACTTACCACAAATAGCTCTGCAGCCTGCAGTAATAATTTGTCATGAGACGAACGGCCAGTAGCTAGGCAATTTACTGAAACACTTACATAATGTATTGTATTTTTTGGATGATAAAAAGCTCGGAGAATGCGTAGGTAGAGTATTTTGACAAAGACTTTTTACGAATTTAGATGAAACTAAATTGAAAGTTGTTGTCTCACAATCATTATCCCTTCGATGTTTTTGTTTCATCAAAGTTGGACATTGTAATGTTTAGGTGATATATACGATTCTTACCCGCCCCATTCTACTTACGGCTGCCGAGTATTCTAGTTGTGCCAGTACTAGACAAGAATTACCACTTTACTGATAGTGCTTTTCTGTTAATCTCTGGTTCAATTTAATGTATTGTATGAACTCACTCATCGTAGCTTTTTCAAATACTTAAATACTATTGTTTTGGGTTATAAGAGAAAATATGATTAAAAAATTTTTCAAAAAAATTACCAAAAAAAATGAAACAGTAGACGAAGAAAAACAGGAAGAATACGACGACATCGAACTGCGTGATGGAGGCTGTTCTATTCAGCAGGTATCTTAGCTATGAACTGCCATTTGCTTAATTAGGTGAGCGTTCGCCTTCTAAGTAGGGTATCGGGTTCGATTCCCGGCGGAAACACAAGTTTTCTCCCCAAGGAAAATGTGTTTCTGGTTCTGGTTATAAACGCGTTTATGTGTTTATGTTTACTCAAAGAAAATCTAGAAAAGAAATAGAGGACTATAAAATGTTGATAATACACTTAAAGTCTTTGTTGTAGTCGTTATTTTTCTATCCTGCATCGTCCTGCTACTAACATATGAGTAGGTACTAACCGCAAGATAAAAAGTGGCCTATGTGAACTGCAGGTATATCAACCATATATGGATGACGTTTGACAGTTTGTCTTTTTGTTAGGTGGTAAAAAGGCATGAGGAAATTAGCTCATGTAATACCTCCCGCACACTCTCCAAAATGTTTAATGTAAGCAGGTATGCGTTGGTAAACCATAAATAAATAAATATCTATATTATGGTACTATTAAACCCCCGAATTAGGACTCAAATAATTTGGTTTGAAATTTGAATTGACGAGTCCACTGCATTGGCGACGACGAGAGTCCAATCATCTGGGACATCGTGTCAAGTTAATGTGAAACGCTTGCTCATGTCCTAGACCATTTATACAATAAAATAATATATGTCAAACGATTATAAAAACTTCAAACCCAAATCTCTGAATATGAGCAAAAATAAAAAAGCATTTTAAAAATTTATGTCATTACATATATATACATATTTTTATTACTTTGACAAATTATAATTTTATTGCATAATCCATTATCAATAATATTACCTATACCTACAATTGACACAAATATTTGTATAGGTATATTATTATTATTATTTATCATAAGTTTGACGAAGCCCCTTTACAGCTGATAAGGATTTGTAAGACATTATTACTATAATTATTTAGTGATGTTCAGAGGCTGGAGGGAGACATAAAATACGAAAATATATATATATATAAAAGAATTGTACTATTTATCAAATGTTTATATCTAGAAAATTGTTTAGTATGTAATTTTTCTCTTAATATCAATATGTATGATGAGTCCATGCAGTGTTACATGACATTCTTAAATGTTATTTTTCTGTATGACAATAAATGAATTCTATTCTATTCTATTCGAAAATCTAGCCAGTTAACTTTACCCTCATTTGGATAGTATTTTTGTTGATAATTACAGACAAATTGTATTATAACGGTTTTTTTTTATTTGTGTAATAGGTAAGCGAGACAGAAAACCTTCGGAAGAACTTGGCTGTGGAACGAATGATCATCGAAGGATGCGATATTCTGCTATATGTCAACCAAATCTTCATTCGCCAAGGTAAATTAGTAATCTTATTGTCATTCTATTTTAGTAAATTGTTTTTTAAAGTAAAACAATATTATTATGGTAGGAACTCGTTTTTTATCGACTTCAAAAAAGGAGGAGGTAATGTTCGACTGTATGTATTTTTTTGTTTATGTTCACCGATTTCTCCCCCATTTGTGGACCGAATCTTAAAATTCTTTTTTTGTTTGTTAGATTATACTTTAGATATATAAAACATAATATTTAGGCCGTTGTATGAACAACGAATTATTAGATGTAACTTTTAATTAGATTTGTGTCTTAGATGGACGTCTTAAACACAAAAGAATGCATTTCCTGCTATACTGGGTGACTACACTGAACCCATAACAGCCATTTTAACGTTCATTCTGTGTCATCCACAATCCAATCACAGCTGCCGTCAAGAAAAGTTGACCAATCATTGACATTAAGAATGTGTGAACTGATGTCACAAATCAGTATAGCCAATAACGTGCATAATGCTATTTTGAATTTCCCATGCATTTTTATCACTTTTTATTATTAAAAAATCCTAAATAAAAAGCATTTAAATAATATAGTAGGTAATGCTATAGGACAATTCCAAACTAGCAAAAAACCTACCTATATCAATCTATCTATATGTATGAAAAAAAAAATCAATGCCACTTTTCGTTGTTATTTTATAACTCAAGAACGGGCTCACCTATCCTAACCAAATGTTTAGGCTTTGTTCGGACTATTTAGTGGATGGTTTATGTGAAGTTTGCACAAAATCGGTCGAGCGGTTCTTCATTTATCACACCCGGGCGAAGCCGGGGCGGATCGCTAGTATAATATAAATCTCATGCATATTCACTATTATCATTTATAATATTTGGGTAAAAAGCTAGCCTATCGTACGTAAAAGAATACATACAGGTTATTTAAATTCACCAGCACACCAACGCCTGTAATTTTCATTCGCCAGGCACAATATCTCAGGTGGTAGGCAAAGGCCGCCGCGCCAACCTGCAGTCTCGACAAGCTTTCTTGTTCAGCAACTACCTGCTGCTGACCACTCGGGCCAATGGCGGTAGACTCCACCTGCCTCCAGCGGGGAAGCTACCACTACATGATGCACTGCTCATTGAAGACCCTTCGAACCACGATGATGACGGTAAGGCTCTTGGTCTCTTAACTCTTGCGACTCTTTACATGGGCTCCAGAGAAGTGTTGTTAGATATAAAATTGTTTTTTAGCTTCCTTTAGTTCTTTACGCGAGCAAATGGTGGACTTTGTCTCTAGCGGAAATTATATATACTTTATTTTACACACATTAATGATTTTTTATTACAATAATGCAATATTTTCATTCATTAAAAAAAACATATTTAAATGATTAATTTAGGAATTATATTTACCTAGGTATCTGCATATTATGTATTCACCAGAAAGCGTTTGTGCAGTTTGCCTCGTAGAGGTATCTGATCCGATCTATCCTGAACTTCCCCGATTGTAAATCAATATAAAGAAATAGCCTCTAAAAGTCTCAAGAAGAGTGTACTCATTTTAGATTCTACTTCAGTGTGTTCGTCGCCCGGCGGAGACACCTACCAGGGCAAGGACTTCAAGATCCTCGTGGAGGTCAAGGGCGAGCAGATATGCGCGCATTTGGGTGAGTGGTGAACATACGCGAAAGCAGTAAAACATGTTAACGTGATAGTATATACCGCACTTTAAAAAAATATTCCATTGGTAAAGATTTGAAGAAACTTACCTACCCGAACGGTGCAGTGAATTTTATTATTTGTAATTAAAAAAATATACCTTCCGCACTTTAATGACCACGATCTTTATATTGAAAGCTGGAAACACAGGGTGTTATACCATTTTAGAATCTCAACCATTTCGTAATTAGGCACTCTTAATATTTTTTTTTTCAGTACAAGAGGTAATCTTTATATATATTTGTCTTACGATAAATAATTGCAAAAAATTGAACTCTAATAAAAAATCGTAGAAAAATAAACAAGGGAGCACAGAAATAATGTTTTTCATTCAAAAACACTTATTCATTCCATTCAAGAACTCACTTATCAAGGACTACTACCCAAAAATACAGATTTAGAAAATTTCTTTTTTTTTTGCAATTTTAACACTGAAAAGATTGGCAAAAATTACGATTCTCTCGAAAACTGGGACACTTTTTACAAGGATCATAATGACGTCTTCTACGCGTAGGGACTGGAGGTATAGGGTTACCCAACTATTTCGCCACACCCTGTATATTACGTCCTACGTATTAAGGAACATTTTTACGTACTAAGAAAGTGGACGTGACAATGTTCCGTGTCGTGTGGTTAACACGTTGACGTCCGCGGGTCGGCGGGGCGCGGGCGGCAGTGTGCGCCACGGTGGAGGAGAAGGCGGCGTGGACGAGCGAGGTGGCGCAGTGCGTGGAGTCGGCGGCGCTGTCGGCGCTGCTGCGCGCGTGCGGCGCGTGCGGCGCGGCGTCGGCCAGCCTGCCCGCGTGCCGCACGGACCGCGCGCTCTTCACCGACGACGTCGACATCCGCTTCAGCCGCACGCTCAACTCCTGCAAGGTGCCGCAGATCCGCTCCGCGACGCCGCAGAGGCTTCTGCAGCGGCTCACCGGTAACGTAAACATGTTTGAATCACATTTGGTTTCACGCTTCTGTTGCGCCGCGCGCCGAGCGTAGACGCTCGGCGCCTGCCTTCGAACCGGCCGGATATTTTCGTGAATTTAACTAGTGTAATAATAGGTTGTTTAAGAAGAGAGTGAATAGGTATGTAATTACTGAGCAAGCGTGCTCCATTTTCAACCGTATCGTCGCTTTCAGGTGAAATTGTAGTCAAACGCTGGCTTAAAAAAATACATTCGACCTATAATAATAATATATGAATACTTGGACATATTATGTACTGTACTGCCGTAACTTTTCTACTTATTTCCCCAAACTGGGACGAGCTCTAGTTTCCGGTGAAGGTAGCCACGGTTTTCTCGAATTCGCCAAGCTTAATAGCCCGGACCGAAATACATAAATACCGAGTCGTATTGGCAAAACAGATATTGAACGGTACTTTTCAAGGTCCACCCTCGGCCCTATACTTTTCCCGCTTTAGACCTTCGGTTCCTGTCGGTGGACTTCCTGAACACGTTCCTGCTGACGTACCGCGTGTTCACGGACGGCGTGACGGTGCTGGAGGCGCTGAAGCAGGTGTTCTACGAGCAGTCGCAGCAGGAGATGGAGCTCGCGCCGCCGCCGCCGCCCGACGCCACCAGAAAAACCAGCGCCGCTAGCTCCGTCTCCGGTATGTAACTACACTCGAATAACCGTGCAATAACCTTGGGTAAATAAACAAATATCATCCTTGTGGTTATCGGTATGAACCTATCTCAGAAAGTGAACAATTGATCACTGAAATTCTGTAATTATTCAAACTATTTTTTGTCACGTCTAGATCTTGATGATTAGGCCCATAGAAAATAATATAGTTAGGACAGTCTGTCAGTCAGTATGTCTACCTGTGGCGACTTCCGCCACATACAGCGCCATCTGCCTCGCAGTGGCAGAATTGGTTAGACAGACCACAACTTAGTTCGACCAATCACAGCCTGAGGCCTGCATCGCGCCTGCGAGATGACTAGTGTACAACTTCCAAGTTGGGAACATCGAACAGCAGTCCCCGTGCCAAGATCACCAGGCTTGTCCGGAAGTACTTCCCGGATTGATGGAGACGCTTCCGCAGTGGAACAACCATGGTGTATACGACTGTGCTATACGACTGCTGTATATCATACTTGGCTAATGAACCTTTTTTGTCTGGTGCCTTTGTCGATGTATTCAAGCCAACGGGCAAACAAAGCTGACTGTTTATGTGAGTCCATCTAAATTGAAATGCTGCCTTAGGTCAAACGTTCTTTTCACTATCTGTATCATATCATTAAGTAAGCACTATTCAAACAGTAATTTACTGGGTGTAGACAATAAAATTATTAAAGCTATTACAAGAGGCAATTTTTCATAATTATTGCAGCTATTTTGGATTAAACCTTTCAAAACGTATATTTTATTTACATAACTTATCCGTGCTTTGAATATTTACATGATATGGCATGTTATGTGAATATTTGATATTTCAGGTTACGGCAGCGAATACAGCGATCGAGACTGGCAGTCACGATTCTGGCGGAATTCTAGAAAAAGTATATATAATAATATTTAATTACTTTTACTAAGTTTGGTCTCCCAAGAAAGTAACATTCACCGAATTATTAAAATCTTCTCTGTCCAAAGATGAAGACCGCCCATTGTACACTTTCATTTAAGTTTTAAAATGTTTTGTAAGTGATTTATGTGAGGTGTGACCATAAAGCGTTATCTATCTATCTATCTACCATCAGCAATTTTTAACATGTCTTTTTTTAGGTGAGGAAGATGACAAACTGTCTCCATATCTGATGGCTCCATCTAGACGAACTTCTTCTACCAGCAAAGTACGTTTTAATACTTCTAACGTACTACTTATTTATGTCAATCGTTTACGAAGAATTATTTTTACGTCCATTCTTCTACGCATGCTTACGCAAGACTGAGGAGGATAACAGTCACTTGACGATCCCAAAAATAATGGCAACTTCATCCAGCAATGAGACTCTTAAAGGTAAGTCCTAAACCCAATATTAAAGAACATATTTTTTTACAATTTACATTTTCACTCTTCAAGATATAGATTTAGTATCGCTATGCAGCTACAGGGCAGCCCAGCTATCGTTTGCAGGGATACGTTTCTTTTTTGATAATTTGGTTAAGAATTATTTAATTTAAATTTTAATTTATTTATGATCATATTTTTATTAAAATTAAACAAATTGGCGATTAAATTTAACAATACGTGAGTACAACGTAGGTACGTGAGTAACGAATTGCAACTGATCTTTTTTTTTTTTTGATTAATCACGGTACTTGCCTCAGTTATTTAATAAATTACATCTTAAGGTTTTACTTATTATTTTATATAATAACTAGAAACTATTAAAAAAAATATCTGATTTCAAAATACTATTTTATGCATCTTAAAATATTTCATAAAATTGATATAAAATAAACATACAAAAATATCTTTCGCATCGAAGAATTAAGATAAGTGAAACCACGAATCACGATACACAAAATATTATGTTAAAAATACTTATGTAGTTCTTAATTTAGAATCCGTCAGTTTTCTTATACATTATTTTACCTATCTAAGAGCTCAAAACGTAGTTCTACTTGCATATGCTATGTTAGTAAATAAAAAGAAAGCCACGTGACTAATAGAATAACAATTCTATTAGTCACGTGGCTTTCTTTTTATTTACTCTTTGATGCGAAAACTTTTATGTACGTCAATACGATTTTTTTTCTGGAATCTTTAGGCACGTCACCATCATCGCCTGGAGCAATCAGCTCGGTAACCCTTGTTGGAAGTCCGAAAAAGTCCAGCAGCCCAGTAGACCAGGCCAACCAATCGAAGAGCGAGAACAAGTCTCCAACCAAGGACAATGACGTCGCTGCCAAGACCCTCACGAAAGATGAAAGCATCGAGCTGGTGGATCAGAGCGATGAGGATATTAAGTACAAAGAGGAAGAACCGGAAAAAGTCAAGAAGGAGGAAAAGATAAAGATTACTCAGAAGTTTACAGAGGTAAGAATTCTGTACTTGGGAATAATATTAAACTCTTAAACGTTGAAACGCTTTCACACTCACAGCCCCACACTAAGTTCGGTGACTTGTGTCGTAGGTGTCGGAAACATTCACATCACACACACAATCACAACCAGAATCAGAAACATAAATTTTCCATGGGGAGAAAACTTGTGCTCCCGCCGAGAATCGAACCCGATAGGTACGATTTCGAATTTTTTTTTAGTTTGAAAGATGTTACGTTCTAATTGGTCCCATATAAATTTGAACAAGATCTGATCATTAGTTCTTGAAATATCGTCAATAATGCTTATTTTGTGGACTACTTTGACGATGTTCTCGTTTAACCGACTTCAAAAGTTACCTCATAACTTCTTTCGTTATGAGCTGATTTTGATGATTATTTTTTTATTTGAAAGCTGGTGCTTTTCATGTTGTCCCATTGAAATTTGATCAAGATCTGATCTCTAGTTTTGGAGGTGTAGTCAATGATGCGTGTTTAATACATTACATCTGATCAAGGTTCCGAAGATAAAGCGGTGAAGTTGGTTTTCTTAAGCTTTGTTTGCGTTTAATTATTGATTATTTTTATTGTAGTTTTGAGCCATATTAAATCAAAATCTTACGCCTGTCACGTATTATTTGAAACTCAGTTTAGATTTGACGGTAGTAACTCGAAACCCGCGGGCTGAGTTGTTCCACTATAGTATCATTACTCGTGACAGCGCGTCCACAAGATCACGGAGAGCCCGCGGCGGCTGCTGCCGGCGGCGGGAGCGACGGGGGCGGCGGCGGCGGCGCTTGAGGCGCGGCGACGCTCCGACAGCCGCGACCCGCCCGCCGCCGCCGCCGCCGCCGAGCCGCGCCGCGCCTCCGACTCCGCCGCCAGGTTCGCCCCGAGGCGCTCCGTCAGGTGAGACCTCACTACCGACCCTATTAGGAATATACATGTGTTAAGCTACAATATTAAATACAACATCTTGTCAACCACATTCTCCAGCGAATAAATCATTCATTAATTAGTTCATATGTTTGGGCAATTAAAAACGCGTTTTGCTATTATTTTTAAGACGGCCTGAATATAATATACAATAGCTTTTTTAGTCCTGTTTCTTGTTTTCTCATTCACGAACCATAACCTTGATCAATCTCAAAACTATTTAACCATTGATGAGGTAGTTGTACGTCGCTTGCTCACCAAGGCCACCCCCCAGACGTGTGGGGCCGTGCAAGCCGATGGAGAGGTGCCCTGACTCTCCACCAGTGACCCCACTATAGAAGAGGAGAGAGGAGGCGGGCGAACTGCCTTTTTTTAGTTGGTTCGAGCCCCACACACCCCTTTCCTTCACCCCTGGGAAGGAAAGAAAGTGCTAGGCATTTTCCATACTCAAAAAAAAAAAAAAGTTATACGTCGCTTGACCCACCCAGCTCTACTGGGCTTTAACATATTCTGTCTCTTTTGTTAATGTCTGTAACGGTTCCAAATGCTTTGCAGCCCATTCATCAGACGTTGTTTGGAGTTGTTCAACAATAAAGTTACCTTGAAACTTGTTTCCCTCTCCAATATCCTCCAATAACATGGTTTTGTACACATCCGTTTCATCTCTATCTATGTTGCTATTTGTGACAGTGAACGCCGCTACACCAACTCTTCGATTAACAGCGAGCGCCGCCGGTACTGGGGCGGGTCTGAGCCAAGATCCTCTGTAACGTCTCAAGTTTCACAAGTAGCTCAGGTAAACTGTTACTTCTCCTCTTCTCCTCTCTTCTGTCTCTCTTGTGTTCTGCGATACTTCGTTTTTGGTCGTACACAGAAGTAACACTTAATTTATATATATATATATATATATTTTATTATTTTCTTCATCGCTTCACGTTAACATTTTGTTTTATTGTTTAGAATTATCGGCGTGAAACCGGTCAGCCAAAAGCAGGCGTGGTCATCACTTCATTTAGGCAGTCACATCGGAGGTAACATGATTCTCCTATCTCTTTTTCTTTTTCTACATTATTCACATCTTTCTAAATGTCATTAATGATAACAATGAAATACTTTTTCAGTTCTGCACAATATTGGGCTGAAATTCTCAATGTTGTAGCATGTTAATCACGTTTTCTTGATCTTGGATCTTTCAAGGTTTATGTTACAACTCTGAAGTTAGCACGACGGATATCAAATCTAAACTATAAATATTATAGTAAAATTTCAGTTCGTCAAAACACAACGTAATTGCTGTGACAAAGCGTTACTTTAATACAATTATCGTGTTGTCTTAGACCCGTTTCGTGTTAACTTTGATTCATTTCTCTTCTTCAAAGTTTATAAAGCTTTGCACGAAATTTTGTTAAAAAATTCAATTATAGGTATAGCATTGTTATGTGCTAACAACTTTATCACAATAATAACCCAAATTCATTCGACAGCTTTGGAAAAGACCTGTTGTGGTGAGTGATTGGCGCAGGTATAAAAGAATTAGAGGTCAGACCAAGTAGCGGTAGACTACATATTTGGAATTTTTTGCTTTACCTAGAGAAGTGTGGTAATGTCCCGTTTTTTCAAAATTTTTCGTACCTTATTGGAAGTAGTTTATGGTTTCCTGATCACATAAACACCACAACAAAAAACACTGACAAATATTCAGGGGTTTCCTGACAAACGTAAAGCACTTACACTTAGTTTCATGGATTGGTTTTCAGCAAAGTCTCCAACGAGGCTTTATTTATTTCTTCAGGCTAAACATTAATAATATCGGCTTTATCGAAATTAATTGGTTGGTTTTCAGCATTATCTTCATTCCAGCTGGCAAAAGCTATTTCTTCTCCAGACCCGACATTAGTGACATCAGCTTCATATTTATCAGTATCACTTTTCTATTCGTCATTTTTTTCAACTATAGCAACAGACACAAACAATATCTTTGTAACTACTTTTATATATTATTTTATGTCAAACTTTAGTTAGTTCACAAAATCTTAAAAGGTAGATAGTTGATTAGTTTTAGTGACTATACTTCTGAATTCTAATTAGGATAAGCACGTTTCAGTGTATTTTTAAATCGAATAATTCTATAAAGTTATAAATAAATAAGACGTTGAGTTTGGATATCCAGAGGAAGCTAGTGTACCTTAACAATACAATATTAATACAATAATAGAGACAATAATGTTAATATAAAACGTATTTATTTTGATGCATGCTTTTCTAACTTTTATCATATTTACTTCACTAATTTTATATTCTGCTTGTCAGTTTTCAATCTAGTAGCATTAGCAGTCTTTTTCACTATTCTGCACATCTGTACTTTTGTCTTCACTTTATCAGTTTCGCTAACCGATTATTTTATCCCCCAATGAACAATTCACGTTCTTATGAGTTTTATCACAGATCTGCCTTTAGAAATCTGCAGCTATTTTTATACTTTCATCTCTAGTTTTCCTAATATTTGAGGTGGTATCTAGGAGCAGCACTTCGACAGCTGCAGTAGCGTTTGCTGTGGCTACGTCAGCTTCGTCCAACCCTCGCTCACCGCCTCCGACGTCTCCGACCGCTGCTAGAAGAGATTCTGTTATATCTACAGCTGCGACCATGAGGGTTCTTAACGTTTTGAGGTACATACTTTGGACTACTTCTGCCTATCTGTATACATATTGTTTCAGTCAGTGAATCCCAGAAATATGTATTTTTTTAGTTGATAATATAATTTTGGACTAGGCAAACAACATTTACAAAAAAGTTCAATATAAAGTGGAACAAACAGCATAACAATATGATACTATACCGACGACAGTAACTACATAATATCCAGAAAAAATTACAAACATATTCGCTTGCTTGCTCATCTCGTAGGTACTTCAGTTGCGGCTGCGTTTAGATTTTGTACCTGATTTGTTTTACGAAAACTTGTTTTGTTAATCGCAAAGGGGGAGAGGAAATAATTAGGTTTCTTTAATTATGTGATAAAACTATTCCTTTATTTCTCTTTAGTATCTAAGTTCTAAAGTTATCTAAAGTTTAAGAGCTTTTTTATATTATTAAATCTTACAAGTTAAATTTTACCCACTTTCCAGTTTTCGATTAGGCTGAAATATTGCATGCATATGTATATCACAAAGATAATTATATACATCAGATGCAATATTATTATAACATGGAGCTGTTCTGATGATGGAGTTGGAAGGTGGCCATGGAAACTCTGTAATAAAACGACGTAACCCCGTAGAGTTTCAGCTTATTTCATCAATTTTTACAATTTCTTGGGTTGTATAACTTTTTAGTTCTTTTTTATGAACTATTTAGTAAAAGTTTGTTATAATTGAAAATTATTTAATTATTTTTAGAGATGAGAAGAGTTTGGCATTTTTTTGTGTTTCCAACAAGTGCATTAACATTTTGGACTCCGTGACTGAACCAGAAAGTGAAGGAACAGAGCAAGCTTAGAATAAGATAACGTCGTTCACTACAATCCAACCCTAAGTCTTGCTTGGCTCAGGCGGGTGTACGTACGCTTTCTAAGTAGCTTCTTTCCAGCGCCCACGACACAAGTCGTCGAACTCAGTGAGTGAAAACGTATTTTTTATTTAGACATTGGATCTCGAAGCACTCGTCTGACTTCTGGTCGGACGAGCGTCTCCGCGGGCTGACGATGGACTTCCTGAAGGAAATCGAGGGCAGCCCGGGGCTGCTGCCGGCGGAGCACAAGGCGGCGGCGCAGCTGCTGCGGCTGCTGGAGCGCCCGCCCGACAGGAACGTCGACCTGCAAGTGTTGCTCGCGCCGCCCAGGGTGAGCCGCACTACACTTAAGAGGCAGATATACGTAGATGGGAACATCTTTTTTAACCACAGCTAATTATCCCCCTTAGGTACACTTTTTCAATTAAAAGTGTATATTAGGTAAATTATATCGTGGTGGTTACGTAAGGTCTCGGCGTGGAATTCTTGGATTTTGCATGGTTTTATTCAAATTTCGTTAAAAGGCGCCTCAAAAACAACAAGCTGAAGAAATCATTTGTCTAGTAAATATACGTATATCAAATAACTTTTCACAGTGTTTTGATATAACATGGCGAAACAAAATGGTTATAAAAATACAAATTGATGTTATTTGCATGAGATTTGTTTTCTTTTCTTTGTATATATGAACGTTATGAATATTTTAAGAAGGTATCATTTATTATATCACACAGATTTCGACGTATATTTTTATCTGTCTGGTTTTAGTATGAATAACGAGTAAAACAGTTACAAAGTCGCATGTTTTAGGAGATATTTGCTATCACCCCCTTAACACTCCGTTTAGAGACCTCGCTTTGCTATAAAAGCTATCTACGGGCCAATTGCCCATATTTCCTAAAACTAAACTAAAAATATATACAACAAAGAACCAAGTTACCTACAAGACATAAAGGTAACTCAAGTGCTCAAGCCCACTACCAGTGGGTAGCGTTCCCATCATGCTAGCTGCGTTGCCTCTCTGAATTGCAATGCTAATACGTTGAGCCAAATAAGTCCCAGCATTTTGATCACGCGTCGCCTTAACCAGGCGCTCTTATAGATTTTTGAAAATAAAATGAGCTCCCGGTCCCCACAGACCCAGTAACTGCACGAGATAACAACATGTGCGATGTTGGGTGTTGAGGAGAAAATCAATGCACTGGGGTTGACAGTATACTAATTGAGATGTCCACCATATTGGATTTAGGGTAACTTCATTTTTCGAGTTATTCTCAGCAAGTACATTTATTTGATACCCATATTGTAGTGAGAGTTCGCTCTGAACTGAGATCTCGCGCCTTCATTTTGCCTAGTAGAGAAAATCTTTTGAGGTTAATTGATTCTATATTTGTTGTTAAAGTACAGGATATAGTGGATATATTATACGTAAGTTTCAGCTTTAAATGTGAAACCGTTTTTAATGTAGACGCCGTAACAAAATTATATTTAATATTTTTTTTATAATTATTTCATCACCAAAAACTTAAGCTTAATTCAACAGGTCTAAACAGTGACTTTTGTTGTAAACCTAATAGTTAAATTCCTAGATAGTTTTTTTTAAACCGTTTAACGTACTCTACATGCAGAGCATTTTTTATCAATACCCCACAAGGGTAGATAAAAAAATAAATACCTTTTGGTCCCCGCTTACGTGTATGGGTGCCCCCTTATTATTATTATCATCATTTATATAATTACAATTGCCATTTCTCGCTTTGGGCCATAGCTTAACATATTCTCTAAGAATTATAATGGGGTTAGATTTTACAATAGAATTCCTAAAATCGTAACTGAATTACCACTGGGAAAGTTCAAATCTGTAATAAAACGGGCATTAATTAAGAAAGCTTACTATAAAACGATCGACTATATTAATGACAAGGATGCATGGAGGCAAACTGCACAAGCTCTTTCTAGCGACTACCATAATAACACCTAGGTTAATAAAATGAAGAATTAGAGATTAAGAATGTTTAAAAGAAAAATGAATGAAAAAAAATGCGCCGCCGAGTTTCTTGCCAGGTCCTTCTCGAGATGGCTGTAATTTTGCGAATCTGGCAATAGAATCATTAACTTTCATGAGTGCCTCTTTGGGGCCCATGTGAATAAACGATTTTGATTTTGATTGATGATTTGAATTTTATGTTAATCGCATGTATGGTTTAGAAGCTAGATGCCTCTGACAGACGGACGGACGGACAAAGTGCTGAACGAGCCAAGTCAACTTAGACGTCTCGCTTCGCTCGATCAATTATTACGAAAAATGTAGCCATCAGAAAAAAGTCGTCGAACTAAATGAACTAAGGCTTATAATAAAACAAGAGGCAGGGTCTGAGGATCTTGTATTTTTCAATATAAAAACCCTGTATACAATTAACAATATAGAAATCTCGTGACGTCATAAATATTACAAGTTTTTAATGGACTTTTCAACACTTTGAACTGCCCGTTAGCACAGTTGGGTAAGACGACATCGGACTGCGTAATAGAGGCCGTATATTCAGCAGTTATCTTAGCCTACGTACCTATGAACTGCCATTTGCTTAATTAAGTGAGCGTTCGCCTTCTAAGCAGGGGTATCGGGTTCGATTCCTGGCGGGAACATAAGTTTTCTCCCCAAGGAAAATTTGTGTTTCTGTTTGTGATGTGAATGTTTCCGGCACCCACGACACAAGTCATCGAACTAAGTGTGGGGCTGTGAGTGTGAAAGCGTTTAGTTTAATTTGTATACTTAGTTGTAAAATTTACCAAAGTGTTTTTTACATTTGTTCGTTTTCAGGTTCCCACGAATGAAAGCGTCGAAACCCTCTCAGCTCTAGAAATCGCGGAACAGATGACGTATTTGGATTATCAGATATTCAGCGCCATACACAGCGAGTAAGTCTAGCGCCTAGGTTAATAAAATGATGTATTAGAGATTAAGAATGTTTAAAAAAAAAATGCGCCCTTGCCAGGTTCTTCTCGAGATGGCTGTAATTTTGCGAATCTGGCAATAGAATCATTAACTTTCATGAGTGCCTCTATTAGACCGTGGGCCGGTTGTCGTCAACCCTACCTCATCGAGTACCAAGATGAGACCTATATGGGGGTGTCGTGTGTAAAAAGTTATGCTAAAAAAATCAGGGTTGCCTGTACCTAGCCTGGAGCATTTTGTGCAGGGGACAAAAAACTGATCCATTTTTTTGGTGAAATTTACCTCATCGAGTACCAAGATGAGACCTATCTGGGGGTGTCGTGTGTAAAAAGTTATGCTAAAAAAATCAGGGTTGCCTGATCCTAGCCTGGAGCATTTTTGGCAGGGGACAAAAAACTGATCCATATTTTTGGTGAAATTTACCTCATCGAGTACCAAGATGTGACATATGCCAATCGATAGCCCCGTTCTTCCTTCTATTAAAAAAATTGGGTTGCCGGCTCTAAACCTGGAGCATTTGTTTTTCGGCCTACTTTAGTGTTCAGGCATCAGAAGTAAGTTTTATGAAAATAGCATCGAAATGATATATTTTAGTTATTTAAACAACAAAATATTGTAGAAAATGATGATGCGCATCATACAATTGACTATTTAGTACTGTCAGAAAGAAAGTGACCTCACAGTGAGCCAAAACCGTGGTGGCGGAGAATACAAAACTTTGTTTTACAATTACAACGAGTTTTGATCGAGCAACAAGATACCATATATGGCGATCGATAGTTCTATTCATCCTTTTACTAAAAAAATTGGGTTGCCTGGTCTGATTTCGAAGCACTTGTTTTTTGGCCTAGTGTAATATAAGGGCGTGAAAAGTAAAGTATTTATCAAAATCACTTCTAAATTACATATTTAAGTAGTGTAAACGACAAAATAATGTAGAAAGCAATAATGAGCAACGTAATTTTGACTTTCAAGTCCAATCAGAAAAGAAGTGAACACGTACTTAGTAAGATAAAACATAAATCACACAGTAAACAAATCATATCATGCAATTACAACGTCTGTTCATTGAAATGAGATAAATAATGTGTGGCAATTAATAGCTCTACTCATCCTTTTATAAAAAAAATTGGGTTGCCAGTCCTTACATTAGAGTATCAGTTTTTCTGCCAAGTTTAATTTTCAGGCAAAAAATTACCTCATCGAGTACCAAGATAAAACATATGCCAATCGATAGTGCTGGTCTTCCTTATATTAAAAAAAAATGGTTGCCGGCTCTAAACTTGAGCATTTGTTTTTTCTGCCTGCTTTAAAGATCATGAATCAGAAGTAGGCTATATGAAAATGCATTGTTTAGTTGTTTCAACGACAAAATACTGTACAAAGTAATAACATGAAACATACATTTGACTATTTAGTACAGTCAGCACAAAAGTGAACACGCAGAGAGTAAAAACAGTGATCCACAAAATTGGTATTGTGCACATATTACGAGTTTTGATTGTGTACTAAAATACAATGTATAGCAGTCGAAAGTTCTATTCATCCTTGTATTAAAAAACTTGGGTTGCCTGGCCTAAATGTAAAGCATTTGTTTTTCGGGCTATTAAAATATTCAGGTATAAGCAGTAGTTTTTATGAACAACATGATATCTTTTGATGATTCAAACGACAAAACACTAACGAAAGCGATAAAAAGCATCATACATTTGACTATTTAGTACTGTCAGAAAAAAAGTAAACACAAAATGAGCAAAACAGTAATAACGCCATATCCAAAACTATACTATGCACGTGCTACGAATTTTGATTGTGTACTAAAACACAATGTATAGCAGTCGATAGTTCTATTCATCCTTGTATTAAAAAACTTGGGTTGCCTGGCCTAAATGTAAAGCATTTGTTTTTCGGCCTATTAAAAAATTCAGGTATAAGGAGTAGTTTTTATGAATGACAGGATATTTTTTGATGATTCCAAAGACCAAAAAACAAAAAAAAAAAGGAAAAAAAAAATTGTTCAATGTTTGTTTCTTTTCATAATTTGCTTCATGTTTTGTAGTTTGATTCACATAACAATATCGCGTCGTTCATAAAACGTACACCTTATACCAAAAAAAAATATTAGGCTGAAAACAAAGACTAAAGTTCCCAAAACTTTACAAGCAAATATTTTAATAATAGCTTCTAAGACAAATATTTTTATTGGCAATTCACACAACTGTTGTGATAAGCAGTATATGTGCAGTAATATGGCTGGTCCCAAAAAGCCAGTACAAAATATTACAAATATTTTGAGAAAATTATGATCAGTTTTATACAAAACTTTGCTAGCTTTACATGCATACACTATGTGACTACACCGCACGTTTTAGAAGAAAAGGTTAAACTATTAAAAATACTGCAACAAAATAGATCACCAAAAAATATCATGTCGTTCATAAAAACTACATCTGATACCTAAATATTAAAATAGGCCAAAAAACAATTGCTTCACATTTAGGATTTTTTTATAAAAAATATGAATAGAACTATCGATTGGTATCCATTGTGTTTTAGTACACAATCGAAACTAGTATTATATGCATAAAATAACGTATTGTATTTGGCGTGATTACTGTTTTGCTCAATTTTAATAGTAAAGTAGTAAAATGTATGACGCTTTTTATCACTTTCGTTAGTGTTTTGGTCGTTAAAATCATCAAAAAATATCATGTCGTTCAAAAAAACTACTCCTGATACCTGAATATTTTAATAGGCCGAAAAACAAATGCTTTACATTTAGGCCAGGCAACCCAAGTTTTTTAATACAAGGATGAATAGAACTATCGACTGCTATACATTGTGTTTTAGTACACAATCAAAATTCGTAGCACGTGCATAGTATAGTTTTGGATATGGCGTTATTACTGTTTTGCTCATTTTGTGTTTACTTTTTTTCTGACAGTACTAAATAGTCAAATGTATGATGCTTTTTATCGCTTTCGTTAGTGTTTTGTCGTTTGAATCATCAAAAGATATCATGTTGTTCATAAAAACTACTGCTTATACCTGAATATTTTAATAGCCCGAAAAACAAATGCTTTACATTTAGGCCAGGCAACCCAAGTTTTTTAATACAAGGATGAATAGAACTTTCGACTGCTATACATTGTATTTTAGTACACAATCAAAACTCGTAATATGTGCACAATACCAATTTTGTGGATCACTGTTTTTACTCTCTGCGTGTTCACTTTTGTGCTGACTGTACTAAATAGTCAAATGTATGTTTCATGTTATTACTTTGTACAGTATTTTGTCGTTGAAACAACTAAACAATGCATTTTCATATAGCCTACTTCTGATTCATGATCTTTAAAGCAGGCAGAAAAAACAAATGCTCAAGTTTAGAGCCGGCAACCATTTTTTTTTAATATAAGGAAGACCAGCACTATCGATTGGCATATGTTTTATCTTGGTACTCGATGAGGTAATTTTTTGCCTGAAAATTAAACTTGGCAGAAAAACTGATACTCTAATGTAAGGACTGGCAACCCAATTTTTTTTATAAAAGGATGAGTAGAGCTATTAATTGCCACACATTATTTATCTCATTTCAATGAACAGACGTTGTAATTGCATGATATGATTTGTTTACTGTGTGATTTATGTTTTATCTTACTACGTGTTCACTTCTTTTCTGATTGGACTTGAAAGTCAAAATTACGTTGCTCATTATTGCTTTCTACATTATTTTGTCGTTTACACTACTTAAATATGTAATTTAGAAGTGATTTTGATAAATACTTTACTTTTGACGCCCTTATATTACACTAGGCCAAAAAACAAGTGCTTCGAAATCAGACCAGGCAACCCAATTTTTTTAGTAAAAGGATGAATAGAACTATCGATCGCCATATATGGTATCTTGTTGCTCGATCAAAACTCGTTGTAATTGTAAAACAAAGTTTTGTATTCTCCGCCACCACGGTTTTGGCTCACTGTGAGGTCACTTTCTTTCTGACAGTACTAAATAGTCAATTGTATGATGCGCATCATCATTTTCTACAATATTTTGTTGTTTAAATAACTAAAATATATCATTTCGATGCTATTTTCATAAAACTTACTTCTGATGCCTGAACACTAAAGTAGGCCGAAAAACAAATGCTCCAGGTTTAGAGCCGGCAACCCAATTTTTTTAATAGAAGGAAGAACGGGGCTATCGATTGGCATATGTCACATCTTGGTACTCGATGAGGTAAATTTCACCAAAAATATGGATCAGTTTTTTGTCCCCTGGCAAAAATGCTCCAGGCTAGGATCAGGCAACCCTGATTTTTTTAGCATAACTTTTTACACACGACACCCCCAGATAGGTCTCATCTTGGTACTCGATGAGGTAAATTTCACCAAAAAAATGGATCAGTTTTTTGTCCCCTGCACAAAATGCTCCAGGCTAGGTACAGGCAACCCTGATTTTTTTAGCATAACTTTTTACACACGACACCCCCATATAGGTCTCATCTTGGTACTCGATGAGGTAGGGTTGACGACAACCGGCCCACGGTCTATATGGGGCCCATGTGAATAAACGATTTTGATTTTGATTGATGATTTGAATTTTATGTTTATCGCATGTATGGTTTAGAAGCTAGATGCCTCTGACAGACGGACGGATGGACAAAGTGCTAAACGACTTAAGTCAACTTAGGCGATGTATGTATGTATGTCAGATGGTTTGCTTCAGAAATAAATCCTACTTGTATTATAAATGGGAAAGTTTGTGTGTGTGTGTGAATGTTTGTTATCACGTATCTCCGTAACGAATACACCGATTTTGATGAAATTTTGAATGTATATAGTTTAGTTTCCGGAATTACACATGGACCAATTTTTAACTTAATTAACGCGGGCGAAGCCGCAGGGCACAGCTAGTAATAATAGAAATAAAAAAACGTTTATTAATATACACAGGAATTGTAAGTACATATTATATGTTAACAAGTAAACATATGGGAAATAAGCAATATGCAATCTGTAACAGAAAGGTGTAGTAATACTTGGTGGTGTGTATGTGTATCGTGACAGAAATCGTCTGCAAGAGAACGAAAGTCGAAATCGAAGAAAAAAAATTAAGTTATATTCTCAAATATTGTTGACAACCCTACCGTTACATCTGAGGCGCGTGACGTTGATCTTTGGTATGGCCCTTACTGTTAGACGTCTAGGTTCAATGACTATGTGGTGTAGAACGGTAGCTGATGAAATAGGGTTGCCAATGACATAATTTTCATTTTATTTTTTTAAACTTTAATTCATCATAACTCAATGTTCATGATGCTGCCGCGAATTCATAAGTTCCTGTTGACTCCATACATGTAGCTAGATGTATGGCTTGAGTATTACTACTCCTTTCTTTTACACATTGTATAATAATGTACCTTGGTTGGATCACTGTCCCCACACTAGGAAACCTGTATAGTGTGGTCACAACATTCTTCCTGGGTTATTTAAGTTAAACTACCTATATATTTTGTTTATTTTTATTGTTTTATGGATTGTATGTGGTTTTTTTATTGCTTAATATAAAAACAATAAAATGGCTTGCTACACATACTGACCTTACTATTGACTGTGTGTGATTGCAGAAGGACAAGTAGACAGTAGACAAGTGGCAGTACAATCATTAACTTTCATGAGGGCCTCTTTGGGGCCCATGTGAATATACGATTTTGATTTGATTGATTTGAGTAGATGATGAACTGCCTGCTGGAGTAGTTCTCTACATATATGCCTTCAACGCTGCTGGTGCCGGGTTCGATGCCCCGTTGGAACACACATTCTCTCCCCAAGAAAAATGTGATTCCAGTTCTGTCTGTGTGCATGTGTGTGATGTTTATACCTACGGTTATCTCAATATAAGTCTTAGAACTTAGCGTGCGCTGTGAGTGAATGAGTGAGTTGTTTCAGTTAACGTCTTCTAATTTCCAGAGAGTTTTTGGGCCAAGCGTGGATGAAGGCCGACAAAGCTGACAGGGCGCCCCACATCCTGCTGATGACGGGACATTTCAACCACATCTCGAATCTCGTGGTCTCAGATATCTTGAAGAAATATACTTTGGCTGGTAAGAATTGGTTAAAAGAGAGGATACGTTATAGCGAGCACCTTTTTAACCACACCTAATTACCCCCTTACACTTTTAAAGGTGCATATTGCGTAAATCATATCATGGCGGGTGTGCAAGGTGGCAATCTACATATAAAAAAAAAATTATGGTTTATTTAAATATCTAGAATATGCGGCTTAAAAAAACAAGCTGAAGAAATCATTCGTGTTGTTAAGTAAATACTTTGTATACAAAATAACTTACGCAATGTTTTGATTTAAAATACATCCACAGAAAAAAGGGGATGAGAGTGTGAAAGCATTTATATATATATTTTTTTTTTGTGACAGGCTACTGTTTGACAACTATCTCACCTGATGGTAAGTGACGATGTGATCGAAGCTGGTAAACACACTAGACCTGGAATACGCAGGCTCTCAAGGATAACTGCCGGAACACCGTATTTGGCTTGGCGGCAGACTTTCAACTTGATGGTGGTAAGCTACTTTGGTAGCAAGCCAGGCGAGCAACTCACAAAATGCTCTACCACCTCTCAAATGTAATAAAATATGTTGTTGTGTAGGGCGCGTGGCCGCCATAGAGAAGTGGGTGGCAGTGGGCGACATCGCGCGCTGTCTACACAACTTCAACGGAGTGTTGCAAGTGTGCGCCGCGCTTAGCAACACCTCCGTCTTCCGACTCAAGAAGACCTGGGAGAAGGTCTCTAAGACGGTCAGTATAATAATGTTTAGTTATAATTATATTTAGTTTTGTTTATAATTTAGTAATTGATTTATTTGTTCTTTCTCATTTGGTTAATGTATTGAGCGGGCAATAAAAAGTATTTTTGTTAAAAAAAAGGCACGGATACTACGGTCTGTGGTGAAATAATTAAAAAAGACGGGTCAGTATAAATTTTCTTCATCTTCAACATAAGTCAGTAAGCCCTTGACTACTACAGACTGTGTACACAAGTGTGAGCTGATTTTCAATACGCCAGTGGTTCAATGTCTCTAAACTATTAACTATTTATTTACATAATTTCGTTAGATCTAATTTTTACTACTACTACGTACATTGCCTCTTCAACTTGCTAATCCGGCGGGCTATGTCGGTGACTTTTGTTCATCAACGGATCTCCTCATTTCTGATTCGATCTCGAGAGAACCCCCTAGCATAGCCCTTTCCACAGCTCGTTATGCGACTTTGAGCTTATTTATAAGGCACACAGTAAGAGGCCACGTTCCAGTACCATATGTCATCACGGTCAAGGACGATCAGTATCAACGTCAATGTTATCGTTAGTCAGTGCCTAACTACTACTGAATATAAATGAACAAGTGTTAGTTGATTTTCAACACCTTCTACTAGCGAAGACTTGAGAATAAGTCTCTAGGATGATCAATATCACCTATTTCAATATCATCATGATATATATTAGGAATATATATATATATATATCATCTTAATATCTACTATGAAGTTCAACAAGTGTATGCTGATTCGTATCACTTGCGTCTTTCGAGTGCTTACTCAAAAAAACCCTGTAAGGAAGTCTAAAAGACGGCCAGTGTCACCTAAGCCCTCCTACACTTATATGTGGGCAACTCGCGTATTCCATAATTATATTTTGCCAGTACTAGCATGCAACTCATACAACTCCGCGGGCCAACTCTACAGTAGCACGTGTCGTAAGGCATTTCAGACCAAATTAGTTTTGGCGAGCTAGAAAAAACAATGAGTAAGTAATTTCTGGGGTCACCGTCATCGAATTCGAACAAATATACCAATAACATCGTTGTCCCGTCCATGACTACCAAATAGAGTAGCATAACTGGCCTCAATTTCAACACCAGAGTTTATCGACAAAATTAGACCTGTGCTGTCTAAGATGGTCTGTATCATCTATTACTGTCTATTTACTATGGAGTTCGATCGATCCTGGTTTCTTCCACAAGGTTCTCTTGGCCTTGGTGGGTGTTGGCCTTATGCTTGGTTTGCATTCTGTACAATGGAGTTCAGCAAGTGTATGCTTATTGTCAATCTTTTCTTTACCGACCCAACGAAGACCATTAAGAGGGTCTCTTATATGGTCAGTATCACGTACATCAATCAATATACAGAAATCGATGTTTTAAAAAAAATCGGAAAGAAACGGAAACGTGACCGTTTCTTGGCTCATAAAGTCTGGGAAAACGAGCATTTTTCTTATTATTAGGTCTTTGAAGCAGTCATATTTCAAAATAATTTGTAAATTGTTATCAAAACGTATACCACCAATGGTGCCGTTTTATAGCCAAAAGTGCTTATATTTTTTTCACCATTAAATAGTTTATAACATAGACGTGATAAGGTAGCAATATATGAAGAGCTACTACAACTACGGGAGCTATTTATATATTTTGTACTAATTCTGGAAAAGGAAGTAAAACTGTGGTTTCTGGGAAATTTGTCGGTATTATTTCAATTATTTTTAATTCGACAGAGGTGTTCGAGACTAGTGAGGTAGTGCGAGACATCAAATTTGTACGTTGCACTGCTCTTGCAAACTCTTTTATATATATTATGTTACTTCGAAATATTTCCCTTATATATGCACAACGTGTTTATTTCTCGTGTCTATCATTGTTCACCATTACAGACCACGCGGAATGCAGTTTATTTGTAAACCGGTGGAATCGCGCAAGCTTTATAAGATATTGTTTGTTTTTCATTTGGCTAACGATAGTTTTCTTCATTTTCAGAGCAAACAAACCATAGATAAGATGCAGACTCTGATTTCATCCGAGTGCAGGTTTCGAGTATTGCGGGATGCGCTTCACAGGCTAGTATCTTATAACCTATTGTTTACTGTTTTATGATTCACTAGCTGACCCGCCCGGCGTTGCCCGGGCTAAAAAACATGAAAACTTTAGATCCTCCTTTTTTACTTACTTGAAGTTGGTGCAAACATTTTAAGACATCACATTAGAAACTTCTAAAATTATCAGCGTTTCTCTACTATATTATGCATGTATCTAATATATAAAATTCTCGTGTCACAGTTTTCGTTGCTATACTCCTCCGAAACGGCTTGACCGATTTTGATGAAATTTTTTGTGCTTAACCGGTATCTATGAGAATCGGCCAACATCTATTTTTCATCATCATCATCATCATCACTTTTCATCATTATCAACGCGGGTGAAACCGCGGGGCGCAGCTAGTCTAATATATACAATTCTCGTGTCACAGTTTTCGTTGCCATACTCCTCCGAAACGGCTTGACCGATTTTGATGAAATTTTTTGTGCTTATCCGGTATCTATGAGAATCGGCCAACATCTATTTTTCATCATCATCATCATCATCACTTTTTATCATTATCAACGCGGGTGAAACCGCAGGGCGCAGCTAGTTATACATATAAACCTTCCTCTTGAATCACTCTAAATTTAAAGATCTAAGCATACATAGGGACAGACTGACAGCTGGAAGCGACTTTGTGTAGTGAAGCCGAGGATCGCATCTCCTAGGTGGTCCTTGCGCTTTATATGTGGCTACAAATTCTCTTTTGCGGCGAGATTTCTGTCAAAAAGAAAGATTTCGGTTTGCTCAAAACTATTATCATTTGCAAACTTGAATTGGGACAATAATTAATAACAATCATAACTTTTATATAGTTTGAACTGCCCGCACGCGCTAGTAGTTGGTATATAAATTTTCTCCGCAAAGAAAATTGTGTTTATACTTGTTGTTGTGTGTGTGATGTGAATTTTTCCGGCACCAGATATGCAACTTTTCAGACTTAGTGTGGGGTATCACTGTGGGTTATTTTAAACTTCTAAATATTATACTCACTTATACATATATGTAACTTTTGTAATGTGTAGGTATTACTTGGCTACATTCTACTTGCGTTTTCAGGTGTGACCCACCGTGTATTCCCTATTTGGGAATGTACCTGTCAGATTTGTCTTTCATCGAGGAAGGAACCTCAAACTACACTCCGGATGGCCTGCTGAACTTCTCCAAGATGAGAATGGTAAAACTAAATTACCACAGAACACTAAATTATTTAATTATTACTTGTACCTAGCTACTAAGTATTAATTAGTAGTTAAATATTTTAATACAATTTAACTATTGCACGTATTTGAAGATATTTTTGATCAAGCGAAGCGAGATCTCTAAGTTGACTTGGGTAGTTCAGCGATTTTTCCGTCCGGCCGTCCGTCTGTCTGTCAGAGGCATCTAGCATCTAAAGCATATAAGCGAATAACTTCAAAGTTACATTCTGTGTATAACTTGATGCTTTAAACAGTTAATATTACGTTCTAATCGTTTTAAATGTTGCAGATTGCACACGTTATCAGAGAGATAAGGAACTTTCAACAAACTCCTTATAAGATTGATCACATACCCAAGGTAGGTTTATTACGCTATATATTACTTTTAATTATTATATTTTTCAATCGTTAGTATTAATCTATGAATTGAAATGATTACCTACACAACAGAAATAACAAAATACTGCAATAAATATATTTAAAAGCAAAAACAGTTCCAATTCCAAATTAACTTAAATTCTATGGGTTATAAATCTTTATGGCCAAATAAAAAGAACTCTTGTAGAAAGTAACATTGTTAAATTGGGGAATACAAATATTATATTTATATTTTGATCGCATTATGTAAGCACGGCTAGAAGTTACGTCAAAGAAGTAAATACTATTTTTTTATAAATATTTCATATATATATAAACCTGTTAAAGTAAAAAGATTATTTTCCTTGAATACATAACGCAGGGTATGAGTTTTGTGAATATTAAATATTATTCTTAAGCATATCTTTTGTAACAGGAAAGTGGATTCAACGTTTACCGAATTTCCCCAGAATATTATCCCGTATCTGAAATATGGATAGACAAGATCATAATAAGCATTTAATGCAACCTTTTTTTGATTTCCAATTTAAGTGTACTAATGTTTTTGTGTTCTTGTTATATGTTTGAAGTATGGTAGCTTGGGTTCTGTTGTCTAAATACGATTTAATAAGTTCTAATGCATGACTCCGAATTCTTGCGTATTCTAGTTTATTTAACAAAACTTGATGCACCACGCAAACGAACGCTTTCGATAAACCCAAGAATAACGCCACTCCTGGATTTTTAGAGTTGATCTCATCCCATACTTCTCGAAGCATTTTAAATATTGCTAACGAGGTGTTTTTGCCTTTTTGGAAGCCAAATTGGTTTAAGCTGAGAATTTGGGTATCGTTAAGAAATTATGTAAGTTTATTAAAAATAGCCTTTTCAAATATCTTGAAAGAAAAATGGTAAGACAGCAATAGGTCGATAGTTATTTATGTCACTCTTTGACAGAGATTTCATCGTGCCCTTATGAATTTATGTTTATTAACTGCTTTACAATGCAAATTATTTCAGATCGATCGACAGGATTCATAAATATTGATTTGATATTTTGCTGTGCTATGCTATGTTTCGATTGTTCAAGTGAGGATTATTTTTTTATTTTATACATTTTTTAATGCATGGACGGTAAATACTCCTTAATACCACCCTCAAACGGGGTAGATTGTAAGGATCGTTACGTTTCTACTACACCTTCTGTAACCTAAATTAATAACAATAAATGTTTGAGTTATTGTTCGGTTTCGGTTCGTTTGAGTTTGTGAATCATCGGAGCCTCGTCCGTTGAACAGCAGCGGCACCTCGAGCGGACGAGTTCAGCCCGAGCGAGCGGCTATCGTTACTATTACAGCCCCCTAGCCAAAAACCATAACGCTTCATCTCGATTATATCAAAAGAAACGCTTCCCAAATGTAAAAGATTTTAAAACTTGTGTACAAAGGTTTCAAATTGCTTGTCTGTAACTTTGCAATCTCGGTGAGCGCTAAATAACAAGCCAATATATTTTAAACTTACTATGTATATAAGTTTTAAGGTGTTACATTTAGAAAGTTTTTTTTATAGAATTGAGACAACGCGTTTTGGTCTTTGGGTAGGGGTCGTTTTATATTAGTCGTCGGTATTAGGAGATATTCAGGATGTGGCGTAATGAATGGATAATCCAATACCTACAGATAGGGGACACCATGATGGTCTCCAAACAAAACATAACAAAAAAAAATTTGAAAATGTTCAAATAATAATTTACTTCTTTAATTGAAATTACCTACAAGTAATTTTAATCAAAGTAAATAGCAAAGATTTGTAATAATAACAATTAGCTACAGGTAAATTTCAAATAAAGAAGTAAATTTTAGTATTGTTTGTAGTTTTTCAATGACGATTACCTCGAAAACTGGGAGACTTTTACTAGGTATTTTTTATTTTCTGGTCCATAATGATGTCCTCTACCTGGAGGTATAAGGTGGTCCATTAATTGCGGCGCCCGTATGTAGACGGTGGTGTGCGTGCAGGTGTGCGAGTTCCTGCTGGAGCGCGGGCTGGTGATCCCGGAGGAGCGGCAGTACGCGCTGTCGCTGGAGATCGAGCCGCGGCCGGCGCGGGGCTCCGGCGCCGGCCTGCCGCCCGCGCCGCCCTCCCCCGCCTCGCTGCGCCGCCGCCGCGCCTCGCGCGCCGCGCTCGACCCGCTGCGGAACTAGACCACGACACGACTATCACATACTGGACACATTTATTCGTGACAACACGCGACTTTACATTATTTGAGACGACCGCTCCGACCTGTGCTTCTCTCTTCTGCCGGCTTTATTGTAAGCCTTTTTAACCGATTTCAAAGTAATTGAAACGCAAGCGATGCTTAAAAAGCTGCCTTCACCGCTTTGTCCTCGGAGCCCTTGATGATATTAAGTTAAATAAATACGCATTATTGAGGGTAACTTTTATATCTAACGGTTAGATCTTGATCAAATTTAAATGGGACCCCGTCCGTGGGAAGCCCTAGCTTTCGAGTAAAAAAATAATCATCTAAATTTATCTCCTCCATTTTTTGAAGTCTGTTAAAACGGGGCAGTTTTTTAATTCGACTGTATTTTGTTATGTTTTATTAGAAAACTGGTGCATCCCTTTTAAATTTGATCAAGATTTGATCGGCAGTTTTCGAGTTATTCTCAGTATTGCGTATTTAATTCATGAAATCTGATCTAGGGTTCAGAAGATAAAGCGGCGAAGTCGGTTTTTTAAGCTTTGCTTGCATTTAAATCGTTAAACTCTTCGTTATGTGACTGGTGTCCGTGATAAGTTGGAGGAAGCTATGCACAAAGTTGTTGCACGAAAATATTATGTCGGAGCTTTTTGAATTTTGTGTATGTTGTGACTTATGACCGATTTTATAAAGGTTCCTTAGCTTTGTTGTATGTTATGTGTTCAACCAAATTATGTCGGTAGGGTCTTTTCTGTCGACGAAAAAGTATTACTATACCTACTTAAGTACTGAAATATTATAAATGTGTAGCGAGTCAATCGTTAAATTCATTTAAGTGATGTAGTACAAAAATACAATCTATTATAAAATAACGTATTCCTATATGCATATTATCTCAGTCAAACTATACCAGTAGGTGGCGTCACACGCCCCTTAAGACGAATAACAAGAAAAGTATAATTTGTCGCATGAAGCAGGGCTTGGGTAGCTCCGAGTAATAGGGCATAGCACCCTAGTAGAAACAAATAGCACCCTATGGCCGCTTGTTCAAGAGATAATTTTATTTATTATCTTTTCTTAACTTTATAACTTTAGTTCCGCCTGACATGGAAACAAAATGATGCACATATAAACAAACATAAAATGAAAATATGATTTGCCAAAAGGCGTAAGCTCACAATATGCCAGCTCCATTTACCAAATTGGAAATTCAAACTGCCTGTAAAACTATTTGAGATAGAAGCTCACAATTATTATAGTATACTTAAGCAATATCACAAGTTCTGAAAACAAAATAAAATTGAAAACTAAGTTAATTTTGAAACTAACCCAGGATTTTAATATAAAGGAGAAATCAAACCGACGAGAACGTGTCACAACCACCATTGTATCACTTAATAAAAATAAAGCAAAGAATGATAAGCCCATTCATCAAAGTAATATATTTTTGTATTCTAATTCTATTGTCAATTAGGAAAGTAAATTATCATTAATACATATCACGCAAATGAAAATCAAACAACCAAAATGTATTAAAGAGCTTTTGTAAATAATTCTTTATAAATAAATAAATAATGGTAGAGTATTGGAATTATAATATCTACCTACCAGATGTTTAAAAAAACTTAAACGTGAAAGTAAAACAAACGTGAATAAATCTACCAATTTTAGCTATTTGTTAATGACGTAAATTACTTAATAATTATTATAATAAATAATTACTCTTTACTGACTGTTGCCAAGTGAAATAAGATACTTAAGAAGTATCAAATTAGAAAATCATATAGCTCAAGTCCTCTTTGTAAATGTTTTGTGAAAGATTTTTCGATGGCATTTGACATTGTAACTCTCTCAGTACAGTATGAAAGTGGTTGTTAAATGTTATTGGTGGTTGTTGTTGTCATTCCGACTACTTTTATACGATTGTCTTTTTACTGTTTCCCCGTTGTTCTATAGTTCTTGTTACATATTTAAGGTAAAAAGTTAGGGGTACCCTCGGGATATGTGAAAGTGTCATATTGGAAACAAATGTTGTGAAATTCTGTATAAATATTTAGATAGATCTATAATAATATAGATATATTTCAATGTTTTAGATCATTTAAAATGTAATTTAAGATCTTTCTTGATCGTGGTTTATGATGGCTGATGTAACCTAACGTGATTTCAAGTGAGAATATTATATTCGCTAAGTCTTTTTCTACGTCCTTTTCTATGGCATTTAATGTTAACGTTGTATTGTAGATTCAGCATTCTGAACACGATATTCAATTAGACAGGGAGATAGAACTTTACCCGACTTTCTACGGTCAAAGTTAAAAATTATATGTTTATGCATCCATTCCTCTTTAAAACAATGTATTATAGCAATGTTGTAAACGTCCCCAGTCTATATTACAAATATTATGTCAAAATTTCATGAACTGTTTTTGGTTTTTCATTACCTACCTTCAGTTTTACTTATAAAAAAAAACTCGATAAAGCAGAGCGATTCTCACCAAAATTAATAGCTGTAATAGCTACAATACAGTAAATATTTTAAATTCCACCTTTTAAAAGTTATTTGATTAGCTAAATGAATATCGTATTCCTAAATAAATGTATTCCTAAGATGATAATCAAAATGTCTATAGTCGTTATATAAATCGGGCTGTAATTAGTATATAAATGTAAGTATGGCTGTTACAACATTATTATATTTATCTAATTAAGGTTTTAGCTATTTCGGTGACTCCTCACTTACCTTGTTAAGCACAATTTAAAAATATATCACTCCAAAAGGCTGTCACATATTATCCGGATAAATAGAAATTCGTTATAATTATGTAAATTTGTGTAAGTCCTAGAATAGAATAGAACACAACTAGATATTATGATTTTTATTTGTAGGTGATCGTGTTCCCAAGACTCTTTATACATACATACCTATTGTCTATTTCTAAACGAACGTAGTAATAAGACCAACATTTTTTGGCTTCGCAGTCTTGTGCATTTAGCCAGTGCCAAGTAATAATATATTTCAAGTGTATTTCATATTAAAAGTCCTAGTCACAAGTCACATACAAAATCAAGTAAAAGAGTCGAGGTTCTGTCATAGTCAAGTCATGCCCTTGTAAAGTGGTAGAAACTTTACTAGAACTTCTATTGGAGTTTTGTATCGAAAGCGAAAATCACGTTTTTCACGGTTCACGGTGTATTAACGGTTATTAATCCACCATTATTACACATTCACACTCGAAGAATCATTCACAATCGAAGGTTTTGGAAAATTTATTCAAAATCAACAACGTCATTTTTTCACTTTCGCGGCAAAACTCAAGATCTATCTCATGATCAAAATTTCATTAATAATTCAGAGTTTATGTCACTGTTTATATTAAATATGGGATAATATGACACATTCTAAATATTTTGCTTTCTTATCAATTGTGAGTTAAATTTAAAGAAAAACTTTGTGTAGGATTAGGTGGCATCGCTATATATCTGTGTGTTTTATGTTATAAGCTTGTAGTAGAAATATTAAAAATAGTAATATTGTGATACACAATTAAATAAACAAACATATCACACAACTATTTAAAATACTTATACTGGGCTATTTGTAAAATACCAAAAAGCCCTCACACTCCGATTCTTGTTCTTACCCTTGGCTCCTTTAGTTCTACGACTTTTCTACTGAATGCTATATTTTCCGTAATAATTAAGATGATGTATTCTATATAATATAATAATATCCGGATTACCGTGCTTTGCTCGGTTTTTTGTTTTTGATAGCATGTGTTTGAATTTGTAACCTCAGAAAGCTCCATCTAGTGTCGAGTAGAAACTGTTTTTTACATCGGTCATGGCGTAATAGATGGCGCTGATAGTTTCTTAAACCCGGTTTTTCAAATGCAGTTTGGGAACCCAGCATTTCTCGGACCTGGAACGTTGAAAATCGATTCCTTGGGCCGAAAAACCCCTAATCTATAACTTTCATGAAAATCGTTGGAGCCGTTTCCGAGATCCTGATTACACACACATATATATATATATATATAGGTATATATACAAGAATTGCTCGTTTAAAGATATTAGATTAGGTTGGGGAAAAAGTCTTTTCGCATTATAGTATGTATGAACTTGTAATAAAATTTGTTTAACAGAAATTTTGATGTCAAAGATGCACGTTGCTCTGGTAGCCCTATTACGGATAAAAAGGATGCCATTTTTGAAAAAGTGGAGCAAGATCAGCATATCAGTAGTTACGACGTAGCTGAAGAACTGGGAATTGACCACAAAACAGTTTTGGCGCATTTGAAAAAACAGGGTACACAAAAAAGCTCGATATTTGGGTACCTCACGAGCTCACTTAAAGAAACCTAATGAACCGTGTAACTACTCATTACCGTAACATTATTGAAGAAGCTGATAACTGGTGATAAAAAGTGGATCACGTACGACTAGAACGTGTGATAAAGGTCGTGGTCAAAGGCCGGTCAGGCTTCACAGACTGTGGGGAAACCTGGGTTAACTTGCAACAAGGTGATGCTGTGTGTGTGGTGGGATTGGAAGGGGCTTTATTCTTTATTAGCTGTTACCACTAGGCAGGACCATCGATTCTGAACTCTACTGCGAACAACTGATGAAATTAAAGCAAGAAGTTGAGTTAAAGCCGCCGGAATTAATCAACAGAAAGGGTGTAGTTTTTCATCATGATAACGCTAGACCTCACACATCTTTAGCCACTCAGCAAAAATTAAGAGAGTTTGGCTGGGAGGTGTTAATGCATCCGCCGTATAGTCCTGACCTTGCACCTTCAGATTTCCACCAGTTTCGGTGTCTTTAGAATTCTTTAGGCAGTGTCAGGTTAACATCACGAGATGACTGCCAAAACCACTTGTCGCGGTATTTTGATCAGAAGCCCCAAAATTTCTATAGCAATGGGATCATATCCCTACCTACAAGATGGCAAAAAGTTATCGAACAAAATGGTATCTACGTACTTTAGTTAAAAGTAAATAAACTATATTAAAAATGTTTTGAATTTTCTTAAAAAAGGCGAAGAAACTTTTTCCCCAATCTATTATTATTAATAGTTTTTTTAACTACATTTTCCCGTAAAGAAATATGCACGTAATATGCACGCCTACTATCGCCTACGCCAATTGACACTTGACACCTTACACGTAATAGTTTTTTTTTTAATTTTGGCTTCGCAATCTTGTGCATTAAGTCAGTGTCAAGTGATAATATATTTAAAGTGTATTTCATGTTTCATAAGTCCTAGTCACAGTCAAAGTCAAGTAAAAGAGTCAAGGTCCAGTCATAGTCAAATCATGCCCTAGAAAAGTAGTAGAACATTTACTAGAACATCAACAATCACAGGATTTGGAAATTTATACAAAGTCAAAAAGTAAAAAAAGAAAAAAAGTCATCAACGCCATTATTTTCATTTTCGTTTCGCGACAAAAAAAAAACTTATTTGAATACTCATAAAACAGAATTTGCAATAACCATATCAAGAAAGACGTTGGTCTCTATAGTTAAAATTACGTCCCAAGATGTTTCTTCTATATTAGTATAAAACTACTCGTAAATGAATATGTGACTTATCCCGTATTTACTGTAAGCAATGTGTTCAAATCTTATGATGCTGAATACGCTTCGATTTTAAAATCTCTTATGAATAACAAATAAGATATTTGGATACGTAAATATTTCCAATGCTACCTCTTCTGTGAAGTATTAGATAATGGTCTCGCGTTTCGAATATTAATATTTAAGTAGTCTAGTATATCAATATAATATTGTAATAATTTTTGATCGTTGTAGTATTTACTTAGGAAACTTTGGTCAATGATTCTTCAGCAATTATGTATGCTCTCTTACATATCACCTGTCTAAAACGATATAATGATCGTAATGAAATATATTGTTCATAATTATATTGTATTGTAAGACAATTTTATTCAATACAAACGTAAGGAAATAATAGTTATTATGGTGCTCTTCTTACTACCATTTAATATATTTATAAACCACATGTCACAACTCAAGATCCGTAAATAATCAGTTTACAAATTAGTCATGTACATATTTTCCTTTTAAACAACAGATCTGACAGTCTTAAAATGAACTAACAAATGGAAAACAAAATATTAGAATTATCATCAAATATTAAGTTATGATTTAATTTTGTTGTTTTTAAGCGTTGGATTGAATAGTACTTATTCCTAATTAGTATTTTTGATAACTGATTATCAACTTTTCATTGAAATGTTTCTACTAAATTAAGAAAATTATGTATTAGAAATTAAGAAAGTTTAAAAAAAAAATGAATGGAAAAAAAATGCGCCGCCGAGTTTCTTGCCAGGTTCTTCTCGAGATGGCTGTAATTTTGCGAATCTGGCAAAAGATTCATTAACTTTCATGAGTGCCTCTTTGGGGCCCATGTGAATAAACGATTTTGATTTTGATTTTGATTTTTGACTATATCTAATATTGCAAATATTAGATATAGTAGAAACATTTCGATGTATAATCCCCAGCTAAAGTATATTACAATAACTGTTTAATACATTACAATAATCAATGATATAAATAGCCAGAAATATCAATAACATAATATCTAAGTACACTCAGACATATCATTTTATTTTAGAATAAATATATTGATTATGGAAGCAAGTTTGCGGTCCAGGTGAATGGTAACTTAAGTTCCTTGTGTCCCTCTCGCACTATTTATTATGTTTTGTTAATTATAGTATTTATAGTACTGACCCCTGCCACTTAATAAAGTTTATTCCAACTGGCAAAGATGCAAAGATGATATTATTATATTAGTTAATCTAATTTTTGGACAAATCCACAATTTTTTGTCTTTTGAATGTTGAGTATAAAAATTGGTTTATTGAACATTTTATGTACCTATAATAATAGGTTTATAGTATTTTTTTTTGTTACCTATAATAATGATGATGTTTTTGTTACCTATAATAATTATATGATATTTTTTTTTGTAAATTAGCTACGAGCCAATTGCCTATATTTCCTAAAACTATATACAGCACAGACCTAAATTGCCTACAAGACATCGAGTTTATAGGTAACTCAAGTGCTCAATAACAGTGGGTAGCATTCCCATCATGCTGGCGGCATTGCCTCTCTGAATAGCAATGCTAATACGTTGAGCCAAATAAGTGCCGGCATTTTGATCACGCGTCGTCGCCTCAAACTTAATATTATAAATGCCTGGAAATAACATTTTACCTGGAATTATTCGTCGGTTCGAAATTACTGACTAATTAAAATTTAGTTAACTATGGTTTAAGAACTATTCAACGAACGTTCATAATCTTTTAGTTTAATTATTTTTTCCTTACTTCCTTCAGAGAATTGGCTCCGAAGGTCTTGAGCATGGCCCGGTTTTTTTACATCCTGGCGAATGTAAGTAGGGGGAAGTGGGGCAGATTGATACACAAAAATTTAAAGTTCCATAAAATGTGTAAAAATGAAATATTTTTCATGAATTTTGCATTATACGTTTAGCTAAATGATTAAATATTATAATGTCATAGTTTACAATTGTTTAAGTTTTCAAAGAAAAGAAATAAGTGACGTTTAGTAAAAAATGGCTTTAGTATCAATCTGCCCCACTAGCGGGGTACTTTGATACAACACCTGGGGCACTTTCATACAGGATGGAAAATCTATGAAAATTGTCAAATTAAAACACTTTTACATTGATTCTACTTGTTTATTGTGATGAGATCATAATCAGCCTTATAATATAAGTTACTTATGTAATTATTATAACAAATCTTAATTACAGTCAGTCTCAAACAATCAATAAATCAAAATATCAAACTTAATATTATTTTAATAAGCAACATAAATCTTTTCTTCTTTTATTGCACATTATATGCACTCAAATTAATAGAAAAATAAGTATACATAGATAAGATTTCGAGTTGTGCCTTTCGTAAAATTTGGTGTAGGCAGGTGTAAAACAACATCACTAAAATCAACACTTGCTTTGTCATCGACATCTAGAAAGACAAAAATGTAAGATCTGGCACTTTTTTCTCAAGTAGGTATAACACCTCATACTCAGTCAAGTTGTATTTAGTAATAACTTTTGCCACATAATGAAGCTCATTCGATCTTCATCCAAATTAAATAATATATACGATCAGGTGTGAATTTGCAGAGCATCGCATACACGCTCGTAATTCTCAAAAAATTCACCCGCTGCAGTCTTATTAAATGCAAAACTTCGTGTGGCGCTTGTATTTTCAGGCTTCCTTAGGCTGAGCTCCTGATTCCTGTTTCTAAATCCTCCTGCCCAATCTATCCCGGCACATTTTTTTCCCATGACTCTGGGTATTTGCATCCTGAATACTCAGCAAACTCGTAAGCCAATGTCAAGAGCTGCTTCAAAGATAGCCCATAATGCATCTTGCTACATGTCAACAAATATTCTGTTAAGACTTTCTCTTCCTGGACTGTGAATACCTGAGCTACAGAATACTTTGACCTGCTGCTTTTCGTGCTTCAGATATGGCGAACTTGATATTCTCTTCATCTATTTTACTTCAATCAGTCTTTGGCTTGTACGTGCGCACCATTTTCTGAGGACAACAAATCTATACAAAATTTATTTCATGTTAACTTAAATTTAAAAATATATAGGGGCACCTTAATACAGAAATGGGGCACCTTAACACAGAGACGGGGCGCAATGATACATATCAATGTGCCCCGCACTTTGTTGCATCAAAGTGCCCCAAACGACATTTTTTTAAATTCAAATTATCACATTAAAACTAACTTTGGTTTTAAGTAAAATTAATAAAAATCATAATAATTGATAGTTTAACTTACCTTTGGTATATAAAGATCCTCGTTAGATGTTATCGAAGAGCGTCGAAACACTTTCACATATTGCGTCAGAATTTACTTATTGACGCTAAAAACACGTCTCGACATGCCCGAGGCCGCCCGTTGAAAGACGGTCGGTGCGGTTACAATGGATGCTTTCGGAAGTTTTTCCGAATCTTTTAGTGATGGCGCCACTAAAATCCATTCACTCAATTATTAGATAAGGCTAGTGTATCAATGTGCCCCTTGTATCAATGCACCCCACCTCCCCCTAATAAGTATGAATCTCGATGGCGAAAAAAAGGGCCACAGACTAAAAAAAATTACAAAATATCGAGCCAACTTACATCATATTATGAAATAGTAAATAAAACGAATGTAGAAATTTTTATTTTATTCCTTTTTTATCTTTGATAGGCTAGTGTTTGTTCACTATCTCAAATCTTTCTCAGATATCAAATTCTTTTAAACTTAGTTCGATTCAACATCTTATTAATGTTTTAATATCTTTGGAAATTATTTCTAAAAAGATATTAAATTTTAACTATTCAATCATTTTTATTATAATAATTTTCTTAGTTGACTGCGGAATTACTGCCGTGTGCCTAAATATATTCTAAATCTATATGAATTCTAACCTATATAAATAAATATTTCACAAACATTAAAACTTTCACAGTAGGTATATTATTAATAACAATTATGTTAATTGATGTTAAAGAAAATATATTTATTTTTCTAACAAAATTACAAATCTATACTGTACAGTTAAATCAACGGTATTCTATATATAACTTATGTAACCTTATTGAAATATAATTATGTTGAAAAATTTATAAGTTTTAACAGAAAATGTTTATTTGTTACCTGTGTATGAAATAGTGTATTGTATATGTTTGTTAGTAAGTATAGTTATGTAAAATATATGGTTTAGTTATGTGTATGGCATATTGACTAAGTCAGTCTACTGAAATTACAATAAAATGTTTTAATGTTAAAGCTATCGTGAGTATTACACATTGTTTCATTATTTATTATCCGGCTTAAAACACGAAAAGTAAGTAAGTCGAAATTTTCGTGTTTTAAGCCGGATATCATTGAAATACAATAAAATGTGTCGTAGGTCCGAGTTCACCAACCTCCGGTTAACGATATAACGGTTGTTTAACCGGATAATAGCAATTAAATGTCTAATAAGCTTAATAAGCAAAATGCCTGTTGGTTTAGTTGGGTGCGGGTTCGCCTTTTAGCGGGGGTTTTATTACCGGTGGAAACACAAGTTTCATCCCTAAGGAAATGTTTCTAGTTCTGGGTGAGATGTGAATGTTTCCGACACCCACGATAGTTTGTAGAATTTTGTATGGGGCTGTGATTGTGAAAGATTTCACTTTTATGTTAAGTTAAAATCATAAATCGTCACATGCAACAGTGACAGTATGACAATTGACAATTAATCTCTAAATAAATTTAAAAAATAATCATCATTCATAAAAAAAATTACTGGTTGTTGGCATATAATTTATTTTAGTTGCAACTGATCTTATGATCAGATGGGAACAACAGTTATGATCGATTAATGTGAAAATCGGATACTATGATCCGTTGGGAAGTACCCGCGTATTTTATTGCACGTCTATCTTCTAAGCAGCTATCGCGCCTGATGATAATATTAATGAAAATATATTTTTTTTTCTATTTTTTTTTAAGATTACCCCTGTAACTAACTGTATTTGGTGTACAATAAAGAATTTTCTATTCTATTCTATACCAAAGTGTGATCACTCTATGCGTTGGCTACGGCACCGCTAATACCTCGCAAAGTTCCGGGCATAGACCCGAGATTAGAAATAGATTACTGTTCTATAATGGTGCCGATTCTGTTGTCCAGAATTAGACTAAACTAGCCTAAAATTAGCTTTAGTCCTGCTTTAGTCCAAAACCTATTCAGAAAATGCAAGATTAGACTAAAATTAAGTTTGACAGGACTAAGTTAGTTTAGTTACTCTATTTAGTGAAAATGACCAAATTCTTATTCTGATGTACATGTTTTACGTCAAATTAAGACTAAAAATTGAAATTTTAAACTCAAATTAGTCTGTATGAAAAAGGTCTGAATAGAAAAAAATAAATTTTAGTCCTGTCATTTAAACTTTTAAATTAAGTTCAACGTAAAATCAGAATAGCGTTTAGGTATTCTTTGACTAAAATGAGTTTATTTTTAGTTTAGTTTAGGTTAGTTCGGTGCTCAACAGAATTAGCACCATTACATACATGAATACTACACCTATAAGGTTTGTATTAACAAAACCCGAAAGCCACAATAATATTCTGTAATTTCCGTAGACTGACCGCCACTTACGTAATTTGTTATTGTTCCCTTGTATTACCTCTTGTTGACGTCTACCCACACAATAAAATTGTTGAATTGAAGTTTCATAAATATTTTTCCTTTACCTCCTGATCATTAATATCCATTTCAAAACTGAATGTCAAAATAATTAAACGCAAGCAAAGCTTAAAAAAACCGACTTCACCGCTTTATCTTCGGAACCTTGATCAGATTTAATGTATTAAACACGCATTATTAACTATAACTCAAAAACTACTAATCAGACCTTGATCAAATTTCAATGAGACTACATAAAAAGCCCCAGCTTTCAAATAAAAAAAGAATCATCAAAATCAGCTCACAACGAAAGAAGTTATGAAGTCGGGTAAACGAGAACATCGTCAAAGTACGCATTACTCGTCACAAAATAGGTAAAAACGGCATCAAAAACTATCGATCAGATCTTGATCAAATTTAAAAAGGGATTCAAACTAAAAAAATTTTTTCGAAATCGGCTCACGTGGAGAGAAGTTATAAGGTAACAAACATAAAAAGAAAAAAAAATACAGTCGACTTGAGTACCTCCTCCTTTTTTGGGAAGTCGGTAAAGTAAGTATCTCACTAATCGGATTCATATTATAAATCGGAAAGTTATTGTGTATATTTATCTTCACGCTGTAACGGCTAAACGGACTTGGATGAAATTTGGTATGTAGCATGCAACATCTTCGGCCGCATCACCACTTTCCATCAGGTGATATTGTGATCAAATGCTTGTCTATCGGGCATAAAAAACCCTACATACTTTATACCTAGAATTATTTTAACAAATTGCTCGATTATAGCGGCCGTCAAAAATGACCACAAATATTCACTCCAGTAGGTATTATTAGTAGGTATACGTCCTTTACTTTTTACCTCGTAATATATATATGTAGCACATTTTAATGTATATTCAACTTTACATATTGACATAACCGATAAACTTTGTTTGCATCGCTTATCATAATATCATGCCAACAACGGTTTCCGTTTATTTACTTAACTATTTTTAACAAATTATGATGGACGATACACGTTACGTCGGCGTCGGTGGCGTCGACCACGATGTTTCACGGTATTGATTACAACCAGGCATTCAATACGACTAAAATAGCATCAACTGGCAAACATCATCCATTTATGGCTGGCATACCTCCGGTTCGCTCAAAGCGTTTGGCTTCTACTTTTGTCCGTATTGCGAAGGGGTGGAATTCATTGCCCGCGTCTTTGTTCCCCGAACGGTATAAAATGGGAGTCTTCAAGTCAAGAGTGAATAGGTATCTTCTAGGCAAGCATGCTACATCTTCGGCCACATCATCACTTTTCAACAGGTGAGATAGTGGTCAAATGCTTGCCTATCGAGTATTAAAAAACTTCGGTTGTTCGGGCATTTTTTATCCTTGCTCGGAGGCTACGAACGACATAGTACCATGGAATAATGAATAGTAGAGACTATTTTTCCTCCATTTGTATGGAATTTTCGACTGTAAATTTCATCCAACAATTTTCATCTTCAACTTTTAGATCGACTTCACTTATAGCTTTTTTTGTTTTTTATTTTTATTTTGGCTTCGCAATCTTGTGCATTTAGTCAGTGTCAACTATTAATATATTTCAAGTGTATTTCATATTAAAAGACCTAGTCACAAGTCACAGGCAAAATCAAGTAAAAGATTCGAGGTCCAGTCATAGTCAAGTCATGCCCTTGTAAAGTGGTAGAAACCTTACTAAATATTGTATTTGAGTATTGGAGCGAAGGCGAAAATCACGTTTTTCAACTTGGTATCATTTGTCTAGACTTATGCACGTTTACTTAGTATTAACATTTAATAATCCACCATTATTACACATTAACACTCGAAGAATCTCAACTCGCACTAACCGAGCCTCAGAACGGGCTGTGAAAAATTGCAACCAGAGCGTAGGCACTGAACGCAGCCCAGGTATTGTTAGATATCTTCTCGTAGTTTCAAGTGTTGAAAAAGTTATTTATGAACTACATTACCGAACCTCAAAAAGGACTGTTAGTACTGTGTTATGTTTTTTCTGAATGTTTCTTTTTTCTTATTATGACGAACTAATTACATTACGTACACCATTGGAATTACGATCTAGGCTTAAGACTTATAAATAAATTAATTTTAACCTAGACTGCTATGTCGAGTAGTAAGAGTATGTCCAATAACACTTTCATTACTGTCACTTATTGTATATTTTCACCGACTTCAAAAAAAAGAGTAGGTTCCCAATTCGTGTGAACCCTTTTTTCTTTATATATGTTACCTGAGGACTCCGTCATTTACTAACCGATGTGGAAAATTATTGTTTTGTTCGATAAGGTATACGTTCTAGTTGGTGAATAATTTGATAAAGATCTGAAGTAGATTTTTGAAGATATTTGCGATTAAAGTCGATAATTAGTTTTTTAAACTCGTATAATATATTTTTGCCTTATAAAATAGCATTAAATTTTTTAAATTAAACATATCTACATTATTTACATTGTTCAATGCATTAAAATGCCCGGCCGTTACTCATAGGTAATTGAAATATAAGTCTAATGAGTTAATTCGTGTACATTTTTAAGCTGAACAAGTTCAAGGTCGAATTCATTATCATAAAAATTGATAACGAACTGTCAACCACGATTATTATTAAAATAATAATTTATCTAGTAACTATCAATAACCAAATATAATTATTATAAACTAGCCCTGCCCCGCGGCTTCGCCCGCTAATATAAAGTTAAAAAGTAGCCTATGTGTTAATCCTATGTATAATCTTCCAAATTTCATCTAAATCCGTTCAGCCGTTAAAGCGTGAAGAGGGAACAAACATACTTACACACTTACACTTACACACAAACTTTCGGATTTATAATATTAGTAGGATTCAGATATTTACGATAATTACTTGTGCAAACTGCTGGCGTAGTTGCGCGTCTGTCTACTAAACAGCGAATCAATTCGATTCCCGGTGGTAGCACAGGTTTTTTTCCCCAAGGGAACTTTGTGTTTCAGGTTCTGGGTGCGATTGTGTGTGTGATGTGAATGTTTCCGGCACCCGCAATATATTTGTGTGGTTTTAAATATTTATTAGTAAAGTTTCCTAGACCATACCGAGTTGAAATAAGGAAGGAAAACATAAGGCGCAAAGGCGTGGGCCCTACTTACAAATAATTATATTGACTTTGAGGTCAGGCTCCGTTCTAGCAACTAGAATGATAATAGAATGTCTCATTGGTTTTTTATAGCGATGACAGTTCGTTCGTGGCAGACATTAGGCGCGTATTAACGTGTATTAACGGTTAATAATCCACCATTATTACACATTAACACTCGAAGAATCACAGGTTTTGGAAAATTATACAAAATCAACAACGCCATTTTTTCACGTTCGCGGCAAAACTCCTTAAAACTTGATATGTGACAAAGTGATACCACGATGATAAGTCGGTCAAAACTGCTAAAATCATAAATTTATTTAGTTTTAATAATATAAACTAATGTTAGCAAACAACACCAACCTCCCACATGTCTATCAGTCATAAATATAAAACATTATAAGTTCAATTTATTAGGTAGATTGATAAAATAATTTTATATCATTATTGTAATTATAAAGTTATCTGTGACATTATTTCTACGGTTTGTATATAAAGATTGTTTAAACGATGGCAACATTTATATAATGTTTTGAAGGGGGTAGATATATTTTTTATGTAAAGAAAAGGCTCGATGGGAGTTTTGCCGCGAAAGTGAAAAAATGGCGTTGTTGATTTTGTAAAATTTTCCAAAACCTGTGATTCTTCGAGTGTTAATGTGTAATAATGGTGGATTATTAACCGTTAATACAGTGAACGTGCATAAGTGTAGGCAAATCATACAAAGTTGAAAAACGTGATTTTCACCTTCGCTCCAAAACTCCAATAGAAGTTCTAGTAAAGTTTCTACCACTTTACTAGGGCATGACTTGACTACGACTGGACCTTGACTCTTTCACTTGACTTTGACTGTGACTTGTGACTAGGACCTATAATATGAAATACACTTGAAATATATTATCACTTGACACTGGTTAAATGCATAAGATTGCGAAGCCAAAACTAAGGAAAAAAAAATAAAAAATTATATGATGTAATTCCAGAGCACACTCGAAAATGTGAGCGATAGAATACCGATAAGCTTGCTACCTTCCGTCGGTGACCAAGACTTTGCAGTTTTGACTCAACCAGGTTACTTTCGCCAATGAGTTAAAAAAAAAATAGAACATAATTAACAACACTGAGAGACACTGGGTCCGTGGGGACCGGGAGCTCATTCTATTTTCAAAAATCTATCAGTGCGCCTGGTTGAGGCGACGCGTGATCAAAATTCTGGCACTTATTTGGCTCAACAGCATTGCAATTCAGAGAGGCAATGCCGCCAGCATCATGGAAACGCTACCCACTGGTAGTGGACTTGAGCACTTGAGTTACCTATAAGCTCGATGTCTTGTAGGTAACTTAGTTCTCTGCTGTATATAGTTTTACTTTAGTTTAAGGAAATAAAGGCAATTGGCCCACAAAAATATCAATAAAAAAAAGGACTACATTCTATTTATTAACAACATATTACAATACAATACAATACAAAACACTTTATTGCACCAAATAAAATTACATAAAAAAACAATCATATTATTTATATCTAAGTACAATGGGCGGACTTATCGCTAAAAGCGATCTCTTCCAGTCATATTAATTTTAGAAAATGAAAAAGGCACATACAAGTCTCAATATATTTATAACAAATTTATATCAAAATAAGAACTTCAAAATGAACATCAAAATATAACAGCCAGCTGCACTTAACGTGTAAACAACACCAAATTATCAAATGTATCAAATTTCTAATCGAAACAAATTTTTATTAGTGGCTCTGTGAGATGATGACCTCGTGTATAGCTGAAATATGAAATGGCGGAGATTTGGGGGTTTAAGCGTAAATAACTTACGCTTAAACCCCCAAATCTCCGCCATTATAAAAATTTTTCAAAAACTGAATCGACAAACAAAAAACTATATAATAATCGAACCTGGTCACAAAATTTCACGGGAACCGGTTGAGAAATGACACACGAAAAAACTCTTTCACACTCACAAACCCTCACTAAGTTCGAAGACTTGTGTCGTGGGTGCTGTAAACATTAACATCATAAACACAGTCACAACCATATTTTTTCTTAGGGAGACAGACATTTTCCTTGGGGAGAAAACTTATGTTCCCGCCGGGGATCGAACCCGATACGATCGAACCCAGTTTAGAAGGAGAAATTACAATTAAGCCTACGGGCAGTTCAACTCACCACTTTTAAACGAATTGTCGATGTAGGTTTTGAGTATGTACGATTCCTGGGACGTGTCTACACAGTGAGATCAAGATATTCAATGATTATGAGGACGGAGTTTATGATCAATGATTTTAGAGTATCATTCTCAATCAAATCTCTAAAGCAAAGTTGTTATTTACATTTGATAATCTGGAGATGTACAAGTTACAGCTGCCGACTGTACATCAGATAAACTTTACACGTCGGTGCCGTGATCGGCTTCATTCCTCTCCATTTCGGCGACATTCCTCTCGGTCTCGGCCTCTTTCAGTAAAGTATCTGTGCCACATAACCGCCTGTCTTTGGTGTACGCTATGATGCCCACAAACAGCCCGGATATGGCGACGAAAAACCCGGCCATGTAGAACGTCAGATCCCACGTTCTTGTGACATCGTACAACATGCCTGGAATATTATCATTTGTTAACATTCGTGCCGTAGAGTTTATCATGTCCATTTTACAGGGCGAAAAGTGGAGAATCCATTCTTCACTAATAGAACACATGTTGTGCTGACCATACTTAGTGGGAACAGGAGTCCTCTGACCGCAAACGTTCTGTTGTTCTCTGACTTACTATGTACATCATGCGTAAACGAGACAGCAACATGCTACTATCGTTTTTATTTATATCTCTATGCCATGGCCAGCCGTGAAAACTTCAAATGTTGTTCATATTTAGGTAGGGTAGAAGCTACACACAGACAGGAGAATGTAGTCGGTTCGAAAAAAAGGGTTAAAAAAAATTGCTCGTGTTCTTAATAAAAAAAAAACAAAAAACAAAAATGAAAAAAAACTTTTTAGAATAAATGCACGCGTAACACACACAGTGTCGCTAACCTACGACACAAGCGCATCTTCTTACTGCATTTGCAAAATTTCAGCTCAATCGGTAACCGGGAAGTGGATCAAATTTAATTTGCAAGATTTGATGACAAACATCGGGACAGGTGAAACTAAATAAAAGCTTGTGTGCTTGTTACTGCATTCTTACTGCAATTCTTCCCCCGATTATACAGTGTAGGCATTAAATATAATTCTTACCAGCAAATGGAGGTCCGACAAGATGCCCGATCCCTTGACTCAACAATATCAATCCGTATGCCTCCGTGAACTTGTCAATAGGCATCAGCTCCATTAATATAGCAGGTATGTATGAGTAGGAACTCGCGAAGGAGAGGCCAAAAAGTACTGATACGGCCGTCAGACCCCCATAGGTGTGGGCCAAGGGGTATAAAGCGATGGACAAACCGCAGATCATGAGGCATACGGTGTAGGTTTTGGTTACGTTAATCCAGGGTCGATCGCCTGCCCACCCTAGGGCTACCTGGAAATATTACACAAAACAGCTTTTACATTACTTGTCATTCGCCCCGAAC